>CM065936.1:5000000-6250000 GCA_033459515.1 Theretra japonica
AATTTAAAGTTATATTCGTAAGCACTGTTAAATTTTATTAAGGTAATCCAGAACTTTATTTAAAGGACACGCGAGAACATTACTCAAGAGAATACAAACACATCGTTCGCAATTAGCGTCCGTGTCTTCACAAATATATTCCGCTTTTATTACATTTTCCTTGGTGCCGTTTTTGAAATTGACGTCATTGCCCTCGTCAGGAAACAGGTGTTTTGGGAGCTATAATTAACCACCTGCAATGTTACACAACGTGGGTGCTGAAGTGGATTTGCCCCTGTGCACCTCCTTCGACGGATAATACAATTATGTACGAAGGTAAAGGGCGGCATTCCGCTTACCATGCATCTACCGGATTACAGTAAGCTATATGTTAAATAAAAATAACTTAAAGATGAAGGTTTTATGCAAAAGTGGGCAAAATCAAAGGGTAAGAAACACGTATCAATAAGGATAGTAATTAATCGTCTTATACCATAAAGTTTTCTACTGTTGCCAACGCATATGCGTCGCGCATAAGGCAGTATGCTTCCGGTTTTTGTTCGGTCTCATAATAGTTGTCGATAATAATCTCTCGACAGTTCATTTCCATAAGCATAGCAATGGTACTTACTATTAGTTGCAGTGCAAGAACTTTGGTAGGCCGTACAAATCTATATATTTTTAGTGAAATTTGGCTTTAGACTGTTTCTTTGAGGATGCTCATTTTTACATTACCTGTTGGTTATGTACATTGTTGATATTAATCTTCAATTCAGTATTTGTTTTCATTGCGTTAAATGGCGAAACGAGCATACCGTTCGCCTGATGGCAAGCGATACGACGTCTCATGGACAGTCGTAGAACCAAACAAAACCATGTTTTACAAAGCAATGCTTGGAAATCCACTGCGCTCGCCATCCTGAGGTATAAGATGTTAAGTCTTATTATGTCCAATATTTACTCCGGCTACAGTGTTCTTTCAAAACCGACGAATTACGTTAGCATTAATCTATTTTTTTATAGAATAGAACGAAAACAACCAGAAGAGCAGCTTGGTTGTAACTGGTCACTGTAAATCCCTCAAAGAACCAGAGAAATTATCGATGAATTGCAAACTGGTAATTCTTCTAATTAGGTTTTGTCCCTGACAGAGAGCAAAAGAGTTGTTCGATCATTGAAATATTGATATATTTCTGTTTTTAGTCGTTGTATGTGATGGTATTGGAAATTCGTTCGTAAATATTGACATTCTAAACGCGAACAAGACGATTTCGAACTGACTAAATTGATATCATTGCATTGCGGTCGGGCTAGTAATTGTACTGGCTACGACGTGACAGCCTGCACTATAAATGTGTATACGGTGATATACACACTCATAGTATATAATATATTACCTTACCTGACCTTTCGGCAACATCACAGAAGTATTTTATATCAATTATAAATGAACAAAACATTTGATCTCGACTTTCTTGTAGACTAAACATTTCAAGGCTGTCTGATGCCTGTTACTCAATAGTGTTCTCAAGTACATTAGCCTGAAAATTATAGCTGAATGTTGATATAATATTATACATTTTCCTTGCCTTTCTGATGGTTTAAATTAATTATTATTTTCTAAAAAAAAATTAATTAACCTCGGTTGTGGTGTTAGTTACTTAAATTATACAAAGTACTTAATAATGAAAAACGTAAATCGCGTGTCTGCTGCGCAAAATGATTATTAAATCAAGTTATAAACATAAATTGTTAATTTCAAGGTACACAGCTTTGTAAAATTTATTCTGTATTAATTAAGATTATTTTTATGAATGGATAAATATTTTAACTTCTAAATGTTTTTAAATGTTTCCTTTTGAAATAAGAAATTGTTCGTTTTAAATTGTTTAACTGTTTGATTTTTTTAAATACATATACAAGCCAGCATTATGTTTATAAATTGAATCCTACCACATTAAATTTCAATCTTCTGATGTCTCATTGATATCTTTGTGTAAAGATGCCCAGTGACCGGCAAAACTAAGTGTGGGTATTGTATTTTATATTTATGCAAATTTGTTCGACGATTTTATTTGAAAAGTAGAAATAAAAAAAAGGGTAGGTAAGTTTTTACTTTCTGATTGTGACAAACAACGCTAATATTTTTTAAATAGAGAAACCATTTTTTTTATTCCAAAATATTACGTTTTCTAATATAAGCGGGACTTTAAAAATACGATATGCAATGTGAGCAAGTAAATTTTTTTCACGATTTAATTTAAAAAAATACTCAATGAACAATATATCTTTATAAATTTGCTTTATTAATCACATTCTTAAGTGAAAATACTAAGAAGTAATATGTCTAGACACAGCAAAGCCTAGTGATTAGACGTGAAACTAGTGTGTATATTAAATCTAAATACGTATTCATATAACACTCGTTGCAGTTTGTTTATTTGTCCAAGTATTTATAACCTGCAGTTGTATTGTTTATTGGTATTACGTTCATTACAACGCTATAATCATTCGAAATACACATTGATACATGTCTTATTAAAATGCATACTAAAAGCCTAGGCTCATTAAAAAGGTACGTTACGATAACACATATTTTGGCAAATCAAGGCATAGTAAATTCGCAGTATAGAACATTATTCGCAAATTCATACAGCAGCTCCAAAATAATTTGATACAAAACAAAGTGGAAAACAAAAAATCAAGCGTGTGTTAATAGCTAAAAGCAATATAAGTACAAACTTAAGAAATAACTGTGTTATGCAAGATGGAAGCCTTAATCGAGTTTGCTCTCAAAAAATAAAATGCATTCTTTTGAAACCTTAGTTCAAAACTTTAAATTTCGAAATTTAATAGGAAACGAATCTGTAAATTTATCGTATATTAGTTGTGATGTACCTCATGCATAATAAGATTTAATACAATTAGGTATTGTAAAATATATTCAAAGAACTGGTGATGACTATTTTATGATTTGACAATTCTTAGCCATCTTGGCTTGCATGGTGCATCTGGCTAATAGGGTTAAGCAAACTTTAGGAATTTGTGGAGAAACGTAGAGCCATTAAGAATAGAAAGATATTACACATATTTAAATATTTATAAAATCCAGTTTTCTCAAAATATCGTGGTACTTTTTAAAGTTTTGAGTGTTCGAGAAGATTCGATGCAACACATCGGGTTCTGTTTAACATCAGTCGTTAACAGTTGTTTGATCCCGTGCTCTTGCACCATCACACTGACAATGATCCCAAACGACAGCCGCTCTTGGCCACAGGCCAGTTCGTCTCATCCTCTTCACCTCGATTACTTTGACATAATATAGAAAAACATTACCAGCACATTATTTGACAACACTTCGGCTGAGGTTCCAGTTACATACAATCATACTACGAAAATTGTAGCTGTCTTCATTCCATGAATCTGTTAACACTGAACACACATAGTGTTTTTATTAGGTCTATTACATTTATTGGGAAATATATGAACTGGATAAGTTTTATTTTCATGTTTCGCACCGGAAACGACGTTGGCGTACCGCGTGTTTGTTGTACATGCATCCTAAATATATGTTTGTGTATGATTTAGCGGTTAAATAGTATAGGAGTATCTGATCATATGTTTCATTGCCAAGATGAACGCGTGTCGTTTTTGCTTCATTAATGAGTCGTAGAAAACGTGTTTGGACGGATCTACGATGGACTGATTTGACAGACACCCAAGGCTGTTGACGTAGATCACGAGATTAGTATAATGAAGGGCAGTGGACTAAACTCGTGCGTGGTCGCAACTGTTAAACATTAGACAGCAAAGAAATGGGCCGTGGAAGTAGCTAAATTTTTTAAAATTTAATATTTCTCAGGGTGCACGTTGCATCGGTAGTGGCAGGGTGAGATGGGGTCTTCTCCTAAAGGAATGACATTAGGAATCATTAATAGGCTGATTAATCATTCGTTTGTATGACTGAGGTCTTTTAGTGTAAGCTTTAGCATCATCAAAGCATGTTTTTCGTACTTGGTCGGTTGTAACATAAATGATTATATTATTTCCTTTGTCACTATTTAACACAGTTATTAGTATACGGTTACTAGAATGCTATGTTTATTGATGTATGTCATTTCGATTGAAAATTCGGCCAATATGGGATTATTTATCTCTTATTTTCCTTCCATTTTCACCACTTTCGTAGTAATGGTTCACTAACAGGTGAGATGCTATCTTGATTACCGATCCTATGCTTCACAAATACTTTTATACTAGTTATGCACGAAAACTACTAAGTATCTTTGAATGTTCTACATTCATTTCTAGGAACATGTACATTAAATATGATTACAGTTTGCCACGTCCGGCAATTTCGCGGTCATATGACGCTTGAAAAACTTAGTGACGATAAATTGTATGATGTTTTCAAATAAAATTATATAGCACTTGGTAATAGCCGGCTACTCGTTTGATAACCATGACTTATTATTGTTCGATTGTTTTTGCTTTATGTAATGTAGCACGAGTGAAACTTGTATTCTCTTCCACGTGCCATTTCTGATCGTTTATTGTCCGCTGGGTATTGGTAGTATTATTTCTATTTTTCTCGTCTATTATGGGTTCTAATTTGTTTAGGTTATTGGAAAATTGATTATATTTGTCTTGGACCTTTTTGTTCACAATCAAATTCCCTAGAAAATTGTAAAGTAAATATAATTAAGCGACTGAAGTTTTATAAAGTTCTGCAAAATTCACTTATTACTTTATACTGGGTAATAACGCAACTTCACCAATGTTTCGCCCTAGTGTTGCATTTAGTACCATGCCTGTTCTATTTTGTTTACCATCTCTTAATGATCAGTATTCATCTCTATGTATATTAGGTGCGACCGGGGTGCAGAGAGACGTAACAGCCACGACAGACGCACTATCATTGCAACGAGAGGTATTCAGAGCAAGGGTTTATTTATAATAGACACAGTTACCGCAGGCGGCCACTCAGATTATATTTGGGTTATTAGTGACGCAAATAACAGTGATAAACGCGTTTAATTTTGGCGCGACGCTCCTCAAAAGCTATTGTTGTCAATAGGTCGTTAGTATCTTTGCTGACAAACTGTTCGCATGTATCTGCTTCGTATAAACCGCCTGCGTTGAGAGCAAAATGTTCAAACACGATAATAATTTTGATTCGGCTGTGATCTTTTAGTACGTTTTCAACGTTTGTGTAGAAGACTTTGGATCTCAAATTTTATGTCTGGATTACCGTATAAAACAGGATTGAGGTGAAAATTTATTATCGTGTTTAAGGTAATGCGTATTTCAGTAGACAGTAATATTACATTACGTATGATCGTTGGCGCTGTTGAATTTTTTGCAACAAATTCTGTAAAGTTAGGTACTTGCAACAAAGATTGAAGAAAGAACTATTCGATTTTGTCATTTGCATCAGGTGATGTTGAAATAGTATTTGGCACAGTTCATGGCGTGTGATCTGAATGAAAATATACATCTGTTTACAAACTAATGATATAGACATAAGTGGAAGATGGCTCCTGAAATGCTCACATTGTACAATGTATATCAAGACTGCTACCGAAAACGAAGCCAGGTGGTAGTTTTAGGGACGAGAGACACGATGCAACTAAATTTTTTGCAAAAACCGCGATGATTTTTTAGTAATGTTTTAAATATCATTGAGTTTGGGTGGTAAATCTATAGTTTTTGCTAAAATTATACTTTAAAGCCTTGCGTACTATAGCGTTTTTTAAAATAAATGGGTATAAATGATTTTTGTAGGAAAATGTATGTATTTACCACCCAAATAAGACGATAGGAAAAAAATTACAAAAAAAATCGTCGCTTTTTTTTTTGCAAAAAATTTTGTTGCTTCGTTTTCTGTACCAGTCTTGATATTTCAATCAGCATATTTTGGGGAAAAAGCGAATGGTTATGTTCTTTATGATTTCACTCTTCCTATAAACTGTTGATATGAGTTACGCAGTGTTAGCCAACCAACTATAAGGTGAACATACATACATTTTACAGCATACAATTTAAAACATATGAATGGCGTTGAAAACAAGACATTTGATGTGTTAACGAGAGACGTAAATCTAATAGTAGGCTTAACATTCAACACAAACTGTGAGGAGAAAAATAATATTAGTCAAACTGTTGATAGAGCGGGGGTGTTTTGATTGAAGTTTGAAAAACATTTGATTAACGTTAAAAATGTAAGTATATAATGTTATAATGTTCAGCAGTAGAATATATTGTGAGTATTTTAATTCTGATGTTAATTAGTTCTGATGTAAAGATAAATTTCAATCTTTTTTGAGTGTGCATTAGCTAAATATAAAAGGGGTGAATTACTTTTGAAAAAAAAAAAGTTTAGCTAAAATCGAATGCAAGTACCTATACCCAAGTTCCAGGCCTTGTTGGGTTCGTAAGCTTTTATATTATTATTATAAAGACACAAGACAAAATTAAAATATCAACATTCATTAAATGAATCGTAAAATATAAATTTTTAAAAAATATTCAGAACTGTAGGTATTTAAGTATATTGATACTATGCAATGGGTTCAGTGACAACGTAAATAATTTATGAGTGTCGGTTAAGTTGTTAATGTATGTCCTGAGTTCGATCCTCAAGTATTTTTGTGCGACTATACATTTATTGGAAAAAACTATATTCGTTGAAAACCTTATTAAGACTTTGGCGTAGCAGAAACAGAATTGGCTTTAGGGTTTGAACCGGCGAAACATGACGAAAATACTTGTATATATCTCATTGATCATTAGGAGGTATGCAATTCATCACAATAATTTTGTAAATAAAGCTCAAACTTTGCCTTGACTACAAAGATACAAATTCAACGAATTCTTTAGAAATTATACCAACGCCATAGCTACGTGTATTAACAGCAATGTTACTTTAATATTTTCATACAGTTAAATAGTCAATCGCTTTTACTTCAAGAATAATATTTTGGGGAATGCATTAGCGTAATGAATGCGTATTCATATTTCGGGCAAATATAACAATAGGAAGGTAATGTATTGTAATTCTACATTGATATTCTTGATTTATGTTTTTTTTTTATCAGCCCATATACGTCCCACTGCTGGGCACGGGCCTACTCTACAACCGAGAGAATTGATAGAGAGTGGTTAGGCCATATGTTTACACATTTTTTTTTCATCTATTACGTCGTCTGTGAAAAGCCCGCCGAACGTGAACTATGGCGTAAGATCTCTCAATTGTTAGATAATTGCCGATCGTTCTTCAATATAAATAATCAAAGATGAATATGAATCGCCAGACTTAAGCAATAATGCTTACTTATTAATTAATATTTTTTTTTTAATTACAAACAGTTTGATTGGTTTTTACAGTTCTTTTTCATTGCGTCTCTTTTCATTTAATGGCTGCCGCAAGCTGTCCCACTGTTGCCAGACTAATTAATTTATTTTGCTCACTTTTTTACCTTCATTGTAAATTTTTTTAAATCCAACAAAAGTAATAATTCTAATTTATTGTAAAATTGTGAAAACTGCTAACACAATGGAACTCTTGTAAGTGAGTCACGTGCTTACCAATGGGTCTGTATAGGCGAATATATTTGAGGTGTCAATAGAAAGGCATGTTTAATAAATTAATTGATCGTAAATTAAAAAGATGCTTGGAATGAATATCAAGACTTGGCCTTTATTAGCTCGTGGTACAGATAAATAAGTTTGGTGATGCGCGGTTGTTTGTGTATTGTATGTCAACAATTAGCCTTGCCAACTGAAGAGACAACGCCGATGGCGGCACTTTTCGGTCGCTTCCAATTCACGCGTGAGACTGCGAAGCCCAGTCGCACCTCGTTGCCAGAATTGTACATACTATATTTACATTACCAGACTGTAACAAACACCTATCACAGCTGAATTGTATATGTTTTAATTTATCTGTTGGAGTTTGTATGTCATCATCACCAAATGTACAGTAATTTCAAATGATATATGTTGCTTGTTAATTTTCCATTAAAGTCTATTTATTCGATTGCAAAATAAATGCAATGAACCATATTGGCAGTTTGTATTATTAATTACGTATCAGTAAACACCTGCACATCACAAAGTTCCGAGCACCACGCGTTCCTTTAAATTATTTTTGTAGCTCACTCGAGGTCCCAGTGCGTCTGCGATCCGCGGATTAATTTTGTTTGACACCGCCGCAATCAACATAAACGTGGTCGCGGGAGTTTTGAACTGCGTGACGAACCTTGCGCACTCCAGCAACTCCTTGTTGGGCGTGAAGGAGGCCCCCCCGCCCCGCGCCACCAGCGCCAGCAGCGGGAGCAGCAGCGGGAACATGTCGGCTACGGTGTCGGGAGCCGCCGCCGTCGGTCTCGCCTCGCGCACGGTACTGCCACGTCACACACACACCGTCTGCACATTATCGGCAGGGTTCACTGCGAGCACATCACTACACGGGTCGGTGCACTGGTATCCGCAGGTCGCGGGTTGAGGTCCGAGGATGAGCGAGCGCGGCGCGATACTGCGAGAGCACGGCGGGCGGCTGTCGCGGCGGCGGCGGGCGGCGCGGTCACGGGCGCAACCTTCGCTTCCGCGCGATCTCACCCTGCGAGCCGTGACGCCACCTGAGAAAAACTACCGCTACGCAATGCACTACGCGCTCGCTCCATCACGCCACCGCGCTGCAGACGCGCGGCGTCTGCGACGGTCCCTTCCTGCCGCTACTACTACACAAACTAACCTAACAAAAGAATTCACTGATAATAGGGATTTTTTATACGTCCATATTAAGGATTATTACAAAAATATATATTTCACAGAATTGATGCCCTGGGCGGGTGGTTGTGCCGAGCTCGCGTGACAGGCAGAGCCTGCCGTGCCCAATCGTTAGACAACGTTTGACTTCGCAAATCAACTCGAAGGGACTGTAACAAATGCGAATAAACTAACAAGATATTAATTTACAAGGTCATGACCTATGGCTGTTGTTATTATGTCTAGTCTCAAATGTGTAATGTTATCCATAGGCCTAGAAACATGGACTAGGTAAGCAATGAAATACGTATTTACATTGACACGTGTAGACTAGGAATGATTAATAACATTACGAATTCAACGTTTTAAGGTTAAAAATTAAGCAGTTTACAACTTTGGCATTTTAATAAAACCAAAGATGAAAGAAACCTTTGATAGGTTCATTGACAAGAAATAAACATATCAAACACAGTACAGAAGACAACAGACTAAAATAAGTAGGTTAAAATAAAGCGCGTACGGTAAATTCGGAAGCTATCGGGGTTGCTCATCAACCCTCGGCTTGCGTGCAACAGTCGCGAATTTATTTAATTTTACCGCACCGTCGGTACGTTGAATACAATGTCTTCGATTCGGCTTCAAGAATGGCAAATTGATTTGAATACGATTCAAAACGATCAAACTTTATTGAACCGATCGAATTATTAGATTGTTCGAATGCCCCGGTGCTGAAAGCATTGTTGGCTCGCTCTTGTATTGTTATTTTGCTGTTTTGGACTGTTTGCGGCAAAATAGATCGCGAAATTAATCATAGGAAAGTTTTTTTTAGGAAATGAGAGTTATTTTTAACTTTGAATAGGGTGACTTTGCACAATTTTGTTTACCTAAACTATAATTATTTATCCAGTTATTAGAGTAATAGAAATACATGCACTACTTACTCTTTTCTTTTAATTTCTCTCTTCCTTCTCTGTTTTAAAACATAATTTATAAAATAATAATTAACTTGACGATTACTTTTGCCTTTTTCCATTACAAATAAATTTAAGGTAAATACTATTTTAATATGTTATATATTATGGCTATTTTTTACTGTTACATTAAACGATATTACAAACGACTGTTAAACATTGTTTCTACCATCACAATAACTTATTCAAAAGAAATTGGTACACTCACAGTTCAAACAAATGTTGGTGTTTTTATTAACATTATGTAATATTCAGGAAGCAAACAGTTGTTACCCAAAAGCAAAACAAAAAATGAATTTGATTGAAGCACGAAAGGCACGTAAAATTGATGGCATACAACAACAAAATCTATATACTCGTAGTATCGAAAACCAAAACAAGAGGACATTAAACAATACAATAAAGAAAACTTTAAAGTATAGTCTAGAAACAATTAGTGAAATTTACAAAATGAAAAGGCTTTAATGTGATTCTGACACGAACGCCATTCGGAATTGGTAGGGATGACAACATGGTCCTTAGTGACAAAGTGACAAGGAATACACACAGGTAGTAGGTACATCGGGCGCGTTTAATATACTGGATAACAGATTGCTCCAAAATGATAAAAATAGCGTAGAAGCTCCGTATACCTTTGGGCGTTATTAAATTGAAATCAAATAAAATGTCTTAAATATTTACGCGTTGTTAAATGTATACCCAGGCATTCGAATAATAAGTTACTAAATAATCAATATAGCTGTTAGTTTCCCGAATTAACCAAATAATAGTTCTGATATTATGAAGTGAAAGCTTGACCCAAAACGTAAATACTATGCGTTCGTCACAACCACTTATAAACGTATAAACTGGCCTGTAGGGCGTATAAGCAGATCATGTGCTATAAGAATAGCCGGTACTTTCATATCTGCAGCAGTTTATTCCGGTGAGAAGGCAGAGCGTGTCATAAACTTACACTTGGTAGGATTCCCTCTGTCCCCGTGATGTTAGACAGCGCGCGGATCATTGCATGTGCGTTCATGTAACGGTGTTACATATACTTATCAATCGATAGCCCTCGCAACAACGTTTTGCGTGTCGTACCGGCAATTGTCAATGTAAAGATATGAGCTCTTGTCAACAGAAGTGCAGATGTTGTTAATAGATTTCGTGATGCGTTTGTGCTGGATTGATGTCAAATCCTGCGAGAACAGCGAATATCTTTGATGGCAAAAAAAATAGTTTCCGTGACTTAAGAAATTAAGGCATTTATACCTCTTACTTCTCCTTTTGCAAATTGTCGTGTTTCTCTCAATTTACTGATGTAGAAACTAAGACTGTCTGTTCACTTTTTAACGTTGGCTGTAAAGTGGGCAGGCACGCGTCCCGTATAATGGTAAGCGGCCATCGCTACTCTTGGACTTTGGCAATGCCATGGGCACAGCGAAACTGATGCCTATTGCATGCTGAATTCTCTTTTAGAATAATTAACAAAAACAAAAAACCAATACAATTGGGTACTTTTTAAAGCCATGAAATATTTGATAAATTTTTTGTTTATTTTACAATGCTCTGTTCTAAGGAGAGTATTTGGAAGCTATGACAGGTTAGCTCTTTTACATTATGCTTCTTTGCATGCTTTGGTGGAGCTCGAAAAATTGATTTTTTTTTATTGAGCGCCTGCACCAAAACAAATCCATTCTACGAAGAATATGATAACTTCAATTTCAAATTAGCATATAATCTAGCATCTGTATACAATAATGAAAGACTTTGTCATGTTGACTGTTTGAACTTATGTATAATAGAAATATCTTAGCAATATTGAACACACGATTTACTATCGTCAAATATCTTTTTGCATTAACTCTTTTTATATGGTATTCCTATTGGATTGGATTCGTGCAATACTTCATTCAGTCTTCCTCTAACCTTGCATCATTCAATATATCTGCTTATTTAATATTTACCCAACACGTGTATAATAAATAGTTTTTCCTAAAGTGCGCATTGATTTGTCACATTTACGAGTATATTCGACGGTTAGCTGGTAAACGGATGGCAATAATTTCGCATGACTGTAGTGATGATCGTAAACTTGACTCAGTTGGCTGTTTATGGGCTGCGGTTTACCCGTAAAATTCCTTCAGCTACGTCAACCCATGAATTTACTAGAAACGTACGAGGAATAACTTTGTGGAAAGTTTTGAATATTTTTGTAAAATGTAATTAGCTGGCCTAGCTGGCTCGTGTCGTGTTGAAAAATGTGGGATTTTAGTCTCGTGACCGATTTCTTTGTATGTGGTAAAGGAATGTAAATTATGGAAGAAATGCCAAATGTGACATGAACCTTCACAAGGTTGCCGGTCGGCTTTATGAATGTAGCAGGAAGTGCTGGATCAGAAGTTTACTGTGGAATTGCTTATGGCAGGTTTTCTTCCAGCAGTAGACTTTTGGTTCCTGGAGATGAATATGTTGATTTAAGAAAAATCTAATGTTTATGGGCAACGTTAAGAATTCGTCGCAAAAACAGGAGGTTTCACAATAATTTGTGACAATTTTTTAATTCAAACGGTACTATAGCAAAGTGATTATACTGCAACCGATTTGAGTAATTCCCGGACTTTCATGGGTAAGACATCTCAAATATTACATACAAGATATTTGTTATATTAAACCTGATCACACAGCTTTAAGAGATAATTATGAAATAATTGATGTTGTTTTTATATCAAGTACTTTGGTAACTAAATACGAGTATGCTTGGTTTGTGGTATCAAATGCGTATAATTGAAAGAGCCAGACAGCGGATAGTTGTGGGGACGTCACAGGAATTGTTTTACGACGTGACTTCTATTGCGTAGGCTGATTTTTTCCCATCTGGCCGGCGGCCAGGTGTTTTGGCGGTCTTTGTCAATGTTGGATTTATTAATACACCGCATTGTTGCTCCGCTAACGAGGTTAGCGACATCTCCGACTTCTGGCCCTTTAAAAATATTACGTTGATCTTCACATACGTTAAAAACTATAGCTATAAATATAATTTCATTTCCTGAATAAAATGTTTTTTAAATAACTAATTTGTGGTTAAATTTTGAGCCTAGAATAATGATTCTGTTAAAAAAATTACTAGTTGACTATTCGAAGTATCAGTTGCTATGCTACCCAGACATATCTACGGCAAGGACGTGCACCACGAGAAGTGTCAATTGAAATTGCGTAATGGCGTCTGGTATTTGAAAAATGTAATTATTTGGGTGTTGGTAGAGAGTGTTTAAAATAAATTCGCTATGTGACTGTGTGCCAGATATTGGTCGACACGGCGCGGTGCGTCGTCTCGTCGAGCGTGCATCGTTCGCCCTCGCATATAAGAGGTGTTCGACATCTATAATCAAGAAATACGACTAATTAAATAATAATTATAAATTTAAAATAAATAAGTTCACCCAACGGTCACGTAGATAGAAATATCTGGAAATAGAAAAGAGCTAAGTGGGTGGTGGCCTTTTGGAAACGGATCAAACACGATTGCCAACATGTTGACGGTGGTCGCGGGTTCAAATCAAAGGGCTTGCCTCTGACTTTTCCGAGTCATGTATTTATGTATCAAGACGCACTATAACTTTGAAGGAAAACATCGTTAGGAAACCTGCTTACCATAGCAATTCGGAAGAATTTCTATGGTATGTAAAAGTCCGCCAACCCGCGCTGGGCCAGCGTGGTGGACTGTACGACCTAACCCCTCTCAATCGTGCTCTCTATTGTAGAGGAGGCCTGGGCCCTGTAGTCGGATGTATGGTGTCTGATACCGATACAGAAAAGAGTTAGCAGCTAATTCGATACAGGTTTCGTACGCCATGCGTTTGACAAATGATTAAACGCTCACATTTTGGTGGTGCAGTTTCTATTTGTTAGGGTATTTTCAGCAACACCACCTTCCATAAACACCGACAATTTAAGATTAAATCGAAAAAAACTGATGGGAATGGATTCCTTTCTTAGAAAGCAAGCGAGGGGCAGACTGTATGTAACTCACATTAAGAAATGAAAAGGCATTAATCGCTACTATAAGCTTAATCGACGTCGGTCTTCTGCGCTGTCTTGAGCAAACTCGATTTAATTTATTAATTTACATAAAACCTTTTCGTACAAAAATTCAGAGCAAGCAATCAATTTAAATAAGGCGTGATTACCAACTGGGCGTTCGCTGTATAATTACCTTAAGGTATTATTTTTAAACGGTATCAAACCGGGTTTTTTGTCAGTGACATTATCGCGTTTGCCAAGTATCTCGGCCGAGACGAGACAATAACAATTATTCGCGTCGAATAACCCTCGGATCAACGACGTAAGCTTATTCTTGGACCGTGCGTATAGACTCAGGGGCACCTGAATCCCGGGTCAATATGTTATGACGCGAACTGATTTACGTCTATGTGATTATTGTCCATGTATCATCATCTCATTAACAAAGTATTACCCACGATCATTCATCATCAACATTCGTTTCCGGTCGGATAGTGTGTTGTAAATGATGGAACAGCACCCGACGAAGGGGCAATCGCAAAATAATCACCTTTCGGTTTTAGCCTATGGATATCCGGTTTTAACTAAGCCGACATAATTGTGTCGAAAGGTAATTTTTTTTCCGATAGGTGAGTATACAGAAATTGAGGTATTTAGATTGCAATTACAATCAGCTCCATTGGACTCTGTCGTGCCAGTTTAAAAAAAAATGTGTTTGAGATAATGTATTATAGTAAAAATTGGTCGACTAAGCAAGCGAGAAAACCTAGGATCGAGAAGGAAGATAGTATACCCGCTTAAGAGTGACAGGGACAGAAACAGAATTAGCGGTACAGTACCAAATACCAATACAAACATTTTTCTTCGCGACATCCTCTCTAGTAAAATAAGATGTAAGATAATTAGGTACATTTAAAATTAACAATTTTCTGCTCGAATTTTGACGACAGACGTGCGAAATGTGACTGACGCGTGTCGCGCGCGTGCACGGCGCGTGTTCCGAGGTATTTAACACTTGACACTTTTAAAAGATTTATTGGCAGAAAAATAGAAATTGTTTACTAAATATTTTTGGGTAATTTGTTTATTGTTAAGACCTTCATGGTCGCACAAGTGACACACTAATACGAGCGGCTATTGTCTGTTAAATCTTATGATCGCCACACACGTAACGATGTAACTGTGCAAGTCTCAGTTAGCACCAGTTAGAAACCTTAGCACTAATCTTTATATGTGGTACAAAAAAGTTAAGTTTTCTTACTAGCTCTCAGAAAAAAAATCAAATTTTAATTAAACATTTAAAGATTTATGAAGTTTAAGTTAATATAATTATAATGCTCTAAAAAACTTTGTTTTTAAAATATTTCGCGTATATTGCAAGCGGGACACTAAACTACAGCCAAATATTGAATATACAGAATTACTTTTTCTACATAGAAAGTGTTTAATTCAAATTTCACTAGGTCAACTGCAATGTGAAAATAGCACGTCAAAATTTATATTTTTTGCTGCAGCATAAACGGAATTAAGAGTTGGGTAATTAAGATGAGTTTTGCATGTTTGTTGTAGAACAATATGTTTCATGGTAATTTTTGTAAGTTGCGTGATTGCCATAAATAGGGGAAGTGAGGTTAGTTCAACAATTAACATGTCACGTTTAGGGTTCCTTTGATTCATAGCATTTAAGCACTTTAGCTATTTTAGTGGTATATTTCAAATTACCTAGACAGTAATTAAAAACACTCGCAGCTGTATTTTAACAACCCGGCGATATCAATAAATCTTTTATATGAAAAACAGATGGAGTGAAATGACGCAGTTTTTATATTGGATTTGTAATTAAACTGATCTGTTGCTGGGCATAACCTTTTTGTCAGCCATGACTCAGGTTTGTCCGGTGTGGTACCACTGTCTTACAGGAGACGTGAAGCGACAGCTTAACTGTCACGTTTCGGTCGGTGAGTGAGACTGCCGGATGCCCAATTCCCCTTTTCCTCTTCCCATCCTTTTTCGTTTCCGCTACCCTCCCGATCTGATGGGCCGGCAACACATCCATGATCCAAGCGTTGAGGATGTTCATGGCTAGCAGTGATCACTTACCATCAGCTGCTTGCTTATTTGCTGGACCTTTTCTATATTAAAAAATCTTCTCAGTGTTTTCTATACTGCCAAAACTAAATAAAACTTTTAACTATAAAAAATAAGTTACTTTTAAAATTAATGATATTTGCTCTACAATTGAATATTTTAGGCTGTACGTTTCACTACCAAATAAGCAATCACGCACTTATACAACATAAAACGTAGGTCATTTGTTCAAAGATGCCAAAATATTTAAAAAATATTGTGTAAATTTAAACTTTGCTCTAATTAGTTTTATTTTTAAACAATTCTGTTGACCTTCCAACATAGTTGGGTGCATGCTCTGTGTGCCGTGTCATGCGACATAGCAATCTGTGTAACACATTTATATTTTATAATGATAAATGGCTGCTATAAAATTAAACCAACGTTGATAATATATGTCTCAAATTAAGGGATTTATAAGGCGTGCCAGTAATGATAGAAATCCTGAATAGTAGCATTAATTATTGCACTATGAATCACATCTTTCACACCTCGCGTGACTTTAAGAACATTTTCATCAGCACAGATCGTTCTTTTTTTTTATTGCATAGGTCCCGCAAACGAGTAAACAGGGACCTGATGGTAAATGATCACTGCCGCTTATGACCACAACGCTTGGATCATAGATGTGTTGCCGGTCCTTAAAGTCAGGAGGGGAATGAGAAGGAAAAAGGATGGGTAGAGGAAAGGGGTATTGGGCATCCGGCAATCTCAGTCACCGAACGAAATGCGAGAGCAAAGCTGTACGTATGGTCACACACGTATGTGGTTCTAATTCGTATCCTATATTATGTCTTAATTATTTTTTATTTTGTTGATGGCACGAGATTCTTATCCGCCCGATATGGGTCGCGTGACATATTTAAGATGTAATTCCTTATAGTGATCTACGTATCATTGTCAAGGTCGGAGATCAATTAGTACACATCCGGCTTCTTAAGATTCATTATTTTGTCGATCAGCGAGGGGTAATCAACACCATAATTAATACATCATTGTAATTTTATTTTTATTTTATTTATTTTATTAGGTTTGTTAACAGTTATAAAACTAAATTGTATATCAAGGAGAAAACAGAAAAACAATCTTGCATAAATTATATAATTAATTAAAAACAAACATGCTCAAAAAAACATAATTAAATGGTAATAATGTTAATATCAGAACGTTAATATCTGCTATACAGGGTTATAGTTAGGTAGTTTAAATTATAAATCTTCAATATTCTTATGGATACTTTTTTGAATGTCGACAATGAATTATGGTAAATATCTGGGTTGTTAATTAAGTTACTGGCAAGATTATTGTATAGAGCAGATAGACGAATCTTAATCGTAATCTTAACAGTGTATCAAAAAATGAGTACTATATATCCGATTTAATGTTAGCGGCTTAAAAATATTAAATGAGTTGTCGGTCTAAGGAATTTGTGCCTGTTGTTGCGATAGAGTCGCCCTCTATCAAGTCTTGGAACCGAACTAATTTCGGGGAATGTGGTTGTTCCTAATGATAATTCTGCCTATCCCGACAGGGATGAACAAGTTTTGAACTTCTGTATGTATCTTTGATTGTAATGCGTCATTCCACATGAACATGCCTACAAAATTGGCTCTAGCCGACAAAAGTTAAAGGATCCGAGTTAATAAAAAGAAAAGAATATGTAATTCGCAAAAGGTTTCCATAATGTTAAATCTAATTAAACACTTCCGATTTTACAGTTTACATCCAGTCAATTATTCTAAAATTCGATGTACCAGTAGAATTTACTCTATACAGTCTTTACGTATTCAGAAGGCCGTGACGCAGACTTTTCACCGTCCTTGACTGTTTGATATTTGTCGAAACAATTTCACCTGCTCTACAGCACTTACGTATGAATTTTATAGCAGATGCACCTTTGTGGGGTAATGAATTGATTTTCTTTATAAAGGAATTGTGCTGTTACAAAACCTTTATCACTTAGCTACAATTTAGTTGCCTCGGATTATAGTTTGAATGGGCCGGTTGAAAAGGGATGGTATTACTGACTCACAGATAAATTACTTGAAGCAACAGCTATGCTGTCGTGTTTCGTTCAGCGAATGAGACTGCTGGGGGTCCTTTATTTCCCCTCCCAGCTTTCTTTCTTCCCTTTCCTTTCCTCATCGATCGGATCAAAGGATCTTAAATTCATAACCTATGTCTGAAGGTAATGCATTTTCGATCCTTTTAAGGTGACCTATTTGCTTAGTTTTCCAACTTGTGAAGTAAAAAAAATTACCGCCCACCAAGGCGAGAATTTTTCAAGATATCCGTTGCACCAACCACACCAATGCCACCTAGTCAGTTAACAGTCAGATCAGTGCAGCTCCTGAAACTGACAAATATTTAATTTATTATATCAAGGTTATTTTCCTTATTTATTTATTTTAATTTATAATCAAGGTTTTTTCACAGTTCCCATAATGACTACGTTCTTTGATATAAACCTAATGAAATCTTTTAATTAAACTGCTCAATTTGTCTTCACATTATTCATACCGTCCGTATACTACTAAAAGCCCACATTAATCATTTAGTCTGTAACATGAGTATATTTTACTAAATGCATTACTCAATATTGTAAATTTGTATGTATTTTTTATGTGAAACTTGGTGTAAATTAACTATGGAATTTCCTACTACAATATACAAAACGAAATGATTGTTTAATGCAGTGGTTCTTAACCTTTTAGTCGTGAGGGACCATTTGGCTAATTTCTGTGTTACCACTCGATTAGCGAAATAAAAATAAAGAATTTATAATTTAAATTATTATTGCATAGTTCCGGCAAAAGACTTATTTTGTAGTATGTTGGTGATTGCCGCCGCCCACCGAGGTCTACGTAATTTGGACCTTAAATCCGTTGCCAGCCTCTAAAAATGGGAGGCGAACGGGAAGGAAAAAGGAATGTTGAAAGCTAGAGATATTTGACCTCCAGGAACTGACTTAACCAGTGAAATACGGCAGCAAACCCGTTGTTTACGTCGGTTTTCCGAGATACTCTGAGACCACTCTGGTTGAGCTCATTACTAGTGTAAGCCAAGTATCTTTAGTATGGCTCGACCACTTTTCAATATGTCAGATTCCCTTTACTTTGCCTGTACTAATTGAACTTTGAACTTATGTAGGCCCTTTGTTCAAATTATGTTGTCATATCGAATCGTACAATTTCGGCGAATTCCTTGAACGCTGTCAAAATTTTTGAGAAAGCTTTTCGATGTTAGTAATTTTAATAGAAACGAAAGGTTAAATATTCTGTGGTAAACAGTGAAATTCTCTTGGCGTATTTTAATTAATTAATGTTGTTTTGTTTTATGTATTTGTCGCTAATTAAAATTATTACTATTGCAACTCGAAGACGGCTACTAATTAAATAAAAAATTGATGTCCGATAAGTCCTACTGGACCTTTGGCGGCACATGGGAAGAAATTTATGGAACAGGAAGACGGCTTGATTTAGGATATAGATTTTCATCGTATCGCATGCTATTCTATATTATTGATAAACGACCAGAAACATTGCGTTGATAATTGAGTTAGTACGTAATCTGCTAAAGCAAATATTATTATTGCAATGTATACATGAAATCTTAGTTTCAATGTACTTACTTTTTAGTACGTGTTTACTTCCCGACTGGATAACAGTTGTTATTTCCATTCTCAATCTATGAATAGTAAAATAATCGCTTCGATGTGCATACGAAGCGACGCCCCTTTCAATGCACGACAGACTTCAAAGTTAAATTTCCAAATGACAAATATTGGGTTAAGGCACGCCTCAATCTATTTGCCTTTAGTACGGGGCTTACGGAAGCTTCTAGAAAGGCGTTTAAGTCCGTTATGACGTTGCAAGGCAACATGGAATATATCAGTATACGAGATCTAATGCACGCCTCAGCTTTGTTTGCATTTCAAAATCGTGTTTTTATAACTTTTGCGGCATTTAACAATGTTCCTGGTACTTTGTTAGTAATTGTTAACTTGCACGGAAGACTTGAGTTGGTGTAATTAATTATCGAATACTAAGAAGAAAAGTTGTGGTAATATTGTTCCGTGTATTAAATTTAATTAAAAATTTTATAACATCGTAGTAATATATAATTATGTCGAAATCGTAAAGAAATTGCAGTAGTATATACCACTGCCACAGCAAGTCTATCAGTCGGACGGCCCATATTGTGATTTTGGATTAGGTAAAGTTTTTTTTAAGTTATATGCAGATATTTGATGTGCTAGAGCCAGCTGTTGTCAGTCATAACTCAGTATGAATGGGCAGGCTCGTCCGAGGCCGGACCACTGTCTCACAGGAAATCGACATGGAGCGACAGCTTCGCTGTCGCGTTTCGTTCGGTGAGTGAAATTGCCGGATGCCCAATACCCCTTTCCTCATCCCATCCTTTTCTCATCCCGCTCCCCTCCTGATTTTAAGGGCCCGCAACACATATATGAACCAAGCTTTGTGGATGGTCATGGGCGGCAGTGATCACTTACCATCAAGTGACCTGTTAGCACGCTTGCCGGACTTAGGTATGCAATAAAAATATAAAAAATAATTGCTACGCCTTTTACACAATTCTTATTACATCCAATGAAAATATACATAATATAACAACCATAAGCAATAAAATCGTATCCCTTACAGTCTGAATACCGCAAATCGCATGCCTACTGCAATTCGGTTATTATGTCAACATTTGCGTTTCCATTGCTGGTTCGCAGTTAGCTGCGTGTGATTTCCGCACAAAACGCCAAGGACGGCCGGTAATGAAGCCGCTGCGTGACTGAGCCCAAGGTTCACCTACCCACTGGCTCCTCCGAGCTTTCGGTTTGCGTGACTTAATATGTTCATTCAGGGGAAATTGTCTTTGTTTTTACTATGAAAACGTATTTTTTGCATTATTTTTGTTGTTTTTGTTAGAACAATACTGATTGAGGCAGTTTCCCGTGATTAGCGGTCTGGAAATTAGAACAAATAATGTAGAATTTTATTTATCACCTCGAAGTGGTTGGAAAATACTTTTTTATCCCCATATTATTCAGTTTCTACAAGGAGATATTTTAAGTATTAAAAAAAAACACATAACTATGGCGCGGGCCCTGCCTACAAGCGGGATAACGCCAGTTAAATTAAATGAACCATGAGGCGGTGCAAGCAATTACACTACACATAAACAACATCGCATACGCTATATAATGAGGCAAATTATACAACTTTATATTCAAAATACGAAAACATAAAAAAATATTTTCAGACAGCTGAATACAACGCCATCTACGAAGAGCAACGAAAGTCGTCTGAAACATTTCGATTGGGAAACGCTATGTTCGGCTGTTGTTTCATGTGAAAATATTTAGTTCTGAAAATTTCCGCGAGATGGCGCTATCATGTTCGTTTTAACTCTTCGATAGAAAAAAAAATAATTTGTGACATCAAAAGTAAATGAAATAATAATAATTGTATAATTTATTATTATTATTATTTTTATATCACAATCTGAAATTGAACTCGAAGTCGAACCAATTACAATTAATATCTATGAAATTGCCTATTTTTCGATGTAAAATTTTAAGGGAAATTCGTACTCATCCCACGCGTAATGTAAATGAGATAATTAAAATTGTGGAATGGTTTTGTAATTTAGCTAAAACATTTACTTTCCAATGGGGGATATCATAATTGATTTGGACACCCATTTGACTTTTCGAAGTTACCTACATAATATTATTGTGTATTAATTCATAGAAAATTGTTGTCCGCTTAATGATAAAAAATACATACGTATATAAACTCACACCTTTTCCCCAGAAGGGGTAGGCACTAGGCAGAGGTGCTACTAGGAAACCCACGTTCGTCTTGTATTTTCCGTCACACGATGTGACATGGGGTGAGCCTATCACCATATTCGGCACAAATTGCTGAATCCGGGCTGATAGTGAATACAAAGTCCTTATTGCATCGCTTAGTGGCAAGGACGCGGTGATAAACCATTTGAGATTTTGACGCTGACATTGACTCTTTAAATCAAACACCTTATTTTTCGCAAAGAAAAGCCTACGCTTTGCTTACCTTTAAAGTTTACATATCAGATTTCATTTTGAAATACCAGTTACCACCTCGATGGCTAGAAACGAATTACTCTGTATGAATTTCGGGAGCAACACATTCGGTGAAACAAGACCTTTTCAAACTATCAAAATATTGATAGCGTATCGCGTGGCACTCCATTGTTCCGAATAGATGTTCAATTTGCATCAAAGCATACGTACTGTGTAAATTTGCACAGCGGAGGGAATGTTTGCGGCAGTGTTGGCTGCCCGCTGAAACGCCACTTGACTCGCTCGAGTCTCTTTGACTAGCGTATTAATAAAGATCTTTGTGCTTTATGTATAACCAAAGTCTTCGGTTGTTAGGGGACCAGGTTTATTGGTTTGGTTCGGGTAGTTGTATGAAATAAGATGTTTTTCGTTTGGAATGTTGATGTGCCAAACGTGTGGTAAGGAATCATCACTGGTTATGACGACTGTAGCTCTTGAGGATTGCGTGTTATCGGCTTGAAATAGAGGATATAAGACGGAGAAGCAAGGGCGAAAGAGATCCTTATGTTGTTTAAATTATGGCAGCTCCAATTATTTTAATTGCCTTCGAAATTTTGTATCAAGAATACATTGTGGAAAGTCTGTTCTACGGTTTAGTCACAATCACTTACTTCTTGTTATTGAAGTGCCGACACGGTCCCCGAACATTTCTGAAATCAGTTGACATTTACGAAATCCCCAGTGAAAACATCGTTAAAGCTTTTCTCCGCAGAATAGATAAATTACAGACAAAGGTATTACCAGATGAATAAAATATCGCTTTGTTGTATTGAAGAATTTTAGTGGTCGCTGTTTATGCAAATTAAATTTTGAGTTGAGGCCTTTTCAATAAAATCCACTAAGGGAGGGCATTCTTCGTGAAATGTCGAATTGAACGCAGCAGAATCGATGTTCGCTTCAATGGAGCACTGAAAGATCGAATTTCGATTAATACCTTCGCTGGAAGTTTTGTGAGCACAGCGGGTGGGTATTTTTTGGTTCGGTAACTTGAACTAACAATACATATTGTTATTGAAATCGATCGCCTTTTAGTAAAATACTAGTTGTGTTTTTATATCGGAGGATAATACATGGAAGTGGCCACATATTTGGTTCCAGTTGCTATTTCTAATTAATTCTATGTAGATTAGATATATGTAGGTAGTCTTTCAGAAAAACTTGCTGGGCTTCGATGCTCAGAGTTAATTCTTTGTGTGCCACTGTTGATCTTGGATCACAGAAATTGCAGTGGATGGTGCGTAGGTGGAATTGCCTTTAATAAAAATTAATTAATCATGTTTTGTTATACAAAATCATTAGGGCAACAAACGACAATGGAATCCAAGTGTTACCAAATACGTCTGGAAGCCTTTTAGAAACGTGGATACTTAACAGATCTTTGTAAGACAAAAGATGAATTAATTAATAAGGCTCTTAATGGGCCGTTAGGTCAAGAGCCAGATTTAGAAGGCAGTATTACTTGACATGGCGCGTATAGTGAGGAGATTCCTCACTTTGGGGTCCTAACCAGCGTTGCCTTGGGTCCCAAGCATCACCATCGATGGATCTACATTTTTTAAATATTTTTATATCTAGATACTTTGTCATATGTGTATTGTATATAAAATATCAAAAAGTGACTTAAGAAATAAAGAAAATATAATTACACCGATACTAAAAGGTGTATAAATCGATTGAGTTTAAGCGATTACATCTCTAAGCACCTAAATCCACGCTGTACAAAGACATTAGTAAGTTCTTTAAGAATTACTAAATGCGGTGGAGCTTATCTTTCAAGTCTTCTGTCGAGTTCAAACGAACTTTTAATACACACTCGAACAGAAATTTAAAGGATTTACTAATGGCCTTAACCTGCAGATTTATGCTTCTGTTGGTTAATATAAAATGTAATTTTGTGGAGTTATTTCAAAGTTTAATGCTATAGTTAAAGTTTATTTAGTTCTGTGTTTGTATTCATAATGGTTCGTAGTGTTAAGTAATAAGTTGGGAAAACTATTATTTTATTAAGATTTCAATTGGCGTATTAAAGTTTTATTTCAATTAGACCTGGTTTATCTGGAGAACCGTGGTCGTGTGCTTAGCCATCCAGGAGTCTAAGACTAAGGTAAAACATTATTAAATAATGATAAAGTTGATAATAGTCTTTAAATATAGCGAAAGTATGTCTACATTGCCTTAAAGAATACTAATGAAATAATATAATTATTTTGACATTAATTTATAAGAATATGTTAATTTTCTTGCGACTTGTTTTTAGTAAAAAATAGACCTTAGTAACAGCCCACGACGCCCCTTGTAATTATGTAAGTGAATTATCTTAACGTTTAGGCTAATTATGATATTGACATGTTGAAAGCCTCCGCGGTTCAGCAGGCAACAATCTGGATATGGAATGAAGTTGTCAGAGATCGATTCCCTGTGCTGAAACAAAAGTATTGTGGAACTAAAAATTCCTTCGTTTTATAACACCTCATATTTATACATATAGGCCCGTAAAAATATAAATTAAAGACCTCCAAATATATTTAAACCGATGGAAGCCGTATGTTACCATTGACCTCCAACAAGGGAGGTCTATGTTCGACGATGGACATTTTGTAATTGTTGTTGAAATATGAAGCTAGTAGTACCTAGTTATTCTATTATATCAGCAAGTACACAAGCTAAATTTACATTAACACATAATACTTTAATACAAGGGCGAGTTGAAAGCAGCTTTCACTACTTACTGGCTCCACTGGAGAGAAAATTAAACTTGCTAATAACGGGAAAGGTCAATAAACTTTTCACATCAAACAATTTTCGATATAACAGAAACTTTTCCAATATAGTAACGCATTGGCGAATTTTCTCTTCATGCGCATGAAGGTTCGACTTATACAACATTCATTTGTCAGCGAATTATGTTTTGCTTCGGAATTTACAATGTGGTTAAATTATACTTTAACAAAGAATAAGCTAAGACTAGTCTCATTACAGGTTCGTAACGACTTAAGTTTGCGTCACATATCGAGTTAGGAATGATATTCAATGAACTAGCTTAACTCCGCAATACGTTAGATTACAGAGAACGATAAATATGTAAAATACTCATATTTGTAGGTGTTTACAAAATTAGCATTTATAGACTTAAACTAGGGAAAAAGTGTATGAAAGAACACTCTTTACAACACTACACTCTTTAAAGAAAATACACATATTTGTCTGTATTTTTTTATTGCAATAAATGGAGAGCCGAGCATGCCATTCGCCTGATGGTAAGCGATACGACCGCTCATGGACAGTAGCAAAACCAAAACACAACATTACAAAGCAATGCTAGGCATTCCACTGCGCTCGCCATATTAAGACATAAGATGTTAAGTCTCATTGTGTCCAGTAATTACTATAGCTACGATGTCCTTCAAACCGGAATACAACAGTGCATTTACACTGTTGTTTGGCGGGAGAAATATACATTGCGGTGGTACCTACTCAGGCTGCCTCTCACACATGTGAGACCTACCATCAGTAATAAGACCATACCATTACTATTCGAAGCTTGTATGAGAAAATATTTGTAATCATGAACTTCTATAACCAAAGATAGTAGTAGAGTTGTATAATAAAATATAGACTTACAAAAAGCGTTGACTTAAATCTGAATCACTGTAACTTGCCGTAAATTTCCACCTGTAATTGTATCGTGTGAGTTCTTAGATTTTACAGGAGTAACCGGTAAAGGCCAGAGGTCAGTTGGGACGTTTTGTTGAGCTTACCAAGTAGTCTTCGAAATGCAATGAAGGAAAATCTCTGGGCTGTTTAGAATTTCGATAGGACAATTTCCTTTGTGTGAGATATAATTTTTTTTATATAAAATACCCAAGTCTTGAATTTGTTCCCGGAGACTTCACATAATATTTTCGGTATTCTAAAGAATTCTCAGACACGTGCCATTTACATCCATTTCACTCAGTTTTGCTGGCATATTTTTATTTTCGCTGATTTAGTAAATTATGATAGTCATACAATATATACTTCAACGCGAAACTTCGAAAAAAAAAACAGAGAAGCAGAAGTATTTCTAATTTAAAGTCTAAAGCTGTTTAATATTCAAGGCGATTTAATTTTATAATAAACTAAGTGCCCTTAATGACGACAGTTTTAACTTGTCCAACATAAATTCCCATTAAGATCAAACATTTCGGGGTTTCGCGAATTTTTGCGTAATACCCTTCATTTTATGTTTTAATTACAAAACAGAAAGGTCAACCATTGCCAAACGTAGATCCCTCGTTAATAAATTTAATTAGACTATTTTCTGGTTTACAAGCTGGTTTTAAGGTTATGAAAATGAAGATAACAATGTTACGAGATAATTAACCCGTAAAATACTAATTACGTTGGTCGAAGAAAAATGCGAATACTGAAAATTTTCTCTGATTCAAATAACAATGTAAAATCTTTAAAATTTTGGGTAATGACGAGTTGTTAATATTTTATAGCTGTTTCGTAATTCGTAGTTAGATTTTATAAGTCTGGACATATGAATTATTTCATCAAATGAGGTTTACATACCCATAATTCCTACTAATATTATAAATGCGAAAGTGTGTATGTTCCGTATTCAAGCTAAAACGGCCGAACCCATTTTAATGAAATTTAACATAGAGATATATTGGACCATGGAGACGGACATTCGCTTCTTTTTATCCCGAAAAAATGTGTTCCCGTGGGATGAGTCAGGCATTCAAATATATAATATTGGCTACTCTTTAATTCAAATTGATGGCACGGTATTGGAGAGGACAGGATCATATGCTTTTTGGCATGTAACAGAATGAGATGAGACAGAACGGGATAAAATGGGACGGGGCGGGAGAAATACAGTCGACGGCGATCGCATCGAGCTTAAATATAAAACAGTATGCGAAATAATATGTTGTTGATGTGGACTCGACTTAAAAACTATCTGCACCCGGGCGAAGCTGCGCTTGACCGCTAGTGTATAATAAAAGTGTTTAACGTTTTCCAGACAAGAGAAACCGTCGCGTGGGTTGAATGTTTGTGTGTTCCAAAGTTTTTTGTTTCGTGAGACCTTGTCTTTTACTTTGTAATATCTACGACATAACTAGTGATAGACTAGTTTTATCATAGGGTGAGTTCAGAACTATATCTATGTGTCTATATAAATGCACACAATTTTAAGTTAAAAGTACAGATCTTGAGAATTAAGTGTTAACATCTCAAATGTATTAAGTACAAAGTATTGAATTTCCATTCCTTAAAACAATTACCGAGCAGCAGTTTAAATATTTCATGTAAATTTTATAGGAGTCCTATGCAAATCCCTTGACGAAATTGGTTTCATTATTATTTTTCAACTTTTGAATTCGCACGAACATTTTCCGGATTTGTAATTCCCCGAGGGGTTTTTCACAGATTAGTGGAAAAGGGCCTCGGCCGGCATAAAAGAAAGTTATAATTAAGAGGGGATTACTTTATGTACACGCTACCGTTTTATATTTCTAGAACATGAATAGAAATGGAAATAATATTTTTAAATTTTTTCTAGAAATAAAATGTTAGTCGCGAATCTGAGACAGTTATTCGGTACTTAGTTCTAGCATTTTTTTAACCGTAGTATTAACTTTAAATGTTGATTTCGAAGAGAGTTTTAAAATAGCTACAATAGCATCTTGAATTGGCGTCCTTCGTGGCGCAGTTGGTTAAACGCCGGCTGTGAAACGAGAGGCCGCGCGTGCGACTCCCGCACTGAAACAAATATTTGTGTGAACCATAGGTGTTTGTTTCGGGTCTGGGTGTTTGTGAGACCGAAAAGTCTCTCGTAGTTCCTGATACCCACGACACAAGACTCGATCTTAGTGGGGTTAGGACTATGTGTGACTGTTAGGTGTATTTATTTATTTATTTAATTCATTATGTTTTGTCTCTCTCTCTCTTCAGCCACAGGAAGTACACTGCTGAACATAGGCCTCCCCCGCCTTTTCTTTCCTCGTCCATTATGTTTTTACTGTAATGAAAGTAATTCAATACTGGACTTGTTTAAAATATTGGTACTGGTTAATCCACAGGGCTTACCAGGCTGCAATTGACAAGTGACGTAAATATCATATCTACTGAAATGCCGCATCGATGACTGATTACCTATGACGTGGCAATAATCAAACAACGGGAAACAGTATGGCAATCAATATGGCAATATTAAAAAATACAGGATATATCAAGACTGCTACCGAAAACAAAGCCAGGCGGTAGTTTTAGTGACTTTAGACACAATGCAACTAAAATTTTGGCAAAAAAAAAACCGACGATTTTTTTGTATTTTTTTTAACATCGTATTTCGGTGGTAAATACAAAAAAAAACCGCTATAAGGCTTGAAATTATAATTTTAGCAAAAACTATGGATTTAACAGCCAAACACAATGATATTTGAACATTACAAAAAAATAGACGCGTCTTTTTGCAAAATTTTTAGTTGCATCGTGTCTGTAATCACTAAAACTACCTCCTGGCTTCGTTTTCGGTAGCAGTCTAGATACACCCTGTATGCAAACTACCACGCACTAAATCGACAAAGCGCGAACTGAAAATTATTCGCATAATATTCACAACTGTGTATATTAAAGTAATAAAGATGGGCGGTGAGCTATGCGATGGTATAGGCATAGAAATAGGTACAGTGGCATTTTGTTCTGTATATTTTATAGATATAAGGTTCATATTCAGTTAAATAGTTCCTTGATGAAGGTAATTTTTAAAATATATTTTTTTTCTTAATTTTCTCATGCACCTGCCGCATCCAGACATTTAATGTTTTATAAGTAGTTTTTAGTACATCTTTTTTTGGTAAAAATCTATTCTTGTGGAGAATTCTTAGGTACATAATCTTTCATTTGTTTATTTTTTTTATTTATTTACTTTTTGGAAAGCTTACAGACTAATAACAAAAATAAAATATCTTATTATGTAATCCAATTGCTAATTACAAGCCTTCACCTATAAATATATATATATATATATACAAAAATACCTTATCTAATTCACACAAAATATCTTAATTTAAATATTAAAATACAATTATCCTAATGAAAAAAATATGTAGCTATATATTTTAGAGTTCACTATGAGTTTGGAATGGCTCAAAGTAAAAAATTTACCAACAAAAAATTGAGCGAGTGTGCCGCCTTTCCAATAGTAGTACAGACATACATAAGCTCACGCCTTTTTCCCAGAAGGGGTAGGCAGAGTTGCTAACAGAACACCCACGTTTCTCCTTGTATATTCAGTAAAAAAAAAAATATCGGAGTATGATAGTAGTACAGAATAGGACAATATCAAGATTCGGTGGCAACTCATTAAAGATTTTTTTTTTATCAGCCCATATACGTCCCACTGCTGGGCACGGGCCTACTCTACAATCGAGAGAATCGATTGAGAGTGGTTAGGCCATATAGTCCACCACGCTGGCCTAGTGCGGGTTGGCAGACTTACATACCGTAGAATTTATAGAAGATATTACAACCCCGTAAAAGAAAAGCATCCCGTCTGTATTTAGTGATGCGGAGGGTGTGCCTAGTAAGGATTTTTACCTAAAGTTAAGCTGCTTGATGATGATGATAATGTTTCTGTCAACATTAAAGCGAGGGAAACAGTTGTATAACAATGGCTCTCCCTCTCTTTCTCTCTTCAACCACGGTAGAGCCCCATTTACACGGGTAGAGTTTCTCGCGCCGAGATTCGTACGCAGTTATCGCATGACAGTTCCGCCATAGATTATTGTATTCAGACAAATGTTTACACGATGTGACTTTTTTATATCTTAACGGATCTATCTATCTATCTATTCATCGTATCTTCGAAGCGAGAAACTCTCCCCGTGTAAATGCGGCTTAATTCCACTGCTGAACATAGACATCCCCCATAGATCACCACATAGACCTGTTGGAAGCGACCTGCATCCAGCGACTTTGTGCGACCTTAATGAATAACAATGTTAGTCAGCAAAATAAATATGTATATATGTTTTTGCTGACCGTGTAGTTTCATCCGCAATTTGATTCATAAATCATAGAGCAACAATACTGGTAACTTTGTTATACGGCGGACGCGTCCACAGCCCACACGGCACCGGTCGTTAGTTAGTATTGTTCAAACACGCTCGCTTGTCTGAACTTTGTGTTTTTTTCATAAAACTTTTCATTGAGTTAGATCTGCTGCGCGAACCGTGTGAATAGCTTTGTTTAACTGTTGATTTCTGTTTTGTTTGGTTGTTTTAATTTTGAGTATGTTTCGATCCACTGGTCTATGTTTAGTAACGGTATTCTTGTCATTAGAATGATGCAAGATGATTTCTTGTAGGTCACAGAAGGTGTCTAGATGTCTTTAGGAAGATTTATGTTCATCATTGAACATTTTGTCTGGTTGATGATGACTGATTTGATACTTCATATCTATAATTAAGCGTAGCGTGAAACGCCTCTGGCCAGATGGCGGGACGAATTACACAAGAGGCCCAGCAGCGACTGGGTGCATAAAGCAGCAGAGCGGGCTCTGTGTCGTACCTTGGGAGAGGCCTATATCCAGCAGTGGACTGCAACGGGCTGATGATTATGATGAAGAATATAATTTTCGGTCGATCCCGCCCATTTCTACTTTAGTCCTTGGTAATTAGGGTGTGGCGCTACTATTTTAGAACTTACCTGGTGGCAAGTGTAGTCCAATCCAAAAAGATTTTCCGTCGAAAGGCATCTGTTTCCGAACGGTACATTTACACCGACATGCCCACATGTCAGAATCAGATTTACACAGGCTGATAATCACGTGTTTTACCAAAGTGTATGAGGGTAGATTTCCGGGCGGTAATGAACATACCACGCAATACAGCACAATGTTTTTGGATATTTCTTATATACATGTACCTAAATAACAGGAGTCGTTTATTAAAACGATTCAGGCTGGAAATATAATTCAAAGAAGGATATTTGTAGAATCCAAGCGTCGCTAGATAAAAATACGGCAGCGCGGGGTGCGAAATGATTTACTCTGCGAAATAAGGGTAGGCAGGTATATAATATCAAGTAAGAATTCATAAAGGCGCCAAACCGAAATAACAGCGGGCCTTTAACATAAATTTTGACCCTGAATTTTCGCAAGGACATTATATAAAGTGAGAATTCTTTTTGGCGTGTATTCGAGAGTGAAGGTAAAAAGATAGTAGAAAAATGTGAAAGTTTTCTAAATGTACGTGAACATTATTGGGTAGGATTACCTTGAATAACATTTTGTAGGCAAAATAGAACCGACTTAAAAGAAACTAAAATGTTTTTTATATTAATGTTTATTGAAGCTGCGCGGAACCTATAAATTGGTATATCTATATATTTTTTATTTTAGGTGTTTTTTTCATTTATAGTCCACTGCGTTTCTGTCGTCTAGGGTTTTTTTTCTAATGGCAACCGATTCTGCTTCATTCCTCATATAGCTTAGTAAAGAGTTATTCTGTTAAACTATCGAACGGACTGGAATTTTCAGCCACCCGCACGACTTCTGACGGAACTTAATTACTGTTGACATTAGGCAACCACGGAATAAACGATAGTCTAAATGAGACATTCCGATGTCATATGTATATTTACAGTCTATTATGGGACGACTCAACGATAAAGTAAAACATTTTAAGAATCTGCATACTTGAAACTTGTACACCTGCGCAACGTAATCTCAGAACATTAATTCATCTAAATTTTATTGGCGTGTAAAACAATTAACTCCAATTCAAATTCAAAAATATATATTTAACTCATCGTTTGAGATAAAAACATTCATAATATATATAAACAACAAACATATACTCGTTTTAAGATGTCCAATTTAATAAAATGTGAAGAGAGAAAAACTGTTCTTTCGCCAAAAGATCGCAGAAAATCTATACTTACATTAACCTAAAAGATACCTTAAACTGGTGGCTGGTTGTACAATTACAAGCTCAATGTTTCTGCGCAATCTGTACAGCATAATGTATCAATATATAATATTAATATCGTTAAGCTAACTCAAGGTAAGACAGGCAACAGAAGGTAAACGGAGCAGGAAGTCCATGAATGCAGGCCGCTTCCTACAGGTTTATACGCAAATCGGTATTGGAGGCCTTTGTTCAGCAGTGAAGTCCTTATGACTAAAAGAGAAAGAGAGAGGGGGGAGTGAAAGAGGCAGGGAGAAGTTAGAGACAATGCGACCGAGTGCTTGACGCATACTCTAACATACTTTAATGTCTTTAAAATGAATGACACCTATTTGGGCATATACGATCAACAGTAAGGTCAGTAACAATCATTAAGGTCTCGCAGGCAATAAATCATCATTGAAAATGGTGCCTGTCATTATTAGCACTGACCGAATAATTAGGCCGCATCCATTACCGCGTGTCAACAGAAACTTGTACGAAACGTTTTGTCGAGTACGGTGCTAGCGTGGCTCGATCGAATAATTGCAAATTGCTTGATCATTTCAGCTAGGGCTAGCGTATGAGGGGAATCGTAATGGCTTAAAAATTGTGTATAAAAACTTCAGACAAAATACTATTATAACTAGGAAACATGAGAAGAAAAGCCACTTTTTTCATGAATATTTGTATAGATTTCTCATAGAATGAACGTTCAAATGTTTAATTATGAAAAAAAGCTGCCAACAATTACTATAAGTATCAAACTGCTTCGATTTTGTTACCACTTCTGACCTCTGAGACACCTGTTTGTACGACACGCCCTAGCCAGGACCTGCAACCTAACACGTGAAATACTGTACGAAATGATACATCGCTAAAGATTTTTAAGGTTATCGTGTAGCTCTAACACACGTCATCGAAACCAAATTATGAAAAATCTAAACATTCACCCATTTGGAATATTTGACTTGAAACGTAACAAAAACCCAGTATGCGGTTTATATATTCTAAATAATATCCGACAACAATCAGGCTTTAGTTAGACTCAGTTCGATGAATGTTGTATATTTTCTCTGGATCAAAGGACGCTACCTCTTTAGAGAACGGAAGTCTTGTTTTCTTACCGCCTTCTTGATTACAGGCTAAAATAAACGGACAATATACAAAGTCAAATGTTCTTTTCATTGGTATATAAAGTTCTTTTGCTTACATTATATGCAGTTTACAATTATCAATACACTTGTTACGTAGCCTAAGCACATATTGTAATTAATGGAATTTAGGAAAAGGAAAAAAGTAATAAATGTTTTTTATATTTATTTTATTTTAATTTCAGGTCCAACATAATGTGTTATTAAATTGGCCACAAACAACACCTTCGTGAAATTATATACATGTGTTTACCTAAACACACGTATAAAATTGCATGATATTTAAATAAAAAATATATTTCCCCCAGCCGGTCTACAAGCACATTGTTCTTTAAAATTGTACTTGTAATTTGTGTCCTCAGTTTATTTAATGTAAAGAAACAGAAAGTGTAAAAAATGTAAGGTTTGACGAAATTCGCTCTTAAGCCATAGAAAAGAAAAAAGAGTAAAAGAACTATTCATGGAATGAAATGCCGAGAACTGGATTCGAACCAGGGTCGTCTAGACAGCTCGGACCTATCGCTCTATCAACTGAAATATTTCGCCTTTGTTAGACCTGTCGAAATTGTTAGTGAGGTTCAGTATTCACCCATAATCCGTTTTTAGTAGCCCGTAGGGATCCCACTGCTGGGCAAGGGCCTCTCCCAAACATTTGGGAGGAATTGCCATAATCGCCACGCTTGGCAGGCGGGTTGGCGATCGCAGTAAGATGTCAAACGGTTATTATTACGTATATAAAATGTTATTCATAATTCAAACAAGGTTCAAACAATTCGTATTTTTTTTTGTCTGATGTATTGTAATATAAAAATAAAATATTCCCATTACTACTTATTTCGTTCTGCAAAAAAAGTAATGTCACAGCACAGATCCAAGCAATCAATTTTCTAATGTTCCGCGTAACTTTCTTATTTTTTTTCTTTCACAAGACACTTCTTCTCACAATAACAAATAACAATGAAATAATTGACGAAATTGGTCCTGCCGTTCACAAGTGATGTCTAAAGGAAATAGGGATTCATTTTTATAAATATTACAGATTATTATTAAAGGCATACTGTTAATCAAGAGAATCGCTAAAACGTATACGTGATTAATTCCTATAATTTTTACTTTTACATGTCCACTCCTATTATAACTTATTATTACACCTCCGAATTACAAATAAATATCCGAATCGTGGATAAGTTGAACAATAGGCGGCACCCTCTCAAGATTATCTCGCGAGGGCGACCTATTCAAACAGGTAGGGTTGCCTGTCCGAGTGCACGGCAGACAATTTATCTCCTCGTTTATCTTGTTAACTCCCAATGACTCATCGGTTAACATTTGTTAGAAAGAAATTTATACCGGCTCGGGCAAAGTGATATTGGATTTTTCTATTAATTATCGGCTCGGAGTCAGGAATTTGTGTGCGATATGGCGATAGGCTCGCCACCTATCACATAGTGGGACGGGAAATACAAGGCGAAACGTGGGTGTCCTGGTTACACCTCTGCCTACCTCTTCTAAGAAAAAGGCGAGAGTATATGTATGTTAGAAAGAAGATTAAGTGTTATACTCAGCCGCTCACTTATTTTCTATAATTCTCTTAATTGGAAACGTTTTTTTTTCTTTCAAATATTTATCGTTTTGAATTTTAAAATCTATGATTATTGCACTAGCACACTAGGTAAAAAGGGGGTGATTAGACTTCTGCAATATGACTTAACCCGACTCAGTATTTCTAACTTCTAAATAATTTCAGCCAAATTAAACACAAGCTATTGTCCCCAAGAGACTCGCTGAGCTTTGGAGCTCGCTGTCAATTCTTTACGTGCCGCCTGTGGTTCTGGCTGACAAGGTTGCATTGGTGGGCGTGTGGGCGGGATAGTCTCATAGTAAACGCTTAACTTGCAAGACATCTTGTATGCGCCTTTGTAACGATCAGGCAAAGTTATTCCCAAGTATTCCCACGGTACACAGGCTAAATTTATCTTCGAAACACGTGGGAAGTAAATGTCATAGGTGAGATGCAACAATATTGAGTTAGTATTCGATGGAATTTTGCGGTGGATGATATTGCGTTCCTGGAATATTGTCACCGGAAATTCTGAGAATAATCAACGAATATTTTGGTATGGTTGGACTTGGACTTGATTTAAATGCGTGGGTTTAATTGTGTAATGGTATTATATATCCATCCATTTTGCAGTGTGAAAATGATGAATTCCATTTCCCACAGTGAAATTCTTTGGCGTAGGTAGAATACATGCTTCCCATACTATTATTATAATTGCGGAAATATTTTTGCTTGATATTGTTTATAGGTCAAAGAATGATGCAGAATACCTTAAACCCGATAAGCTGTATAAATGCTTGCATGAATTAGAATAAGTATTTTTTAAGGCCACAGAAAGAAGCCGCCAGTGAAAGTTCGTACGAGATAAAAATACCTTGATTGATATAGTTCGAGATTTAACTTTATCACTAGTAGCTACTCAAAAAACAAAATACTTGCCATGGACAGGAAAACTTAATGAAAGAAAAAAAAGATGACAACAACGCATTAATTATGTAAATATTAACAATAATTAGTACAGGCTCACAATGTAACTATGCAAAAACAAAATGAAGTATCTATTAAGTACGAAGCTTATTTTTCAAGTGTACTAAATCTATTAACCAAGTTTTCCAGTTAGTTATTACAGAAAATGCACCGGAATTTTTAACATTTCGGTGAGGCCCGTACCGTTTGCCAATTAATTACCAGCGCCCTCCAGTGTTGAGTTTTAATATAGCAGAATGATGAAAATAATTTAATGTAAACAAATATTTGTATTTCATTTTGTGGACGTAAAATCCAATAACCTTTGCGTATAACGGCCTTATTCATAGACAGTTTTAAAACCTAAACTTGACGCATGTTTTGTCCCTTTCGAACAACTTTGAATTTCGTTTGAGCGAAGAAGACAAAACATTCAAAACCTAAAATAGGTTTTAATAGTGTACATGAATAAGGCCGTAAATGTTTAGGAAACCTTTTATAAACTAGAGATTGTTGCGTCGTTCCCATGAGGCCGTTTGTTGTCAACAAAATGTTATTAAAGAGTGATTGCTTTTCCAATATTGTTGTTTACTAGCAATATTACCGTAAATATTACAAGAACGTTTTCTATGGTCAGTTCTTCAATATAAAAGAAACTATTACCTTTTGTAAATATCAAACGAATTTGTCCGCTTCAAGTTCGTAGTTCAATTGATTTATTCTTTTTACTTTACTTTTAGGCATTTTACTGTCGATTAAAATTTCAGAATAGATAAATAACGTAGAATATTTTATAAATAATATTACGGCAAAGTGGTTAAAATATTCCCGATTGTAACTTGTATGTAGATAAAGTTATATCTAAAGAAAATATCCATTGGGGGGTCAAGCTTATATCGCCAGTTTCACAATCCTGTCAGCCTGCTCGAAACAAGACAGTCAGATATAACTGGAACGCGTCACACTTACTAGTATAAGGGTTTTTTTGGCAGGTCTTTTACTATCATACGTACGTACCAGGCAGATACAACAGGAGACTGTCCCTCCGTCACACCAGCCACTGCAACTCCTGTAAGCCAGGATCAACAGTGGCACATCAATAACACCGAGTATTGAAGCTCAGCGAGTCTCCGAGAATCTTTACTTGTCTTTAACCCCAAACTAAATTAATCAAATAATAAAGAAAATCAACTGTAAAACACCACGAATGAAGGTGTTATTATTCTATTCCATCAGCTGTACGGTATCCAGCAGTTATCCTAAGTATCAAAACTCCGTCCTCTTTGCAACAGACAGTTAACAACACGGATCGAAGTGAAGTTCCCGCTGCGCTGTAATTATCGACTTCATTGTTTCCTGATAGCACTAATTTGAAAACAATTGCCCTTAGCCCCGCCTAACTCCAGTTGGATCATGGATTTGTAGTTCTTGCCAAGTTTCCGCTGGCTTAACTGCTTTGGCGCCGATAACCCATCTGTCGTAAACTTCGCCTCAATAAAATCTATTAGTAATGTTTTGACAGTTTCAAATTGTCCGCTGGCTTTCTGATTATTGATTAGATCTGTCTAGGGATTAGTATTGTAGATGCTGATAGTATAAGTCTAGGTGCACTGGTACTTTATTTAACATCTATATTGTATATATATTATACTAACATACAGAGTATATCAAGACTGCGACCGAAAACGAAGCCAGGTGGTCGTTTTAGTAATTACAGACACAATGCAACTTTAATTTATTAATTTATTATAACTTTTGCACTCTTTATGACTGTGTAAATTATAACATGATGTAATATTTGTAATCATTAAAGAATATTAAATAATCCATTTTTGCATGGTATTATGACTGTCAGAATGAATCATAAATGTAGTTTTGAATATAAAATACATTGTGTATTTCAATTGTACATATTTTATAAAATAATATAATATGCTTTCAGATATCTTCTACGTTCCCTTTAAAATTTTGTGCGTAAAACAAAATTTACTTAGAATAGTTGTCATATCGTTGCTACTATTATAATCTTAACAAGATTTTTTGGGTAATTGTCATCTAAATATTTTTTGTATTGCAATGTATGGCAAGACGAGTATGCTATACGCCTGATGGTAAGCGATACAGCCGCTCATGGACAGTAGCAAAACCAAACAACACCATGAATTACAAAGCAATGCTTGGTATTCAACTGCGCTCGTCATACTGAGACATAAGATGTTAAGTCCCATTATATCCAGTAGTTATTCTGGCTACAATGTCCTTCAAACCGGAACACAACAATGCGTTTACACTGCTGTTTGGCGGAAGAAATAGACATTACGGTGGAACCTAACCATGCGGCCTCTCACATATGAGAGACCTACCATCAGTGGTTCCAATATATTTTTTGTATATTTTTAAGTCAATACAAAATAGGTAACGTCCATCCCGGCCCTTGTTGAGAGATGCTAACGTGGTAAGGGGACAAGCTATCGACAGAGGCGAAGGCAGTGCATATTCTTGTGAGGCGTGACCCACGACAAAATAAATACACCCAACAGTTATTGACAATATACTTTTTAAATTTTAAAATAATTTTTTTTTAGACATAACTTGATCATTTATAAACAGTATGTTATGAATAATGACACTAAGGTCGTTCATATATCGTGGGTGCCAAAAACTTTGAAAGACTTGTAAGAGACATGGTTGTTTCAGAGCAGTTTTTGTAAGGTGCATTATACCTATATATCTGTTTTATTATTACGATACGTTATCACTGCTCGGCTTTTACTTCAAGTACAACAGAATACTTCTGAGAATCCTCATTTCGAATTTCTCTTGCAAAATAACATCGCTTCACAAAATGCGGTCCTGTTGAAGGCGGAGCCGACATTAACTCGGGAGTTAATTTGGGGCCGATACATCATATAAACTAATAACCTAGTGTACATATTCAGGATACGTGTGGTCACTAATTGATGTGGCATTTATTAGGGTACTGGATCATGGGCCATTTGAGTGGAAGAGTTAAATTTCTGGTTGTATATCCCATACGTAGCGACAACTACACGCAAATTGGAATGCTAGGGTAAGAGTCCTAAGCTAGTATTTCGTTTGAAGGTGATCAGCTAACCGGTGATGTTCTGTAGTAATTTATTGTATTGTATCAGCCCATATACAACCCACTGCAGGGCACGGGCCTCCTCTACAATCGAGAGTACGATTGAGAGTGGTTAGGCCATATATTCTACCACGCTGGCCTAGTGCGGGTTGGCGGACTTTTACATACCATAGAAATTTATACAAATCGCTATGGTATGCTGGTTTCCTCACGATGTTTTCCTTCACCGTTATAGTGCGTGGTGATTGACTATCAATACACGCATGACTCCGAAAAGTCAGAGGTGTGCCCTGGGATTTGAACCCGCGACCACCGTGAACATGTAGGCAGCTGCGTCTGGTCCGTTACCAAAAGGCCACCACGCACTTAGTTATTAATATACGTAGTAATTTATACAGGGAATATATTTTTTATCTGACACGTTTTTAACACGGCTGTGGTATGCTACATATATTCAGCCTATCGCTGTCCACTGCTGGATGATAGCCTCCTCAAGTAAGCGCCAACCATGTCTTAAGCAACCTTCATCCATCCCCTACCTGCCACTCTTTTGAAGTCGCCAAAGTGGAAGTGGACAGGGAAGAATACAAGAGCCTGACGGCCTACCTTCAACACTGAAGAGGCACTCAAAGAAGAAGAAGGTGGAAGTGGGCGGGCCTCGTCTGCAGCCGGACGGATGGTCGGTGGCAGACAAGTGTAGGAGACCGCGCTTAGGTGAACGTAGTGTAGGACGTCTTGCTGCGCGATGGATCGACGACTTGAAAAGATACCTATAAGGTCGAACAAAATATACTTTTTACTTTTAGAAAAAATTGAAACCTTAATACAAAAAAGAGTGAAAAAGACTATCGCTCTAGTAATCCTACGTCCGCATGGCAGCCTGATGCGCGACTGTCGATAAACAGTCACAATTGTTTTGTTGGGCGGAATATTTGGAGTATAACTTCCGAATATTTTTCGATATTTTTCAATCCAGAAGACTATTGATTTATAGGTCACGAGAGATTGCTTGCCTCTTTATATTTTCAATTAAGCATGTTGCATACACTAGGGACTCATTAAATTATGACGTCCCACTATACTTAAATATTGTAAGTGTATATTAAGCGGAGCAAACGAACGAAAATACTTAAATGAATTTATGTCTATATTGAAAATATTATTGAGTCACAGTGTCCAGAGCTGGCATTAAGTTATTTGTCATGGGTATTGAAAACTACCAGATCATGTCTCAACACCTGTCCTTGAAAAATGAAGATCACACAAACAACTGTCTCGATAAAAGGGTTCCCTAATTACACCACAGACGATATCCTAAAATACCAACATTATAGAGCCGAGTAAAGTATCTCTAATTAGTGGGCATCCGAAATAGCCCTCTCATATCACGTTACCAATCAATAAGGGCCTTTTATCCGAACCGGGTGTACCCTAGCTCTCTTATTTCCCCTTAATCCCGATAAAGACCTATAATTTGCGGCGACGACAGGTGCACTCAGCCTTAACGTGCCGATGTATGGAAGGTTTATTACCCCACATAAACTATGAGAAAGCGTGTTTGCAGAGATAAAGCGTCGGCCGACCCTGGCTCGGATTTTTTTAATGAACATTGCTGTGTGTAGGCCGTTGATAAAAAGTGTTTTACGCTTCATTAACCATATTTGCCGTGAACATTCGGATTATTCGGTACTCATTAGGTTTTTCGCGAAAAAGGTGTGACAAAAGTCTTTTTCGTGTTCGTGTGAAATCATCATTAACCACAGCAAACTCTGCGGAACATTGACGAAAACCTGAACGTTATGAAAATCCTGAGGACCTTTACAAATGTGAATACTGTATAATATTTCAGAAAAAAGTACATTGTTATCTAACTAGAAGATTAAGTTACAAGATCTTAAAATTACCTAGCCAGTAAAGATTACATATATATAAAAACTTTCTGTTTTTACTGTTAACGCAGGTTTCTTAAAATACTGATTTAGATTAAAGTTAAAGTGGGCCAGAGTCATCAACGGGGTATAATGAAGTGGACCAAAATCCGGACTATAAGGAGGCGATCCCCTTCCAAAAGGAGTTTTAACTCATTCGCCAACGCATTAAAATTACGGTGCCTTAGCACTTTTTGCTGAAAAGCTCTGTACACAGGGATTTTATCTGAATAGATATTAAATTTTACTTCGCATTCCGTTGACAGGAGGCGACATAAATCTCTAAGAGAAAACTGAAATAATAATCAGGATAGACATTTGACGCGTTAGGTAAGATAAAATTATTTATTTTATTTATCATTTATTTTGTCTATTGGAGTACTTAGCTTCGATAATTTTGTTTAATTTGTTATTTTTTGAAACTAAATTGTTGCTAGAAACGAATAGAGAAAAATCAAAACTGATTTTAATTAAGTGAAAAATCGCAAGTTGAAAGCCACATTAATACTCCGAATACTGTGGCATAAAATGTGGAAGTATTAGGATTGGAAGAAATAGGTTGAAGTGGTTTGGGCACGTAGAGAGAGTGGGTGTAAGTAGACAAACAAAAACTACTGTATTGTGAATATAAATGTGGGAACGTGTCGGCCTCTTTTTACTCGTGTGATCAATCAAATCACCGCTAACCTAAAAAGAATAAGGATGACAGAACTTGGTTAGCAAAATACGGATGTTACTGAGATGAAATATACTTAAAATAAAAATCAATAAGAATATAATAATATTTTTTCACTGACTGCCTCGGTGGCGTAGTGGTACTACGGTATGATTGCAAAGCTTAGGTCTCGGGTTCGAATCCCGTGTCGGGCAAAGTGATATTGGATTTTTCTATTCATTATCAGCCCGGAGTCAGGAATTTGTGCCCGATATGGCGATAGGCTCGCCCCCTATCACATCGTGGGACGGAATATATAAGGCGAAACGTGGGTGTTCTGTTAACACCTCTGCCTACCCCTTCTGGGAAAAAGGCGTGTGTTTATGTATGTATGTAATATTTTTTCAACCTAATTATATTTGGGAATTTTTATGCTATAAGCATTATGCTCGCGTAGGTTTTGTTGGGGTCCCAGCCCGACCACAATCCGCAATGTGCCGGGCTGTAAGGCCAGAGACACTGACGTACCCCTTTTGGCCTCCCCCGGGGTACCGAAAGGGGAGCTTAATAGCTTTTCCTCATTGACACAGAAAAAAACGCTATAAGCATGTGTCGAGAAGGTCGCTGTGGAAATCCTAGAAGAAGGCTTATGCATAGTAGTGCACTTCCTGATGTGATAGTGAATGATTGTGTTCATGTATGATAATGAACCCGATGATGAAAATGCTGATGGTGGCGATGATATTGGAAGAAATGAATCTTAATATCACCACAAAGTTGTCATCGATGGATATAACTTTTATTCCATTCGTCGATTAGTGCATTATACAAAATACCTTAGCATTCTAATATGATGAAAACCAAAACAATACAGAGCGTAAATGTATTAATCATACGGGGTTAACACACAATGAGTATATTAGTAATTGATTACCGCGCTGCATACTCCAGCTAATACGGGAGACCGCAAGTCTTATTGATTGTGGTTGAGCGAGCTGCGTCTATTTACCTAAATAACATTATGTTGTACTAGATCTAGTACTGATTTTCATTATGGGGCAAATGTATGCTTTAATATAACAAAACTCTATATCATTTTGTGCGTAGTGGCCTTGGTAACGGACCAGACGCGAATGCCCACATGTTCACGGTTAATTCGGGTTCAAATCCCAGGGTACACCTTTGACTTTTCGGAGTCATGTGTGTATTGATAGTCAATCACCAGGCACTATAACGGTGAAAGAAAACATCGTGAGGAAACATGCATACCGAAGTAATTGAAAAAAAAAATGGTACGTAAAGTCCTTCGACCCACACTAGGTCTGCGTGGTGCAGTATATGGCCTATCCCCTCTCAATCTTACTCTCGATTGTAGAGGAGGTCCGTGCTGTGCAGTGGGAACGTAAAATGGGTTGATACAGATATCCTTTTGAATCTTCTGTATTTTTACTATGTTGTTTATTTCTCAAGGCAGTGTGAGGTGAATTTTGTTATTGGGAAGGATTTGCTCATTTATAATTTATCTTGTGACAAAATATGGTATCAATCTTGAATCTATCTTGTATTATTTCAAATATCGTTTTAAGAACTGTTAGGGCCGCCACACACGTAACGATATAACTGTGCAAGGTTGAGTTTGCACCAGTATACAGGAACGTGCGTGGGCAAATAACTGCGCAAATTTCCAATTTTCGATTCGATTCGCAAACTCGCGTTTACGCAAACGCATCTGAACGTGTGTGGCAGGCTTTAGAGCCAGGTTGTTAAATTCCTCAAATTTCATCAAAGGTTAACTGATAAACCAATAGCTCAATTCGATATACTCGTGGTTTTCGATTCAGTTTTCGTTATGCACGCAATTGAAATATAACATAGATTGGATTCCTAAGCCCTCTCAGTTTCAATAGTAAATGGTAATGGAAATTGAAATTAATTCAGGTAATACGTTCCCGACTCCATTTGAGTTAAGAACTTGTTAAACCCGACGGTTGTGATAATAAGTTTATGAAATGGAGTAGGATTGCTGTCGGTTCGTAACGTTTTTTCCACTTCAAACTTCCTTCGGACGAGTGGGAGAGTTTTTACTTTACATGTTGCGCATTACTTGAACGATTGCTGAACAAACATACAATATGTCGGGAGATTGTGCAATATATATGTAAATGGATTTAAATGTAAAAAAGCGTAGTAGTTTGTTAATTAAATGTATTTGACAATTAGAACTATATTTTTATCGTCTTGAATAAAAATAGAGTTTGAAATACTCGTAAGTACGTATATGCATCCACATTCGATCCGATAACTTCGGGTGAGTTATAATTTCATGAGGGTGTCCGTCCACCTAGTTTATAAAGATACGACTCTACGCTTGCCGATATAATAAGATCTCGGCGCTATACTGCCTACTGTCTGCTCAATTTGCTCCTGTTGGGCTATGTTGGTAACTTTTGTTCTGCGAATTCATTTCTGATTCGATCTCGCAGGGAAATACTTAACAGAGGCGCTTCCATAGCTGCTAAACTGATCTCGACATAACAAATGCGCAAAAAATACCCTTCCACAACACCAGAGGTTTGATTAACAGCCCCAACGGTTGCAAGATGTTGCCAACGTTTCGCTAAGGTCACCGTTCCATCTCTGAACAAATTTACGCAGCAGTAACTAATGATGCGGACGAACGGCTGGCCGACTCAACGCGGTTAGCCGACGCCGAGTCGCAATTTTCTACACTCGAGTTGATTCAATAAGCAAAGCTAAATAAAATTATCTTGATATATATTACGTCGAGGTATTTATAGCCGTGTTAACCACCGTGTCTATGATAATAATAAAAATGTTGAAGTATGGTGTCTTGGATTTACGCGAATGTTACACATTGAAATAAAACGAATTCTTACGGACCACGAATACTGTAAAGTGATCAAAACATCGGGAAAATAAAAAATGTAAAAATTAAATCTAATTCGCGTTAAAATCCATAACAATTCGTTTTATTTCAATATGTTGAAGTATGTTTGACGCAGAAATATTTTCACACGTAGCAACTGATTGACATAAGTTTTCAAAGATATAAGTTATCAGTTTTCGAATTTTAGGGAGTAAATTTAAAAAATCGTGTCTAATAATTTGGGTATGCGAAGATGGTCTAGTGATTTTTACCACCGTACACGGTGATTCAATTCTTGATTAGACATAATATAGCTACAGCGTTGTTAATTATAGTTTCAACAGTTGTACTATAGGGGTCTTTATTCTATCAGTCTTAATTATAACTATTTTAAGTCCCATATCGAAGTTTTTCCTCGGATTAGTCTATCTTTTGATGCCCAAAACAAAATCTTACATCTAGGCCATTTCTTCAAAGTCGTAAATAGAAAACGAAATAGCTATTACTCTAACTTACCTAAGCACGTTTCCAAAGTAAGGGTTTTTGGTAAATGTTAAATTAAATACATTACCTACGCGATCTGTAAGTTGAAAGTTATCTTAAGTTTATGGCGAGATTCTTGGAGAATTTAAATACTAAAGCCATTTTATTCGTAAAATAGTTAATTAAGAACGACTAGTTATCTAAGAAATAATTCCAGAAAAACATGGAACTTCAAAACATTATATGGACTTTGGATGCTTTGAAAATACCTTTTTATATATGTATTTTCAACGTGAAATATCTAACCTTTGTATTTTACAAAGAGCATTTATGTCATAGGAACTTGGGACTTACAGAATCCGAAGAACTACTGTCCCTTTAAATGCGATTAGTGATTGCGAATTATTATTAATTTTTAATTTAATTAAAACGGCATATATCAATTGCATTAATAAAATAAAATAAATTGTAAATAAATTAAATAAATTGGGAAATATAAGTAAATATAAGCCCTAGTAAACGTTCGTAACTTTAGATAATTGATTGTAAACTCTCGCGCATTTCTTTGACACGGAGACTATTCATAGAACATAATTAACTACCATTGTTTTGCTTCGCCCGCTTTCTACCTATCCTTGGGGAAATTTATGTTTTGCTTATAAAAACTAGAGTTTTTCCTGCTTATATTATACATTGCTGGTTTTGTTAGTAACGGGATTACAGGGTAATTAGTACGTGGCGCAAGATAAAGCAATGTGCGTAAAATATTTGTCAGTTTATTAGGACTTTTTGGTGAATAGCTGCTAAATATGGAATGCTTGGAGCTGGTAATGTAATTAAAGAAGACAATATTAAATTAATGCACAGCAAACACGTGAAAAGGTTGTTGATGCTGCAAAGTGACACCAACTCAAATATATTGCAACAGAAATAACTATAGAAAGCATCAGTTAATAAATTCGAGATACTCTTGTCAGATTCATCTGTTGTGTGAATTAGGGTAGGATTTTATCTTAGATTTGAGGATTTTGAGAACTTCAAAACACCCACTTCATATATTCATTTCTCTATTTGATTTTTTAACAAAATGCCAGCCGCTGTTGATTTACTGGAGTAGCAGTAGGACATGAGAGAGCGGGGTCGTCTCTAAAATCTTGTAAATGGATTCTTGCTAGAGTAACTGCCAAAACTATCATCAAATTTTAAATATAAAAGGAATACCATGGAATATTCCAATAAATTGCGCTATAAACATTATTTTAAATCGCAAAGGTATATTCCTGAAAAGCGTTAACTGAATTCTGTAAAATCAACTGGACCACGTATTGTCCTCACGCCTCTAGATAAATGGAATGGCGCTTACTACGAAATGAAACACATTCAATTTTCCATTCAAAACTGACGTTTATCTGTAGCCACTTTGAGCTACAGTTCAGTGGCGACGTGAAAGGCATTGTTGTCGGTTCGCGTGGGTATAAATGGCGCATCGTACCACACACCTCGTATAAAATGTAAAGCGAACACTTTTGTAACGGTAATCCCGCGTTCATTTGCAAGGACGTCGACTATATTCTTAAATAAATAGCCTTTTGTTGAGTAAAGTTTATCTGCTAGAAAGTATTGTAGAATTATAAATGGCTTCATGGGGATTTAGCTTATATTTGTGTTTGTACCTTTGTATAGTTGAAAACATTTGATAAACCTTGTAAATGATTATGTTAAAAGTGATGCATCTTGAATGCCTGGTAGTAAGCCTATAATACGGTAATGGAAAGTTTTTTATAATAGGTAGACATCTGAACTCCTTTTTCCTATCTCATATACATATTCCTTGCCTCTAAAATTTCATAAAAAAAAAATCTATTTTCCTTGTTTATCATTAATTCTCGAACAATAGCAGACCTGCAACTATCAGCTGACTTCAGTGTTTATATCATAGAATGGCGTATGCTTGTGCTAAATCTATACATTTGTGGACCAACAATGAGAGAAACAGTAACATTTTACACATAACGTTCGTATTAAAACTCATTACAGTGCATGGTTAGTTGCGAACAAAGCGTATTGTGTCGGTCGCAGATGGTGCTGCTTTTGACTGTAATTTTATCACTTTGTCAAGCGCTGAAATAAATGTGAATATATTTTCCACTGGCATCGCTCATACACTCAGTGCCGATGTATATATGTATGTAATATGTAAAGTATTGACAGTGTTTTATCGGCTAAAAAATTTTTTTAGCAAGAAAAACCCTATTTTATTAGTGAAAAACATATGTGTGAAAGATTTAAAAAACTAGATGTTATTTTTGCGTGTTTAGGTATTGAAAGTTTAACATACATGCATACATAAACACACGCCTTTTTCCCAGGAGGGGTAGGCAGAGATGCTAACCAGAACCACCCACGTTTCGCCTTGTATATTCCGTCCCACGATGTGATAGGGAGCGAGCCTATCGCCATATCGGGCACAAATTCCTGACTCCGGGCTGATAATGAATAGAAAAATCCAATATCACTTTGCCCGACCCGGGATTCGAACCCGAGACCTCAGCTTTGCAATCATACCGTAGTACCACTACGCCACGGAGGCAGTTGAAAGTTTAAATAAAACACTTGTTTGATTTTCAGTGTCTGAAACCCGTTCACTCCGTCTGATGTACTTTCAGTGTAATAATGGAGAGGGCTCGGACACTTATATCTAATATTATTAGTCTGTACACCACACTGGACATAAAGTATTTTTAAATTACGGTATCTTAAATACAACTTTAGTCATTATAGTCAGATCTGAATCTTCCATACCTTGTACAAATTGTTTGTACAAATTTACTGTGGAAAATCAAGTTTTTTAATCGAAATATAAAATAAAAACGCCATTGAATATTAATAAAAATCTTATTCTGACGCAGGTTTTAAGGATTAAAATAAATCGGTGCCCGCCGGTGTACAGAATTCGATATCAGAACGTGATCGTCTCAGGTAAGACGAGTGGAACGTTTTATGTCACAAGCAGATGCTGTTAACGGCGACGATGGAAATCTATAAAACAACTTTACTAAATATTTTTAAACGCTTCATGCTTTTCTCTGTGATTATTTTAGAATTTGTCTTTGTTAAATTAGCACGTTATGTTTTATAGTTGCGCATTTGGACTTCTTGCACACTTTCCATGTAAAACGAGTTCTGCAATACAGATTGATTGACATTGATTTACAGATTGACTGCCTCGGTGGCGTAGCGGTACTGCGGTACGATTGCAAAGCTGAGGTCTCGGGTTCGAATACCGGGTCGGGCAAAGGGATATTGGATTTTTCTATTCATTATCAGCCCGGAGTCGGGAATTTGTGCCCGATATGGTGATAGGCTCGCCCCCTATCACATCGTGGGACGGAATATACAAGGCGAAACGTGGGTGTTCTGGTAGCACCTCTGCCAACCCCTTCTGGGAAAAAGGCGTGTGTTTATGTATGTATGTATGTTATGTATATATGCAATACAGATCAAGCTATTAATAATATATTTTCTTTGTTTCCTTTTTTTCGAAATATAATAACATGGATATATGGAACCTATACTTATCTAACGTAGGTAATTTTGGTACATTACCTCCCATATAAAATTGTTGTGAAAAGGAAAAAGGTAGAAGAGAAGGGGGCGAGGTACGAGTACATATGTTCAGGTAAATTATAGGTTATTAAAAAGACAAGAGTTTATAAGTAATTATTAATGCCTGACTTGAAGAGCTTGGTGATTAAATACGCGTGACATCTTACATCTAATATGCCTCCTCAACAAAAATAATGGTGATTCAGGTTTTAAGAGGCATTCATCAGTACTTCTCAAACAAAATAAATAAACGCGCCAAGAGCCGTCTAGTGTAATGGAGCTTGTCACGAACCAAATGAGATCCGAAATGAAAAAAACATTTATAATAACAGATTATATTTTTTAAATTCCCTAGATGATTAGTGAAACGTCTCGAATCATTTCAGAGTAGACATTTTTCTCTACCTCAGATCTTTTATAAGAGCCTTGAGTTTGCGAAATTATATTTTCTGTAACATACTGTGTTATTCACATTAATAATTAATTAGTCGTTTCATGATAAATGTGTTCATGAAAGCTTTTTCGACTGAATTAAAATTTAACAGAACACTTTTATATGCACATATATTTTATTCTTATAAAAAGTAATTGATACGTGGGTTGGCTTTTTAAAATGTAAATGCATTAACGACCATGCTTTGACGTTAAAATTGAAACGATTTCTTGAAAATGCATTCAGCTTAGCTGACAGGTAATTATCCCTCGATAAAATATAGAGTGAAGTTGAAGGATTATTAATAAGTTAAAAGTATAAAATACAATACAATACAACTACATATAAGTACAATGCAATACAGACATACCTACAACGAGAAATGTAGTAAAGATTCGTACAATTGAATGATATTACCACGGTCTAGTACCGATAATTGCTTTAAAAGCGTAGCCTCATTTGTAGTACTAAATATATTTTTAAACTATTACATTTATTATGAATAAGGGGTAAAATAGGCCAGGAAGAAGAATTGATAGTGGTTATTTCGCATTTGGAAGTCACGCTGGCCGACCGAAACAGGACAGTTATAATTTTACAAATAATTCTTACAGAAAGACGGTGGCATTTGCTGCCTAAATAAACCTTGTGCAATCATAGAATTCAGTTATTCAATGCAAAATACTGCCACGATGAAATGATTCCTGAGTAACCAAATATTTCAATCCATCCATCAGCCAAAGGAAGTCCACTGCTGAACATAGGCCTCTCCCAATGATTTCCACAGTGACCTGTTGGAGGCAGCCTGCATCCAGCGACGTCCCGCGACCTTTACCAGGTCGTCTGACCACCTAGTGGGTGGACGTCCCACGCTGCGCTTTCCGCTTCGTGGCCTCCATTCGAGAACTTTTTGGCCCCATCGGCCATCAGTTCTCCGTGCTATGTGCCCCGCCCATTGCCACTTTAACTTGCTAATCCGCTGGGCTATGTCGGTTACTTTAGTTCTCCTACGGATAATAATATTTAATATAATAATAATAATAATATTTCAATAATACTTCACAAATAAAGGAAACAGAAATATTCAAAAAAATAATGTTGAATTCAGAATAGTGCACAATCATCTCATGAATATTTAGCTGTTGTGTGCTCAAGAAACGTACGGTTCATCGACTTTCTTGTTACATTGTTTAATTTAGCATTAACATACTTTGTACGCTGCGCGGTGGCCTGGGTTAGAGCACCCTTAGGACTGTAATTTTGTTATTTAATCAACAAAACACACCGATGTACGTGAGGTGCTTAGAGTTTAGTCAGTGCAAGGTGTCTTGATACTACAACTGTTATATGGTAATCCAAGGACAGGATATGGAAAGAAAAAGAAGAGAAAGAAAACTGGTTTATTGCCACAACAGCATACGACGTACATACATATTTTGTAGGTGCTAACAAAATATCTTCAAATAACATTTTGTAAATACTAAAAGAAATATATATATGTGCTTGTCGCACCGTAGCTGTCTACATTCATGCCAAAATTGTCAACTTCTTTCGTACCTGGGAAAGTATTTCTCATATCGGTCTCTATTACTAGGTGTCTGCTACTACTCTAGGAGTAGATTTTTTTAATCTATCCCATATTATTCATCTGCACTTATACAATTATTTTCGGTACTCTATTATACATTCCTGTCTATTGTGTGATCAGAGGTATCTACTAAAGTATCTACCAGACACAGTTAGCCATCTCCAAATTTAACCTAATTATGCTTTCCTATCCAAAGCCAGAATACACAAGCTGAACGAGTAACAAGACATTTTTGCCCTTACTTGCGAAGGATTTTCTACTATCGAGTGCCCGTTGCGTTATTTTCTCTCTCTTTCTCTTTCTTCAGCCACCGAAAGTCCACTGCTGAACATAGGCGATGCCTATATCCTTGAGGGATCTCAAGGATATCCACATTGATTTGGTGGAAGTAGTCTGCATATAGTTACTTCATGCAACCTTAACCAGGTCGTCGGTCCACCTTGTGGGCGGGCGTCAGACACTTTGATTGCCTACTTGTTATATAGGATCACGAGTCTAACTCATAGAAAGAAATGCGACACAAAAGCATCTCGTCAATCAATCCAAATAATTAGCGCTTGTTAAATTTCTGTTCCTCCTTACTTTGGGATAGCAATTACGAAATGTTAATTTTACATGCATGAATGTTTTATGAAGGCACTTATCGTTAATGAGCAAAGTCGGTGGATGTAGCAGTTGTTAAGGAACCACTTATCTCTTCCCTATTGAGTTTTGCTCAAACAACGGTATATAATAAATTGAGGTAATATTTCAAATATGAACAATATTTACAACCAGAATTCTATTGAATATTTTAGCATTTCGGCATTTACAAGAGGTATAGAGGTAGAGACGGCTTTGACATAAATACACAGATATACGTACAACTTTATTCTTGAAGGAGTAGAAGAGGGACACACTATTCGTTTATTTCCATCCCAAGATGAGCCGCGAACTTATCGTCATGACGGGCGAAAATTCCAGTCCTGTGCTCTTAATATTTCAAAGTAAAAAAATAATAAACTTTTTACAGGGGCATCGAATCTTTATAATAAGCTTTCCCTAGAACAATAAAGCAAACTACAATACTAAAATCGAGCACAATTGTACTGTGAAAAGTAAACGTCAAAGAGAAACCTTGAAATAAATATACCCTTTGATGCTGGGAAAGAAAATAAATGAAAAGGCCTTTCAATCAATTATGGAAATTATTGAGGAAATATTTCTAGCTTTGTAGGTTAGAGCAAAGAAAAAAATTTTGGAAAATACGATGAAAATCTTCTATTCGAAACACAGGGAAACAGAAACATAAAATATATTTGGATATAGAAATATTTGTAGAAATATTTGTTTTAATATATATATATATATATATATATATATATATATATATATGTATGTGCATATGATCATAAATTCACCCACAAAGCGGTTTATAAATATTCCACATCTACAAATCTCGAAGCTAATTTTCATCCCAAGATCTAATAGGGGGCGCGTCTGTTGCCTATGGAATCTAACCCTTTGCAAAATTGAAAAGGAATTTAACTGTGTTTATTTGTTTTTTATTTATTACTTTCATTTTATTTATTAATTCATTATGTGATTCATTATAAAAATAGCATCTAATATCTACAAAGTCATTAAAGGACGTCTGTATACTTTTAAAATAAGAACGTTTGTTTTGTCTATATCGTTTCATTCTTTGATTGTTTTTCTTTCTCTGTAATTTTCATTGTGATGTAACTTTATACAACGTGCCCAAGGGAAAAGCTCTCCTTATCGTAAACTACAGAGCTAGACCCTAATTTAGATAATAGTGTACCAACCTGCAATCAATTTATGTATACACACGTATATTAGACAGTATAAATAAGGTTCATTATTGTTTCAGTCTCCTTTTCTATTCATTTTCAAATACCTGCAACGCTTTCTCTATAATCTCCTCGTTTAATAGTGTCAGGTTTAATATCTGCTAACATGGCCGTCTGGAAGGATCCTGACTGCACTGCACCCAATGCTAAGTGCAATTCCGTGTAGATGGAGTTTCGACCGGTAATACGGTATCATATCTTTTAATTCGAACTTTTTTTTCGGTCTTGTTAACTACTCCTGCATTCTAAGATAGAAGGACCCAATTTTTTTTAAGATGGAACATGTAGACCAGCAAACTGTCAATGTTTACTCGTGAGAGAATATGTGATCAAGAACAATTTATTTTGGGCTACGTTGTACAAGACCACGAAAATGTGAATTCGTAAATGGGAAATACAGATTCTGTGAGGAAAAGAAGAGAAATGGATTGAGATAATTAGTTTCTCTCAGTTTTCTCCATGCTACAAACGGTCCAACACTCAAAGCGACCCGATAACTCTAATAGAACACTGCTCATTATTTTCTCGGCGATAATTATATAAGTTAGGGTATTTCGTGTAGCCTCCGTCGGGTCGGCTGTTCGTTTAATCGCGGCCAGTAATATTGAGTGACAGCCTCGGCCGGTCCAGTTACTCCAGACTAATGTAATACGGCCTACGTTCCTGTTTATTTGTTCTTCTATTTACAAGATAGAATTAGAGCTGTCTCGAATATTCAATCGATATATACAGGGTTAAACCTGCGAAATGAAATTGATAAATTAACATTGTATATTGGTGTGGCATTATTGAATATCGGGACGTCGCTGGATGCAGGCTGCCTCCAACAGGTCACTGTGGAAATCATTGAGAGAGGCCTATGATCAGCAGTGGACTTCCTTTGGCTGATGGATGGATGATTGAATATTAATTATGAAATTGAGCGACAATGATGTATGCGTATATTGTCGCGTTCGAATTTGCAAACTTTCATGTATTAATTATTTAATTACTATTGATTCATTTTGAATAAACCTTGCATCAACATCATAAAGAGCACATTACATTTAGGTTTTAATATTAAACAAATGTCTTTCCAAATTATACCCAGAGTTTGAAAACTAACCTTTGTTAGCTATAATTTAAGAGCTATAATCGTTGTTAATTAAGTATTTTCGAATGCCTTTTTTTGGTATCAAAAAGTAATCCACGTTTCTTTCATACTATTCATTCCCCCGTTAATTCCCTTCGTCTATTGACATACCTAGCAACGGACAAACCAATGTAACACAGGCAAACAATTAAACAAACAATGCGGATAATTTCACACGCAATATCTCGAACAATATTTCAAAAGCAGTGATATTACTAAATTCACAAATACATTTGTTCAACGTGTGGCGTGATAATAATAGCAGCCAAAAACCAATAACGCATAAATCCGTGAAAGCCAAAACGAAGTACGTAGATAGATCACAATGAAAAATGGACTAATACGCTTGTCTAGCCCATATGTTACGTTTACCCGAAAGTAATGTGAACAAATAGTTATTACGCGCTTATGTAACGATTTCAGAAGGGAATTAACAAGATTCTAGAACAACATTAAAAAATCGTAGTATAATAGCATTTCTTTATATATTTTTAAAAGCTTTGTCAAAGATTACCTGTCAATTTTTCACAAGAATTTGTTTTATTATATATCTATTTTTATATTATATTGTTATGTTCTTTTTTAGTGTACTATAACGATAATTAATAAAAACAAAGGATTTCAAAGACAAGTACAACACGAACCGCATTGCGCTAAGGCGGTACACTAAAAAGACTATGTAAGCTAAATAATTCTGCTTTTTATTGCTTTGATCCGGCAAACGAGCAGACAGATCACCTGATGATACGTGATCATTGTCACCCATGAACATCCACAACGATGGAATTGATGTGTTGTCCGACAATCAAATCGGAAGGGGAGCGGGAAGGATAAAAGGATGGGAAGCGAAAAGGGGTATTGGGAATCCGGCAACCTCACTCAACGAACGAAACGCTACAGCAAAGGTGTCGTTTTCGCTTTTGGGTGAAAATTTATATAAAAGTGAAATAAGGACAGACAGGAGAACTATACTACGTAGTACTTACTCGACACATTATTTCGCTTGGTAGAACATTACCAATAGCTTTATCCCTCCGCAAATAATATGCTTAAAGATTATAAAATGGGCTACTCTATAAAATGTAATGTAATTCAGATGAAATGTAATTTCAAGTGAATTTCTCACAGGCCTTTTAGTTATTTGTTTAATTTAGTTTATTAGTCGTCAATTGGGTTATTTGTCTTTTTAAATTGGTTGTATTTTATGCTTAAGATAAGCAATCAAGAGTCAGGTTAAAAGTACACTTAACCGACGAGAATGCATGAAGAGATTGATAAAAGTAGACAAAGCGAAAGTATTATGTCAAAATCGAGCAAATTGGAGATCCATAGTATCTGCCTACCCCTTTGGGATACTGCTCAAATGTGCGGCCAACTGAATCAGTTATAGTGAATATATATAATATACCTGTTGGAAACTTTACTGCTTTGAGTGTAGCATTTTCATCTTTTGATATTAATTGTAAACTTCATACTGTTTTCTTTACTTCAATAAATCATTGTTGTATTATTGAAATGTATTCTGATTTTTTTTTATTGAGGGTAGTTTGATATTACGTACAGTGTCACGTTAACCGTGAGTGCGGTTTCCGGCTTGATGTAAAGAACATCTGGGTGATCGTAATTACGATAATCGCGCTAATTGTATCAATATAATAGTTTGTGAGTGAGTGTGTGTTCGCTATATAACGTGAGTGAATTTCGGAAAAGTAATAGCTGATTAACGCAATATGATAGATTATAATAATATATAATATAGACTGCTTCGGTGACATAGTTGTACTACGGTACGATAGCTAAGCTGAGGTCTCGGGTTCGAATCCTGGGTCGGGCAAAGTTATATTGGATTTTTCTAGTCATGATCAGCCCGGAGTCAGGAATTTGTGCCCGTTATGGCGATAGGTTCGCCTCCAATAATCGTGGGACGATACACACAAGTCGAAATGTAGGTGTCCTAGTTGCACCTCTGCCTAACCCTTCTGGGATAAAGACGTGATGCTTATGTATGTTCAGAACAGGCCAAGTAATACCGCCGCGAGTGAAATATTTTATAAATATTAAGTGTTGTGTGTAGTGTGGTTTTAGTGTAAAAGTACTCGTACCAGTTGCAGTTCAGGTAAGTGGTCTTTCGTTTTGATGTGATAATAGGCCAGTGTTCTCCATTTTTATTATTGCTTATATCGAAAGGTTACGTTATGCATAATGATAATCGGGAAGAATTTTTAAAATCCGTTTTGTAATAAGCAAGTTACAAATATATAAAATTTGGTGGTAGGAGTATGAGAAAAGGACGCAACATGCACGATGTGACGTCATCCTCCATAAGGTGCGTGCGTGCGAAAAAGAAAGCGAGTGTCCACACCGCACCATTAAGAATAGGAATATCTCAATTTAATACCAATTTTGATTCTTTTTCCGAATTAATGTTTCAATCAAACCTTGGACACATCCCTATCAAATATACCAATAAAAGCCCCGTCATTGTTAACTACGCTAGTATCAAATTTTGCTAGTTCAGCCTGTGTATATTAGGTTTCGAGCATATCATCATAATTTTGTTAGGATATTGCATTAACACCTACCTTATTCGTGGTATCTTATTGGATAAGACCCAAATATAACCCAAATAAATATAACCCCAAGGGAACAAAACGCGAGTTATATAATCTATATTGACATTAATCCAGTATCTTTTGCCCAATAAAGATTTTTTGTGTAAATAACGAGTAAAATTCACGATACAGTACGTGTTTCTGTATTCTTTTGAAGTAATTAATAACGCAATGTTTAAATTGAACTCGGCAGAGAGCTTTCGAGTCGATGGCTTATTTAATGAGTGCGAATGAAACATTGTCGAGTCGCGAATGCCTCTCAAACCCTTTCGCACAAAGAGATGTTATTGTCTGCTTTTCTTTTTTCTTTATCTTTCGTGAAGGTGTATGTGTGTGTGTGTGTGTGTCTGTATACAGTTACGTTATGTGTTATTTACTAATAATGTCGAGTGCGTCCATTAATTGAAAATATTCAATTACAGTTTTAATAATATTACATTCTAATTTCTATACTAATCTTATAAGGCTTGGGAACATGTATCTTATTTGAATAAGACATACATACATAAACATCCCGACTTTTTCACAGAAGGGGTAGGCAGAGGTGCGACCAGGACACCCACGTTTCGCCTTCTGATTTCCAAGCCACGATGTGATAGGGGCCGAACCTATCGCCATATCGGGCACAAATTCAAGAGTCCGGGCTGATAATTAATAGAAAAATCCAATATCACTTTGCCCGACGCGGGATTCGACCCGAGATCTCAGCTAAAATAAAATAATTAAATCGCAAATTTCTAATTCGGTCAACGTTAGATTCTCAATCTAAGTTTCGGTTATAGAAGAGGATTGTCCAATACACAGTATTCAGTGATACAGTATAGGCTTATACAGTACAATACATTGCTAGAAGTATTTTGATATTGACTTCGACTACATCCGTGTATTTCATGACCAAAATATAGTTACAGATATTTTCGTCATAACATTTCACTCCATATTACATACATATTACATATTTAATGTAAAAATCCAACCGCGGCGAGGTTAAGTTCGTTACAGGAAATTTGTGTCTATCGGCCGCACATTGAGCTAGGAGCGTGGGTACGTGCGCCGTATCGAAATGAGCCGATTTGTTAACACGCACGTAATGAAATGCGGTAAGAGGCTGTTTTATCTAATTATTTACTTTATTGGCTGCTTAAGATGATTACTTACTGACACGCGTTCTGTGGTAGTATTTAAATCAGTTCGGGTGGCGATGATATATTTGTGTGAAAATTGTCTTTCCACGCAAGGGTATGCCGTTACTAGCTAAGGCTTTGTGAATCTGCTTTGACCTGGCATAATTGTGTCCGGTGGATAGCTACTTTAGAATGTTGTCGAGCAAAAAGCCTGTCTCGGCGGTAGATAATTTATTCAAATTATTGATTATATTTACTGTTTGGAACTTTACATTCGCTGCAACAAAATTTTGTTCTTCCGGTAGGTATTTCGAAACGGCTGACTAGCCATATTGTATATGATGACAATGTTTTAGAGTATAGACTTGCGATAGATAATCTTTGTTCATGAAAAAAATTATATTTTCTTTCGGTTGTCTTTCTATATTTTGCATAATTCAACAACAATTTTCAGAAAAATTACTAAGAATCATAAAATAATTTATCAAGACATTATTTGCATTTTGATAGCTAGTATAACAAAGGCAAAATATGAAATACGACATTACCTTTTCCAGAAATTATGTCCATTCCCATCTGTTCATACAAGATGAGTATTAGACGACTGACGATATGCAAGCTCTCAGAAATACAAATATCTTAGAAGTTTATTTTCGTTTTCGTATAAAACATGCATCGTCTGGTTGTGAAATGCAACGTGTAGAACGCTTTGAGGGATTGCATACACGTGCTTATAGTTGACTAGTTGGCGTAGCGCGGCTTCTCTTGGGTACATTTTGTTGTGATTTTTTTATATCGCTTTCCTTTGCGTTCTTTTTCCATATCGCAAACGACATCCGCGAGAATCATTTTGTCATATAGTTTTATTTATTGTTTCCTTGTATCAACAGAATCATAATTATATATTTTTTATTTTTCTTTGTTAATGTTAATCGTTACTGCTAATATTATAAGTTACATTTTAAAACGAAATAATAACACAGGGCCAAATAAATATATTTAATTCCGTGGTTAATGCGAAGTCAATGAAATGCGATCGATGGCGTTCAGGTTTTAAAATTATAAAAACATAGACGTTATTGTAAAGACGTGAAAATACGTGAAACGAATAATTTGTTCTTAGTCTGACAGTCGATTTTAATTTTTTAACGAAATCCAGCAAAACAATATTTCATAATATGTGAGTATTTGACGCATCTAGTAGCAAAGTGTTGGTTGTTTTTTATCGTCCGGCTGCCACTCGGTGTGCGGCTGTTGGCAGCAGAGCCTTTGCAATGTCATTGGACACGTGAAAAGCCGTTCAGAGCGCTGCAAATATGATACATTCGCACGTATTTACACGTGCTTGATAAATTCTATTACAGTTTTACACGTTTACGGGTTTTGTAAACATTTGTTCGCTTTTTCATATTGATGCAACATAGTGCCTGTAACGCAATTGATAACCATCTGTCGACGGTCTACACAAATATGTCCGACTGTTATAAAAAGTATGTACACAGACTACTCTTTCGAAAAGCGCATATCGCCGATCGATATGAAATTTGGTATAATAACGTATTTTGACCTCCTAATCACAAATATCATAACGAAAATTGGCGCAAACGCCATTTTGAATCTGAAAACTGAAGAAGAACCTCTTTTTGTTTACCTTGCATAATCGTGCATTCGTAACCAATTTAGTATATTTCAACTTTTCCAAGAAAATGTATGTATGTGTGTGTTGGGTATGCGCTTTTCGGAAGTTTATCCCTGAAGTAATACCACACACTTCCTTGAAACAGTATGATGGGATTTCTATTCTGTTGTAGAAATAATCAATTATTATACTTACTTTAGGGAATTTCATTACGTTGCTCTAATCATTAGCTGGTTTATTATGAACTGAATTTTGTTTACTATAAAATAATGTGTTAGAAGAAGCTCTCATATTATTTTATTTTGGACTATGACATTCATAAATAAAGAATTTAAATATGAGTATTCATAATCACTCATTTTTGATCGCTCCAATTATCTAAATACTCGTAACTGATACATTCATACAAAATGACGCCGAATATATTAAGTATTGTTTTTGTTCATTAGTATACGATAAATATTTGATCAACTGTTCAGAACGTAAACGTCCTAAACAAATTATGTAATAATTATATTTAATATAATCAAAGCAATAATTGGGTAAGGTTTACTTCAAACAATGTCAATTACAATGATAAGCCTGTGGAATTCCGTCTAATGTTATTCTCGGTACTGTCCATGTCACGGTGATCTGTTGAAGATCAATATATGTGACAAGATAACATCATGCATCATTTATGTTACTGGAATGTTATATGTTGATCTGAAATGAAGAGTATTTGTTAGAAATATAAAAAAACAACTAGAATTAATTATACCTAGGACAAATTATGGAAAAAATCAATTCTATATGGGGGTGCGCAGCCCTATAATAAGCTATCGAAAACTGTTAAAAACTACATATTCTTTCCAAAAGTACCGGAGATTAATTAAAGTTTAACATTTATTTATATTTCCTCTTTGTATCTAATTTTAAGTGAAATATGTATTTCTTATGAGAATAAAGTTCTTTAAACCTAAACCTAAAAATAGATGCTCATTTTTGTTACGTGAAAAAAAAAATAACTATAAGGTATGCTCCACGCTACATCTTTTCACTTTTTTTGCGATTCCACTTTAAGACCTAGGGATCTTAAGACAAATAAAAGTAATTGAAGTAGTCCTTGAACTTAAAAAACACTCATAAAACAAGAGCAGAAGCTCACAATCGCTTCACAGACGATTTACGGAGACTATAAACTTGACACTCCCACTTAAAAGTTACCGTACGAGCCTTCGCAACGGCTTGAAGTCGGTTCAATATCGCCATTTGTAGTAATGAAAGGGCGACTTGTTATTGAAAAGTAAGAATGGTTTTTGTCAGATAAGTATTGATGACGGCGGAGATTGGTTCTCCGTTGAATAGAAGGTATCTAAAGGTGTTAATGCCGGGTCGCGGCCCCGACTTTCTTGGTTATATTCTTGCATTTTGCGGAAACGTAGCGGGAAATGTTATACAAAGTTAGAGGTTTTTGCTTTGTAAGAATATACTGTAGTCTAATCGAACTAGCTTAAGGATTGAATGGGTTTCAAAGTCTGTTAAATTTTTATTGATTTTTCTACCTAAATGTAATTTAGATACCGATGTGTGGCAGCGAATATGTTTGCGTCTTAAATTTTGTATTTTTTTTAAATAATTTACGAATACTATATTATTTGACCTATACTTTTGTGGAATATTCAAAAGTCGGAATATCAAGCTTGTCAAATTGAATATACCTATACAGGTATATTCAATTTGACAATTCAATTTGATATTCCGTATACATTGTGTATACATTGTGTTAATTTCTAATTGTTTTTTTCTTGTACGATTTCTTAGCATAAGCGTGACGTGTCGCGGAAAAAATTGTTGCGTTTTTTGCAAAATTTTTAGTTGCCTCGTGTCTGTTGTCGCTAAAACCACCACCTGGCTTCTCTTTCGGTAGCAGTCTTGATACCCTCTATAGAGCTGGCATTTCTAATCCCAATTCATCGTGCCTCCACAACAAAAACAACCGATATCATCCATGCAATTTCCCGAACAATAAAGATCTTAGAATTCCGGGAGTTTTTCGGAAGTGGCGGTGAGCGGTGAGTGCGGCCGGGTATCGATCGGCCACACTGCGCAACAAGTGAGCCGGGTCTGCGTGAGTAGGGGCGCCGTCGCCCGCCGTCCTCCGACCGACGCCCGCACATTAGGCCTGTTAATTGCACCTGCACTAAATACACGTTTATTTGCGTTGGTTAGAGATTTTATGGGGGCTGTTAAAGTATTTTTTGGTTTTAGGATGGACAATTTTATCAAACATTTAAGGAAGCAGTTTCAAAGAATTTGAAAAGTTTCATAAGGAAGTCATCTTGCTTCCGACTCTCGAGACATCTGTGGATTTTGAATTATAAAAATGACAATTGTTATGAAAAGTAATTCATATTGGTAAACTAAACTGACCTAATCCGACCCCACGTAAACTTAAAGATTACAGCGCTAATGCATAATAAGAGTAATTTCCTCAAATAATACACTTTAGTGATACTACTGAATCATGTTTGGTTATCCTTAATCAAGTGTAAGAAGCTTTGTGTTATTTCCTTAATAGATGACTTGCAAAAAACTGACTTTGACCACTGGTTTTATATTGTTATCTCTCCATCAATCTTTATTAGACATGTGTCGTGGACTAACGCTCCAGTTTCAACACAATATTATTACTGAAAAGGTCTTGAATAAGTAGTAATTCCTTAAACTTGACTATGGGTCGTCAATATTCTAGAATGTTTTTAAAGATTTCATTAAACGTTGTCAAAATATTTCGTTGTTTAACACTGAATAAAAGTTTAAACTTTTATTCAGTGTTCTAGAATAATATTAATATTATTCTATCAATTTTTTCTAACAAGTAACATTTTACTTGCTGCAACATCGAACGAGACGGCAAATTCTATTTTAAAGTTTGTCTTTTCCTGTTTTATAACTTAATAGGAGTAAATTACTATGTATCATATATTGTGTATATATAAATTATAAACAATTTGTTAATCTACATTTTTTTGTTTTTTTGTTGGAGCTTGTTTCTCTTATATATTCCAGAGTGCCCTGTCTTCTTTTCATTGTGTTATATCCATCCAAAGGTTTTCTGTAAGAAATCGCCTGGAGCGATAAGACCGCCAGCTTTACTTTTTTCTTATTTTTATTATTTTGGTATGTTTTTCCTTTCTGTGTGCATTTAAGAATAAATAAATAAATATCGAAATGTGTCTGCGAACGCGATATCCTATATAGATTTTCCTTTACTATAATTATCATCGAGTCAATTCAGGCGAACGGAGTGAAGGTGCATTAAATCGCTACTATAAATGTTGCACACATACATTCAAAACTCTCTTTACCCGCAAGAAGTCCATTGTAGAACATAGGCCTTCGCAAAGTATTCCCTCGCGACCTGTTAATTGCTGCCTACACGCAGCGAAAATACAATCCTAACAAACATAGCGTGATGAGTAAATTAGCAAAGATTCAAAAACCCTTACCTCCCTTTTTCTTTCCCTTTCCTCCATAAAACAAGCCCGGCATCTTCAACGATTCTTCAGGTGTTCTGAATATACATGGGTGCCTATGAAGGATAACATTAATGCCCACGAGTTATCCACACAGCTATCTTGCACCCATCCTACGCTTTGAAAAAAAAATGCATGGTGATTAGTGACTGATATTTTCGAAGTGCTGAATGATGTAAAACCCAAAGTATGATAATAACTATACATGTATTGCTATAAAGATACATATATTGTAAATTTGTAAGATCTTAATAAGATCTCTGATGGCCGATGGGGCCAAAAAGTTCTCGAATGGAGGCCACGAAGCGGAAAGCGCAGCTTGAGACGTCCACCCACTAGATGGTCAGATGACCTGGTAAAGGTCGCGGGACGTCGCTGGATTCAGGCAGCTCCAACAGGTCACTGTGGAAATCATTGGGAGAGGCCTATGTTCAGCAGTGGACTTCCTTTGGCTGATGGATGGATGGATGAAGATCTTAAAGGATATTATAATTCGAAGAGGCAGGTGCATCTTCAGTTACAACACTTAGTTGTTGAGCGCTTAATTATACTTGTTAGGATTCTTCCCTGTTCAAGTTGAGTTGCGCTTGGTGCTAGCATCAAGTTACTTGCCCTGCTATATGTTACAACTTGGGTCTTTAAAGTTGAGTATGTTAAAGTTACTAAGGTAAAGACAATTCATATAGCTGATCTCGGCTTTACTTGAGACGTCTTAGCATTAATTAAAATATTGACTCATAAGTTGACGACAATGACGATGTGTCAAGCTACATTGAATTAATATTAGTAACAAAATATCAAAAACGATAGATATCTACGAAATGTTTGTGGGGTAAAAACTCATTCCATTTTATTAAAAGTAGATTTTTTCAAATCTCAATAATTTGTATTCCACGAATAACGTTATTATTTTGTCATATTTTCGGTAGAGAAGCTCGCAATACACTAAAGTTATTCTCCCGGTTATCTCCAATTATCTGAATAAAAGCAGTCCTATAATCAGAAAAATAGAAAGTATATTGTTCATCACTAGATTACTGTCACAAACAGGAATTTACCTTTTAAATCTGAGCAACATCAATACATGTCGATGTGTCCGACAGCTTTGCACAACACGTATAATTGGAATGTATGAAATCCCAGTGAAATAAATTACTTTATTCTCGGAATCTAAAATTTTGTTCTCGATTCCGTTGAAATCCGTCTAGCCATCAATTTACACGTGTAGACATTTCACCACGATGAATCACACATATTCAATATTTCTTTGCGTAACAATGGAATAGTTTGTTTTTATTCAGAAAGAATAGTATGTAAAATTAGTTTGTTTTGCTTCAGAAAGTTTGAAGTTATCTCCGGAAACTTGGTGATTTTGACTCGGAATATATTACCTGTTGGTAGGATTTTGGTGTCTGAAAACAATTGTTTATTTTGGTATTTAATTCCAAAAACTCATAAACATTAAATATAGTTTCTGTAATCGAACCTTCGAAATAATAATTTCTATTATAATTGTAGAATAACCCATGTCACTTACTTCAGCATACGTAATAGAAACCGAACGAATAAGCCATCGAACATTTCAAACTTTGCTCCTTATGTGGAATCAAGGGACCTTTGAACTTGTTTAATATCACGTACCTATGCCAGATACTTGTATTGTTACCAACCATTCCATAATAATAATAATATAATCCAACTATGTAGCATTGTCTAGAACAAAGGACCCTAGAGCCTTGCCCCACAATCAGATACAGCTTAACAACATGAGGACAAATAGTTGGGGGTAAAACGATCGCGGCCCAGATATTCACAACTGGATACAATAACAACTAATTACTATTAAAGCTTCTTATTACTAGAAACAACGAGTAGATGGCGTTAGATAGATCCAAACGGAGATGTTGACGGCCTTACACATTGACAGTTTTAAAACCTATTTTAGTTATCAAATATTTTGTCAAATGACTGCCTCGGTGGCGTTGTTGTACTACGGTAAGATTACAAACCTGAGGTCTCGAGTTCGAACCCCGGGTCGGGCAGTGATATTGGATTTTTCTATTCATTATCAGCATGGAGTCAGGAATTTGGCCCGATATGCCGATAGCTTCGCCCCCTACCACTTCGTCGGACGTAACAGACCCGGCGAAGCGTAGGTGTCCTGGTTACTACCAGGAACACCTCTGCCTACCCCTTCTGAAAAAAGGCGTGAGCTTATATATTTATATATTTTGTCTTTTTCCCTCAAACAGAATTTAAATATCGATAGAGACAAAGCATTCGATAACTAAATAGGTTTTAAAACTGTTTGAATAAGGCCAGAAGTTTTGCTCAAGTTTAGGACTCTATTTTTTCATCTCTTTTTGCTTCGGTCGCTGCCTGGGTCTCTCCTTCTCAACCCCCGCCACTGCATATTTGATTTCCTAAGACAAAGGTGAAAATGAATGAATTTTGATTGATAATGTTTTAGCAAGCGTGAATACGTTTTCAACAATTTTATGTTTTTATGAACAAAACTTAGCGACATCATAAATGTCGCAGTAGATTCGGTTGAATTTTGTCTAAAATGTACGCTAAATTATGCTAGTTTATTTATAACCTGTTTTCTGTAGTCCCTTTAGAAAATTGGATTGAATTAAAAAAAGTACCTTCCCTAAACAACAAAGTATTGAAATATCATCTCTCTAGGATGGCAGAACTTGGTTCGCAAGCCTCTGAACGGTTAATCCTTCATCAGGGTTGACCCTACATCACTTAAGCCGCAAAGTTGTACATCCGTCTCTTTAGGCGTTCCAAATGAATGAATCGTTTGTAATTGGATTTATAAACATATATAAATGGTATACTCACAGGTACCCACTACACTTACCTGTCGATTGAACAGTGTTTTAAAGGTACGTGGACGACTGTTCAAAAATCAATATTTTCATTTATCTACAGCGCTGGGTCGTGTTCAATTGATCGGAATATAATTTTGCCAGTGGTTAGGCCAGGATGGAAAATGGAAATACAAGATGTAGTGAGTCTCACTGTGACCCTGTATGAGAATGTTTATTTGACTGTACAAATTATGCTTATATGTATACTCGTATTAAGGTGATACGTACCTACATACAGACGTGATATTATCTAAATCATTTCACATTGACATTTTGCTAAATCAGATCTGTTAACGTGTGTCCGTGAAGTTATGTGCTGCCATATAATCAATAATCATATTACTAAACTTCTGTGAATACTTTGTGTACCTCATCAGGTAATGGAATCATGAGATTTGCATCGAGAATCCAACGTACTTCAAAAGTTATCGCCGCCTACTCACGCCACATCGAGCAGTCAGTTTGCTTCCTGACCTTTAAGATGAGTGTATCGTGTACGTATGTAGGGTATTCATCAATTTCACTGACCGAACGAAACGCCACAAAGCTGTGAGTCCACGCGTGTGATTTGAGCGTTGTACTTCGGTCGAGCTATTCAGGCTTCGGTATATGCTGCCTATAGCTGATATTAGCCACTTCAGAAAATGCTTCGATTTATGCTGGCTATGGCCACTTCAAAAAATAGTTTAACCGCTGTTTTTATGTTATATAAACGTAAAAGTAATTATATAGTTATAGAAATGTATTAGTACAAGAATTGCCCAGTGTACGAAAATCGCCTAAGAAAATACAACGTTTTTTTTGTTGTTGAAATTTTTTCTAAATTATTCTTAAATACCGCCGAAATTCTTGACAAGCCATCTAAACACATACATTAAAAATAGTTCTTAATTAAAGCTAAATAAATGCGTATTTTATTTACGTTGAAAATGACTATAACATTTTCTCTAGGTATAATATAATTTTATAAAAGTGGCCAGCCATGAATGTTGGTTAGTCCTTGTATTTTTGAGGCAATCGCGTTGTTTTAGGACAATCTATATCGTTTTAGCTATTTATAAAACCCAATGTAGCTTTAGAAAAATGATACCGGACCTATAAAAACAGGTCTTTGTTATTGTTAATACAATTTATAAAATTATTCATTGCGTCAACACGTCCAATTATATAAAACCACTCCTACGGTTTTGTAAGGCCAACTACCGTTTTTTCATAATAATCAACTATAGGCAATCTTTTGCTGAACATAGGTTAGCCCTCAATGATTTCTAATACAAGTTTGCGAGCGTAGGGCGTAGTGTCTAGCATTAATGATGTTGTTGCCCAGCATTAGTCTGTTATGTAGCTACTGTACCTGGAATGGTTATCCTCCCATCTTCTTCATTTTCTATTGGCCAGCATCAGGAACGGGTGACGTTGGTTTGGGCTCGGGAAATTGTTTGTTCTATTATTTATTTTATCATCATATTACCAAACGAAATCCACTGCTGAAAATAAGCTTGCTTTAAAGATTTCTTGTTGGAAGCGTTCTGTATCCAGCTATTTTTAGTTCCTCTTTGTTTTTGAGTGTTTTTTTATAAGGCAGTGTTTCCAAAGATTAATTGTTATTATTCGTAATACATGCTATTAAATAATCTGACGGGCTGTCCTGGGCGCACTTCCCTACATAAAGAGCCCATATATGATGGAGGTACTCAATAGGATGCGAGGATCCTTCCCTATATTCATCTGACGCGCTCGAGTTACTCCCAGAAAACTCACTGGGCTCTCTACCTAATTGTTCAATTGAACTTACAGAAATTCTAGTCTTGTGTGTAGGCGACATCGTGTCTCTGATCAACAAGAAAACACAGTGGTCTTTGTAATAGTATAATATTTATAATATGTAGTATGGTTCATCTAGTTCCTGCAAACGTTTTGGAACGAAAATGTCACAAAATGAATCATGTTCAATGTTCCGTGTAATATTAATATTTGTTCTTCTGTAAAATATTGCGCCGTGCGTTTTCTTGTCTTATTGTTTTCGACTGTAATATCCGCCGCTGTGAGAGTATATTGGATAAATGAAACACGTTGGTATTGTCTTCTTCAGAACCTAAGTCATAAGAAGTTCATTATTAAACATGCGAGACCAAGGATTTCTATTTTATTGAGTGATATACATGCTAGGACCTAAGGTTCAACAGGTATTGGAACTTTAATTGCGGGAGAAATTAGTTTTTTTTTAATGAACTTTCCTCAAGCAAGTTTTTTCGTGTGGAACTCATACTTTACATACCGTTGCACTATTATCCCATCCTTTCGTTTACCATCCCGCGCGGTGTCTTGACCAACTGCGCCACAAAAGCTGTCAAATATCAGCATTAAACGCCATTTACACGGGAAGCATTTCTCGCCTCGAAGAGACGATTATCGCAAAGATATAAAAATGTTTCATCGTGGAAACATCTCTCAGAACACGATAATCTATGGCGGTTATGTCATGCGATAATCGCATACGATTCTCGCCGCGAGAAACTCATCCCTTGTAAATGGCGCTTCAAGGTTTTAAATAATCGTACAAGTTACTGTATCAGTTATTTTTATTTGAGACACACAATTTTTTACATTCGGTACAAATTTAGATTAGAGGAAAATACATCTTGAAATACATTTTTATAGATGTCACAAACAAATAAGTCAATAGGTACATAGAAAATAGCTATATCACTTTAAATACACTAATTTTACATGTTTTATGTAAATTGGTGCTCGTTTCGGGGAAATTAAACACACGAGGAAAGCTAAAATTCTGCGTATTGCACGTAATAAAAGCTGAGAGAATTTTGAGTTCCTAAATAACCAGGCTTTGAACAATAACTTGTGGAATAACAACGTTTGTGTCCGCGAAATATTCAAAGCCGGGCATTCCCTCCAATACGACCATTCGAGTGCTCTGTGCGTCATTTAAAAGCGTTACGTACCTACTTGTTAATTTATGCATATTTATTATTTAATATTTTACATACTGGCATGACATAGCGATCAGAATGCACCTGATTTTGAATCCAACGCAGTTAATTTGTATAAAGTGTCCATCGAGACACTTATAACAAGTTAAATGTAATCGGCCATACAGATAGCAATCGAAACGCGACTTTTCCTGGGTTGTTATGACAGAGTTTCCAAAAATTTAGTGTAGGTACAATGTTCTCTATACCGGTGCTTGGAAATATTTCCAACTCCTCCTATTTATTTAACTTTATGATTATTTATTAAATTAAATTTCGTTGCGGATTTTAAACAAATTTAGACGTTCCGGGAGATTCGCTTTGCTTTAGTGCTTGATCTCATAAAAATGCGTGCCACTGTTAGTCCTGGTTTACAAGAGTTGAAGTTAATGTGTGGGGGCGGGACCTATACAAGCGGATCAGAATTTTCTGCCATCGGCGATATTGCAGAGCGAAATAAAAAACACTTGCACCAATTTACGTAAAACTTACAATGTTGAAAATTATCATAAACGTATGTATGTACATTTCAATTCTACTCATTTCAAATCCATTAGTGCCCAAATGCATAAAGTATATCACTAAACGATGTAAAGAATAAATACATTTCTTATAGTGCAAATTTGAATCGGAATGTTAGAATATAGCGAAGAAATTATTTATATTTGAAGTACATAACACTAATTATATCTACATACATTTGTCTTAAATATTATCACCGAAAATGTTAATTATATTCTACGAAACTAACACGTTCTACAAAATTAAGCAACAGAAAATTCTAGATCTTTGCAGGAGAGTTTTAAGCGGTATTTAATACGGAAATATAATAAAATAACTCTTCTACAAACTAAGAATATTATTTTAAATAAAGGCACATCAATATAATTTGAAATGTTATAATAAATAAATTAGATACACACACGTCACATAGATTTCTAATTTGTAAACATTTGATTACTAGATTAAACATGCGTAATCATTTATTAGACAAGAAAATTTATTGTAATAAGTTTATATGAGAATGGAATGACTTTATTAATATAAATTTTTATATTTATTATACATGAGTAATAATTTACCTTAGGTCTATTTCAAAATTAGAAATACTTTCATATTTGCTTTGATAAACTAGTTTAGGTGAGTGGATACTGTCAGAAAATTGGAGAATTACTATGAAAATTGTGAAAGCACAATTTTAAATCTTCCTATTTTTAACATATTTCTCTGTTTCTTTATACACATAGTTTACATAGACTACTAACTTAAAAAATATTTTATTATAAGTTATTTCTTGATAGACAGAAAAGCCTATTGAATTTGTATTGGGATCGAACATCAATTTAAATATAAGGATATTATTTTGAATGCATAGATACGTGACTTTCCTGAAATGTCATGTCAATGTTAACACACTAACACATATTTTTATTAAGTTTATTAAACTGAAAATTAATACTGTAATATTTCCAAGCCATGTTTCAATTTCTGTTGGTTTAGTGGAGAATCTATTGTATTTCACTTATTTATGTAACTGCGAAGTTTTCCTTATACTTTCCCCTGTCTACTAAAAATTCAATTTGAATGGGTGTGTGGGCGTGCTTGTTTTAGTAATTTTATTTTGTTAAAAAATACTCGTTTATGTTTCGTTTCAGGCTTATATTCCGGTAATTTAGATTATTTTGGTTTATGTTTTTATGGGACGTGAGAGGATTATTAGCTAAGTCGATTTCAGTAGCTAACTATTGCAAAAATAGATTTTTTTCTGATAGGTCCATTTATTGTGTTCATTCTTGAATATTCATCTATAAATGTAAAAGTTGAAACATTCCACATAAAATATTGCAAAACAGTTTTATAACACCTTAATAAGATTATGTTATTCGTAGTATATGCTGCATATTCGTCCATATAACAATGATTTATGAATATTCTTTTACATTTACTGTTGGCAACACAGTTCGCCCCTTTCCGATGCTTCCATTGAATAAGGCAGCCCATTATTCCCGCTGACATATCATCTCGTTATAAATCACATCGCAGATGAAATATACAGCAAATATATTACAGTCACTGGCATTTAGCGTGGCCTTTCATGTTTTTCCTCGTAATAACAACTAAATTAACCAACTTACTAGGTTATTACTTCAAACATTATATATGTTGTCTGTTTTCGTTCAGTTATATGATGTATTCTATTTTAAATTAGTTGTAGATAATAAGGTGTTAAAAATGTGTATTTTTTGTTTAAATAAAAAAGTAATGGATTGGCTCTTGTCACCTATATAGTTGTATAAATGTATTTTATAATTTATTTAATTGTTGCGCTGTAGTTAAAAAAGTCCTTATTTTTGTTCATTATAATTTTTCTTCCAAGCCGTTCAGGTAATGTTATATCTATACATTCAATTTATTTAGTTTATTTTTTTATAATACAACTGCAGTACTCAAAGTTATTGCCGACTAAAAATAACGTGATAAAGAACACTTACATTGACTTCCCTCCCTTCCTGTTCGCGTTTGAATTGATTACATATGCCGTACAAAAATCCGATCTCATCGCTTTTCACTACCTAAATCTTAACTATTCCGCACTTCAATGGTGTTTACGTTACTTATCATAAGTGTTTTATTAAATAAGATAACTAGTTTTAAAACTAAAATTCTTTTCAGCTCGATTTTTTAATCTTGATTGGTTGAGCCACGCTGTAGTCAATTTTCGACAATAGCATATACGAGCTGGCTCTACTCGTAGTCTGATGAGACCAATATGTTACTGTGAAATAATATTAAGAACCATCTTGCTTGTTACGTCTAGTTCAACCAGTGAACTAGAAGTACCATAATAACCCCCTTTTTCTTTCTCTATAAACATGTTATGTGTTCCACAGCTAACCCAGGTCACTATTCTGTGTGACAGTGGTACTCCAGCCAAACCGACCCATTAAACCCCCTCTTACGGAATCCTAATGGACCTCCAGATACATCACATTATTTAAGTTTTTATTACCTAACATAAACGTACATTATTACGGTCGTGAGGGGTCTGCAGTTATCTCAAACAGTTCGTATATAGCACAATGACCTGACGAAACTCTGATAGTAACTCCATGACCTAAATTCTACATCTACCCACAGATATCAAGAATAACATAGAAACTCCATTTACTACATGGAATAAGATATCAAGGAATTATATTTAATTATACTAATTTAAATGTATACTTTGGTTAATTTATATCTAGCGAAATGTTAGGTGTGGTGAAGTCCAAACTGCGTATTTAACGTTAAAATAATGTAAATAAAATCTGTATTGTTCTTTAAAAAACCTCTTCAAATTATTCGGTGGAAATACTAAAATATTATATTCTGTTTAACATTCATAGGATGTTTTAAATACGTAAATTTAAACGGAGCTGTTTCATCTACTATAGTTTCAAAAATCCTTCATTATAAGTAACATTTTTATCTACACATAACAGAAATAAAATCGATAGGTAAATAAAGATTTAGACAATGATTTGGTGTTCATTTATATTCTAATTTAATAGTAGAAGTACATTTATCACCTAAATGAGACATTAGAAATAATTGCAGTATTATGCGAACATCTATTATAAAACTTTTATAATTATGATTCTAGTTAGAAAATTCGAAAGTCACAGTGAAGATGGCGGCGCAGCGGTGACGCGGCATGACGCCGACATTCTGTGTTATTAAGAAGTTTCGAGAAAACTTATGAAAAATTAACTAAATTCATCTGCAAAGTGGTTGCACTCTGCTAATGGAAAAACCTATTTGAAAGTTATTAATCAACTGTGTTTATTTCAGCGTAACACAGTAGGAGATCTACAGTGTATGCAATATTCTTCGCGGTAAATGCAAAAATATTTTTAATTAAAACTATTCTCTTTTGAAAATAAAAAAAAACGAAAAAGGAATTGCCGCACCCCACTGCGCCCGTATAGGACGAAGCATGATCTAAACTTACAGATCTAAGAGATGACGCAGGAATTGCGTTTGCTATTGTGCCGTTCCCGGATCTGTTGTAGATGGGCGAGCTGTGCCGGCGATGGGACGTGGGGTTGCGACGGCGCCGGTGGGGTAGGACTGGACCCTGGAGGCCCCTGGGGTCCAGTCGGCAGCGACTGTCGCCGGCGCCGCCTCAAGGCAGGAGACAAGTTGTACTTCACCTTCGCCTGAACTAATAGCTCTTTGAAGATCTGAGACACGTTCATGTTGTCCTTAGCTGAAGCCTCGACGAAACCGTTCTCCCAGTCCACTGTCACTACTGACTCCGTTGTGTGGAATTCCACCTGGAAAATATATGAGAGTTAATTATTTACGAATAAATAAACGGGCGAGTGTTTCATTATGTTATATAATTATTAATTGTTATTGTCAAAACGTGTGTTTACAAATAACATAAAGAATGATTGTACTCTCTAAAATATTATTTTTGCTGCGTCTACTTTCATTTACATACATTCTCGCCGTTATCCATTCTTAATCTATTCTTTTCTATAGCATGTTACCGATTTCACACAGTTCTCTTGTACATCCCTTTCTTAAGCTCCTGTTACCTATCCTCTTTAAGTGGCCAACTCCAAATAATGTTATAATTCTTTTCTCATGTTCGCTACACATTAATATCGTAGAAGTGATCATTTATCTTCTGAATTGTGTCGTACAAGGGGCAGGACTGCTCTATATGGTTTAGGACAGATATTAACCATAAATAATCTGTATTGCATTTCCTGATACACTTAACACAGCTTTACGATCTCTTAAAAGATTTCTTTATATAACCATTAGATACATTTACGAATATTTGGCCAAAGAAAAATAAAATGTATGTTTGGTTTCTGTTCACATTATCCAGACTAGAGAAATTAAACGTCTAAAGAACTAGAGTTATAGAAATGCAACATGAAATTAATTATTTACTGTTTTATTATTTGAATTTCTTTCTCATCCTTTCACCGTTACTTTACACTTACTTTTGATAAATCTACAAACATACATAAACATCACGCCTTTTTCCCAGAAGGGGTAGGCAGAGGTGCAACCAGGGCACCCACGTTTAGCCTTATGTGTACAGTGTACCGTCCCGTAATGTGATAGAGGGCGAGCCTATCGCTATGTCGGGCACAAACTCCTGACCCCTGACTGATAATGATTAGAAAAATCATTATCACCTTGCCGGACCCGGGATTCGAACCCGAGAACCCAGCTTTGTAATCATACGGTAATACAACTACACCACCGAGACAGTCTTACTTTAAAATTACTTTCTATAAATCTGCCGAATCTACTGCACATTGCTTCCAAATTTGAGTTTCCTGCGTATAGCGTAACGATAAACGACGGTTCCTGTACTTTTGTCGCCTTAGTTCTAATATATTTGTCAGCACGGAGTGTTCTTCGCAGCGAATACATTCTGCTAGTAGATTACTGAGGCTATAACAATTTATTATTGAGTGCGTATATTAAAGTCACACTCAAAAAGCGTCGTTTTCATTTATCAAATACAATTGATATATTCTAAGCTAAAAGAAGTCCGCGAATGAACATAGGCATCCTCTTAATCGTTGGATTAAACTGAGCTACGTCCATAAATGTTTACTAGCACGTCTGTCCATTTCCATAATCATTTCAGACATAACATAACCTGTATTTCTCCCCTAATAAAGTGACATACCACTAGAATTACAACTATTTTAGGTCACAAACGTGAAGAAAACACTTTGTTATACTTCTGCCGCATACGAAACTTAGTCACGTAGGCTCGTAGTGGTTGGCACTAAACCTAGTTCAGTGAAATGACTAACGCTGGCACGGTTAGCTGCGTAATGAGACTGTGGGGTGTGTTATTGTATAAAGCGACTTATTTTGCCGGTAATACTATACGACTTCGTCTAGACTTCGTATTTGTAGGTAATATTTTTCTATATTTGTGTAAATTGTACTCGTGAAAGAAATGTTTTAATGGCTATGTTTTTGCAAGTGTAAAAGTTGGATAGTGATTATAGGAATAAGGTTTGAATTAGGCTTTTTTTCACACTCTAAACACTTTCATTTGACAGCCTCTGTGGTGCAGTAGGTTGGACGCCGGCTGTGAAACAGGAGGTCACGGGTTCGATCCCCACATCGTAACAAATGTTTCTGTGAACCACAAGCATTTGTTTCGAGTCTGGGTGTTATTGAGCCCGAAAAAATTCTCGTAGCTCCTGATACTCACGACACAAGACTCGATCTTAGTGTGGGGTGAGGACTATGTATGTGACCGTTGGGTGTATTTATTTATTTTCACTCAAACATTAACGTCGTATTTTTTAATAAAACTTTGTATGGTTACAATTTCAGGAACTTAGAGCGCCCTTGCAATAACTTTTACGTCAATAATATGTAGGCGATATTTAAATCGAAACTATTATAAAGGCTTTTATGTGAAGTGTTGGAAGTGTTTCCGAGAGACCGCTCATAAATCGACCACGCATAACTGTGGTGACTACACTTCCATTTAAAAATGCAAGTCATCGCACAATTATTCTGTGTCAACACCTTTTTTTTATTACTATGTAGGGCGAGACGAGCATGCCATTCTCCTGGTGGTAAGCGATACGACCACTCATGGACAGTAGCAAAACCAAATACCATGAATTACAAAGTATTGCTTGGCATTTCGCAATCCTGAGAAATAAGGTGTTAAGTCTCATTATGGTCAGTAGTTACGCTGGCTACAATGACCGTCGAACCAAAACACATGATGCGTTTACATTGCTGTTGGTGGAAGAAATAGAACTCACACTGCACTAAAAACCATACTGTAGTATTGTTTATTTTTGGATCAAATGAATGGCTGTGCTGGAGCCAGTAGATGTTGCAGGGTCTTTTATTTAATTTAAAAATAAAATGCGCATTGTACGCCGAGTAACAAATTACAACTGTATCAAAAGTTATATTACCTTTTCTCGTTTTTACAAAGCTTTTCACAGCATCCAGGAACGTGTTAATGAATGAATTTAAAATTAACTTCGCCCAAAAGTTTTTCGATAAAATAAATATTAAATAAAGCAATTAAAACAATTTTCCGTATTGTTTACAGTTAATTGTATTAGGGTTCACGCGCGGCACATTATCGCATTAGTACGAGTGTTGCGTTTCTAATGGATAATTATTTACCTACAAATATAATGGACTGCCTCGGTGGTGTAGTTGTACTACGGTACGATTACAACGCTGAGGTCTGGGGTTCAAATTCCGGATCGGGCAAAGTGATATTGGATTTTTCTATTCATTATCAGCCCACAGTTACGAATTTGTCCCCGATATGGCGGTAGACTCGCCTATCACATAGTGGGACGGAACACAAAAGGCGAAACGTGGGTGTCCTAGTTGCACCTCTGCCTAACCATTCTGGGATAAAGGCGTGATGCTTATGTATGTAGTATGTACATATGTATTTAGAACACAAATACACTATATGGTTAGTGTGTATATTTGTGTACTTAATCCTTTCATTCAGGTCGCTCAAAGTCAATGATTTAGACTAAGGCCCAAACTTTTATGAGTACAAATCGCAATGCGACATTTTGAAGCTGATCTTTATAGCATCAGTTACTAGGGATACATGAAAAAACCAATGCATGTCCTGTCTTTGTAATGAAATCCGGGCTTTGTTGCGTGCGGAAAACAATAGGGTGTTGACTAATAGTGTTGACGAAAAATACGGTAATGCCGAAAATATTTCACTATATATACAATAAACCATTGAACGTACGTCAAACAAATCGAGGGCGCCTTAGGCTAGGGTCAGATCAAAAGTACCCTTAACCGATGAAGCGAAAATAGTATGTCAGGATCGAGCAAAGTGGAGATCCATAGTCTCTGCCTAACCTTATAGGTGTGACGTTAAAGTATGTATGTATATACAATAAAAAAAAATTAATCATTTATACAAAGTTACTAAGGATTACGCATATGCATGATGCTAATAATAAATAATATAATGTTAAGTGCGTGGTGGCCTGATGGTAACGGACCAGACGCGCCTGCCTACATGTTCACAGTGTTCGCGGGTTCAAATCCCAGGGTACACCTCTGAATTTTCGGAGTCATGTGTGTATTGATAGTCAATCACTACGCAATATATCGGTGAAGGAAAACATCGTGAGGAAACCTGCCTACCATAGCGATTTGTATAAATTTCTATGGTATGTGAAAGTTCGCCAACCCGCACTAGGCCAGCGTGGTGGACTATATGGCCTAACCACTCTCAATCATACTCTCGATTGTAGAGAGGGCTTGTGCCCTGCAGTGAGACGTATATGGGCCAATAAAGTTTACAGTATGATGTTAATAAATCTATAAACTTTACATGGACAGGGCGAAAATAGTGCGTATACGAAGACATTATTCGTACAGAGGGTTTAAAGTAAAGCTCCAAGGGATATATAGTATGTTATCGACGCGAATGATCCATGCCATATCATAAATCTTCTAGCGTGATATTCCATTCGTGGATATCGATTCAACGCTATGAAATTGACTCCCTTCTTTGGAGGATGCGAGTTTGGTTTTAGTTCGGAAAAATATTTTAGTACGGATGTTAATTAATGATTTGCATACTCTTTTTTGTATCAATTGTATTTATGATTGTGTTTGTGCATGTAATTGTATTTTTATTGCATACATAATATAAAAATATTTGAAGTGAAATGTAATGTTAAAAATAATAAAACAAATAATAAATTTTAATATTTGGAAATCTAGTAAAAGGTTCATAGAAAAAGCTGGTAATTACATCTTGATATAACATTAGATTGCAAATTAGCGTTAAAGTTATAATATTAATTAACAACTACGGTTCGGGAGTGCTTATGACAGTTTAATGAGTTCGCGCGAGATTTATATTACGACAACTGTAGTCAGTGGCCTCATCTTAATCCTAAAGTTTTTGGATAATTCAGGAACTTTAATATTTTCTTTAAAACTGTTGATTTTCACTTTAATTTTTTTATGAGAATCAGCGGGTTTAGTTGAGCCGTTTATAAAATACTGCATCGGTGGGGTAGTTGTACTTCGGTATGATTACAATGTTGAGAACTCAGGTTCGAGTCCCGCGTCGGGCAACATGATATGGATTTTTCTATTAATTATCAGTCTGGAGTCAGGAATTTGTGCTCGATTTAGCCTTTCGCCAGATAGGCTCGCCCCCTGTCACATCGTGGGACGAAACAAACAAGGCGAAACGCGGGTGACCTGGTTAATACCAGGAGAACCTGTGCCTACCCCTTCTCTGAAAAAGGCGGGAGTTTATGTATATGTTTATAAAATACAATTAATACAAATTAAGAAAAAAATCCAATTAAATTAGAGGGTACGTCTTAAGAAATACTTGATAAAATATATTTATTATTATAATTCGAGTTCTTAGTAGAATCAGTACCAAGCTGCAGCATGTGACGTTAAATTTAAATCAGTTTGGCCGGTTTTGTGTACCCTTTAACCAAAACGTGTTTAATCCGTATTTGATTTGCCAAAAGGGTTGAATGTATGGAGGCGGTTGGTCGGAAATGAATGAATCTGTATGCATATCCGTCTTACGTGAATACTACGAAACCTATACTAACTAGCTTCTTCTACGTCAGTATAAATAAATAAATAAGCAGAAGACTGAGGAATTAAGGATAACGTGGAGTTATTTAATGTAATCCAAGTTGTAAGTACGCACACTTCAGCCCGCTGGGATCAAGTCATAATTTCATTACCTCTGGATCTCGGAATACGAAATGGGTCTAGCTCGGAAAAATATTCAGAATTTTAGCTAATAAATTGTCGTTTTTACGTCTCTTGTTTAATTTTGAATTAAGCCTTTTTTATGGCCGTTTCGTGTCCTTTTTTACAATTTAATTCCAGGCTTTTAAAACATCTTCGCAGTGACTAATTAATTTGCCTAAAATAAAATCGCAATGCTGTTCATTACTTAATTTAATGGCATCATCTGGTATTAATGTATAGAGCCACCAAGTTATCTGTTCAGTCGGAAGTTCGGAATCGTCGCTAGTGAGGAATTGAGTATTGCCACTTTAAAAAAATCTTGAATTAGATTAGAGTAAATTAGAGAATTATATACACAGTTATGTATCTTATAAAATACGGTCGAAACGATACGGTAATATAACATTACCGTTGGCAGTGTTTTGGTAAAAAAAATAATGTGCATTTGCAGTAATTGCCGTATATCTGAAAACACTGGTTTAGTTCCAATTATGGCCACCTGAACAGATAAGTTGGTGGCTCTGTAATCGTGTTTTTGAATATGCACATTCGATTTAAGACTTATATTTGCGTTTATCGAGAAAGATCTTGCGGTAAATTATGTAATTCACAGTATGAACACACATTGAACAATAATCATATAACAAATTAATCTGACACTCTAGAGCTAAGAATATGCCTGTATAAAGCTAGCATGATCGAAAATTTAGAGGCGAAAACAATATCCTTGATTAACATTAATATTTGTATCGGAGCGAGAGTCACAATGCGCCACAGAGACTGTTTTCTCATTGCGTTTTCCACATGAATTAAATGTACTACATAGTTCATAAATCCCTCTCAATTTTGGAGCCGTGCCAAAAATGTGAAAGCGACCTATAGACACCTCGGAAATGAAAAACATATGCCTACCAGGTTTTGCGTTTGAGGCAATTTTTACTTTACGCCATGCACCTACCTATAAAAAAAGTAAAAATGGGGTATTCAACTCCATTTTTATTGTATTTATCACAAGGTAACCGTATTCAAAATTTGGAAAAAAAATTGTAAATCCATTCAGAATTAAACAAGTTAGAAATGTTTTAAATCTTGTAGTGGAAATAAAAGAAAAGAGATGCAAAATAAAACTATTGACGTCACTAGTCGTATACGCATTAAAATAAGCACTACGCTCCCACTTTTTTCTTTAAATCCTCATATTTGCCTTATTTTACAAGCGACATTAATATTGTTTGACAGAAGTGTTTTATTTTAAAAGTATTTGTGTTTAAACGTAAAATAATAAAAAAAAAACGGTCATAGTCAAATACCCTATTGCAGAAAGTATAATATGTTATGCGACTTTTAAGCCTTAAGGCGTTGTTATATAGGTTCAATAGACTTAAAATAAATCCTACGTTACTTTATGTAAAATAAAATCTAAGAAATGACAAATATTTTTCCCTAATTAACCACAAAAAGAATTTACACAAACATTGCTATAGAAAACGTGTTGCAATGCGAAAAATGGAACGGAAAGCGGCAAGTTATTACGCGCAGTGGAATCTGATATCAGTGGAACAGTGAACTAACTTCGCCTTGTAATTTACAATGTGCATTGTTTTTGTTCGGAATGTAGTGTGTGAATGTGATTGTTGGTTATTTTATATCGTATTTAGATTATGTAGTTATAAGATAAGGTATTTTATTAAGTCTGAGTGCTCTTGACAGCCACTTTGGCGCAGTTGGCTAGATACCAACTGAGAAACGAGAGGCAGCTGGTTCGATTCTACTAGACAAATGCTTGTGCTAATCACAATTATTTTTTTCAGGTCAGGGTGTTTGTGAGACCGTAATGTTTCTCGTAGTGTCTGATATCCACAGTTGACCCGAGACCCCAGCGTTGCAACCGTACTGTAGTACATACTGCCATCGAGGCAGTCTCATTGTACTATATTGTCTTTAAGTCATATTTTCTCCATAATAAACCATACTATTGTACATACATATACTATTACTGTATTACCATATAAAAACATTACCTAACTAAAGGAAAAATAAAATACAAAACTAACGTCCCAGTTCGGTGAGCCCTGCGTGAATTTTGATTCGGTGCGCGCAATTCTTTTAAATTTTATGCAAAGGTGTCTGAAACAGGGGCTGTCGTAAAACGCCTTCGTCACTTGTAAAGCGAAGGGGGCGAGAGGGGGTAACACACCCCGGGGGTCGTTCGCGACTTCGGATACAGCTATCGAATAGGAAATGATGGTTCACTGAGTCGCAACACATTACACTTGGAAGATTTATAACTCTCCCAACTTGAACATTACATTAAAAACGCATCGTCGCTTAGTTTCTCGGAATAAAGATATTTTTATTTGAGAAAAATATTTGTTTATTATTTTTACTGTCGTAACAAGAACATCGTATTTAATGTTATAAACATATGCGCATAATCATCAGTCTTGCGGCATTTTGTCTCCTTAAAAGTTAACTTCAATAGTCCTTGCTCAATGTTGAAACACATACGCTTAGCAGAATATATTATCATGTTCTTTTCGATGAAAAAAAAAACAAAAAACAAAAAAGTCATACAAACACATCGCGATCACGTAAAAATGATTTTCTGACTTGAGGATACAAATCCAGAAATAAAAATTACTAAAAATCAAAGACACTACACAAGTTAAACTCATCCGTATTCCGTAGCTATATTTAAAAAGGCTTTTTACTAATATCAAAAGATATATCATATTACATTATATATCATTTGCTCTTATTGATTTTTCTAATTTTACATTAAACCGGAAAAAAGCTAATCCTTAAAAAATCAAATCAAATTCGAATTTAATAATGCCCCGTAGATAAGGTAAATTACTGAACGTCTTATTGTTTCAATAGCAATAAAGCGAAGGCAATCATTGTAAAAACACATTGATCCACAGTATTGCCTTCGTCAAAAATGTAATTTTATGTTATTAACTAAGCGAAATCAGATTTATTAGCGTAAATAAGTGTTTCGCGTAATTGCGTCATAAAACATCTACGCCCTGCTCGCTGTTTATGCCCAGAAATATAGATTTCCATATAATTGTCTATGCCCATAGGAACGTTTTATTAGTGAGGCGTGACAATGTGGGTCGGGTATTAGATATTCAAATAAGTTTTTGATACATTTGTATATTTAGTGTACGAAAGGGAAACAATTTATTTACGTATCTGTTGATTATTGTGACGGCTAATTATAATGTTAACAATTACTTTTTATGAATACATTTTTTATTGTTATTTTGAAAATGAATCTTTTTTAGGGACGGCTGTATTATTATAGTTATTTCTGACACTCAGACTAGTACTTTCAATGGAATATTCCGTTTCTGAATGATTCGCTATTTGCCTCTAGTCCCTAGTGTATTATTATTAGCTTTAATTTGATTTGTGTCTTGATTACAGTTGACTTGATTTAAGATATTGTTTGCACATTTTGGATGTCTCAATACGGTTCGAATAAACGTGACCTCTACGGTTCAAATATTGTTGGAAACTGTGTCACTGAAGCATCGTTTCAAGTTTTCTCCCTCTATTTACTTTATAAGTTACACAGGCTCATCTAACTCAAAACGCCCTCCACAGCTTTACTGCTCACCGCAGCTATAAAAATAGATTCAATGCCCTCAAAGCTATCTTATTACATATTGAAGCCATGAGGAAAGTCGTTGCACAACGGACGGTCAAGAGTCGCGCTCGCCGGATAAATAATATTTTGCACAGAATTCCCGCTGCATTGACTTCTCCATTTGACAGTTCTACGCCACATTTTCCTTTGTGTCGACAGTTCGGAAATTCAGTTTTATTCACTAGCTGCGTTCAGCATAAATATGTAACACAAAACGCTTGTCATGAATCAAAATCGAATCCACTAGCTAAAGTGCTAGCCATTTGGAAATTAAAATCCTTTGGCCCGGGTTTAAAAGCCGGCTCTTTGCAATTTTCCTAGGTTGATATTCGATTACCACGCGTGGATGGGAATAAAATGCTCCGCTTCCGTGCTGTAGGAACGATCAAAGCCGAAGTTTTCCAAGTGAATAGTTTAAGTAATCTAATTACTTTCACTAAAGTTTATTTAAAGGCTTCATTTTACCTGCTGTAATCAATTTTCGTGCGCACATAATTTCTTAAATTAAATTAAACTTAAATTAAACTTAATGACAAGTGTATAATAGCTTCATTAGAGTTTATTTTTTTCTCAAAGATCTGATGTCAATTACTTTATTCATAAGATTAAAGCCATTCTTAGAGATCATTTTACGAAATAAAATTTACCGCACTACGTCGCTTGAACCGGGTTATGATCGGCTTATATACGTCACAAGGCTAGACTTAGGCCCTTTTTGTAATATATAAGATGTGGTTGAGCCATGAAAGCTAATTTATACTCGAGCCAAATTATATGAAGGTTGTTACGTACTTTCATTCAAAATTACACATCGTTAACCTCATTGATAACAAAATCATGAATAATGTCCGACTCCCACGTATCGAGTTTTCTAAATGTGTCTGTAGTCCCACATGTCCTGAATATGATTATGTTAATAATAATCCGGTTTCCTATAGTTGATACTCGAGCGATAGAAGTTGTGTCGCGAGGACGTGATGCGTGAGACTTCATCCCGCTCCACTCGCCACTTTGTTGTTTCAACTATAATAGTCACGAGCATTACGCACAACAAAGAAGGGAAAACTACGAGCGCCGTAACAAGCTTCGCAACTTTCATCGAGTAAAGCAAATGCGTACATATAAATCACGCTACTTCGAAAAGGAAATATAGATATAGTCACCTGCCGCGCGCCGGTCTCCGCCAAATCCACTTTATTCCCGACAACCACGATCGGCACGGCGGTGCTTTGTTTGGTTTCGTGTATCTGATCTCTCAGGGCCCTCACTTCGCTGAAACTGTTTGCGTCGGTTATGTCGTAAACCAGAATGAATGCGTCTGCTGATTGCATGGATAGCGCCCGCATCGCCGGAAATTCATAGGAACCAGACGTGTCCAAAATGTCGAGGGTCAGCCGCACCCCCGACACGTTAAAGTCGCCATGATGCATCTCCTCTATTGTCCGCTTGTATTTTGTTGAGAAAGTGCCGTACAGAAATTGAGTTATGAGCGAAGACTTCCCCACTTTCGCCGCTCCCAGCACTACAATTTTATGCCGGACAGCATTATTGGTGAGGCTTCCGCTGTTCGAAACTGGGTCTTGCGTCTCGGTCCTGTAAAAAAAAAACAATATATCAGAGACCACCTACAAACTCTTAGTGACGCGACGGCATAATTGTTTACGACATAAACAAGCGCCACCTACTGTGAAATGGAGTGCAAAATTTCCTCCTAATTTATCGGAGTAAATCGCGCCGTAAATTTAACAGCTATGTGTGGGAGGTGTTTGCAAAATGTACGATAATAATGCAAATTAGGTTACGTAATTCCAATGGCAGTTCTTTGCTAAAACTTTGCGAAAATAGGCGACACTCCGGTTAATGTAGTCGTGTTGTAGATAAACAACAAGGGCATTGGGCTCCTTATCAACGGAATCCGGGGGCGGCTCGCCTTGCTAATTGACAAACACTGAGAGCAAACATTCAGTTATGGCTCGACATGCCTTGGAATACTTAAAACGTTATATTTTATGGAGCAATTAACCGCGGGCGCCTAATTGTTGTCTAATAAACAGGGTCGTTTGTTATCTTTGCACTGCTGTGTCAATGTGTTTTGTCGCGAAGCTTATCGGTCGACAAATAATATCGGCCCGATCAATACGCGTACTGCGATCTTCACTCATTACTTGATAACGCGAACGGTTATTTGCGCTGCGTATAACATTAGTATTTGCGAGCAAAATACTCTTTGAAATTATTGCACTATTTTCTGAAATAGAAAATGTATCAGATATTGTAATTCAATACTTTTCAAACTAAATTTATTAGTAAATTCTGTCTTATTTTCTTTATGTTATATCCATCCAAGGTTGTCTGTAAGAAATCGCCTAGAGCGATAAGACGGCCATCTGTATTTTTTTTCTTAATTTGTATTATCTTTATGTGTTTTTCCTTTCTGTGTGCAGTTAAGAATAAATAAATAAATAAATTTAAAGGTTTTTCATTGTACCATAACAGGTTGTGGTCGAATCTACATATTTTGTTTCACCTTCTGTGATCTTCACATTTTTACGAATCAAACCTTTAGTTCTGATTTACTATTAACTATATACTATTAACTCAAAATTACTTATGGGTACAATACTAGATAAATATTTATCTTCATTATTAAACAAGACTTTTACATCACGTTTTCGAGTAATACGTCATTGTACGTCCAACGCAGCTAATAATTCGTTTCTGATCGACAAATATCTGCGGTTAAATTGGAAATCACTTGAGAATCGTTCAGAAACCATATAATCCGAAGATTTGTTGAAATATAAAGGATCACATTAAAATTCTATCTGTGTATTAGAGTTCTGTTCATGAAATCGAGGTGTCTTATGAGTATTGCGTCGAGTATCAATAAAATTAAATCAATTTATTAGCTTCAATATTGACTGATTTAAAAATAATGAGGACTGTAGTACTTTCAGTTGCTAAAATAATATTATTAAATTTGATATTGATGAAGAAAGAAGCAATAAATGTATGACAGATTTATTTTCTATCGACTGTACTTATGCATAAACCTATTTGAGTTAAAGAAGTACAGAAATTAGATTAAAAGGCAATTTTATTGCGGATATTGTTGATACTTTAAGTAACAGCCATTTTTATCCTGTGGTTTTAACAAAACAAATAAAAGAGTGTGGCGTGGTAAAACTATCTCTCAGATTTCTTGTTCAATTTTGAGTAATGATGTTTTTAGGGGTTCAACAACCTATACAGAACCACAATGCATCTATAATCCCTGGCTATACATATTCTTGAGCAGCAGTGACGAATTACTATCGGTTGGCTGCCTCACTTGATTATAATCTGTCCTGTATTCTAAATAATGAACCTTAGATCTCGTGTTTATTTATACTGGCAAGGCAATGAGATAATATTGTATTTTATAGTAATTTCAGTACTGTCTATATTAAGAATAAAGATAGAGATATTCCTACATGAAATAGCTATCCGATCTGCTCAAAACAGAATGTCAAAGTTTAATCATGGTTCACTACGGTGATATCTTTGACTTGTACATGGATTTTCTTGTCTAGACGTTTCCATTTTCAGTCCAGTCTTATAATGGTGGTAGGTCTCTCATATATGAGAGGTCGCCACCGTAGATACCACCGCGATTTCTATTTGTCCCGCCAAGCAGCAGGGTAAATGCACTATTGTGTTCTGGTTTGAGGATATTGTAGCCACTAGCCAGAATAACTACTGGACGTAATGAGACTTAACATCTTATGTCTCTGGATGGCGAGCGCAGTGAAACGCCAAGCATTGCTTTATAATTCATGGTGTTGTTTGGTTTTGCTGAGTAGCGATGGTAAACGATGTGGTTCTCTATGAGCGGTCATATAATTTACCCTCAGGCGAATGGCATGCTCATTTCGTCATTCATCACAATAAAAAATAAAAATAAAAACTTACTTATTCTGGCAATAACAAGGTTGCCAGAATAATGATTGTGTCATATATTATACATCTACAGTTATTCATAGTCTATTCAATTACGTATTGTTAGAAGTTTTCACAACCGTCTAGACCAAAAGGCAAATTTTTAAAACTGTAGAATGTGGCAGTATTTTAATTGGCTTTCATGTTTTAGATTCGGAGTCGATAACATAGGTAAATTTTATTCGTAATGAGTATAGTATTAGAACGTTGATAGTTAACAATGAATTAATTTTATATAACTAGAAATGTACGTAAATCGACGGAATAACTAAGAATTTTTTGATACAAATAAAAGGTTTATAACGGTGTAATAGCGGCAATAATACAAATTTTAAAATAAGATACATTAATTTGAATTCGATTTTTAAAATATAGTGACACTTCCAAACTTATAAAAACAGCAACAATTTTCAGACAAAGAAACTAACTTACAGCCAGCGTCAAGCAAAGGAACAATAATCGTACAGCCACTTAATCCACAAACAGCGGTACAATTACAGCTAAGCACCTTCCATTTGAAAGCCTTTGCGTGCATTATAGGCAGAAATGGTTCCATTAAATCGTTGATTACACTATTGTTTGGTCTGCAGCTAAATACAGTGGTAGAACCATTGTCGGGCCTTGTCACTAGGGGGTTCGATAAACGAGCCGGGATCTCGGAATCCCGGCTTTTTCAAGATTCAAAACCCGGGATTACGATTTTCGGGATTGAAATAAATCAAACAACAATGGCAATAGCAATTATGATATGTACCTACCATAGAGATAAAAAAGTAATACAGATAAAAAGAGTCTGAAAATTAGCTTTAGGACATAACTCGATAAAATCCCGAGATAAATGCAAGAAGGACTTTGCAGAATCACTAGGAGTGGCTAAATAAGCAGTTTTAAATTTACGAAAATTGCTTGAGCAATGGGGAAATCTAACCGCAAGAGGTGGTTAATATGGTTATTACTGCTGTTCTGATACAGCTGCACTTTTGGAGACAAAAATGTTGTACACATAGAAAGATGCTGTCAATTTAATAAAGATTTTTGCATTAAATCACTCTAGACCGCAAGTGCCCAGTAAGGTCAAAATTCTAACTGCAATTGCAACAATCTGGATAAAACAGAATTTTACGTGCTTTTTATTTGTTTTGGTAATATTCCACCATCCCGGGATTATCCCGAGACTGCGTTTCGTTAATCCTGAAATCCCGGGATTGTTTTTTAATCCCGGGCTCGAAATCCCTACTTGTCACCCAATTACAGTTGCAGATAACATTGTGTTAAATGGCTGTAATCCTGAATTAATTTGCTTTGAACGTCTTTTGTTGTTGGAAAAGTTAACCGGATTTAATTAAAGAATAGCTGAGAATGTTGAGAAAATAATTTTGTTTTGAGTGCTATGATGATCATTCTTATTGAATAAAATATAACGTAATGTAATATAATTAATTTTTACTTTTAAATATCATCGAATGTTCTTTTCTCAGTGTATTTCAATCGTGATAGAATACGTCCTTACCATGTTAAATTTTTTGGTTTTATTATTAAAAATCTACGATTGCTTCATTTATACTCTTATGTATACTCAGTAAGGTTCGATTTATGAAATATTCGATTAAAACCTTTTATTTCACGGTTTTTAGAGCGCAAATTGGGGCTAAGTAACAAAAATGAAAAAAACAGTTGCTTATTTTCTTATGAATATTTATAACTACTATAGATGTAATATATTCAACTCAACAAATAGAAACACTGGTAAAACAATGTTTGATCCTTCACACGTTCAGTATTCTCCGCAAGACATTAAATACATCAAATAATTAATTTATCAAGTATTTCTTGTAACTGTATAATGTATATACAACGTGATAATGTATCCATCACTCACGTCATGTAACAGATGTTCTCTGTGTCTGATATTCGATTCAAAGTCCGTCATAAATTAATTTCTATTTGGAACACAAGGATCCGTTTGTTCTGTTTACTGCGTGAAATATAATTGTATATTCATATTACATTAAACTTGCGTGTGGCAAATTTGCTATATATTATTATACTAGCTGTCGGGCTCGGCTTCGCCCGGATGCAGATAGTTTTTAAGTCCAGTCCACATCGACAAAATATTTTGCGTAATGTTTTTATTTAAAGTCAATGTGACCGCTGTCGACTATATTGCTTTCTCCGTCCCGTCTAATTATATCCCGTTATGTCCCATCTCATCCTGTCCAATGCCATCCATTCGAATTTGAAAGAGTAGCAAATATGTATGTGTAAACTAAATTCCTGACTCATCCCACCGTAACACAACATTTTTTCGGGATTAATAGTAGTCTATATGTTAATCCAGGATATCGGCCACCCCTATACATTAACATTGGTCCAGCCGTTTGACCGTGAAGAAGTAACAAACATATAAACTTTCGCCTTTATAATATTAGTAGAATTGAAGAAAACTTGGAAACTACTCGTAGTGAGCTAGTTGCTTATTATGTTGGACTTCGTGGGAATTTGAACATAAGGAGATCGATGCAATAAATGCTCATATACATAATTCCAATAACACCTTTAGTGTGAGTAAAATATCAAACATAGCTCCATTTATTTCATTTAAGGACGAAAATGCCATGACCGAAGTAGTTCAGTTGGTAAAAAACCCGAAATCACTCAAATAGTAAGTCTCTGAATATTCTAAAGCCTTACTTACTAACAACCAGCACAAAACAGCAACATATGACTGTCGAGAATTAAAAATAATCTCGACGTTCTTCGATTTTATCCTGAAAGATGATTTCATCCTAAGCTGCTTAGCTTATTATTTTATCCCAACGCTGACGTAGTTTCCACGAGGATAGTAATAAACCCGTGCATAATTTAATTAAATTGCAAAACAAAATTGTGTATTGTGAATACTCTGCAAGCCAAACGTTAATAACAATAATGAGCTTCAACTGAAACGTAATTTATTATGTACATAACTTCCATTCGCTTAACAGAAATGTGTCGTTTTAATTTTCCCGCACAAACATTTAATTATGTGTTTGAAAGGAACGTGTATAAGTTATGTATTTAACTTTGAATATGTTCCAAGTTCAAAATGTTACAGGAACTTTAGTACATTATATTAATATTTATTTATTTATCTATATTATATTTAACTATCTATGTTCAGCAGTGGACTTGCTGCGGCTGAGGAAAGAGAAAGACAAAATCTATATTAATGTGGAATCATATTTAAGTCTTTTTCGTCAGCCCTATTCTACTGTCCCACTATCTCATAGATAAGGCACAAGTCTCCATTCATTAGGAGCGGTAGCTTAGTTGTCCACCGCTAATGACTTTGCCGCTACTGGATCACGTAGTATGATAGAAGCGTTTGGATTATACATACATACATACATACGTACATAAACTCACGCCTTTTTACCAGAAGGGGTAGGCAGAGATGCTACCAGGACCCCACGTTTCGCCTTATGTGTTCCGTTCCACGATGTATGGTAGCGAGCCTATCGCTATATCGGGCACAAATTCCTGACTCCGGGCTGATAAAGAACAGAAAAATCCAATATTACTTTGCCCGCCATTTGGATCAGTTTCTCTTAAAGAGAATGGTAGTCATTATTTAAAAAAAATCATTGCCACAGAATGCCTCATAATTTCGACTAAAGCCTCAAACCATATGAGCGCACCAGAAAGATTCCTTTATAAGCGTCTCATAAAAAAATCTATAGCCGTTATTTTTATACGGGAAAGGAGTACGAAAAAATACAATTTCGGTGATTCATAAATTTCCCCTTGCTTCGACCGTGGCAGCGAGGTATAGACGTGGTTATTGGTATTTTACGAGCACATCGCCGTATTTACCAGCGGGCGGCACCATATTAAATTTATTGGTATATTGGAACAAAAGTAATCGAAGTGTCACCACTGCGAATTGTGTTTAATAGAACAACATTTTCGTGCTCACCATATTTGAACGTCTGTCTCGAGTTCACGTTTTAGACGTAAATTGGAATCGTCTTATATGAAATGGGTGATTCAATTAACTGGGCTGGGTGGTTGGGTGATTCAATTAACAATGATTTAAGATTAGTTATTTCATGTTCGCTCTTATAGTGGTCGCCAACTGCTATTTCCGTTTGTTGGGTAGTTGGCCGTTGAAATATATCATAACGTCAATTTGTGCCCAAAATAAAACTCAATAATTGTTATTATTGTATAATGAAATATTTTGGAAGTGGTAGAGCCACTATGTTGTCAGTCATGACTCAGAATGAATAGACAGGCTCATCCGGGGCCGTACCACCATCTCACAGCAAATCGACGTGAAGCGACAGCTTAGCTGTCGCGTTTCGTTCGGTGAGTAAAATTGCCGGATGCCCAATACTCCATTCCTCTTCCTATCCTTTTTCCTTCCCGCACCCCTCCCAATTGGGCCGGCAACAAATCCATGATCCAGCGTTGTGGATGTTCATGGGCGGCAGTGATCACGTACCAGCAGGTGACCTGTTTGCTCGTTTACCGGACCTAAGCAATAAAAAAAAAAATCTATCCGTAGATAATGAATATTTCGCCAACACTGTCCTGAATATTTTTACCGCCTCTCACGCTACCCTAGGGCCTAGAGTGTTATTGTGTACTGTCTTAGAAAAAGTATAATTTAATATTACGCCTCTCTCAGAAAATTTGGAACAATAACAACGCCCACATTTCGCTATTATCCTTGAGGATCCATGTGGCGGAGTGGGCGAGACGCGGGATGTAAAACGAAACCCACCTGTGTTTATCAAAAAATATTACAATCTGGTTTAGTAGGCGCCGATAAGTTCTTCATAGCTCGTGGTACTGTATGTACAATATTATAGTACATACTAGCTTCTGCCCGCAACACCGTTTGCGTGATTATCTTTCTAAAAAATATCCCATCCAGTACCGTCCCGTTACATCCCGCTCTGTCCCTGTCTGTCTCTTTCTCACTCAAGATATGTAATCAAGTCCCATTTATTGGAGTACAAAAAAGTTACAAATATATCGGAATTACTCCAAAACACTACATTTATCGGGATAAAAAGTAAAGTAGCCTAAGTGTTAATCCATAGTGTCAGCTACTTCCATACCAAATTTCATCGAAATCCATTAAGCCGTTTCTGAGTTCATCGCGCACAACCACACAGACAGACAGACAAAAATTCTAAAAATCATTATTTTGGATTCTATTACGTTAATATAGACCCACCATATCAGGTTTTCTCATTTATCTTCCATGTTCAGACATAGACATAGACATCGTGAGGAAACCTGCATACCATGGCGATTTGTATAAATTTCTATGGTATGTAAAAGTCCGCCAACCTGCACTAGGCCAGCGTGGTGGACTATATGGCCTAACCACTCTCAATCATACTATGATTGTAAAGGAGGCCCGTGCCCTGCAGTGGGTCGTATATGGGCTGATACAAACAGACATAGATCGGTTTTAAATTTATTATATGTATAGAACATTTGTTCAGGCCTATGTTCAGCAGTGGACTTCCTTTGGCTGATGGATGGATGATAGAATATTTATTTATATGGTATATAAAGTCCACAATCCGCATAAGGACAACGCGGTAGACTATATCGCCCTCTCAATCATACTCTCGATTGTAGCGGAGGCTCATGGCCTGCAGTGGGTCGTATATGGGCTGATACGTTCATACATTTAGAAGTAGGAAAAACTAAAACAAACGAACTCAACTCTGCACCCACGGGGCGTGTATAGCTCAACAACTGTCTCAAGTTTTTGTCTGCAAAACTGTCCTTTACTTTTTGCGTAGACCTCACGAATTCCACAGGGAGCTTTAGAGCTCAAACATGTCGGTAAACTTGTCGCGATATAACATTCCTATATTTACGACCTAGCACGTAAAAAACGAGCACTAGTCCCCAGACTTGTATTAATAACTTTCTGGAAACTCGGACACATTTTACAGATGTTTTTTGTTATTATTGTTTTTTTATCGTTGTTTTGTTTTATGAGGCGTCTATAAAGTTTATGACTTATGTAGACAGATGATAATAGCAGTAACAGCCTGCGATTGAGTTTGGTATTGCCAGGAGCATAGACAAGTCTGTCTACCCTGCGTCGTCGCGGCGCGGCCATATTTTGTTCCTCTTTTATGTATTTACTATTCACTGCGTTAAGTAAAATTATTGAATTAAATTAATATCAACGATTTCCATTTTTAACATTTAAGGTAACTTCAAAACTCGACAATAATATTTTAAAAAATCTCCTTTATAATTTGCATGAAGAACCCAGCAGCTACAAAAGATCACTTACGTAATTACTTGTTACTGCATCCATTCAGAGACAAAAATAAAAAAAGTAAACTTTGAATTCGCAAATGTACATCCATTTTATTCTTAGACTTGGTTCGGTTAGTATTTGGCTACGTTCTACCCAGTTATGTTACTGTAAAGGAAAATAAACCGATTGTTTGAAACGATGCCAAATTGCTAAGTGATCTTTTAAAGTTTTATGAGGTCGAAAGCCCCGTAACATAGAACAGGAAACTATTCCACGAAGTTGTGCTGCCAAAAGCGTTGTATACACGATTTGATAATTGATACATTTCGTGTAAAGTTTTGAGTTTCAATATACTTGTAACGGAGAGTCGACTACGATGTTAAGATACTTACATAATTGGTTCTGAGGTGTTACAATTATGTGAACAAGCTTAATTGTAACATAGACTTGACTGTCTCGGTGGCGTAGTTGTACTAAGGTACGATTGCGAAGCTAAGGTCTCGGTGTCGAATCTCGGGTCGGGCAAAGTGACCATGGATTTTTCAATTCATTATAAGCCCGGAGTCAGAAATTTGTGCCCGATATGGCGATAGGCTCGCCCCCTATCACATCGTGGGACAGTACATACAAGGCGAGATGTGGGTGTCATAGTGGTGTCTCTGATTACCCCTTCTGGGGAAAACACACGCGTTTATGTATGTACATTATTCTGTGACTAAGCTTAGAATTAGGATGGTGCAATCGGTTGAGTTAGCTCGTCATACCAATTTTATGTTATGTTCAAATTATATTACATAATTGCAATAACCTTTTTGTTATAACGATGAATGGCATGCCATTCGCCTGATGGTAAGCGATATAACCGTTTATTGACAATAGCAAAACCAAACAACACATAAAGCATTGCTTGGCATTTTACTGCGCTTGCCAACTTGAGACATGATATTAAGTCTCATTTCAATCTTTATAATCAATATAGCTTTAAATTATCCTGAACATTCATACTCAAAGCCGATTCAATATAGTAATATTTATAAAGAAAGTATTCACTACTCATGACTTGGGCACTGCTTATTCAATATCATTTAGGTAGGTACGTTTTTTTTTCTACGAGATCGAATCAGAAATGAGGAGATCCGTAGGAGAACTAAAGTAACCGACATAGCCCAGCGGATTAGCAAGTTGAAGTGGCAAAGGGCGGGGCACATAGCACGGAGAACTGATGGCCGATGGGGCCGAAAAGTTCTCGAATGGAGGCCACGAAGCGGAAAGCGCAGCGTGGGACTTCCACCCACTAGGTGGTCAGACGATCTGGTAAAGGTCGCGGGACGTCGCTGGATGCAGGCTGCCTCCAACAGGTCACTGTGGAAATCATTGGGAGAGCCTATGTTCAGCAGTGGACTTCCTTTGGCTGATGGATGGATGATGGATGAGGTACGTTTCATATAACCAAGCAGCTGGTGAACTGTCTGGCCTGTTTTTTTCTCCCGTTGCGTGTGTGAACACACACAAACGTACAAATACCTAAATCAGGATTAATGCGTGTGTGGATGGGCCAGGTAACCTTATACTACAAACAGAACATTCGTTTGTCTTACTCATGTCAAATTGATGCTTGACAATTATAATCATAACGTATACATTTTTGAGTAATATTCTAATAATAATCATAATATCGCTATAGGAAGTCCTCTGCTGAACTTTTTTTTTTATCAGCCCCTATACGTCCCACTACTGGGCACGGGCCTACTCTACAATCGAGAGAATCAATTGAGAGTGGTTAGGCCATATAGTCCACCACGCTGGCCTAGTGCGGGTTGGCGGACTTACATACCGTAGAAATTCTTTAAAATCGCTACGGTATGCAGGTTTCCTCACGATGTTTTCCTTCACCGTTAAAGTGCGCGGTGATTGACTATCAATACACACATAACTGCGAAAAGTCAGAGGTGTGTGCCCTGGGATTTGAAGCCGCGACCACCGTGAACATGTAGGCAGCCCATTTTGGTCCGTTACCAACAGTCCACCACGCACTTAGTCTGAACTTAGTCCCAAGAATTTTCTCAACGACCAGTTGCAATCAGCAACTAACCATAAACAACAATACTGCAATCCGAAGTAATTTGAACACGTCCAGTCGTACTAAATAGTTAACAATGCGTGCAAAACATACGCAGAGCTACCGGAATTTAATCTACACGCTGGTACATAAACAATATCACGATGTTGCCAGCTAATTGTATTCCCGTTTTGGTGTGTTGGAATAAAGTTAAATTGAAATTTATTTAGGTATTTCGCGTTTCATTATTGATCAGAGCAATTAGTAAAGTAGTATATTAGATTATTCTTTATTACATAGTCTATTAAGCCTAGTTTACACGGGGAGAGTTTCTCGCCTGGAAGATACGATTATCGTAAGGGTATAAAAGTTGCACCGTGTTTTTCAGAACACGGTAATCTATGGCGGTTGTCTTGCGACAATGGTATACGATTCTCGCCGCGAGAAACTCTCCCCAAGTAAATGGGGCTTTAGAATAGGTAGTAACATTACAAAATTAATATTATAAAATTTTTGTTACGTGGTAACGGTAAGGTAATGGTGTGTCATGTAAAATAAACGGGGGTGTGATGTTATACGAGTAATATTCTATGTGTTATAATATGAAATAAAAGTTATGTCTGAATGTACCGTTGAATCAGCTTACTCAAGTCTTGTATTTTTGTTTATTGCAATAAACAGCGAGACGAGCATGCTATTCGCCTGATGGTAAGCGATTCGACTGCTCACTGACAGTAGCAAAATCACACAACACCATGAATTACAAAGCAATGCTTGGGATTTCCCCTGAGGTCGCCAACCTGACACATAAGGTGTTAAGTCTCATGTGCAGTAGTTGCGCTGGCTACAATGTCCTTTAAACCGGAACACAAAAATGCGTTTACACTGCTGTTCGGCGGAAGAAATAGACATTGCGGCGGTACCTACCTTTAAATAGTTTTCTACCTCGTAATATGTTGACTAATAACATTTTCTAGCTAAGCCACTTCAAGAAACACATTATGCGTTGATAAGAAGATTTCGAGATTAAATAACGTCACATATAATTGGATTAATTTAGTTTACCTCTGCAACCGTGGTGTCAATTCTATGATACTACAATACTATGGTTAGTACAATCTATATACATAATTCTATAGAGGAGAACTAATCCGGTGTCATCGGACTTTGTACACCTGCCAAAGATTAAGCTACAATCAATCGCAGGACCACCGTCATGTACCTATATAATGTAGATAATATGCTTGTGTATAATATAATTATATTGGATTTTTCTATTCATTATCAGTCCGGGGTCAGTTTGTGCCCGATATGCCGACAGGCTCGCCCCCTGTCACATCATGGGACGGAACACACAAGGCGAATCATGAGTGTCCTGGTTGCACCTCTGCCTACCCCTTTTGGGAAAAACGCGTGATATTTATATATGTATGTTTGTTATATAATCAATAAGTACACATGTATATGTAGCTGTACAGCTTCACAGTTATTCTGAGTTTAATATTTATATTCTTGCTATGAGTAAATTTCCTATTAAAACTACCAATTGTGCTGAAAAATCCGCGTGGAACTACTGATTTTTTTACCAATAACTCTCAACAATCAACTTTGTGAATCAATCCAATCCATCAGCCAAAGGAAGTCCACTGCTGAACATAGGCCTCTCCTAATGATTTCCACAGTGACCTGTTGGAGGCAGCCTGCATCCAGCGACGTTCCGCGACCTTTACCAGGTCGTCTGAGCACCTAGTGGGTGGACTTTGTGAATGCTTTGCAGAATATTAAATTTCGATGTTCATTCCACAGTTCCTTTTTTGTCATACAATCAATGTTCATAACACACATTTGTACATAACACAAGTCATGCGTCGTCAGTTTTTTCGATACAAAATCATGATGTTTTGAAAATTTTATTATTTAACTTATCATAAAACAACCGCTGAATATTGTCAGTAGTAAACTAGTTTAGGTCGGCTATAGTCAGTCTTGCTGTAATAGTTTGTAGACATAATACGCGAAACTGTCGCTGCGTCAACAAATGACAAGCGCAATCAAGATAATGGCAATCGATTTCCATTGCTGCCGACTAATTCATCTATTTCAAAATCCACAGCGTAAGTTTAAAGGAAATTTCTAGAATAATTAGCAAAACCACCACCAGAAGCCCTTAATCTGTAAAATTAATTTAAACAATTAAGCAGTCCCTAAATAATTACAAATGCTATCAAGCTTGTGCTCAATGTTGAGTTGAGTCCTGAAAACGCGACATTAATCAAGGGAAGAAACGCCAGGTACAGCGCAATACAGTAATAAGCAATTTCCGAATATCCACGCCAGATTGAACTGTTAGCGAATACCGTTGGAAAATCACATGCATTTTACGAGAACTAAACGCGGTGGTGATGGAATTCCGTTCGATTTTACAATATTTTAGCAAAAGCATCCGAGCTTTAACGTTTTACTCTCTATTTTTATTAATCGTTTCATTTTTCCGCCCCAGCGAATTTTAAATTTCAGTAAAATACAGCTTTATTTTAGCGGTATTTTGGTTATGAATTAATTGATGAGTTTTTTTACGTCAGTACTCCATGTTCAAGCGGTCGGACCAAATAATTTAAACAATTTTTTACAAGGTTCTGCAATTTAAATACTCGTAACGGGTAATGCAAACACTTCTTTTTGCCCATCTGTTCCAATCAATTATTCTCTAAAGGAAACTGAGATCCCGAACAAATATTTGCGGACCACACCAATTCGATTTAGTTTCCTAGCTATGTACCAACCTTCAATTAAATAATTATATAAATACACCCAACAGTCGCATACATTGTCCTGACCCCACACTAATATCGAGTCTTGTGTCACAGGTATAAACTACGAGAAACTTTTCGGTCTCACAAACGCTCAGACCCGAAAAAAATACCTGTGGATCTCAAAAACTTTGGTCTCGGTGCGGGAATCGTACCCGCGACCTTTCGTTTTACATGCGGCGATTAACCAACTGCGCCATGGAGGCTGTCAACGTATATTACATCGCACTAACACTTTGAAACCACGAGTATTTTAGAATATTCAGCTCGACGGACCAAAGTTTATGACATAGCTTAGCGGGTGAGCGAACTTTTGCTCGCATTTACATACAAGTTTTCGAAATGTGGTTGTTTATTTGTCCAGTTTACAATCTGTAAAGCATATTTTGAAACTGTATTTTTTACATAATTATTAACCTGTTAAATTGGATAAAATTTACACACAGAGCCACGAAGACCTTTCAGGGACACGACCTTCAGTAATGAAGAACACGACTGGGAAGAAAAGGGACCTGTTAAATATTTAACTAATGTGCATATTTTTGAATTCATAACTATTCAATCAATCTTATTTATTTAACCGAATATCGTCATCTCTATCATTAGCTACAAGTCCTCAACAATATAGACTTTCCCCAATTGTTTCCACAACGATCGGCTGAAATAGACCTGCATCTATCAATTTCCAGCAGCCTTCATTAAGCAGTCCGTTCAAGTTGTTATTATTTTTATCCCTCGTAATGATATCGTGTGGCGATCCAATTTAGCTTGAAAGTGTGTGTCCAGAACTAACAGTTAGGCTCTATTAAGTAATTGTTTTCATATGAGCCTAATAGTGATCGTTTATCGAGTAATAATGTTGATCAAATTCACTTGCGAACACGCTTCACGGGAATATGATTTTAGTATTTTGGCAACGTCTTCTTTTTGGACAAAGAATACTTATTATTAATAGTTTATCTCTTACTAAGTTATTTTTTATGGTTTATAGTGAATATTGCGATACATGTTTCTATATAAATAAATTAGAAAGCCACAAATAGCAATTCAAACTACGAATGATCTCTTTCGGGAACTACAAAAAAGTTTTAAAATATCAAATCTTTTCTCCTTCCATCCTTTTTCCTCTATATTTATTCCCTCTCATTTTAAGAGGCCGGCAGAGTACATACGATTTCATTCTTACATGTTTATTAATAGCGGTAGTCTTTTGCCAGACCTGCATAAAAAATCCTTTTCAGGAAAACTATGTATATCAAGTAATAAAATAGGGATTAAGTAAGTAGAACTAAATACATTACACAAACTCAATAAAACAACTTGAACTAATTAACATACCAAGTATTATATAACACAACAGTGCTTATGTAGGTATGTGACAGCCATATATTTTTATCGATGATTATGACTGTTATCAGCATTATCATCAGCCGCAGATACCGGCGGACGATAACACACGAAAGTACGAGCTTTACCACTCCAAATATAGCTGTATGTAAATCTTTTCGTAAGTGTACCTGCTTGATGGAACGAAATAGATTGAACTGATGGACTGACGGAGTTGTTTTTTTTTCAGATAGGTATATTGATTGGCACGGCGAGATCTGTGGGGGTTGGATATTCATATCCGCCGGGAAGGTTTTAATTTATTTTATTGCGATTAATGGCGAGACGAGCATGCCATTCGCTTGATGGTAAGCGACAAGCGAGTATAATAAAGTATAAAATGTATCTGAACTCGTACCTCATCCCACAAGAACACTACATTTTTTCGGGGTAAAAAGTAGCCTAAGTTAACACTTAACTTGGATTAACATCCAGGGTGTCAGCTACCTCCATGCCAAATTTTATCGAAATCCATTAAGCCGTTTCTGAGATCATCGCGTGGGATGAGGCAGGAGTTCGGATATATTTGTTACTTTTTTATTCTCAAATGGATGGAATGGGACTGAATTACATGCCTTGAGTGGGAATGAGACGGACAAGGCGGGGCGGGACGGGACAAGAATAAAAGTAAATCACGCAGACCAAGTTTGCAGGTACAAGCTAATATTTCAATGAAATTGTAAAATATACACTTCTTACTTCAAACAATATTTTGTCTTCTCTATATACCAAAGTACCAGTAAACACGAAAAGCTTTATAGTCACACACCCAGTCTTCACACATATTTATTGATCCCGCTAACATTTTTTTCGGCGGATGATCGAACCGATTTATATTTTTCTACCGCGGTGGCTAGACATAGTCAAGGTCATATAATGTAAGGATCCTTGGTCAATTACAGTTTCTGTGTTTTTTATTCACATTCATTATTTTTAGCCAATGAAAATAATACTTTTCCTACAAACACTAATTAATATTTTGCGCAATTTTCATAAAATATGTGTTTGAAGTGCAAAACAAAAATAGGTATGAGCTAAATTTGATATCACCCTCATTTCATAATTTCATATTGTCCAATTGAGCGGCATACATTGAAATCGAAAATTTCCACGAAAGTATTATTAAATGTAATATGCGAGTCTGCGTATAGAGTTTTATCGCCGAATTAATGTCGACGTAACGAAGCCAAAGTACGAATGTGAAATTGATTTACAATAGTCTGGGAGCAGGATTATGTTGTCGACTTAGCAACGGAAAAAGAGAAAACAAAAAACGAGAGGAAAATACTTTTTCCAGACACAACATCCTATCCCCTCCTCTCGATTTGTTTGCGTATCCAGACGGTTTGACACTTATCATGAACCAATACAAAACATGTAGGATATTAAATGTTAATATGGTGACTGATTAATTTTGCTATAGGATTGTAATTGATGACATATATACCTATGAATAATAAACGCGTTACTGAAGTGCTACAGATCATATATCTGCATTGGCAATGTATGTTTTTGTTCCGATATATAGTATTTTATTTCCTTAACTGCTTACACCAATAGCATCTTACTAGTGTACAGCTAATAGTAATTATTGTAGCATTATTAGTGTCTTTTCACGTCGATTTCCTGTGAGACAGTGTCACTGCCCCGGTTGAGCCTGCCTATTCATGCTGAGTCATGACTGACAACAGCTTCCAAGTTTAATCCTGAATTCCTTTAACGAACAATAAACTCATTGCGAATATTATTAGAGTATATAAATGTACTGTCATTTCAGTTGATCAAGCACTTTGAAATGCTGTGTTGTTTCTGAATTAATTTGATTAAACAATTTCACATTAAATATACTGCTGTTTTAGTAAAAGCGACAGTTGAAATATAAAGTTACGATTCAATGTTGGCTTCTTATTCTGTTGCTTAAGCGTTTCGTAAAATGGAAACCGCGATTTCAACAATATTAAACTAATAATTCAGTCGCTCAGAGCAGACAATTAGAAATAATGGAAGGAATTTAAGATTTTGTTCTGATGTCAGCATTTTGCAATTTAATGGCTGGGTATTTGTTAAATCTTGGTAGGAATAATGATTTCTGGTACTGACAGTGTAATTTCCAAAGTACACTTTCCTTATGGACGCGAACTTCCTCTCTAATTGAGAAGCGTTAGCAGTTGTTCACCACTCAAAGTTAGTGCAGCTTCGTAGATTTGACTGTTTTCGAAACTCTGGTAGGTCTCTCAGGTATGCAGGCAGTCTCGTGATGTTTTTTTTTACCTTTTTACTAAGCGATAAATGTCTATGAAATACACTCGTATCTTCGAAAAATCTGTGTTTTTTTCGCTCAAGACAATTCTCATGGCAATTCATATTACTACTAATTATAACTATTGCTCAGCTATATTTTAATGTCTAATTAAAATTTACTTGTAAATAAATTTTAAATAAGGTTGTTTAGGTTACACATATTATTTGACTACAATCCGCATCTTCATATGTTTATCGATTAAAATACCACCAAATTATATAAAGAGTAAGTAATATTTTAAAAGTAAAACTTGGTCAAATGCCATAGCTGAGATGGTTGCTACTTCATACATTCGCCTAAAACGCGATCTTGATGCAGCAAGAATCGTTCCAATATCCGGGATTAAATTGCTAATCCAGATAACGAATGCCTTTTCAATCGGTCCAGACTTATGGAGTTACTAGGTAACACATTGGAACACATTTCGCATTTACGATTTGCCGATACGCTAACTTTTGGCAATATATTTTAATCGAATTTTGATTTAAAAGCTTTTGAAGTAAACAGCGTAATGGTTGAGTAAAAATCTATGACATAGGGAGATTTAACGTTTCAATGCACGTGAGTATACGCTTTTATTGGTGTTTTAAAACACCAGAGTGTTCTTTTTTACCTGGTAACATATTGACGCAAACCGATGTTTTGTTTGTACGACTTGATAGACGGTAACCTGTCTGATTGTTATGAATCTTTTCAGAAATGATACAGTTATTGACCATATTCTACTGTCCTAGAACAGTCAAGATTTTCGATTTTGAAAAACTCGCATTGGATGGATTGCTGTGCCTTAAATTTCATTTATTTTATTAATTCATTATGTTATCTTTCTTGAATAGGTTCCACTTTTTATATACAATAGCTCCGGCAAACGAGCCTGATGGTAAACGACCACTACCGTCCATGAACCTGAATTATACGTAAACGTGTTACTGGCCCATGAAATCGGGAGGGGAGCGGGAAGGAAAAGATAGGGAAAAGGAAAGGGGTATTGGGCATCAAAATCAGAACTTTTAACATCGATGCCTTTAAAGTGGTAGATTATATTTATCGAAATGTAAATACTTTTGAATATTTTTGTAACTTATTTTGAAAAGGAAAGCATTGATAACAAACATCCTTAACTGAAAAACCCTACACCACTTTTGAGAGATGTACCGATATTCCGACAACAAAACATTTATCCCGACCTTTAAAGGGTCAAACGGTTCCATAATTTTCAGGAACAGCATTAATTCGGAGTCAATGGGCAATAATAGAACCCTGCAAACGTAGTGGCCTTACCATGGTTTTTTTTCACACATAAAGGGGTCTTTCTACTGTGAGTTGGAATGCGTCGCAAAACATTTATAGCCAGTGGTAAGGGCTATAATTAAAAATTAATCGAACAAACTTTTTCATTATTACAGTTCTTAAACTCGGTATTACAATTTCGGGCTAAGTGGCAACTTAACAACAACAACCCGATGTTGATCTTGTAATCTGACTTTTAAAACCTTTCTCGGCTTATTAAATTGTACACCAGCCTCAAGATAATTCTTTGACGAGAAAAACTAGATTTTGTCGGAGTAGATTTTAAAACAATTTTATCTTGCGGGATTCCCGTTACAAAGAAAATTCAATTGTGCAAACAAAAATCCCCGATAGCGTTTGCAAAAACAAACTTATTTTATTATTTTGCTCTCGACTCTTGTACTTGAGATCGGCATTAGCGGCGGCCATTTTGGATCCCTTTCTACAATATTTTTGAACTGAAATTAAAAAAATAACGAGTTCTCTCCAAGATTTAATTATGTTTGTTTAGTTTTAACTTATTTCGTTTTCAAATTTAAAAACAACCAACATTTTTATTATTTTTACATAATCAACGAATTAAATATATTAAAAGTTTAATGAGAGAATAATATAACGTTATGTACTCTAAATGCGTTAAAAACTATATTGCGTTAATAAATATGAACATAAATGTCTTTGTTTACATAGCAGCATTTTTATAGAAGGTATATGAAAAAGTAAATAGGTAAAATAAATACCAAAGCTAGGCGATTTGGTAGTAGATTCTCGTAAGACAACAGCACTTAGATGCTATCACTTACAACTGGTGCCAAAAACACGTTTGCCTTCTCGGTTTGAAGTGCTCTTTAAGCCTTTTGATGCCGATATTACAAGTCAAGAAGCCTTTGGGGTTTTACGATTTCAACAAAAATCGTTCTCACTACCAACTGACACTTTAGCCGAACGCATTAATACTGTATTAAGTAATAATGCCATAATTACTATTTCTCCTCTCTCTCTCTTTCTCTTTCTCTCTCTCTCTCTCTCTCTCTCTCTCTCTCTCTCTCTCTCTCTCTCTCTTCAGCCACAGGAAGCCCACTGCTAAACATAAGCTCCCCCCATGAACCTCCACATCGACCTGTTGGAAGCGGCCATTTAAGTGCTCCATCAAGATAATCAGATCGGGATTTACTAAACAAAATTCCCGTGAAAAGTTAAACGCTTTAAAGTGAGTCGGGATCGAAACTCGTTGAGTCCAAGAAGCAAATTTCCTTAAACCTTGATGGGTTTTTTATGCTTCCAAGTTCGCGGCGCTTATTAATGACACCGAGTCACTTTTTACTTTAATTAAGCAAATCATTCCTTTTACAACTGACCCTTATTTCATGGATGTAAAGACGGAGTTCGTGCAAGATCTTACAGCTTTACTGTAATTGCTATCAGTCAGATGTAATGAAATAGTTCTTTTGTGGATACAGCTATTAGTAAGGAATAATTTTCTTTGAGTTTTATTGGATGTTTTGGAAGAATACCGTGGATTTGTAATAGGTATAGTTTTATATGAAAAAATAAATTGTAATTACAAAGTCTTTATAGAAAAATTCGAGTCATCTCAGCACGATTTTTTAGAAATATTTGATACAGCCCTACGATCAGCAGTGAACGTCTTGGTGAAGGCTAAAGAAGATGAAATAAATGTATAAAACTTGTATATGTACAGAACAGGATGAATTGATCACGTCGACTTTCACAAAACGAAAAGTTGAAATTCTCTAATATATTCTGACGGTATTTTGACTGGCTTCTCGCGTAGACTGGATATAAAATACTGAATTGGCTCGGATTGCTGATCTCTACGAAATGGACAACATTTATTCCAGAATATTCTGTTTCGATTTTGGCATATATTGGCAGTATTCGATTCTGATAGCAAGTAATTTATACATTCGGCAACGCAAATATATAGGTAATAACAAACATGTTTTGTAAACAAGGTCTCAACTGAGGGATATATTTATTTGAATAAATATTATTTACTTACGAGTAAAAATACGTCAGTTATTCAAAAAGGTTCATGTTGGATAAACAACTCTGGAATAAAAAATACAGGGTGTTATTGACACAAGTTACTTAATTTAATCCACATTATTTTCAGACTGCCTCGGTGGCGTAGTTGTACTACGATATGATTACAAAGCCAAGGTCTCGGGTTCGAGTCCCGGGTCAGGCAAAGTGATATTAGATTTTTCTATGCATTATCAGCCCGGAGTCGGAAATTTGTGCCCGATATGACGATAGGCTCGCCCCTTATCACGTGGGACGGAACACTCAAGGCGAAACGTGGCTGTCCTGGTAGCACCTCTGCCTACCCCTTCTGTGAAGAAGGCGTGAATTTAAGTATGTATGTATGTATTCTCATCACCCCAGGTAATATTTAAGATACTAAATTTGAATAAAATCGAAGATGATTTTTTGTCAAATTTTGTGATTTTATTTTTAACTAGTTTTAGCCACCCCGTATAGATACGAGTATTTTTACCGCTTACCTGCACTTCAGTTCGGTTCGGGAACTTATCTGAGCCGTAAAAAGAATCGTGCCTATACGGGTTGATCAAAGGCCTTGGAAACTAAAATCGCGATTTTTTTCAATCGTGGTACAATATCACCTGGGCTAGCTAGAAACATGTGGTTTAAATTAAATACCATATGTCAAAATCACCCTCTATATTAGATCCATGCACGGGTTCCATGGCATAAAGCCACATTTATTCTACTGCTAGGGCAGTACCTATTATCTTTCCTAAGATTACGTAAACTTGACGTGACAGTCTCCATGGCGTAGTTGGCTAGATGGCGGCTGTAAAACAAAAGGCCGCGGGTTCGATTCCCGCACCGAGACCGATGTTTGTGTGAACCACAAGGACCTACTTGTGTCTGGTCTGGGTGTTTGTGAGACCGAAAAGTCTCTCGTAGTTTCTGATTCCCACGACACAAGACTCGATCTTATTGTGGGGTCAGAACTATGTATGTAACTGTTGGGTGTATTCATTTATTATTATTTACTTCTTCATTAATAAATCAAACACGCTGACCTCATATTATTTACCATGAATTTTTAGAGAAAATACCTAGAATGTGTCCGACGCGGTTTAAAACTTTTACTACCATTATCAAATTAAGTACACGGCAATTTGACATTAATCGTTGATTTACGGCCTGGTAAGTCCTACCTAACAGTCGTCTTTCTTAAACATAATCGCAAGTTATCCATCCATCCATCAGCCAAAGGAAGGCCACTGCTGAACATAGGCCTCTCCCAATGATTTCCACAGTGATCTGTTAGAGGCAGCCTGCATCCTGTGACTTCCCGCGACATGTTAACTCGAGCAGAAAAATAGAATGTGTAGATTACTCAAAAAAATCGGGCTGCAAAACACTTTTTAGTGTTTAAAAGTCTAAGAGGTACGAGTTTCCTAACGCCATCTGACTGAAGTCCTAGGGTAACTCATTCAGCATCGGATATACTAATTACCTCGCGGATTTCCATTGGATCTACGATCACTTCTCGAAGTAAACATTACTCAAAGCGAAATTTGAAAAGATCAACCAAACTTATTTTTGTTGGCGTGAATATATTTCCTTTTACGTTCCAAGTTTGGATCTTATACAAACTAACATATCTTTTTCAGAGTTGATGAAGCAGAAATTGATGTGTACGGTTGATTCGGATGCGGCCCGCATGAAACGCAGTTTACATTACTAGCGATACGATCGTGGGACGCGATCGACCAAATATTCAAATGAGACGGAGCTAGCAATAAAAATTTCAACTTGGCCGATTTTCCTCTATGCTACTATCTTTTGAATCCATAGTTGTGTTTTGTTTTCTTCGTTTTATGCTCAGAACAATGATGCTTTAGTCATTGTTCCGAGGTTTTATACTATTTTAAATCTCACATGTGGTTTTTGATGTAAAACTTCTTCAAGCACGCTAGAATTGGGGAGTAAGCCGGTGAATGCGTGACAAGAGCGTTACGGAAAGACGTGTGATCGGGCGAGGCCAACGGAATAGAAAATTGTCACAGGAGATCAGTCGATTTGGTCCATTGAGTTGGCATATTGGGCATTAAACAAAAGCTGTATTATTACTGGCCAGCACACATTTTTATTTGAAACATTAATATTTAGAATATTTTAAATTCTAGATGCTTCATAAGATTTTGATATTAAGATCTCATAGAAGATTAATTCAATGTCAATTTAGTAATGCGTAACATGAAACAGTACTTTTCTATTATTTTTCAGCCATCATAAATCTTTTTGTATTGAATATTTAATACCACGTGGGTTTTAGTAAATATTGTAGTTTTAATCGAAACGCCCGTGCCTATATAGTATTTTTTCATATTCACAATATTTTTTATCTTCAAAAGCTACCTTATATTTTGCACAGTAAAATATTTTTGAATCACAGTATTCACATATTGATATGTGATCGGTCTGTTCTTCATACAACTTACAATGTTTATTTTTTTATTTTATTCTATGGTCTTTTAGCGTCCGTATGCGTTGTTGTGATGCTGTTGTCAAAATATTAGGAATGGTTTTTCTCTCTTGATATTTTATTATATTGCACATGTTAATAGTATTAGATTACGAATATTAATACCTTGTGTTTATATTAAGAAAACAGATTATCTCAAACAACGTGTTAAATAGATATTTTTTTGAATGTCATTTGTAGTTCCATACTTCGCCATACGCCAATATAATTTAGATTAATTTTATGTCATATTTTATGTTTCCTAGAATTGAAATGTATAACGTATCGAAAATTGAACTCTAGGATGTAAATATTTTATTTGGAACTGCAATGACGTGAAACGAATCGGTTTCATTTACCAGAATCTAATTATTATTTCATACGAGTTCTAGTTTCGTTAGTGGTTCTATAAAATTTTGATTTCTACAGAGAATCGTACAATTTGACGAATAATTAATAAAGGCTTTATTCAGAATGCAAATTAATAAATGTTAATAAGCTTTAATTTAAATTATCATTATTTTTTACTTATATTAATAAATCGTAAATCACCATCTATTTTATTTAAATACGTATTTTATTACTTCCCAGAGCGTATATGCTATAACTAAACCTGTAGGAATGTAGATTCTATGATGTGGTCGACAAATCCAGGAATTTCGCTCGCACAATCGCATATCAGGTAACCACAGCTGCGTTAAAATTTGACGGAGCTCTGCATGGTTAGGCTTAGGTTTTGAGGTCAACCAAAAAAGTGGTTGACGCTAAGAAAAAGGTTGAGAAAGATTCTGTCGTGATAGAATCTTTCTTAACAGCGTCAAAATAACACTTTTTTGAAAGATTCTATCACGACAAAGTGCCTCTAATAAGCGTTATGGTTAGGTTAGATGCAGTAAGTCCAAAAAGAGTTTCTTTTGACATAACATGAGTATGTCTTTGCTAATAGACTAGTGTCCTTTATTTTTATTATTGTTTATATCGAAAGGTTACTTTATGCATAATCATAATCAGGAAGAATTTTTGAAATCCGTTTCGTAATAAACAAGTTACTATTAAATAAAAGTTGGTAGTATGAGTAATAGAAAAGGATGCAACATGCACGACGTGACGTCATCTTCCATAAGGTACATGCGTGCGAAAGAGAAAATGAGTGTCCCCGTCGCACTATTAAAAATAACAATATCTGAGTCATTTTACAACCCATTTTAATGCTCTTTTTGAATGTATATTTTTTATAAGTGATATTTTATATGAATCGTTAAATACTGCGCTAAATCATAGCTTGAACACATTCCTATTATGTACGTACGATTGTTTCGTCAGTAAGCACGCAATAATGAACGTTATTGATCTGTTTAATAAGAAGTTTTTGCAGCGACACAATATTTTACTGTAATAATAAAATGCGCTACCTCATAAAATGTTTTACAATAAAGAAAGAACAAAGAAAGAAGAAATTTATTTTCACAGTTCAAAAACCTTTTTTTAAGATCAGCGTTGGTTTTTTCATTTAAGTATTGTTATATTTTAAACTTCTATGTTCTTTAGTATTATTTAAAACTCGTGGAAATGACATATACATACATAAATAAACTCACGCCTTTGTCCCAGAAGGCTTAGGCTGAAGTGCTGCCAGGACACCCACCTTTCGTCTTGTGTATTCCGTACTACGATGTGATAGGGGGCAAGCCCATCATCTTATCAAGCACAAAATCGTTACTGCGGGCTGATGAATTGAAAAATCCAATACCACTTCGCCCGACCCGAGATTCGAACCCGAGACCTCAGCGTTGTAATCGTACCATAGTACAACTGCGACACCGAGGCACTCTTACTCTTGGAAATTATTATATTAAATTTGAAAACATTTTTTAAACAGTAAATTATTAAATAAAATTGAGATGTAATAAAATGATTAACCTTAAAAGTAAATACAATGATATTTTGATATCATCAGTCATAAGAAGTAAACTGTTGAACATCAACCGCTCCCTAATATTTTCCGAGCGACCTGTTGAAAGCGGCCTGTATCCGACCTCTTGCGACCTCCATTTAGCTGTCCGCACACCTTAGACATCCGTCTATAGGGTGGGCCTTTGTATTTATACATTTTATAGCTTTGTTTTTGTATAAATTACCTTCAAGACACATTCAGAGATTTATTTTTGCAATATATACCACTTGATTTCCTATCATGACCTTTAAACTCTTCAGAATCAAGTATGTTAGATCGAAAATGCTTTATCCTCTACCCTCCACATATTAAGTACTTTTTTACCGAACTATATACAGGTAATCCGACCATTTGAAAGGAAAATCACGTAGAACTATTGAAAAGAACTCCTCAAAGCCCTGAACACGTATTGTAAAGGTGATATGGTGAAGTTAAATTGCAGAAAATTGCCCTTATGTGAGATAACGAGGTCGCCGCAAAGCCAGCGTCACATGGCGAAACGCATTACCGACGCCCGATAAGGACCACGGTTATAACGCAGGGAAATTGTAATTTTAAATGATTATTGGAAAAGAGTGTTGTTTAAAATGTTACTTATAATTTTTTTTGAATAGCTTCGAATAATTTAGTAAGTGCGGTGGTTTTAGTCATTTTTAGGTGAGGTAATAATTTCTGCAACAAATGTATTATTTATGAAATATTAAAAATGGGTTCGTTTAGCAAAGTCTGAAAAAGATCAGGATGGCACAATTTTATCGATCTTTAGGAATCAATTTTATTGTCAATCACGTGTTAATATTTTATTTAACGACACTGCAGTTACTTTGAAGGGCAATGTAGTTTCTTATCCGTCCATTTAGAAAAATAAATATCTATTTTGATTCTATTTTATACTTATTTAAATAAATAAAAAAATACATAACGTTAATGTCATCTATTATTTAGTCGTCAGTTATTTAGTATTCTTTAGAAATTTCTCTTTATTTTAGCGTGGTTCACGCTAAGTGCCAACTAGAGCGTACAAATTCCCCGTGAACCCAAACAAAACGACTTCAAAGTAATGCTACGACGCGTAGACATGCTACGAAAAAATATTGCGTAGCCGCCCATTACCGGACTTTAATAACCATAACTCATTTTTTCATAATTTTACTAAACGCTACGGTAAAAACGCGATAAAATATTAACTGTTAATTTTATGTAAGTACGAAATACTAAATATAAAAAAAAATGTATTTAGTACTGTGACATACATAAATGCATCAAAACATGACAAACAATTGAAAGCAACAGTCACCTGTGGGGTCTCCGGTCGTCGTCGTGATCCTCCTTCATAAAAGACGGCTGCAGACTGAATCTGCGGCGGAATTGGTGTCTCCCCTTCATGATGGATCACTTAACACATACTACGTTTAATACACAGGGTAAATAATGTCCCGTAATGCGAACGTCGGGAGCGATACAGCGTGCGCGGCGGCGGGCGGTCGACAATCGAGTGAGGCCGGGCTACGCGCCACCTACGGCTACAACGCATCTTCGAAGGAAAGTGTTGATCTTATATCCTGTAGCTTGAATTGTGTGCATTTAAAATTGGAATATGTTCCATTTTTAAAAAGGGCTTTTTTGAATTTCGAATGAATTGGGGCATGGTAGATGCAGTTTTGGAGATGTTGGGGCAGTGAAGTATCGGCTTATTTTTATTATATTTTGATATCCAACAATGAGAAATTAATATTAAAAATGGCAACCATATTCATGTGTCTATAATGTTTTAAATTGCTTTTGAATGGTCCGAGCCCCGCCTATCCGTTTTAAATTCTTGTTACAATTTCAAACCTTAATCCCGTTTGCTTTTTTTAAAAATATTACTAAAACCATGTTCATGAAAAAACCTCCCACGCTGTAATTTGTCTCGTATCGTGGGTGTGATGAAAAACAAATATCATATGCATAAACACACGCGGAATAAGTATCTGTAGGCCGACAAATATTTATTCATGCAGCGATCGAATTCTTGGAGGTGGTAGACTTGTATTCGCTCGAATAGCTGATATGAGGGATAGACAGAGGTGCCACCAGGACACTCGTGCTTTGCCTCGTGTGCTTCGTTTCGCGGTGGTAGTTGGTAGAATATTCGCATTCTCCCGAATAGATAGATACCACCGCCCACTATAATGGAAAATCTATCGTAATGACTCATAGAAGCTTGTTTAAACTTAATTTTGAGTAGGCCGGTATATTGTGTCAACTGGCGGGAGATGTTTATGTCTTGCCCGAGGATACACGATGCGGAATGCAATACAGTTTGACAGCCTCCTTGGTGCAGTTGGTTAAACGCCGACTGTGAAACGTGAGGCTGCGTGTTCGATACTCGCACCTAATCCAAATCCAAAAGGACCGAAAAGTCCGTCGTAGTTTCTGATACCCACGACACAAGACTCGATCTTAGTGCGGGGTCAGGACTATGTATGTGATTGTTTGGTGTATTTATTATTTATTTATACACTCACCCTTACACATATTGTGATCACTTTGTTATGTCTGTAGTGGTAGTTAATTCATTATTGTGGGTGTTTATGACTAGCGGTTATCACCTACAACTAATTGAATTTCTTGTCTTATGGATCTGTGCTATAAAAAAGTCAATAGTTTAAATGCTGCAACATCCATCCTCAAAACATATCTGCAGAGTATTAGTACTTGATCTACATGTAGACTTTTTACAGATTATAATCCCTTGAATTTCACATACATACATATATTGGGTGTACTTGTCGTGAATACGATCCGGAATGTTGCATATCGGTACAGATTCTTAATTTCCGGAACGTAGTGTTATGGCAAAGGATTTTTAACTAACCGGATAGTTTTTGACGGAGTATGTATGGAGATGGTTTGGAAATATACATACATATACTCACGCCTTTTTCCCAGAAGAGGTAGGCAGATGTATAACCAGGACACCCACGTTTTGCCTTGTATTTGGCGTCCCACGATGTGATAGGGCGTGTGATGGGGCGAGCCTATCGCCATATCGGGCACAAATTCATGACTTCGTACTGATAATGAATAGAAAAATCCAATATCACTTTGCCCGACCTAGGATTCGAACCCGAGACCTCAACTTTGTAATCATACCGTAGTACAACTGCGCTACCGAGGCAGTCAAGGTTTGGAAAACAGAGGATGGTTTTCTGTATATTTAGATAATATTTGCTTCTGATCAGAGAATTTTCACAGTAATCCTGATACATGTTTCTTGTAGAAAATATGTTATTGTGCATGTAATTTCATCGAAAAGAACCTACGTAATAGATAGCTCGAGCAAAAAATGAAACTTAAGATTTTATAATTATTATTGCTACTATGAACAATGCCGCAAATTTAATTTAAATGCGAGATTGTCTCATCTAAGGGTCAAACGCAGGACCTTATAATTTTCAGATCATGTATATAATAGACTGTTAAAAAAACATTTACCTTTTTTAAGCAATGTCGCAATAAATCTCCTACAACTACGCAATTTAGGTAGGTACTTCTTTTGTAAAATATCAGGGAGGTTAGTCTATGATCCAAAACGAAACTCGAAAGTTCGGACGTCGTATGTAAAACTGTACGAATGTGCCTAGATACTCCACAAAATGTTCGAATTCTCTATCGTATGCCCTAAATAGTTAGAACGTATGATAGATAATTCGAACATTTTGTATAGACTTAATTCGGAGTGATAGTAAGTATCATAGAGAAGAGTGTTAATTTTTGTAAGTGGAAAACTTACTGCAGACGTCGAACGTCTAAACATTCGAGTTTAGTTTCGTATCACAGAGTAACCCCCAGACGCGCATCGTATTAACAGAATAAATGAAAATCAGCTGACTATTGATCGGGCTGGTGAGATAGTAATAAGCCGTGGATGTGCAATAAACGAAACACGAGTGTCGAGCGATACGGCGATAAAGCGCGAAACGATCTCATTTTCAACTTTGGCCGTATTGTAAAGAGATCAATGGCGCAATTTCGAAATGTCTGCGTGGAATGAAATAAAAAACTGTGTACGGTTTATGACGTGATGGAGTATATTTTTGAGCTCAGTGGCTGTAAAAGCAATATACCCAACATTGCTATTATTATGAAATTGGGTCCATTTTTATGGCGTGAAATATTTAGAAAACACAAATTTTGACATATATACGAGTAATACGGTTATTATGACGAACACATATTTCATAACCACAGAAGACACATATATTTATTAACTTTATAAGATTATCTACCACGGAGCGTATATATTTATAAATCTTTTAGGAGAACCCTCTTTCAAAGACCTGAAAGAGTTCCTACGAGTTCATACTGAAGAAAAACAATTTAGAAATCTGAAAAAATATTTAGGTCGAATGTATAAAGCAGACGAAGGTAATATATACATCAATTGTTAAAAATTTAGTCATCAACGTCTCATCTTGTCCGCCAAATTGCACTCGGCCAGCGTGGTTGACTATATATGGCCTAATCCCTCTTAGTCATACTCCTTATTGTAGAGGAGGCCCGTGCCCTTCAGTGGGAGGTATATGGGCTGATACAGGTACAGATCATAATCTTTAGCCACAAAAAGCCCTCTTTAACGTGGATCTCCACAGCGAGCTGTTATAAATTACATATTTCTTCAACTTCACAGAATAAATATACGATCTTTAATCCCATTCCCTTTCGCTTTCTCATTCTTGAAAGGAATACCTAGAATTTTATTTATCATTGTTGGAATGTTCGGAATCCCGCATCCATTGTGCAAGCTCTTTTCAATGTAAAATTCAGCATTAACTGCACTCAGCGAGTAATTGTTTTTTTTTACGTAAAGGCCAATCTATTGTGAAATTTTAAGCTCTTAAAGCAAGAGCTTTCACGAGCCCAAGAGGGCTCTTGGGTTCTTGGGAAATAACAACTAAGATCGATATTTACTCGTAATGTCCTCTCTGAGATAAAGAGTCTTTATACTAGTTATTTTCAAATATAAACTGTTCCTATGTAGTTTTAAAATAAATATACGCATGTACTGGTGGTATGTTTACTGGTGGTAGGTATCATATGTGAGCCGCCTGTGTAGGTACCACCGCAATGTCTATTTCTTCCGCAAAACAGCAGAGTAATCGCATTGTTGTGTTCCGGTTTGAAGGACATTGTAGCCAGAGTAACTACTGGACATAAAGAGATTTAACGCCTTATATCCCAGGGTGGCGAGCGCAGTAGAATGGCAAGTATTTCTTTGTAATTCGTGGTGTTGTTTGGTTTTGCTAGTGTATTTGAGCGGCCATATCGCTAACCATCAGGCGAATAGCACGCTCGTCTCGCCATTCTTTGCATTAAAAAAAGTGATTTTCTGTATATTAATCGAGTTCAAAGTCCAAATCTCCTTTTACATATCAATTACTTCAAGTGTATTTTACAATTATTTTAAATCGTGATCAAGTACAAATCAGTTCCCAACCCACAGCCAGAAAAAAATCTAAAATACGTACACGTTGAACTAAAAACTTAAGTATATAAGAAATATGTTTCCTAACAATAACACGCTTAATAAATGCAGTCATTCACAGCGCGAGGGTCTTAATAAAGAGTCCAAACTCGGTAAACATCTTCATAATTCATCAGAACACGGAACTGTCTCTCCGTATCTAGAGGGTTTGGTTATGTAGCGGAGCCTGTTGCTTCTCGGCCGGTCGAAGCTTCAATAAGTGGATAAAAGTGTTACGTACCTATAAGTAAGGCTTTTGTGGCGATCGGGAGAAATGAATTGTAGTATGGCAGAGCAATACACCTTTAGTGATAATATTGTATTTTAGTTGTCTAAAAGTACTTGTAATCGATTTTCTAGTGTGCCTTACTGTTTGTCTTTGTTTATACAATAAGGTAAAGTATTAGTAAGATTCGGTTCTCAGTTTAGGTAACTTCGTTTAAGCTATTCGAATGAAAATAAAATCGTGATTCCTTCTAAACTTGACAATACCAAGATGGTTGTCGCTTGGCCGGCGACTGGTCGTAAGATTTAAAGCAAATTCAATATGCATTGTACAAATAATTATAAAAAAAAAACAAATGCTTCGCGCTACTGCGCTAATCTCTCAAAAAGGTGAGATAACGACGGGTATAGTTAGTATCCTAATAGTCTTAAGGCTTTGTTTTGTTTCCTTTGCCTTTACTTAGTACATACATACATACATACATACATAAACACACGCCTTTTTCCCAGAAGGGGTAGGCAGAGGTGCTACCAGAACACCCACGTTTAGCCTTGTATATTCCGTCCCACGATGTGATAGGGGGCGAGCCTATCGCCATATCGGGCACAAATTCCTGACTCCGGGCTGATAATGAATAGAAAAATCCAATATCACTTTGCCCGACTTGGGATTCGAACCCGAGACCTCAGCTTTGCAATCATACCGTAGTACCACTACGCCACCGAGGTAGCCTTTACTTAGTATTAAAAAAAATAAAGAATTGTATTCTGGCGGGAATTCTGACGTCTGAATATTTGCCCATCTAGATTAGAGACAAAGCCTCTGACACAATAGCTACCGGGATGGATATCCGGTTACAGTAAATATTAGTTTAAAGGCATTTTGTTTATTCAGGTTGTTTGTGATGTTGTGTAGTTGCACTACAATACAGAGTGTAATTGCGTATGGACATAAACATAAACACACGCCTTTTTCCCAGAAGGGGTAGGCAGAGGTGCTACCAGAACACCCACGTTTCGCCTTGTATATTCCGTCCCACGATGTGATAGGGGGCGAGCCTATCGCCATATCGGGCACAAATTCCTAACTCCGGGCTGATAATTAATAGAAAAATCCAATATCACTTTGCCCGACCCGGGATTCGAACCCGAGACCTCACCTTTGTAATCGTACCGTAGTACCACTACGCCACAGAGGCAGTCTTTTTGCGTATAGACTCCGATTGCTTTAATTTTTATACTATTTTCTAGTGTTTCATTACAAGTCTGTAATGAAACATAATGTTATGCTAGACTAATCTACACAGTAATCATTTGTATAATATTTTGGTTGCTTCTATACCAACCGAACACAAGATAATATAAACACGACCATAAATAAATCATTACGTCTGAAAAAAAATCTTGCTAATTCGTTAACAACTATATTTCATTGATACGTTTTTTCATTGCGTAACTAAGCCACAAAAGCATTGAAAAACTGATTGGCTGTACGGACTAAGTTTCCTTTGCCTATCATACTGCATTAAAAAGCAACAATATTGTGTGCACTTTTATAACTTTGCAGTACAGTCTCCTGGCGGCTAGTTCTGCGTGCGCGGTCGATACCCTCGCCCGTAGGTTCGCATGGGCTGACTTATTACAAGTTATTTATAAAATAGCCGTCCATGTTGCCATTATTTTATAGGCTTTTATGGTCAAGGCTATAATAAAAGCATTGAAAATATTTTATCTGTGAGCTTACGGATAGGAACAAAGAAAGATATATATTAAAAATAAGTAATTTAATAACAATATAATTTTAATATCATTCATTTATATTTTATGTTACAACCTCTGTAATGTATCATATTTTTTGCTGTACCCTTAGTAATTTATGAAAGCCAGAAAACCTTTTTTATAAAACATATTGTTTCGTGCAATCCGTAAATGTCTAAGGAATATAAATGGGCCTCTGGTCTGTTTTTTCAAATTTATATTCTTAAACGTCTAGAGTCTAGACGTATCATTTGCCCTTTGAAGACCCAACGGAGTTTATTTTACCCAAACATTTGTAAGTTTGATTCTGATTCCAATTTATGTCACATTATTATGTTACAAAATATCCTAAAAATAATTCATAAATGGTAAGTTATTTTTGTTTCAGTGACAGTAATTTCGCAGAAATATCTCAACACCACACACTCCATTATGTGTTCCTCAAGGGGTTGAATTGTCAACATAATTATCATATAATCCTGGGTCCTTCCGCCGTAGTGTGAAGAAGCATCTCAGCAGGCCGGCATAATTGTGTCGAATGGCATGGGACCGCCGTCTGATGCCATTCGATACTCTGTCTGTACGGCATTTGCGCTTAACATCAGGTGCAGTGCAGTCATCATGCCGTGCCAGAAAAAAAAAAAAAAAATAACAAAGGCGTAATTGGCGATGTTCTATGTTGTAATTTACAAGCTTATTAACTCAGCGTCGATATCCTTTGACGCACGGACAAATAAAATAAATTTATCGTTTGAAAAGAAAATACAACTTTTCATATTGGTGTGCTTGTTTGTGAAGTTTACAATTAGTTTGTTTTTCTTTTGTTATCACGACAAAAAACAGTTTCGTCCAAAAGCTAGGTTAGGTATTGTTGATTTGTTCGTTAAGCACTTGACATCAGCCAGTTTCACAGTTATATCGATTTATCGTGTAACTTAATTAATATTGTGAACTTTCTTAATGCGGCTTAATCTGTCCTTTGTTTACTCGGAAACTCGAGAGGTCATAAACGGTTTGAATCATGCATATGAACAGGCATAGTATCAGATATAATCTCAATTCATCGTTACGAACCTATTCAATACTTGTTTTAGTACTTTATCAAAGAATAAACTATTACGCATTTTTTTAAAAACTGTGTTAAATGATAGAATAGTTTTATTTAATTAAATAAGTATTACACAATAGACCTAATAAAAAAATAATTAACTGCGTCATCATCTTTTTCCCAACAAAGCGTAAGTAAATTAATTAAATAAATTCCATAATTTATTACAATTCGAAACAATAACGAATCGACATGAAAAACGAAGTCAACACAAACTTGATGAAAGAAGTTTGAAAATTTATTGAAGTGAAGAAATGAGGTCGACCGGGAATTGCAAATTACCCTTATGCGGCGTGAGGTTCCCAGGAATCTGAGCAGACAGGACTTTATATTATTCCACGCTGGAAAAGCTACATTCGTTGGAAATGAAGTCAGTTGATACAGTAAAATTTAATTAATCACGTTATCACATTTAAAATAATATTTATAATCAAATTGTAGTTCATACAACAATTATAATGTAACATAGAATAACAATAAATGTGCCACTAAAGTCAGGTTTCGAAATATATATGTAACTTGTAATTTAGGCCAGGCGCTATTATCATAAACATCTCGACAATGAGAGAAAAAATGCTTATTAAGAGAGGCGTGTTGTGATAGATACCTTGTGACATATTATTATTTTAGTGTATAATGCTTTCTTAGAAATAATAATCGATAATCTTCATCCTTAAAAATTAATTTGGAGAGCAAGTTAAAAGTACCGATCATTTCAAAAGCACAAAATGAGAGATATTATATGACAGTTTGTATAATGTAATTTTAACTTAAAAAAAATGCATACGTACTGAGAAAAAATCCAGATTATATTTGTCTGAATAGCTGTAAAGTATTATTTATATAGGTGTCGAGTTCTGGTGCGGCACGCTTCAGGGCGGTGTGAAAAATGGCGCTCAACAAGTAAACCCGCGGTAATACCCCGCCAGGCTCTTTGAAATTATGTCCAATTCGTGCCCGGTTGTAATACAGTATTTTATTTGGGCAAAGAAACTTGGGACAAATTGAATTATGGAAGTTTTGGTACATGGAGAAGCCGATTTTTATTTGTTCATTATTGGAAATTACCTTTTGTTATTCGTCATGTTTTATTTTAATGACGATATAAACAAATGTTATGTACAAAATTTGAGCTTAATAAAATAACTCTTTCAACTCAAATGTTTTTAAAAGATTCAGATTCCAAAACTCTAAATAAAATTTCGATATTGACACCCAATATCTTGCCCGTTCAATATAAAATATTTGACACCAACAAGGCTCACTCGCTCCAATAACCCAAGATATTAAAGGACAACACTTGGTTGACTCAAAGAAATAACACAGAGAAATAAATGCAGTGGAAATGCATTCGTTTGATCTATCTTGAAAACGGTCAGATACGCTAAATATAACTCGTTTGATGCTATCTCAGGCGTCTGCGAGAATTAATGCAAAGGTATTCTAATTCTAAGAGAAATAATATAAAGGTTATATTGTTTTGTTCGTATTTAGCTATATTTAAAGGGATAAGAGTGATGGAAGTTGGTGGTTACAAACCGCATATAACAGAAAACACAAAATATTTTTGGGGAGACCTTTTTTCAGTGTTTTTTTAATATATATATTTTTTTGTTTTTCTGCTGCATAATATTTTTTTCACGTCGATCAAACCGAAGTCGAATCAAACGACTTTATTGTATTTGTTCAACGCATTTTGGTGATATCACTTATTTACTATTTAGCGTAGTGTAATCCCTTCAAGGCCTTCAAAGCAAGGATTTATTAATGCTCGGTACCACTGTAACTCAAGAAAGGGATTTTGTATGAATGGTTAGTTCTTCATATTCCTTACTTCTCAGACTTTAGAAGAAACGAGGTCATCCTAGTAAATAAATAAAATAGCTGCCAACAATTTCTGTTCTTCAGCGAGTTAATTAAATAATATCCCCTCCGAAAGTCGTTATTTAAGTACATTATTAAACTGATCTTAACTAGTCCCTGATTGTTTGGTTTCGCTGGCGAAGTTATGTGAACAACAATTTAATTAATTGTTGTCGGAATGAAGGAACGTTAAGCCGGAGGAACCCTGGAATTACAAGGATTCTTTGTCATCGCAGAATGTTAAGTGGCATTGAATTCGCCGGGGAATTTTGCAGTGATCTTAGTTTTTACATTGTGCCCAGGATTGACGTTACACGTATAAATACGCACCCTTTTGTAACAAACCACGAACTGAACTCCGCTGACTTACTAAAATAGTGCAATCATAATTGACCCTACACAGGATAATATTGACATATTATGTTACTTAAGACACGTATTTCTCATCATTGTGAACATACACAGCACATGTTCACATTGTGACATTGTGAACATGTCCTGTAGCAGCCCAGATACGTTCCACTACAGCGCACGAGCCTCCTCTACAATTGAAAGTACGATTTAGAGGGGTGAGGCCATATAGTTCACCACGCTGGCCTAGTGCGAGTTGGTGGACTTTACATACTATAGAAATTCTAGCAAATCGCAATGGTATGCAGGTTTCCTCAAGATGTTTTCCTTCACCGTTATAGTGCGTGGTAATTAACTATCAATACACACATGACTCCGAAAAGTCATAGGTATGCCCTGGGATTTGAACCTGCGACCACCGTGTACATGTTGGCAGCCGCGTCTAGTCCGTTTATCGACAGGCCCCCACGCACTATCATATAGTGAACATGTGCTTTAAATTAAATACGATATGTCAATATCCCTGTATGAATTTTCCCAACTTAATCAAACTGTCATTGTCCTTTTTTGCCTTTTAGGTAAGACAATCCCGCATCTACAGGGTGATCGAAATCCATTTATCCAAAACCCATATTGAAAGGGCAGTGGCCGACAAACTGACGTATAAAGGTTAGTAAATATTACTTTGTATACACAAAAAGATATCGCGTTACGTCTTACTTCTTTTTGCTGATAAGAAAGGGGGAGGAATAATGAAATACATCAGGGGACTAAACGTACTACGAAATAAGTATATAAAACAAACACGACAGTCCCTATCGCCGTGATTTATTTTCTAATGCAGTTTTATATGTTGGGGTGAATATTTTTCTCTTTTTCTATGGTTTATGTCGTTGCGATAATTGGATAGTTTACGATGGTTATTACGCTACAGAAAAGTAGGAAACATTGAATTGTGCAACTTTTCTGATCGAACGTTATTTGATTCTTGTATCACGGTAATATAAAAAAAGCTGTAGTTTGTTTTTGCATATAGATACTTTAAGTATTCCTCTAATTAAATTTAGTTAATACACAGACAAAAATCAGAATAATTAATCTCAGTTTTGTTAAACCTTAAACGACAATTTTCGTTCTAATTAGCAAGATGAAAAAAAAAGAGATTTATGCTCTACTAAATTTTGCTTATTTCTGTCCTTAGGCATTAAGTTGCAATTTATTCACGTCCGTAGGCCGAGTTTTTTCGGACTACCTTTTTTGGAAAGCGTAGCCTTATACCGCATTATCTTATATAGTCATTTTTACTCGTATTGGTTCAGGATAGTACTTGTACCCTGGATGAAATTTTCCATATATAGAGAAGCATATACCTGGGCTACTTTTTCAGAGGTATTCTAAAAATATACCATTTTTTTCATTCCAATGAACAGTGAGACGAGCATGCCATTCGCCCGATGGCAAACGATACGACCGCTGATCGACAGTAGCAAAAACAAACAACACCATGAATTACGAAGCAATGCTTGCCATTCCACTGACAAAAATGCGTTTACACTTGTTTGGCGAAAGAAATAGACATTGCGGTGGTACCTACCCAGGAGGCCTCTCACATATGAATAACCTACCACCAGTAAATGTAACATTTCAATAACATAAAGAACACAAAAATTGTATGCAACATTTCATATAATCAGTTGAGGAGTTAAATCATAAAAGCGAAACACACAACCGCACTTTTTGATTCATAATATTAAAGATTAAGATCCGCGTTAATTACAACGATATCGCTTTCTCGTATTATTTTTACGAGATCTCATTAGCGCCGGTCAGTTTTTCCTAACAACCCCAAATCATTCTCTTGTTAAAGAAACCTGACCCTACTTAAGGCGTTGTTTCGCTAGTTACAACGTAAATCTAGGAAGAGTATATTGGAATAGGTTGTCTTGTACATGTACATGTATGTATATGTTGACCTTTATATGAGACAATGAATTACAGGTCAATGCTTTGGAGCTGAAAATACGTTAATTATTATCGACAACGAATTGTGAGAGATTCTCACCTATAGTCCTTTGTAAGTTTTTAACTTAAATAGCCATTTTACTGACGTAATAAAGATAAAACCGTAAGAGAAAATTAAAGTTTTTGAATTATCTAAGTTAACATTTCTACTCTTGATCAAGATTAAGCTTTAAACGTTCTATTCGCTGATCATAAACATGTTTTGAGAAGGTGTTAGTCATACGCACTTCATTTTTTATTGTAGAACGAAGTTGCTGCCCTACGGCTGCTGTCATTTTACAAAAATAATTCTACACATTTAAAATTGTTTTTTTAGCCATTCTTTTCTCTAGATATGCTATGTAGAATATTGTGAGAAGGTTATTAAATAAATATATCATCATCGGTACTTTATCCACATCCATAATTTCAAGTGAATCTAACATCTTCAAATGAGTGAGAATTGCGTTGAAGATTCCTTTTAAATAGATAGTTGAAAGATACATACAGTTCATCCAAATAATAAGCAAAATAAAAAATAAAATGATATGAGATTTTATTATTTTCCTCGGTAGCGCAGTTGTACTACAGTATGATCGCAAAGCTGAGGTCTCGAGTTCGTATACCGCGTCAGGTAAAGTGATATTGGAAGCTATCAGCCCGGAGTCAGGAATTTGTGCCCGATATGGCGATAGGCTGCCACCCTACCACATCGTGGAATAGAACACACAAGGCGAAATGTGGGTATCCTGGTTGCACCTCTGCCTACCATTTCTAGGAAAAGGCGTGAGTTTATGTATGTAATCTTATTCTTATCTAACCTCCGTATAAAACTTCCAAAAAGCAAGAATAAGTAGCGGATATAAACAGAGACGCGCCGAATGAGATGTCCCGGCCGCGCAAACGCGACGCTAAATCACTGCGGAAAGATGTCTCAAAGATTTACGACTAAAATGTCTTATACATAATAGATTAATGGAAACGTTCGCAATGTTACATTCATGTGGATATGTTACGTCTTTGCGTAATGGAAAATGAGCGTTTTGTTATTCATTAATTTGTGCAGGTTTTAATTTTGCGTTGAAAGCCTTATAGCGTAGCGTGAGTCTGTAGTGTAGCGTGAGTCGACCAGACTCGATTGCCAACATGTTCACGGTGGTCGCGGGTACAAATCCTAGGACCCAACTCTGACTTTTCGTAGTTATGTGTGTATTGATTGCTAGTCAATCACGACGCATTAGTATAACGATGAAGGAAAATATCGTAAGAAAACCTGCATACCGTAGAGATTTTAAAGAATTTCTACGGTATGTAAAGTCCGCTAACCCGCTCTGCGGGTTAGGCTATATGGCCTAGCCCCTCTCAATCGTATTTACGTTAGGCCGATCTCGTAGAAGAAGCCCGTGCCCTGCATATAATATAATCACTGAGAATAATATAACCATATATTTATTGTTATAATCTATTGCAAAACAGCTTTGTAATCAGAAGGCTTGTATCGAAAATCAGGAATTTGAAATGAAGAACTAAATTCAGTTTATTTTCTATTCGTACAAAGCTAAACATTCGTAGTCACTACGAATATATTCGTTTCTTTTACTAACGAAGTAACAAAACTACACAGCGCGACTTTCCGTTGATTCCGACATTTTCAAAGTTAGCGTTCAATTTTCGCCGTCCTCGCGCCTTTTTTCTTTCTCAAAAAAAAACAAGGCTTTAACTAGTAGCTGCGCTGTATCGTTCAATTAAAACTAATGTGGACATTCTCGCCTAGAAAACAATTGCTTGGTTTGTTAGCTTTTTTTAAAAAACATAGGTCCGGCAAACGATCAAGCGGGTCACCTGATAGTAAGTGATCACTGCCGCCCATGAACATCCACGACGCTTGGATCATACATTTGCTGCCGGCCCATCAGATCGGGAGGGGAGCGGATAGGAAAAAGGATGGGAAGAGGAAAGGGGTATTGGGCATCCAGTAGTCTACGGCAATTATTTCAAGGTACTTCAAACATACAAAAGGTAGATCGACGATCTAACGTCATCGCTGGATGCAAACTACATACACATCACAATCTTGGGCTAATTTTACTACACGTGGCTGTCATGACGGTGGTTGCAGGTTTGAATCCCAGGGCATACCTCTGACTTTTCGAAGTCATGTGTGTATTGATGTTTTCATGTGTAATTGTGTATTCACAATAAATTTTCACGCATTTTGATGATGAAGGTAATCATCGTGAGGTAACCTGCATGCCAAGCATTGCTTCGTAATTCATGGTGTTGTTTGGTTTTGCTACTGTCAATGAGCGGTCATATCGAAGGTCATATAGGTCATATAGGCGAATGGCACGCTCGTCTCGCCATTCATTGATATAAAAACATACCTTCTAGATATTAATAGATTTATGAAGTCTATGGTTTGTGAAGTCCACCGACCTACACTAGGCCAGCATTGTAGACTACGGCTTAAGCCTTCCCAATAGAACTAACGGTTGTGTTAGAGTGCTGTGCTCAGCAGTAGGCAATTATAGGCATTAGGCTGATTCAGTAATGTGCAGGGAGATTACGCTATTTTCCGACACGAAGTTCGAATTTTCGAATGCGCCACTGATATTTTTTCCTTTATTTTTTTTCTTGTGCGTGTTAATAAAGTCGACTTATCCGTTGCGTATCTTGTATAATACACAACGACAGAGACGAGGGATTTTCTGTTGATTTATATTTTCATCAAAACGTCAGGTTTTAAGCGAGAGTTGTCATCCATCATGTTTTTGAGGACGTGAAACAAGCGCCGCAAAACAACGGCTAAGCTTCCCTTCAGCCGACGTTTTGATAAATTATATTATTCATATTGAAGCGCCTCGGGAACGAATATTCTGTCGGTACCGTCGAAATGTTTATTTATATGAGAGCTAAGAGATTTTCGCGCGTTTGGTAGTGGTGCTTTACACGCATGAATTTTTCAACATCAAAAATGGCACAATAGACGTTGATAGCATGTTCTCTCTCTCTCTTCAGCCACAGGAAGTCCACTGCTGAACATAGGCCTCCCCCAAGGATCTCCACATTGACCTGTTAAGCGGCTTGCATATTATTATAGATATATTTTATATAAAATGCCAAAATCCTTCTATCGGTAATATACTTTTGAGTAGTACCTGGGAATCTATAATATGCATTTTTAGTTTCGAAATCCATCTCAATATTTCGAATTCTCAAGAATGGTATGTTGGTATCTTTCGCGAGCCACCACAATTATGTCCGACTGCTCAAAATGCCTGTACTCCAAACGCGACATTCTCGCGTGAATCATTACCTACTTACTTCGACCATTCTATTAACTTTGGTTAATATTCATGTGGATGCGAATATCCAACAACAAACCTCTCATGGCCTACAGCTTATATCCTTACTCAACAAAGCCAAGTCGATTTGGCACTCACATTTTAATTTTGTCTATACTAACAAAGCCGTGCCCAGTAAAAAATAAGCTGCGTCACTTCAACAAAAACCGCCCGCTGTGACTTTCCAATTCTTGCTCCCTGCACAGTTTTCATCAACTGCGAAATAGTGAAACAGTTCGCGCTAGCCAATATATTCTCATTATCAAACTCTTTCTATTCGGTGACCGTCTGAAGGTGACGGCATTATTGTAATTATATGCAATACGACACGGAAAACCTTTCTATTCGGATTGCGCAGCGGTAATTCAATCGAAAGTGGGCGATAATAATAAATTATTCAGATAAGCAAGAATGTAGATATTCATCGATTTCAATCGTTATGATGTTGCGATATTTTCCGCTCAGTAATAATCTTAGCTGTTATTGTTTTCTCATCGCATTTATTATTTTATTTTGATATTACTCTTGTTGAGCAAACTCATTCATTCTGTAATATGCTCTTGTTCTTCTTCTTTAAGTGCCTCTTCAGTATCGAAGGTAGGCCGTCAGCTTCTTGTATTCTTCCTTGTCTTGTAATCTGCTCCACTAAATTAGATGGATATCTGAAGAATTGGTAGCTCAAAGCTGGTTATTAAAGTGAAATAAATAATCTATACATCGCTTTATTACTTGGGTATTGGGCTAAACACTAATACTGGAGAATAAGACGTAACCTCAATCACCTTTGTAGTGTTTCATACTCTTTGGATTAATATACGTTTTGGCTGGCGGACGGTAGAGGGCGCTAGAATTTATGTTTACCGCAAATTCTGTTCCCGGACGTCAAGCAAGACTTTTTACTGGCTATGTTGTTTTATTCGGTACCGACCTATTTAGGCAACCTGTATAACCTTATTATTACAATGAACTATACCTATACAAATTTAATACTTATTATGCTTGGTTGGAAGCGCAGCGTAGGACTTTCACTGACTATACCCTGTAAAATATAGGATGATAATTGTGACAGCTCACGCCTATAAAGTTACGTTTTTTTTTTGTTAAAATGTCGTACAAATAAAAACTGTACTTCATGGACGGGTACCGCCCCCTTAGAGACGTGCCACGCATAACGATTAACCACAGACTAACAATAATCGGATTTGAAATGAAAACAATACATAACAAAAATGTAAATATAAAAGTAACTTGTTTCTTAATTGGCGAAATATGTTCCATTTACTGATTACATTAAAAAAATGTGCATTGAATAAAAGTTACCGATAATATAGTTAGTATATTTTCAGTCATATCATTATAGTGATGATGTTGATAATGATGTTGATAATAATGAACACGATTTAGGTTGTAAACCATTATATTGAAATACATAATTTAAAATTCCTTGTTTGATTTTACACTAAGGGCCGTATTTCTTACGTTCATACGGCCGTTTCACCGAATAAAAGTAGGCACGAGCCGAAATCGCCACTGTGCGACGGCTGTTATTGTAGTATTAGTCTATTACTTATTTTTAAAGTAATAATAATAAATAAAAAAAAATAAAAAACTGTTTTATAAAATCCATACATTAATCACGCAATTATCGATAACAAGATAGAAAAAATAATAATCGAATATATTCATTAACGTTTATACACTATCCTCATCCCTACTGCGATCTGTCACAATTATCATCCTTTATTTTACTAGGTATAGGTGGTCAGACGACCTGGTAAAGGTTGCGGGACGTCGCTGGATGCAGGCTGCCTCCAACAGGTCACTGTGGAAATCATTGGGAGAGGCCTATGTTCAGCAGTGGACTTCCTTTGGCTGATGGATTGGATTGATGCTTGGTTGGTTTAAATCATAATTCATATAAAAGATGTTAGGGTTAATTATAATTAGGTAACAGAATAACAACACAGACTGAGACCTGACAATGAAATATATATCATTACCTATCCATCGAATAAAGTCTTATTCTGTCAACCAAACGTTTTGCTTATTGCAGTGGTAGAAAAATATCATATCATATGTCTATATGATTTTTTGCTGAAACAAAGGACTTCTTTGTCCTTATATAACAAGATAGCCGCATAATAGATAATTTGTTATCAAAAAATTATAAAACAATGTGTAATAATTGATATCGGATCTGAGTACGGTAACTACCCTCATGCCACAGTTATATAATATAATGGCTGGTAGAATAAGATTATTTCAGAAAGAAAGGTATATTATTTAGTGACCCATCGCCTACCTTATAAAAAGTTGTACAAAGTCGAGCAAATCTTGAGATAGGTATTAAAAGTCATATATAATTTTAAAATGTTTTTATTAATATTCTAAATCGAATGCAGGGCTAATTAAGCTACAACTAAACAAGGTAATTTTTATTTATTTTATTGTTTAAGGACAATCAGTGGTGATTACATTACATTAAATGAATGTTACAAAAACACCAACAATAAATTAAATGTATTACCTTCAGTTGCCACGGCATGCATTGACAAGAAAAAAAAGAAATTAGAAATTAAAACATGTTAACATATTAAAAACTGATATAAATCTCTTAGCAGTAAATAATTTGGAATAACTTTTATATTTCTTAATATTAATGCTTATGAAACTAAAAGGTACTTATGGGATTTCAACAGACACTAAATACGTTGCAACAGTTTGTTAACATATTAAATATTACTCTTCAAAGCTTTTAAGACCTATGTTTACAATAATTATGACCCTATGGTTGACAATCGGAAGTTATTTTCTGAAAATATGAAATCCATCAAAACACACAATTACAAACAATATTTAATGAAATTTAATTTTTTATATTATACTATTCCTAATAATAAAAAATTCGCTTGACTCCTAGTATGAACTTTGTTTTCAAACCAATACTGTGTACATCGTATCCGTCCCTGTTTATACAGTCAGGGCACGGTAGGGAGTTCAAGACGTGCTCAAGCCACAGATTCAGCAATTACCCGGTGAATGACATGCGTGCTTACTACTAACTTCGTCATTAATACTTATTACAAAACAAAAGTCAAAACGTAACTCTAAAAAGTCGTTGTGGGGGACCATAGAGAATACCTATTTTCAGCAGTAACCTGCCAGTTCCTGAAGAAGAAAAAAATAAAATGAAAATTTTTCAATATCTTAAGCTACAAAAAAATGCTACTGAAAATAAGCCTTCCATAGATAATTTTGGATAGAAGGGGTTTAAATAAAAGTAATCAATAAATTTTAAATAAATTCCATGTTGTTGTATGATACATCTTTGCTATTGGGCCTGTCAATCCATGCACTGCTGATCACAAACCTACCATTTGCTTTCTGAATAGTGGCCTGGCCCTTCTCTACCACGCTAGCCCAACGCGGCTTAATGGAAGGATGGGTTTTATTACACTAGTGGGCAGTTTAGTAACCCGACTTAACGACTGGCTACGTAAAAGTTTATAAAGTTGAGGTGGAAATCCCGGTTTACTGTAAGCAAAGGGTAGGAGGGTTAAATTTAAACACACTGTAATACTTATGTAAAATAACTTGGTGTATTTTTCAACAGCACTTCCTGGATCGATGTATATCAACATCCCAATGAGGGAATGCACACTTAGTAAAATAAATTGGCAAATATCGTAACAATTACGTAGATATCTCTGATATAAGCGATGACTTGCCACAATGTTAAAAAAAACTCAATCAACAATCACCAAAATATAATATTCAAATAATAAATAAATACGCCCAACAGTCACATACATAGTCCTGGCCCCACACTAAGATCGAGTCTCGTGTCGTGGGATCAGGAGCTACGAAAGACTTTTCGGTATCACAAACACCCTTTTTTTTTTTTTTTGTTCAAGAGGAAAAGCTGTTAAGCTCCCCTTTCGTTGCCCCGGGGGAGGTGGAAAGGGGTATGTCAGTGTCTCTGGCCTTCCAGCCTGGCACAATGCGGATTTGTGGCCAAGCTGGGTCCCTACCAAGCCTACGCCAGCATACTGACTAAAAACCTCTTGAAAACCGTCACACGCATTGTGGGCGGTACCGGACATCCCAGGGTGAAAGGCACCCCGATTTACGTCCGCGTGACCGCCCCGCGCATAACCATTTCTGGTCCTTCTTTGATGTGGGGCCCGGATGAACCCCACTTCCGACTATTTTGGACGCCCTTTTAGGTCTTATGGGCGTCCATGACAGATACGAGGCACTGTCGTTCGCCTCAGAGCCGTTATAAGTTAGGGCGCACCGCCCCCGCAGTGTTCCCAGTGACTCTGATGGCCCCTTTAGGTCGCCTCTTACGACGGGCAGGGGATACCGTGGCAGAATTCTTACACCCCCGGACCACAGGGCGAAGGCGTCGGTTCAGCCGTATATCACCCGGCGCCCTCTTCTTTGCAGGCGGCGGCGATCGGGATCGTTCCGCTCACGAACCCGGTCCGCGCTCTCCTTTTGCGAGACCACGATCTCGCAGAAGGAGAGCATTGCCTGCCACGACCTCCGATTCTCGACCATGGAGGGAATCACGGCCGAGAGCGAGAGGTCTACTCCGACGGCTGTACGTAGTACCGTACGCTCCTCACTCCAGGCTGGACACTCCGAAAGAGTGTGCTGGGCTGTGTCTTCCGGGCAGTTGTCACAATGGTGACACACGGCGGTCGCTTCCTTTCTCGCCACCCGCCACAGGTATCTACCGAAGCAATCACAAACACCCTGAAGAAACAAGTACTTGTGGTTCACACAAACATTACTTTCGATGTGGGGATCGAACCCGCGGCCTCCCGTTTCCCAGCCAGCATCCAACCAACTGCGTCTGTTGTTAAATAATATTTTTCTATCATGTTTTATTTGTCCAGCAGCTGTTTCATTATATCTATCCGTCTTAGACCAGAATTTGAGACTCAATCTTAACCAATCTAAATTGCAGAGGATGCCTATGTCTAACGCTGAGAAATACAATCAACACTATTATTATTTAGATTATAAATATTCAACGTTATTTGCATCTCCATAAAATTCCATTTCCATACTACACGGTCGTATCCTTGCTCCAATAACTCGTGGCTAGACCTCACCTTGTGCATTCATGTGTAACATTCTGCCTATGAATATAATTTCTGCTGGATTCGATTTGCGTCCAGACGGCGGCAGGGTCGACGTGTCACCAAAACAGATTATACAGTGTGACCGGCTATACCTAACCGATGTGACGTCGACGTTGGTGTTGCATTTTAACTCTGTTACTGGGATAGTAATAAATATATTCCGTACTAGCAACTCGCAAACTTGGTCTGCGTGCTTTAGTTTATTTGTAATTTTCCTTTCCCGTTATATCCCGCCCTGTCCCGTCTCATTCTCAACCAAAGCATGTAATCCTGTCCATCCCATTAATTTCGAGTTTAAAAAAGTAACAAATATATTTGAACCCCTTGCTCATCCCATGGGGACACGAAATTTTAAGACAGTCGCCCCATATTCCTTTTTCTAATTTTTCTTCCATGTATAGATTACTGTATACGGATATCCAGCAACTTCCATCAGATCGGTGTGGAATTATTTTAGGTAGGCCAATGCTGAAGGTCTTCTTGTGACTAAAAATGATGATGACGCTACAAACATCCATCCTAAGCATATATATCTCTACTTACAAGCGATAAGATGATATTTTTGTGTCGTGAAGAAAGCTCTTACCTCATTGAGATAAAGCCCTATTTGAATTAGATTTCGATCAAGATTTTTTGACATATATTGGAATTATGACGTATTAGTTCGTGATTGAAGACGCACATTATTAAGCGTTACATATGAATTCAACCAATATAAATTTCTTGTTAAATATATATCAATACACATAGAAATCGCAAGATGGAAAAGAGTAGAACTAACAGATAATTTGAAAGCTTTTCTTATACACGAAACAGTATAGAAATTAAATGGAAACCTTTATTATAAACATAAAAATACAACAAAAATATAAAGAATTTGATGATTTTTATAAGAAAACACAATTTGCAACAATCCAAAAAAAATGACAATCCGTATACATACCATATATATACTATATATGTATAGTTATTGAATCCATATAACCAATACTGTAAAAGCAATATACATAGATGGTCGATAAATGCGACGAAGCATAAGCCCTGGCATGAAGTTCGTCAGGGGAGCCGAGTTGCGCAAGTCGCGTATATGAAGTCAAGTTGTGTGATTGAGTTGTCCGCGCCTTGCACTGTGACTGTACCCAGTGTATCGTGTGGATAAATAGACATTATAGACGTTTCTGTTTCGGAGGAAGCGCGTCAATATTTACTTCAAAACATTAATGTGGTAAATTAAGGCATTATAATAAATAATTAGGCCAGCTTTGTACACTTAAATACGTACTAGAAGGAATATAAATTTTGAGTTTTAAAATGTAAGCCAAACAATTAGTCAATTTGTATCAATAAGTTGGAGAAGGGAGGAACAAAAATATGAAATATCAGAATTAATGAGTTTGTTGTAACAAGATAGTTTTTTAAATACATTATAATATCTGAGTTCCGCACTACGGTGAATTATTATAACTTCACTTTTTTTTTTTATCAGCCCATTTACGTCCCACTGCTGGGCACGGGCTTACTCTACAATCTAAAGAATCGATTGAGAGTGATTATGCCATATAGTCCACCACGCTGGCCTAGTGCGGGTTGGCGGACTTACATACCGTAGAAATTCTTTAAAATCGCTACGGTATGCAGGTTTCCTCACGATGTTTTCCTTCACCGTTAAAGTGCGTGGTGATTGACTATCAATACACACATGACTCTGAAAAGTCAGAGGTGTGCCCTGGGATTTGAACCCGCGACCACCGTGAACATGTAGGCAGCCGAGTCTGGTCTGTTACCAACAGGCCACCACGCACTTTACTAACTTCACATTACTAATTCGATATTATTTCATTCAAAACAATCGCAGTTGCAGTTTGCTTAACCAAATACGTGATAATACAATAATTAACACGTAATATTTGGTTTGTTTTAGGTACGATTGAATTGTTTTCAAAGCGAAGTTGTGATTATGCATGTTTGACACGTTTTAGCATATTTTAGTTTGCACTTGATTCATATGCAAACTCTCTGTATATCCGAAGTCGAGGGTTTAACTGAGTTAAAACTGAGTTCAAGACAGGGAACGTTGAAGTGGTAAAGCCTTGGTGTTGCTCGTTAAAGCTATAGTAACAAGGAGTAAGATCGACCAAGGTTGTAAATTCTATTAAAAAACGATGGTGGTGCGTTTTGGTCATTCAATTGCCAGAAATATCATAGTTGGTGGTAATTCATATGGGTTCAGACCAAGAGTAGTGACCATCCTACATCATAGTAAAAATTCTGGCATGGTGACACGCGCAATAATTTAAAACCAATGAAGTTAAACAGTTTCAAATTATTTATTAAAATAAAAAAATACTTTCTTTTACATCAGAAATCCGCTTTTCTTTAATTCCTTTTTCTGTAACAGATTAAAATTTCCTCCTCTACTGCAGACGTTTTGTACAATGCAGGACAAAAAGCTAAGTGATAATAACCCGTAACTAAACAAGTGAAGGATTACACTTATAATCAGCTTAGAATAATTGTTTAACTGCTCTTCAAAAATTATGTGCTGTAACCAACTAGCTTTCATTGGCGCATAGTTCCTTAAAATTTTCTAATTTTTAAATTGAAAAATTTACGATATCAGCATGATGTATATGTTCCGTCTTTGGCAACATTTATGAAGTGTCCAATTCATCTAACAACATTGTTTTATTTGTCTCCATATTATTAAAAGACCATAATAATAGCCATAGAACCGATACCCTTACTAAAAGAGTGTCGTGCCATTACAAAGTATAAATAAAACAACCGAAAACAACGGCAATTGCACCGCCATTTTCATACAAAACACGTACAGAATATTAATTGCGGCCATACAAAGCCTTTGTACACACTGGCGATGAGCAGGAAAATAACGTGGAAATCTATACGTCATTAGCACGTGTGCAATTTGCTTTATACGTGGAAACAAATGCTGACCATTAATTCTGTTTGCCACCTAAATTGATTACGTTGTGGTCTAGACTAGGCTATAAGGTTCTATAATAGGGATATTGCCTTAATTTCTATAATTATTTATATCGAAATTAATATGCGAAAACGTAAACCGAGAGAATTTATGAAATCCGTTTAATAATAAACAAGTTACAATTATTTTTTTGGTGCAGGGAGGAACAGAAAAGGAAGCGATTAGCGTGCTTTGACGTCATCTTCCATAAGCCGCGTGGGTGCAAAAGAGAAAGCAAACGTCCCCACCGCACTACAAACATATGAATATCACAGTCATTTTATGAACAATTTTAATGCTGTTTTAAATAATAGTTTTTTATAAAGGACTTTTTGTAGTGGTTATTAAATACAGTTCAAAATGATATTGGAAACATCCTTATCACAGCACTGGCCAGTGCTTTACTGAGCAAGTCATTAATATTGAAAGATTCAGGTTATAGTTCATACTTCGCTAATGGTCGCTGCAAACCTTTTGTTTTTCGTTGCAAGCTATATCCTGTTTCAGATTAGTGCATGGAAAATATTATTAATAAAGTGTGAACAGTTTTTTAATTGGGGCTTGGTGTTTGTTTTGGTCACGTAAATTTACGATGCGGATTTTTGTCGAAGAAATGCTTTATTCTGAGATTTAAAATATCAACCGTAAACTAGCTTGGATTTGGCCTTATACTTGATCAAGTAAGGCCCTTAACAGAGATGAGTGGAAGACCTCTCCCTGCAGTAGGACACTACGGGCTCATAATAATAATTAAAAACTAGGATTTCAAAAACTGGAAAGATGGCGTGAACGAGAGGAGACCTATACCCAACTGTGGGTTGTTACGGGCAGCAAAAAGAAGAAGAAAGTAGGATTATAGTCGAAAAAGTAGTCAATCAGTTGTAACGTCACTGCGAGGAAAAATCCATAAATACATTATCGCTTTCAAAATATTATAATCATGAACAGACGGACGAACTGTTGTAATTATTTTTTTACAAGGTTTATTTAAATCGAATTAAAATTTATATAATCACGAGTAGCTTTGTGTTAGTATATTCATATTATTATTTAATTGTATTAATCTAAACCAAACCCAACATGCGAAAAATGAAATGATAACCAACATGAGTGGGCATTTCAATGATCACTGTTGTACTCCTTTTTGTTTATATCATTTATTTTTGGCTACACTCAAGTCTATACATAGGTATGTATAGACTTGAGTGTAGCCAAAAGGTAGGACTAGGTAGTCAGGTCATAAATTCTGTCACATGTTTAATATAAAATAATTTAAACAAGTTTATTCATTATGTAACCATTTATATACCAAAATGAACTTAACAAAACATAGATTCTTATGACACTAAAGTTTAATCAAAATGACCTCCGTGATTTTGAATACAGGCCTTCAATCTGCGCGGCCAGTCGTCTATCGCAGCACGAACGAGGTCCATGTCAATATCGGCGGCTGCCTTAATCAAGGATGTCTTGACTTACACCAAATTGGGATGAGGCTTTGAGCACGCCTTTTCCTCCAAGTGTTGCCATATCTTGTAACCTAACGGATTCAAATCTGGACTGGAGGAGGGCCAGTCTTCGTGCCGGATGAAGTCGATTTCACGCGCCGCCAGCCAGTCTTGTGTGCTCTTCGCTCTATGAACTGGCGCCGAAACTTGTTGGAATACCCAGTGCCTGTTATTGAACATGGTATGAGAAACAGGTTCCACAAGGTTCGTCAGGACTGTATTTTGATACACAACTGCATTCGTTTTTACACCTTTCTCACAAAAATGTACCTCTGTTAAGCCCCAATAAGAAACTCCCCACCATACCATGAGCGAGGATGGAAAATGACCTCGTTGGACACGCGGAATACGGTTGCTCGCTTCTTCACTACTGTGTGCGTACACCTTATCACTTTGTTTGTTGTAGCTCTCTTCTACGGTAAAAATGTTGTCATCCGAAAAAAGAATTTCCCTATATTTTTTTCCCGCGTACCGCTTCAACAAAGCGCGGCATCTCTTCATTAGACGGGCATTCGAACGATGTCCTGTTTTTCTTCGATATGCCCGAAGCCCTAAGTCTTCGTTTAACAACCTTTTCACCGTGGTTCTGCTTAACCCCATCTGAAGGGCCAACAGTTTCTGCTTACGTTTGGGATTTCTTCGAATTCGCGCCTTCACAGCTTTTATCACTGCTGGAGTCCGAACAGACCGCGGGCGACCACTTCTTGACCTGTCATCTACACTAAAGTTTTCATTGTATCGTTTGATGGTACGATAAACGAATCTTTTGGTTATATTCAAATTTTTCAATGTCAAAAATTTTAATTGGCGCGTAACTGCAACACGGTCTTCTTTAAGCGTCCACTCCATATTTAAAAATGAGTAAAATTCTAAAAAGTATACATTTTTATTTTCATGAACAATTCGAAATTCGAATTCAATAAACTTTTTTGTGGCCAGCATTCTAAAAGAAAAGTTTTTACTGTGTGACAATACCTACGACCTGACTGTGTATAATAAATTTGTAACCGATCGAATCAATTATTTTTATAAAGATAACCACGCGAATGGAGTTGCGGGCTGAAGCTATTCTAAAATATACCAATAAAATGACGTTTCATTTTCAGTTATAGGATAAACAACTAACACTTTGTGCCTTGTCGATAGTATTTTATCTCTGAGCGTACCCGCCAGTGGCCAACGATATATAGCTGCACTACCCTTGGCATTTCCAATAACACGGCGAAAGTGAATTTCATAGCATCTTGATGGAACCAGTTGAAAAATTTTATTTCCTAGATATTGAATTGAGGGCTTAAGAGAAAAGCTTGCATCTTTTATTTCAGTTCGTATAAGATAGCTAACTGATATGTTAACTATAAAATTACAATTTAGCTATATTTCATAACATGTGGGAACTTACGAGCCACGCAGTCCCAATAGTGAAACGAAAATGGTTTGTATCATCATCATCAGCTGATACGAAGTTCAAGGTGAAAAATTGACCTCCCCCAGGGGTTTCCACGTCGACCTGTTGCAAGGAGCTTACACCTATCGGCATTCCCCTTCATTAATTTATCAGATCGTTTATCCAACTTATGAGTACACCTGCGATGGTACTTAACATCATCATCAGCCAGTTGCAGTCCACTGCTGGACATAGGCCTGTCCCAAGGTACGCCACAGAGCCCGGTCTGCTCCTTTATGTATCTAGTCGCTTTATGCGTTTTGTGCATGTCGTCTCACCATCAGACAGACAGAATTTCGTTTATTAAAAGACAATGTTAGTAAGGTAGTTAATGCAGTAATATTTGAAAGTTATGGCAGAGCATTAAAAAGTGAACGAGCATTTGAGGAAACAAATGATTTGCTTGAAAATAATATATGCTCTTTATGAACTTGCAAAGACATCTACCTCGTTTACTAAAACTTACAAGAATTTATTATATAAATGATGGTAACATAACATATGTTGATGTCTAATATCTATAGTTGATATGACAGATGATCTGTAGGGTTATTCACGTAATTAAATAAGTTTAGTTGCAGTGCAGTTGCAGTTAAGTTTCGATCAAAACAGACCTTTTTGTATTCTCGTAATTTTGACAACCGCTGTCAGATACGCTCGCGTCAAGTTCGTGTCACGCGAGCGGTTTAGTGTATTCTACTGCTGCGTGTTTTATGTGCGTGATTCAGATCGCAACTTGATCGGTATTCACGTATAAGCTTCTTGCATACGACTGACGGACAGTTGACGCGCAGCACACGCGCAGTTTACGCATAGCTTAGGTGCAGTTCACGCGCAGCTAAACAATTACAAGAATACCATTTTGCACTAAGACGTAAACTTCATTGCAACTGCACCGCAACTTGATCGGCGCGTCAAAAAATTACGTGAATTAGCCAGCTGTTTATTTTTGTCATAGTATGATTAAAGATTCAATTTAAGCTAAGATAAAAATGTCATCAATTATTATTACAAAAACAAATTTAAGTAGACAACAAAAGCCACGCGTTTTAAGTAGGTTTTTCTTTATCCACACATTATATTCAAAGAAACTGCTAACCCAACAAACCACCCTCGTATATCATCTGACATGAAGATTAATTGGCAACAGCATTAAGTTGCAAATGGCCGCTGAAAATCAATACGACGTAATAAACAATTTTCCGTTCTACTCGCATATGTATTGAGGACTGTACAAGCGAATGGCGGATTGAGAGAAAAGTGGAACCGCATAAATCTTTACAGATGAGACAGGGAGGCTGGCGGTAGACACGCTTAACTGGCTGTATTGATTGTGTTTAAAACGACACTTTGTAGGACCTTTTATCGGTATTCGAGAGAAAAAAGCGTGGTTTGTTATGTGAAATTATAGCTGGAATTTATAGGGGTAGGTCATCATCGTCCTAAGAAAATCGTGGACATTAGTGGTGACAAAAGGACGTGATCAGGTTGTTGCAGTAATTTCCGTATGTAATGTACAGATTAAAGATATATGAAGCTAATTTAGATTCATGTCCCTGCGTAACACTTCAAAAAGTTTTACCATCGTATACAACAAATTAATTGCTTAAAACAAATTTACTTTTTTATGAACTTACCAAGACAGCTACGAGTACTTCGATTACTAAAATTGTTGTTTATTGTGGATATTTTACAATTTAAATCCTTTTACGTGGGTATTAAGAAACTTAACATCTAATGTTTCGGAGTAACGAGTACAGCGCAGTGTCATGCAGTACTTATTAAAGCCTCCGTGGTTTAGCAGTTGGTTAAACGCCGGCTGTGAAACAAGAGGTTGCGAGTTCGATCACCGCATCGCGAGAAATGTTTGTGCGGGCCACAATTATTTGTCTCGGGTCTGGTGAGATCGAAAAGTCTCTCGTAATTCCTGATACCCAAGACACACGACTCGGTCTTAGTGAGAGGCCAGGACTATTTATGTAACTGTTGGGTGTATGTATATTTTACTTACTTATTTATAACATAATATATTTTGAGAGCTGTTGCTATTTTTTGTCAGCTGGCGGTACTATCAGCTACATTGTCGACACTTTGTCGTGTACGTATAAAAATACAATTTATAATACAGGTAAAAAGGCAATAAATGGCGTAGACTGAGAGGTGATAGGCTTCCATTAGTTGGATCGCTGAGCCAATCTACAGAATGTGCTGGCATACGTGAATGACTCACTCCGCTGGGTTTTACCACACGTCGCTGTGCAGGCGACACTACAATTTACATGGAAATCGCGAGTTTTGTATAGTTCACTAATATTTAGTTTGAGCTTAGTCATGCGGAAAAGTATGTGAGACCGGGGAAAGTGCAACTAAAAAAATACTCGAGCACGTTAACTTTTATTTATTTCACCATGTACTTATAATAACTGATTTAAATAGTGTTCAAAGGTGGTGTGCCGATAACCACATGGTTTTGAATTTAGAAAAATGTTATTATATTAATTTTACAAGGAAAAAGCAACCTCAGTTGACAACTTATTACATAAACAATATTCCTTTATCTAAAGTAACCACTGTACGGGATCTAGGAGTCATCTTAGACAGTTCATTATCTTTTAGATACCATATAGATGACATTATAGCTAGAGCTTCAAGACTTTCTGGTTTCATCAATCGACAAATGAAAATTTTTAAGCAGTCGCATCTTACTACAATAATTTATAATTCAATTGTTCGTCCCATTTTGGAATATTGTAGTAATGTGTGGAACCCGGTTTATCAAGTGCACATCGACCGCATCGAACGCGTACAGAAACGCTTTTTGTATCATCTGACGTATACCGATAACAAATGCTCACAATTTCGATCATATGAACAACGTCTTTCCTTCTATAAAATAGAACCTTTGAACACACGGCGTAAAATAGCTGACATCATGTTTTTATATAAGGTTATACATAATTTTATTGACGTTCCCGAATATCTTGAACGTGTGCATGTAGTTGTACCCCGTGGTAGCAGTCGATTGAGTAACCGATTATGTTTCTATCTTCCCAATGTAAAAACGAATCTCGGCCAGCATTCTCCTTTGTATCGAATGTGCTCTGCGTGCAACCATATTCGTGGAGATATTGACATTTTTCGTCACAGTTCTTTAGCCTCTTTTAAAAAAACAGTGCGTGTGATGTATGGGCTGTAATTTTTTTTTTTTGTGTTATAACTTAGTTTTAATTTTTATCTTTCTTTATGTATTGTTTTTCCAATAGTTTTATATATACGTAATATCAGTATTTTATTGGTGTAGCAACATTATGTAACACGAGATAAAACACTTTGTGACTTTATTAAACATGCTGTGTTCACATCGAGTAGGATATAGTCTAGAAATAGTAATTAGATATAGTATTTTATAAGTTTGTTTTAAGATTGTAGCCAGTTTTGTGAACCAAATAAAAAAAAAAAAAAAAAAAAAAAAAAAAAAAAAAAATAAATAATAACTTTCTTTTAAACTTTATTCGTAATAAATATATGATAAATATTTGTGAGGGCCACAAGTATTTGTCTGGGGTCTGGGAGTTTGAAAACAATGATTTTTAGCATTTTTGTCTGTTTGTCTGTGCGGTTGTGCACGATGAACTCAGAAACGGCTTAATGGATTTCGATGAAATTTGGTATGGAAGCAGCTGACACCCTGGATTAACACTTAGGCTACTTTTTATCCCGAAAAATGTAGGTTTCCCGTGGGATGAGGGAGGAATTCCGATATATTTGTTACTTATTTGTACTGTGATAGGACTGGATTACATATCTTGAGTGAGAAAGAGACGAGACAATGCGAAATATAACGGGCTGGACGGTATGTATTTTTTTATAAACTTAACCACGCAGACGGATTTGTGGGCAGAAGCTAGTTAATTAATATAGGTCTTAGCCAAAGCCAATATAATCCGTCACATAATCTGCAAGCCCCAAGTAATTTATTTTGAAATCCTTAACATTGTTACAAGACGGATATTGAAAATTCCAAAGATATGGTACCATTCATTAGGCTTTACCCTGCTGACGACGCAAAACATTTTTTAGAGGATAAATATTTTTCCCCAAGGTTCCTTGAGGAATGGCGTCGGTTTATTGAATGCGTCGGGAATTATTTATTGATAAACTCAGCGAGGACAGATCAAAAGATTTATTATCTCCCTTAAAATGGGCAGGGTTTGTTTTCTTTGAAACTAGGTATGGCCGGTGTTTCACGCTTTTATTGTGTTTCGGAAAATCTGGAGCAGACAGGCGATTTTTCGTAATACAATGAGATGATGCTCAAGGCGTATAACATTGACACACAAAGCACATAATATGATCTGCGAAGTCCGAAGCTATTGATTATTGCTGGAAATTAAAAAAAAGGTATCTACATTCCATAAACTACAAAGCAATGCTTGGCATTCCACGGCGTTTTCCATCCTGAGACATAAGATGTTAAGTCTCATTATTTCCAGTTACTCTGGCTGCAGTGTCCTTCAAACTGGAATCCAACAGTGCATTAACACTGTTTAGCGGGAAAAATAGACATTGCGGTGATATTACCCAGGCGGCCTCTCAAATATGAGAGACCTACTAACATTGTATTGTAATCATTCGTCGTTTTGTAGTTACTTCTTTACTTTCACATACAGAAAGTATTCCTTTTTTTTTATTTGCCTAAGCAGGCGGACGAGCATGCGGCCCGTCTGATGGTAAGCGGTCACCGCCACTCATGGACCTTTGCAGTGCCAGGGGTCCAGCACAACAAAGTCGCTGCCTACCGTAGGGAGAGTACTCTCTTCAAGCCCCGCTTAAAGAAGGACCTGTCATAGCGCTCCGGGAACACCGACCACAGAATTCTATTGCAAAACATAAATAAAGTATCAATTACTTCTGTATTTGATTCGACAGATGAAATAAATCAGCAGAAAAGTAGCCTCAAAGGGTACTAACAAGTATAAAAAAGGAAAGTTATCTACACGAGGGAAAAGAAACTAAATGACTTCAAGCAACTTCTAGTTTCAGGGAAATAAATTAGCGCGAGAGGGCAAGTGGCCCTTGTTTCTGCTATCCCGATGAAGGATACAGCATAAACTAAAGTGAACAAGAAAACTCTAAATCCGTAACTCGAAGCGAGGCTGCGAAGTTACCTAGTGATAATTCTAGGACGAAATAAATCACAGGAAGCTTACTTGAAACTTCAACGTAATTCTCTTTGTTACAGTTGCGATGAGATTGAGTGCTAATTTATTGTAAAATTCAAGGCCCTTTTTGCCTCTGCTTACTGGTTGAAATATTATCACAAATGGGGCTAGAGAATTTAGGCAAAGACAGATACTATCCGTCGAAGTTACCTTTAAATACGTTCTGCTGAAGGATTTACGACAATGGCATTTTAATTAAACCAAAATAAATTTAATGCGAGCACGTATTCGAATATGATAATTCGAGTAAACAATAAGTACCAAAAATTAAGTAGGCATTTAATTGAGTCGAACTATTAAAAATCTATTGTATAATTAAATACCAAAAAACTAACAAAGACAACTAACGCGACTAATTCACCTGCACTGCAGTCTACAACACAAACAATTTAATAGCCACTCGAAATTATGCACAGCTTGCATGTCAAGACAAAATTGTCGTTTCTACCAGTTCGGGAATAGCGCGAGTGTTTTGTAAAATAACAGGTTGTACGGCGAATATTGAACGAACGTGCATGTTTGTGTGACAATAAACGAGGCTCGACGTACTCTAACTTAATGAAAGTATGGCGCTCGGAACTTGATAATATTTAACTAGTTCATAGAGGTTTTGTGCAGCGTCATTGCTATAGATTTTGAGGTTCGGTGAAGAAGCGAGATACAAAAGAGTAAAGATCGCATATTAGGTTTTTTGTAGCGCTGGTTCGGTAAAAGAGTTCGATATCGCAGTTGCGAAAAGGCCAGACGGGCTAGCTGGATTATTTGTGTGAACAAACGGCATACACAGCTAACGTTTCGTGATTACGACCGCGTTAATTTTCGCTTGCTCTGGTCATGAATAAAAATTGTAAGAAAACCTGCTAAAATTAGAGCGGACAATTAACCAATCTATAGACCCGGTGCACCAAATATGCGTCTTATCGAAAGGTTTAATGTATGCTGGCAGTATTTTCAGGTAACACATTCTGCAACGAATGGATACATTATATTATGACGCCATAAGTAAAAGATTAAATAGAAAACTAACCAGTTAGCCTGAAGGCAAGTTATCATCGTCCATAACAGAATTATCAGGTGAATAATAAGATAATGTATACGTGTAGCACCGGAAAAACCATATTATATATCCACTTATGTTACAGAAACATGTGTACATAGGTATTTTTCGAGAAACGATGTGAAGGGAAAGAGCAAAGGTGAAAAGGTAAACATTGACAGACCTCCGGCAAGGTCACTGACTGAATGAACTGCGAAAAATGGTTTTGTGAACAATAAAAAAGTTTCTGGAGAAAGATATATGAGGTTTATCGTTTTTTTTTTTTGTTTTCGTAATACCCTGTGTTAAAAAATATAAATTAATCCTTGCTAATATTGTAAATACAAATGTAAGTTTGTTTGTTAGGCTTTCAGACTTTGACTACTCAATCGATCATGATATTTTGCACACCTGTAGTCCGGGTAAACAAAGGATATCGCGTTCCTACTTTTCATTCAGAACACAAGTACCTACTGTCCATCACGAATGTCATCCGAAAAAATGCGTACATCAACCTACAACTTGATGAATTAACAAAACCTACACACGCGACTGAAACCATGGACAAAATCTAGCACAAAATAAAATTTTAAAAGCTAATTTAAATTGATGTCCCGAAATACTCGACAGCGTTTAGTTTTTTTTTTATATTCACATAGATCGTAGGTGGGTACCTTGTGTTCGAACTGAATGACGGTATAAAGTCAAAGTTCACATTCAAAACTCATAAATCACCGAACAACTTGGCATTTAGATAAATTGCTTCCAACTAGTGTTATTGTTGTGCATTCATTGTACTTAATCTAATAAAAAACCTTTACTAATCAGGTTCAGTAAATTAAGAAAAATCGATAAGGTAATTTATACTATTTTGATAAATATCATAAGTTAATTGATAAGCATTAAAAAAGATAAATTTGTTTTCCTTTAATAATATGTATTTAAAACATAGAATTCCCTAAGAAAGCAATTACATTAATAAAGTACTAAGCAGTAACAAAATATGCTTATATATAACCAAAACATTATCAGACTGCCCCTGTGGCGTAGTTGTACTACGGTATGATTACAAAGCTGAGGTCTCGGGTTCGAATCCTGGGTCGGGCGAAGTGATATTGGATTTTTCTATTTATTATACATCATGGGACGGAACACATAAGGCGAAACGTGGGTGTCCTGGTTGCACCTTCGCCTACTCCTTCTGGGTGAAAGGCATGATTTTTATGTATGTAGAACATTATCAGCTCCGAAAACAATATCAAAAACAAAAAAGAAGCTAACGCAGAATTTATGCTAACCGATAAACAAGACAACCATAAAGGTCAGGCAAGAAATGCCCATAGACAATACATGGTAAGAGCAAGAGTATAGCAAAGATTATATAGAAGTGGAGGCGAAATGAATTTGTTATTATTACTAACGTTTTTCCTCGACGTGTAAAAGGACTCTTGTGTTACTCGGCGGGAGCTAAGTGCATGCAGTTTACTCACACACGAGTGAGGCTCACTCGCTCATATAGTTGTTCAGTGATTCTTTTATATGTGATTTAAAGAGATTTCAGCTTGTTTGATGTGATTTACTACTTCGAAGACGTTACGAATTTCAAATATAAATAATAATTTTAGACAATTTGTTGTCTAAAGTTGATAATCTAGTATTCTTTCCGTTTTCGAAATTTTCTGTAGGTAGGTTAGGTTTTGCAATTCCTGTTTTGTTGAAAGGATCGGCCGTTAATAATGAATTAATTAAAACATTTGTATCCTAGTCTCAATGTTTTAAAAATATATGTTCGTATCACGAAAACACTTGATTTGTTAAAATGTCTACCTGTCCTTTTGTCCAAATGATAAAGTAGCTTTTTGTGTCCACTGCCATTTTTTTATAATTCAATTTTCTCCCGAACAATATCACAATTGTATCGTGATTCAGGATCACCAATATTATTAACGTTGGAATTGATTTGTCGAATTCAGCCACCATTCACCGTATTTATTTGGAAGTTTTATGTACTCTGTTTTCCTTAATATATTAAAGGCAGCTTACATTGAATTTTACTTCCCTGAGTGATTTTCCGAACTGATTTTCCGAATCGTGTTCTTAATTACATTTCTTTGAATTCCGTTCAACCAAAACGTTTAAATATTGTATTGTTTAATTTCGTGACGGAATAATGTCGAAGAATTACACCTGGATTAATTCTAAGAAAATAAAAATGGATTAAAATGCTTAAATTATTTGGGTTACTATTCTGTTTTTAAACATTACAAGAATTGTAGATATTCAAATGAATTTGCCAGCTGTGGATATTTAAGAGGAGGGAATGATAATTTTCCGGTCTTTGAGATGCTTGTTGCGCTTGTTGTCCATCTTGCTTGACGATATCCCAATCGGCATTGGGTCGCTTTGTTAATCAGTTTCTTTTCATTTAGCCCAATCTTCAGCATAATCAGCTTCCTAGCGACTCTCGTATTGTCATCTGTGATGTCATCATACAAGCGCTTTTTTGGTCAAGCTCGAATTTTTAGATCTGCTCTGATTTAAACTTATAAAAAGTACCGAAGTATTTCTTTTGTTTTTTTAAACTTGAAGAAGCTACCTCCAGCGGTTCCTGGTGTTTATGCTTAAGAGGAGCACATTGAAGCAAATAGTATTAAAAAAATGCAACATTTCTTCTTATTATTAGCATTAATACAGTATCAAATCGCCTTAATAACATACTTCCTGTATTTTAAACTCTAACCTTATGCAATTTAGAATTATAATCGTAACCGCTTTAGCTTGCATGAAATAATTTGACGCAATTAAATCCCGCGATGAAATTAAGCCCCGAAATCCAGTTGTACGTTAAACCACGGTTGAATTCGAAATCAGTAGTCGGACCGGTCATAATTTAGTTACCGCGGTCCTCGCTAGCCTAACTGCACTCGTCTGCGTACGTGCATGGAGCGTCCGCAGCTCTCGATGCTCGAAAAATATTCTAGCGTATTTGCGAACGTACGATCGCTGGTTTCTACGTATCATTTTTAATACTCTTTTAAAATGATCTGGTTTTTAAATCACGTTCTAAAAATTATTTTTAAATTGCTTCTTGATTAGCTATTAGTTGAAATTGTGTTTTCGTGTTGAGCCTAGAATCTTAAGCCCTATTTACATGGGGAGAGCTTCTCGCCTCAAAAAGACGATTATCGTAAGGATATACAAAAGTTGAATCGTGTAAAAGTTTATCAGAACACTATAATGTATGGCGGTTATGTCATGCGATAATCACATACGATTCTCGCCGCGAGAAACTCTCCCTGTGGAAATGGCGCTTTAGTTTTGTGTGTTTAAAAATAATTCATAGATTATTTGAAGAATAACATTCCGTTGGAAGTAATAGACATACTTAGGTACTCTCCTTTTATTTTAATTATAAATAACCAAACAAATAGAATTCAATTGAATGATATTTAATCGAAAAAGTTAGCTTGTATACTTATTTGACACATGAAAGCTTTTTACAATGACATTGTCCGAAAGGTTCAAACTAAATCACTTTTTAATGAATGGTTATTCGACTGCGAGATAATACTTAAAAAATATGATTACATTGCATGATAAACAAAAAAATATATAAATTTAAAACAGAATTATAATTTTTCGGCGTATTTCTTGTTGATCTCGACAAAATGGACGTAATTAATTTCTCTTGATTTATTTGGGGCCTTTCCCTAATAAATGGAAAATTTATTTCCGATGAACGTAATTTGCTGGATTTCAAATAAAAGTGGAATTTAGAAAAACATGTAGGTATTGATATTGATAGTCATTTTGTTTAGTATGATTATTGTTCTGTTTTACTGGTATATTACAGAAGCAATTAACACTTCATTTTACATTATCAACAAGTCGGAGAAATCGTGGTAAAAAGAAGTTTGAAAATCTTGCATAGTGGGCAATAATGAAGAGGAGAGAAATATGAAGGAAGCAGAACATAACAATGAGCTGTAAATTGAATAAATAGTGCAAAAATATAAGGAGACGATTATTATAACTATAGCCATACATTTTAAGGAACTAAGAACATAATGATGTTGACAATAATGGGCAAGGTGGAAGGAAAGACACGCGCTGGACAAAGGAAAAAATCGTGGCTGCGAACATCCGGGAGTGGACCGGTATCAGCACCGTTGAACAACGTTTTCACCTGGCTAATGACAAAGAGGAATACAAGAAGCTGACGACCAACCTTGAACACTGAAGAGGCGCCCAAAGAAGAAGATGAACATAATAGGGACCCCGATAAATTTAAAGCTATGCAATATACATCACTGCAAAACTATATTATCATGTATATTGGACATAATAGATGCATAAAGCAGCAGATCGGGCTCTGTGGCGTACCTTGGAGAAGCCTATGTCCAGCAGTGGCCTGCAACGGGCTGATGATGATGAGACATTGAAAATTAAGTAATCGTGTCTATAGCTATGCCCTTAGTTTCGGGAACATTCTACGTCATCACATGTTAGTGTCAATTCACAAACTGCCTCGTTATGAGTCACCCGAAGCAAATGTCACTTAAGTGAATTGTACCGTACATTAGTAGACAACGACAGGTCGTACGACGGCGATATAAATGCCCGCGAAGGACTATTTATTTCACACCCAAAATTAATCTCTACACCAATTCGAATAGAATTGAATTTTGTTTGTTTAATATTATAAAAGAAATGTCCTAAACGTACCTAGAAAGTATACGTCTAGTAACCGGGTGTCGAGCATTACAGTTGAAAAGATTAATATGTGAATTCCACAAAGGGGTCTCCGAATATTTCATGCGAGCTTTTTGTTGAATGACGCGATATTTCTATACTAATGGCGACGGGCGTGTTGGCTATTGCAATTAATAATATTTAAACGGTAACATTTGTTATGATTAGACTTACTTCTGAGGCTAGACGTGTTTTTAGGTAGCTCAGCGGCTCGGCGATTTTTGTCATTAATTAATAAAAAATTAAGACCAATTTGCTCAAGTACATGTTTAGTACATGTTTTGCGTGGAAAAAATCATATATCATTCTGAATGATAATGATAGGCATTTGAACCTAAATGCCAGTGGCTTCAAATAACGAGATAATGGACTTTCGTTCATAAAAGAAAGGAAGGAATTGAGCAATTCGTCTCGATGCACAACAATAAATGAGATCGGAAACTCCGTTTTTTCGCGTTCGTTCACAATAAAAGTTGGTCGACGGGACATTTAGGCTACAGTTGGCGACATAATACCTCCCCTTTTTAGAAAGCTTTGGCAAATACCCATTTCATAATGCTACCAAAATTGAATTGAAGTAAAGTAAGATGAAGTATTATATAAAATCGGAATTAATGCAAAAAAATAACACATCCTACAACCAGCTACTAGAATCATGTTCATATTTTTATTAATAAAAAAAAAACACCTAACAATGAAAAATTTCGCGTTAAGCTTTTGAAAGCTGTTGTGCGAGAAACCTGTGTGCGTCTAAAGTTCCCATAATGATGTTGATCTCCGTAATTGCTATTCACGCTTCGCATGAACTCAATACTGCAGGAAACAGGCAACTCACACAGCAGTTCCACAATTTAATACAAACTTGAGACTAGGAGAAACGAAGTAGAAAAAGAGTGAAATAAACAAAATTTCAAGAACTGCTTGCACAAAAGACCAACTATGAATAAATAATTAATTTATTAATCTATCAATAGACGCAAGTGGACCATTTCGGAACATCGTTTAGCCGAATGAATTGAAATAACAAACACAAATTCGATTAATCGAACCTTAAAATAAAAATACGTTTACGAAAATTACGTTTTGTAAACAATTTAAGTAACTGCGTATTCTCTAAGTTCTATGTCCTAATGCGCTCTACACACCAAACCCGCCGGCCCGGTGACAAAAGCCGCCGGCACAAGTCGACGGCCTATAAGAAAAGCTTCATGTCGGCGGCAAGCGCCAGTACGTGTTGCCCGCCGACATGACATTTCTACAAGCGCACTGCTCGTCAACGTCATAATTTTTTTCTTATTGTGTCAAGCCGCTGCCATGTCGCCGGCAAAGTTTACCGACTTGCAATGACTGAAGCCGCCGGCTAGCCCGCCGACAAAATGCCGCCGACAAAATGCCGCCGATATATCTCGGCCCGGCGGCTTTGGTGTGTAGTGCGCTTAACATTTACAAGGACATACCTCGTGAAACATTTCTTAGAACCAGGATATAGATACTTTTGATCCGTGTCGTATTTCATGACAATTATTTCTGCCATACTTCTTTTAGTCAAAAAGATCCCTTTCCGTTATTTTTGTATTGTGATCCTTAAGCGAGGGTTGACGTAGGCACTCAGAAGATTATTGTGTTGTAGTATATTTTGCAATAATATTCTCAAAGTTATACAAATATTCAAATAATAGTAAAAGTTTGTTCTGAACTCAAGCATTCAAACGTACGTAACGTAGTGTTAATAAAAGCGTTGGACATAGGGGGTACATTAATCTGAAATACTTTTATACTTATTATTAAGGAACCACATTGCGGTATGTAATACATTCTCTTTTTATTCATTTACTAAAAGCCTTCTGGATGTTGGGATCTGAATTTTACAGCAAGCGTAATTATTTTACACGAACTCTGCTGGAAAACTAACGTTATTTTAAAAGGAGATGAAAGAGCAACGGCCTATTCATAGACAGTTTTAGAACCTATTTTAGTTGTCGAATGTTTAAACGAAAGTTTGAACGGAGAAGACAAAATACTCGATAACTAAAATATATTTTAAATATGTCTATAAATAAGGCCGTTAGACATGTTTCTGCGCTTACAATGTTTGATAAAAACGGACATATACACACATATTATTACAAAACAGTATATAAATAACCTAAAATACATCAGACATTATTGCCACTTACTTTTTGATGAACAGCAGTCGAAACAACTCTTTTACACACAAAATGGGACACAAACTTCTCGACATAAATCGGCACAATTTATGTCCGTTTACGGAAACAAAACACTTAATAATGAACCCCTGGGGACTCCAAAAACAGTGCTTAGAGCGAGCCACTCAGGCGTGATTTTCGGTGCGCAATCAAAGAGATTAGGTTCGTTTGGAGCTTTTCATAAATTCGCTTCGTGGGTTTAGCATGAATAATAAATAAAGGCAAGTGTCGCCGGGTGAGCGCACACATTGTATGGTTGGTATTGTCGTACTTTTTTCTTTCGTTTTTTATAGTGCTGTTCACCTTGAGGTATGCTGTAAACAACCTTGATGGCAATATTTGCTGCTCAAATCTTTTATATTAAAGTATTTATTAAATAAAACTCATTATTTAGTGGTATTTAGGTATTATATGTTGCTGTACATTGCTGTAACGTATTTTATACTAGCTTCTGCCCGCAACTCCATTTGCGTGGTTATCTTTATAAAAAAGATCCCATCCCGTCTCGTCCCGTCTTGTTCTAACTCAAGACAAGAAATACAATCCTATCCCATCCATTTGAGTACAAAAAAGTATCAAATATATCGGAATTCCTCCCTCATCATACGGGAACACTACATTTTTGGGATAAAAAGTAGCCTAAGTGTTAAACCAGGGTATCAGCTACCTCCATACCAAATTTCATCGAAATCCATTAAGCGATTTCTGAGTTCATCGCGCACAACCGCACAGACAAACAGATAAACAGACAAAAATTCGAAAAATCATTATTTTGGGTTTTATTACGTTAATATAGTCCCTTCATATCAGTTTTTCTCATTTATCTTCCATGTACAGACATCAATCGGTTACAAATTTATTATCTGTATAGATTTCAGTTTTAATTAGTAACGAATAGAAACAAATATAGCTGTATTTGTGACAGACCATACAACCAATTCCTAACTGACGTCCCAAAATCTTAGCAAACGATCTCCAAACATCAAAAAATATTTTTGTTCGGGACTATACCTTTAAATCCTAATTGACGTTAGAAGGCATTCCTCAACCAATTTCTATCAAACATTTTTTTCCATTTCTCTTGAATACAGTAGAATTCACATCAGATATTTCTTTTCCTTGGGTACAAGCTACAAGGAGTGACCTAATTGTAGAGCTTTCCTTGCGTTGAAGTTAATGAGTGCAGCGAGGGAGCGGTTAATGAACGTGTCAGTCAGATATCTGATGCGCCTGGCGTGCAGTTGACGAGATTGCGGCGGATATAAGTACCTAGCGTTTTATACGACAATTTATTTATATATATACAATTTTATAACTCTTTCTATAAATTAAAATGATTGGTTTAGTTGCGGGATAAAGACAAGTTAGGCATTCTCGGAAATCTTTGAGCTTTTTGGTAATCGGCGTTAATACCACTGTTTCCTAGGTGACGTATATCATCACACCTATTCTCAAAGGGTGCCTAGTAATTAAGAATTTCAACTTCCTGCAATCTAAATGCAAGTCATTTTAAAATTTGCCTGTCATAACGCTCGTATTGTATGAACACCTCATATGATAAAAAATTATAAGGTAAAACAATTACCTCTGACCTGAATTATTGCATGTAAGTTAAGGAATGTAATTACGAAACCGTGAGGAAATATAACATACAAATACCGACAGAAAACCAACTTCTGAATCGCAAATTCAAACCATCTCAACACAACTTATAATTATTTTATTTTTTATCACTTTGTAATATTTTAATGTATATTTCTGTCACTATACATCCTAAACAGCCCTTTGTCTCTTCTTTCCTTTACGTCCATCCAAAGGTTGCCTCGAAGAGATTGCCTTGTGCAATAAGGCCACCGATTGTGCGTGGCGCCCATATACGACCCACTGCAGGGCACGGGCCTCCTCTACAATCGAGAGTACGATTGAGAGTGGTGCCACCGATTGTACTTATTTAAAATTAAGTTGTTTAACTGTGTTTTTTCCTGGTGTACAATTAAGAATATATAAATACTTACTTAATCCCACATAGTTAGGTAGGTACATCTTCTTGTAGTCCATTCAGCGCTAATTGAATACGTAAAGACCAAATTAAACACTCTGAAACAAATTATTTCTATTGTTACAGTTGCACCTTAAAGCCCCATTTACACGAGGAGAGTTTCTCGCCTTAAGATACGATTATCGTAAGGATATAAAAAAGTCGCATCGTCTAAACATTGTCAGAGCACGATAATTTTAAGGCGGTTACATCATACGATAATCGCATACGATTCTCGCCGCGAGAAACTCTCCCCGTGTAAATGGGACCTAAGACATAGCATTAATGAAACGCAAAATTACTGTGAAATAATATGACGTCTTGAAGGTAATTTGGCGGAGTTGTTCCGCGGCGCGACGTTGACAAACGGCACATACTTTCACTAATACTATAATTACGCGGCAAAACGGCTGCGTTTCACGACTTTCATTATTTACTACATTAGTACGTTTTACGACTAATTTTACTTAAATTACCATACTAAGTACGTGTGTACTTACATGCCTACACGCACTTTTCCAACTATATAGGTAACATTACCTGCATAGTTGGAAAAGTACGTGGTGACCTGTTGGTAACACACCAGACGCGACCGCCAACATGTTCGCGGTGGTCGCGGGTTCAAATCCCAGGCATACCTCTGACTTTTCGGAGTTACATGTGTATTTATAGTCAACCACCATGCACTATAAGTGTGAATGAAAACTAAAGTGTGAATAAATGAATGAAACCGGCATACAGTAGCGATTTTAAAGAATTTCTATGGTATGTAAAGTCCGCCAACCTGCGCTAAGGCAGCGTGATTGACTATATGGCTTAACCCCTCTTAATCGTACTCTCGATTATAGAGGAGGCGTGCCCTACAATGGGAATATATGGGCTGATACAGTTGTAATTAAAATTATCATCGATAGAATAAACCCCTTCACACGGACTTCCCGTCACACGCTTCATGGGCGACACCGGACATCCCAGGGTGAGAAGGGGACTCATATACGTCCGCGAAATTATCAGGCGCAACACTATTACTTCTATTAGAGATATCGCGAATGCCTCCCAATTACAACCACACATCTCATCAGAAAAACCGAAACACCTTACAAGTTTATGTTTTGTAAGGGTTATCAGAAAAATGTGTATATTTATGAATCTATGTGAAATGTCGTTTATTAGTGAATAATATGTGGTTTTCAAATCCTAATGTTGATGATCTAAATTACTCTTTTGTGTTAAATTAGGACAGAAACCATAAAAACGGAAGTGTTTCAGTGTTGTTGTATATTTTTGGATGCCCGTTTAAGATGTTATGGAGGTGCACGATCAGCAACAAAATGTAGCGGTCTTTAATAATAATATTCTAAACATAATGGTGTCTTAGATTTACGCGAATGTTACACGTTGAAATAAAACGAATTCTTACGGATTTTATCGCGAATTTGATTTAATTTTTATATTTTTTATAATTCCCCAACGTTTCGATCACTTTACAGTTTTCGTGGTCACGAGGCGGACTGAGGTATTAGTCATCCGCTTAGTGACTGTTACAATATGTAACATCAAAATCCGTAAGAATTCGTTTTATTTCAAAATATTCCAAACACTTTACTATTACATACATAAACTCGCACCTGCATCCCTGAAAAATGGATAGAGGCGCCACTCGTAACACCCACAGTTCACTGTCTCTATTGCCGTCCTAATATGTGACAGAGACAGACTGTGCTCCAAAACCTCATACATTTATATTCGTAAGTAGACACTACACACACGCAAACCAAATCTAATTTTATACGATATTAAATTTCGAAATTAATTGAATTTGACAAGACGTTAGCCTTCCATTGAATATTCATCAGATTTGTGTCGAATTTGCGAATTTGCGTAAACCTTCATTAACCTGAGGATTACGCGTCTGAGCTGGCTCATTATACAAAGGCTTCTGCACGCGAAGCCTAGACTTTGCTCAATGCTAGATTGGTTATTAACTTAAGTTACTTAAGGTCCATATTTGCTTGTAGTTGTTAATTTAGTTATGATCTTTTGAAAATCAAAAACACATATAGAAGTTTAGTCGCTGTGTAATGATTTTTATGCATGTTGCAGATAGAGATAACGTCAAGTTTTTCAGGTAAATGATTAAGCTTTAATGTACTACCTAGGTAGTTTGGACTAGCATTAGCGCTATTAGAAAGAATCCTAGCTTAATCCGAGCAAGACAAAACACACTTTTTCTAATGGTAGGATTATAGTGATATGTAAGTAACATGTATGCAGAGCTTGTGATCCAGGTGATTTTTTTTTGTATTGTATCAGCCCATATACGACCCACTGCAGGGCACGGGCCTCCTCTACAATCGAGAGTACGATTGAGAGTGGTTAGGCCATATAGTCCACCACGCTGGCCTAGTGCGGGTTGGCGGACTTACATACCGTAGAAATTCTTTTAAAATCGCCACGGTATGCAGGTTTCCTCACGATGTTTTCCTTCACCGTTATAGTGCGTGGTGATTGATTATCAATACACACATAACTCCGAAAAGTCAGAGGTGTGCCCTGGGATTTGAACCCGCGACCACCGTGAACATGTAGGCAGCCGAGTCTGGTCCGATACCACGAGGCCACCACGCACTCCAGGTGAATACGACTGTCTTATTATTATTTTAAGAGTCACTGGCAATACCACACGCCAAGAAAACGCAACAGGAAAGCTAATTACTCCACGTCGCTTTTTAATGAGACTAGGATCGACCCGAGTACAGTCCACAATAATTATTGTAGCTTTAACAATATACAAGAGTCTAGAGTCTAGGCTATCATTTATAATTTGATTATTCGGAACTCATATGTACTCATGAACGAATGCTAAAGGACAAAGAAGTATACGAAGGACTATTTTTGCCAAAAATGCGAAAGCAATGTAGCCAAGTACATGTAGTTCGGACTCAATAGTAAGATATGAAATCTTGTGACCTGGGTATCAGAAACTCCGAGACTTTTCGGTCTTACAAAATCCAGACCCTTAACAAATATTTGTTGGCTACACAACATTTGTCTGAGTGCAAGATCGAACCCGCATCCCTCGTTTCACAGGCGACGCTCAACCAATGCGAGATATTTAGAGTTCGAAAACTGTTGCTTGACAGATTGCCTGAACTATCATAACATTGTTTAATATATTAAATATTATTATTAGTATTAACGTATATTATATTGTGTATTTATGTATGTACTAGTATAAGTACATTTGTTTTCGTATACACCTCGATCTATATTCGTGCACCTTCTTAATTTATCTCTGCATCACCCTAAGGTTGGCTGTTAGAATATGCCTTTGGCATTAAGCCCCGCCTTTATACAACTATGTTTATGAAGTATTAAATAAATATTCGTTAATTAGGCTGTCGATATTATAATGTTACCCCTCTTGTTTCTTCTCTATTTATTTGTATATTAATTGAATAGTTCTAGGGTGTATATTATCATTAAATTAAAACAGAGACATGATCAAACACTGTCAGTCCCGAGGCTCGGCTTACAGTTGGTATAACTATTTATGCAGATTAGTGCCGTGATTGCCTTGTTCCGGGAGTACATCGCAGAAGGAAATTGTCACAACTGTAATTAAGGAATAACGTTGGAAATTGATTTATACAAGGAGTAATGTGTAAAATAAATATGGCGTTATGAATTATGGATCTTGAATTTTGAATAAAGAATACGTCCAACATACACGCATAGTTCTGTTCCTACAAGATGTCGTCATGTCTATGGGATACTTAACAGAGTAACTACTGGACATAATGACCTTTTGTCTCAGGACGGCGAGCACAGTGGAATGCCAAGCGTTGCTTTGTAATTCATGGTATTTTTTTGGTTTTACTACTGTCCATGAGCGGCCGTATCGCTTGCCATCAGCGAAAGGCATGCTCAGCGAGACGGTATTATATTCAATGCAATAAAAAAACCTTTTTGGTCTACCAATACTCAACCCGAAACAAATATTTGTGGATTACACAAACTTTAAGTCTACTAAGTAGTACCGCAACCGGGTCCTTAAGCAACTAAGCCTCTGAGAGTCTCTATGTTTAAAATGGCATGTTTATTTCTTTTGAATTTTTTTTTTGCAGTCAATATTTTTTAACATAGACCATAATTGTTTCATTCTCTTTTTTATTAAAAAAACATGCATTAATTACTCCTTTGCCTAAGGCTACGCGTGTCTCATTATTTTAATACATTTAAATAACTTTCCTGTAAGTTTTACTGATATTTATGTCCTTACTTAAATTATCATGTATTCAGAAAACTTTACAGATATTCTGTAAATTTTGCTATTTGTATCAACTGAAACATCAATTATGGAAATGAGCGCTAGTTAAGTTAACATCTCTACTTACTACAACGTACCATACTTTGACCGAGTTGTGAACGTGTTAGACAAAATAGCAACTATTCTTTGTAATATGGAATTTCCACCCGCGTAATGGCATGGCTTTTTAGGGGGCACCGTTCGATAAAGTAATTTTAACAAAGACTTTTGCCAATAACATTCATACTTTATAGTACAGTTCTGGTATGCTACGTTGTAGAAGGCCAAGTTCTTTATACTTACGTCGTTTATAATAAAAATATTAAATATTATCGTGGGCCTGGGGCGTCGCAACGCACAGTTTAGGAAACCCTGGTATATATAATTATTACCATAATACTATCAAAGAAGTATTTATACTCTGCCTAGTGTCCACTAATGCGATACACCTACGCTTAAGTGTGTTTTTTCGCGCACCAACGGAGTAGCGGACTCTATAACTTTTTGCATTAAACTGTGTAGGCTAGAAACTCGAAAATACATTGACAGCTTCTGTGGCGTATTTGGTTGAAAACAGGCTGTGGAACGAGATGAATCGAGTTTGATTCCCGCTACCAGACACATGTTTGTGTGACCCGGAAATATTTGTTTTGGGTCTGGATTATGTGAGACCAAAAAATCTCCCGTATTTTCTAATACCCTTAACTCAAGACTTGCTATCCTACTGTGAAATCAAGACTATATGTTGACTATTAAATGTATTTATTCACAAAATTTAACACTACATTTATACCATATATCACGATACAACATAATATGTATATTGATTAAACATTCTAATTTAGCGCAGTGTTAGCATCAGCCAATACAGCGTGTAATTGCGTCGCAATGAACAAACGGAATGCTAATGAACTACACTTATCTATTAATGTAGTTTGTACACATGGATAGGTACACATGACACTAATATGCATACCAATACTAATTTCTGATGTGGCTGTTTAAAGTTGGAAAATGATGTGCACGCAATACTGACCTTTAATGTAACAGCTTTATAAGGGCCTTCTTTGAGATAACAAGTTCAGTTCTTTGACTATTTGGCAGTCATCACCATAGGAACTTCCTTTACATCTAAAGTGATTTAACAGCGTTTTTAATACGAGCACGATAGAGTAACTAATTATCCTTCCACCAGCAATTGGATCTCCGCTAAATACTCACCAGAACGAAACGTAAGAGCAAAGCTGTTATTTCACTACGATTTTTTAAGGAGACAATTACCAATTGAGCCAAAGACATTGGTACTGGCTACCAATTGACTGATAAAGTTTATGGAATTCCCTCAAAAATCATTGCGTAAAAATAAGAGACACGAACATACACATTTTTCATGTAAAATAGCGATATGATTACGAATCAAAAGTACCAAAAATTATTTACCCACTCGTATTTTCAAGCATAATTTTGTAAGGCATTATATTATGGGAAAGATCCCTAAAGCGTTTGAACTCCTTTCACGTTTTAAAATTACAATTCCGTTATCCACGTTTTGAGATCAGTTGGGTAATCGTTCATTATTTTAATTAAAAGTAAACAGAGATCTCTTATTACGAGCAAATATGTAAAATATACTACAGAACTCTTATTCTTTAGGGAACATATCGGGGAAATTATGTGTAATTTCTAAATCCCTCCGCTGTAGCAGAAATACATAAGTAATTAAGAAGGCCAACTTTTTTTTTTTATACTGCACTGTATCAGCGGGACGTATCCCGCTGCAGGACAGGATCAAAAGCCTTGAAAACTAAAATCGCGGTTTTTGACAGAACTACCAGGCAGTTTTTTTCAAACTTAGTACAATGTTATCTGGGGTGGTTAGGAAGATGTGGTTTAAATTAAATACTATATGTCAATATCACCAGGTATAATATCTTTATAGCTACGAAAATATTTCATCAGACAGGCAACCGGCGAAGTCAAACATATTTCCCTCTGGACACTCTTCTTAGATTACACTGCACTCGGCAGTTACCATTAAGTTTACTAAAGTCCCATATTCGTGCCACTATAAACACAAATAAACGATATGCTTTATTGTACACAAAGACAACATACACTTTAACAATTCTGTACAATGGGCGGCCTTATCACTAATAGCGACTTCTACCAGGCAACCTTCGAAACATCTCGTTGCTTCAGCATCATCAGCTTTGAAAACATTGTAATATTCAGTCTTCTTCTACCACAAAGAAAGAACTATTGCTCAGCTACTGCAGAGGATGATAGCATACTTTTCATCAGAAAACTCTGCAGAGCTCCCTAAAGGATTAATTTTCAATTGTCATGAGCTAGTCACTCCGCGTAATTAAAAATTATTTCATAACAGACAGCGTTTAATGGCCACGAAGTATGTGAGTGATTTTATTTTTATTGTCAATTCATCGGGGGCTAAAAAATTACCAGCTAGTTTTAATAGGCAGCATGTTTGGACTATTAATTCTACGATCCTGAGTCCAATTCCTAGTGCAGGTTTATTTAACTTTGTGTGTGTTTTTCGGTTCCATAAATTTCAAATCAAACCCACTACTGGAATTTGTACCCAGCCTTATTATAACTTCAGACAATGATTTCACCAAACTGTGGAGGACACTAGTTATATCTCTAGCTACTCTCTCTGAGAGATGCTGGCGTAAACTTACGCATGAACTGAATACTTCTTATATTTCGAACGAAAAATTCTATAGAAAGGGATCAATATAGCAGGAGTGATTATCGTGTCTGCCACAAGCTCTGACAAAGAAATCTATTTTATATACGGGGCCTATTTTTTATGAAACGCATTTTCCCTTTTCTATCGCCCATCCAATAGCACTTGGAAATGTCTGTCGTTTGAGCTCCGGGCTATTGGAGTTTTTGTTTGCCCCCGGGCGCTCACCCGAAATGTTCAGCAAACCTATGAATATCGTTTGAAGTCAATAATAAATATCCTTTCATATCTCCAAATCTCTCGGTATTTACATATTTCTGCACACATTCTTATTGTGTAATGTTGGATTTTGCGCATTTTGCAAGTTTGATCTCAAACATGCTGTTATATTTAGTTCTTGAGTGTTCTTTGTATACGTGTTACCAGAAATGGTGCGTTTCTGCAAATACTTTTCTATGTATGTTTGTTTTGTTGCCGCTGATAAGATTATATTTTTATGTGGTAGTAGTCATATTAAGTAACATATATTACGGTAATAAACCAACAATTATTTTACACTAAATTTGTTTTTTGTCGTAAAAATATTCACTTTTCCCTTTGCACGCCTTTAATATTTACAAATTTTAACGACTTTACCGATGTTCCAAAATCCTCAAAAAAAGCAGTAGAGGAAATTTTGCAATAAAAAAATTGTAAGCAAATATGTAGAAGCATTTCGAGTTTTAAAATGGCTACCAAAAAAATAATTATTTGAACAGATATGTCACGCGTTCGTACTTTTCATTTCGCGTTGCAATTCGATTTACAACGAAACTATTCTGTAATACAAGAGAGTGGACGGAATAGCTTTCAGCAACGATTCACAACATTCGATCCTTTTCAGACAGTAAAATGAGCTAAAAGAAAAAAAAACCAAGTAGGTATTGAACCTCACCCAAAAATGCGCACAATATTTTGAATACAATTACGCTTATGTCATGTAAAAATATATTGAGATTGTGACGATGCTTTCAAACAAAACCCTTGCGGCATTCAGAATATCAACCACGCAAAATAAGCTGATACTTGAAGATTCCTTTGCCTCAAAGGAATTACTTTTCAAATTCTTTTTATTTAACATTCATTGTTTGTTATTTTTAAGGTGCAATCTTGCAAGCTGAATTAAAATCACTTCCTCCTATCATGCGGTATTTCAATTTGAGGCGTTTTTATGGATCAGTTATTGCAAAATATCATTTCGATGCATATTACAATCTGAACTGACGATAGCTAGCAACTTCTACTAACAAGTTGCTATGTACATATGAAATTGCAAAGAATCCAGCATTATTAATAAATCCATAAACATTATTATTATTAACATGATACACTTTTGTCAAAGCAAATACATATATGTTTTATTTATTAAATCTCGCACAATTTTATAAATATCATCCACAGCCCACACGAATGTAAATATTTGAATGTCAACATAATTATATAAATTTTAAAGCAAATAAAATGTACACGTTTTCATAATTAACCGCATCCCTTTCGCGGGAATGCAAACTATTCCGGGGACATGTTTTTTAATTAGCACGTGGCAAATTGCGGTTCCTGTAAATCCTTCACCACCTCTAAGAACTTAATTAATCCGCTCCGGTTACTGGTTAGTGGGTCAACTCTTTATGGAATTTGCATTATGTTGTTAAATTTAGACAAAGTATCCAAATTTATTTTAATACTATTGAAAGTAATGTTGAAGGATAAGTTATTTATATCCTTTAAAGTTAAAGGCCAGGTTGTAGTTTGTTTACTTGGTATAAGCTCTGTTGATACGCAAAAAAGAGCATTTTAGCAAAACATGCTATCCTATCCTACTAATATTATAAAGACGAACGTTTGTATGTCTTTTACTTCGTCACGATCAAAAGCCTGGACTAATTTTAATAAAAGTTGGTATAGAGGTAGCCGATACCCTGGATTAATACATAAACTACTTTTTATCCTGTAAAATGTGTGTTCCCAGGGGACGAGCAAGGAATCTTCCCGCTCAAAGGGCTCGACCAATTTTAATAGAACTTGATGCCAAGGTAGCTGGATTTACGCATAGGCTTCACTGGGTTCAGAGTGTCTACACCCTGGCGAAACCAGGTCGGACCGCTAGTTAGAAACATAATCAAGTGTCGTGTAAAGATAAAAAGAAAAGAAGAAGATGTTACAGTAAACAAGTTTACAGACAGACAGAAAGAAGGATACAGTTTTAAAAAAAGGCATTCATTATTTTTTTAAAGTTGCTTTCTCCTATATGATCAGTGCCTTCATTAGGCCAAAGGACGTCTACTGCTGAACATAGGCGGCCCCCTGGAGTTTCAAAATTATCCGTCGATAGCGTCGTGCATCCAGCAACTTTGTAATTGTTTGATTGGTCATAAGCCAACCGTACAGTGCGGTGCGCTCTGCGCAACAGACGAGAGAACAATTAGTAATTACTTGTCGAATAGTTGGGATCGAACCAGCTGATAGATAATAATCATAATAAAGTGCGATGTACTGCCCTCCACACGATCGAATATGATGCAGAGCGCACCAAGTTCGCAGTACGCACCGGTCCATGCTCGGTCCTCTGTAACGGGGTTTTAATTTATAATATCTAAGATCAACTTTAAGATTATTTAGTAACTTTATTTTAAGTAAAAATTATTTTTTAATAAGAAACTCGCCACTTTAGTTTCTCCAATTAAACACTTCCTTTGATATCTCAACCAAGACGGTTGATTCACATTTCGTGCGCAGTTACAAAATTACTTTTATTAATAAAAAAATTACGTCGACATTTTCAAATAGACCTTTAGCGATCTCAGCGTATTTTAGTCCATTTATATTTTAAAATAATTTGCTCCAATCACATTCAGACGGTCATAATTCGATGAAAAGTCAGTCATCTATAACAGAAGTAAATTTGAATGGAAATCAAATGAAATCTCAGGTTTTGCTAATTCAATTTGAATTTTGATTTCTTTCTGGGTGTGCTTGCTGGACCAGTTTGTTTTGTCATGCGTTAATGACAGTTTTAAAGATGATGATTTTTCTATTGAAGTAAAAATAGATTTTCTGGAATATTTATGTATAGCAGTCGTTATAAGGAAGACGGGAGGTGAAACGGAAACGTGCCTACTTTTTGAAAGCTACAGAATTATAGATTAATAAAAACTTACTCAGTATTGACCCAAAGTAATTTAAGATAGGCGTGCCCTCTATCGTTTGACCAAGTAAACTATGTGTACTGGTCACACAGACACCTCAACCTGCTCTTCGAGGATACAAGCTTATGAATGCGAAAATATATAAAAATTAAGTAACAATCTACAGCATCATGAAACTGCTCAGCTTTCACGCCACCTAGATATGTATTTTCACAGTCACCTTTCACTTACCGCGCACATGTCAAAACAAGCGCCAATCCTAAAATAAAATATTGATGCTGAGAACACGCGCTTTCCGAACGAACAGATACGAAGCCCGACGAGGGATCACGGGCCGAATGCGTGAGGAATTCGAATAGGGACAAATATCATTCGAACGGGGTTGTACTCAGTATATAACGGATTGTGTTAATTGGCAGAAGGTGGTTGTCTATTAGTCGATATTCTAGATGTATTGCATTTACAGGTGGACAGCGGTCACTTTGCCGTGTCAGAATAAAACAAACTATTCTAAATGGTAGGTATCAGTAGGTTTATAGGTTATAGGTATATAATGGTATCAGTAGGGTTATAGGTAGTCGGCTTTTGGTTATTCAATTTTTCCAGATTTGATGGATTTTAACGAGTGGCGATGAAAATTTATCCTCAAATGAGCTTGACCATTTGTTGAGTGTAATAGAAAATGCAATTGATTTTGTACCTTTGGTAATAAATAAGAAAAATATTTAGCTTCAAACAGAGGCAGACCACCTAAACAAATCCCTCCCGTAAGGATAATCGGAGACATGAAAACACATTTATATACGCAGGATATATTTTTATACAAAATCAGTTCAATTCACCGAGAAGTTTCCCAAATTCATATCCCATGTGAAACTGCCCATCGACAGCAGAGGAAGTAATCCGATTAAGTTTGAATATGCCCGAGTTTCATACAAAATAAAATTACTTTTATATATTTTAAAATGAATGCTTTCATGACTTTAGCCTTTCGGAAACATAAAACCTTTTTCAGAGCAATTATCTGAATATATACTTTAATGGAGATAACTCGTAAGGCGGAGAACATAACGATTTATCATACGAGAAAGGTGTTTACGCAATATGCTCGTTATGATTCATGTCTGTATTATCATATTTAGTCTGGCTGTCTTAGTGGCAATTATTATATTAATATTATATTTAAATACAATTATACATACTCAACTTAAATTTAAACGTTTAAACTGTACTTAAACTTAAAGTAAGTTTAAAATGTACACTGCCACGACGTGCCAGTTTATCGCCATATTGGGCACAAATTCCTGATTCCGAGCTGATATTGCATAGAAAAATCGAATATCACTTTGCCCGACCCGGGTTCGAACCCGAGACCTCAGCTTTGAATTCGTACCGTGCTATAATTGGGCCACCGAGGCAGTCGTACCACGTTTATTCGAAGCTAACAGTTAAAAATCAACAAAATTTTGCTACTAATAAATCCTTACCAGCCACCACCGTGCACTTTGAATGAAAACTTTTCAAAGAGTCTCACGCAACGATACACAGTTCTTGCAGATCGGAATAAAATGTAATTCGACGACTGAATGTGATTTTATTTCTCCAGTGTAAATACACTCTATCTAAAAAAAAACTCTAACTTAACACAAGGATTACCTAGCACAGCACATTACCCATTTTTTGCCATAGCAATATTAAAATAAAAGAAGAAAAAAGTATCCGCAATTACTAACCAAAATATATCGTATTCTAAAATATTTGCGTCTCGAAAACACTGTAAATTCGAGCCCTTGACTACGCGTCTGCGTTTGATTTTGAATGAAGCAAATCCACACGAGCGGTTGGCGCTCCGTGCGTGCTGATTGGCCAAATCAGGACCGATCGTATTGTCTTACACGTTTCCCTTATTTATATTCACTCCTTTCTCTATTTATTGCCAAATTTCGTCTGGTGTTTTGGTTTACATTCGTTAGTTTTCGAAATATAGGTTTCGAGTGAGATTTTTTTAAGATCAGAACACAAAATAGATTTCCTTCTTCATAAATCTGCTATTAAGTGTTTCTTGTTGCAGAATGATTTCATTTTTGCGTGACGCCAATAAATTCAAAAATTATGGAGGAACGAATAAACCACCATATTTGTGGAAATGAAAAACTTTCAAAAAGTGGACAACGCACCCTGTTGTTCGATCCAAGGACCTCACGTTAACCATGTGTACACGCTTCTATTATTGTAGCTATTAATCTAATAATTAATCTGTTTTTATAGCATAGGTCCGGCAAACGAGCAAGCAGGTCACCTGATGGTAAGTTATCACTGCTGTCCATGAACATCCACAACGCTTGGACACAGGATGTGTTGCCGACCTATCATATCGGGAGAGGAGCATGAAGGAAAAAGGATGGGAAGAGGAAAGAGGCATTGGGCAGTTTCACTCATCAAACGAAACGTGACAGCAAAGCTATCGCTTCACGTCAGTCTCCTGTGAGTCAGTGGTATCACCCCTGAGTTATAGCTGACAGCAGCGTGGCTCTATCACTATATAATCTATTAATGTATTTGTAATGCAGCTGACTAAAGCAAATTATTATTAAAATCTGCCCAAGTCATGCCATGTCATTAAAATATGCCATGTCAATTATTGACCTTATTCCACAACTTAGAATTGACGAAGGCTTTTTAGCAGAACTATATTTATTATTTATGACCTGCTGTCAAGCCAGAACCTCAAAATTATACTAGCCTCGCCTACATGTGCTCTCAATATTACGATAATGTGAATTGGGTTGAACATTATAACATACAAGTGGTCAGATCCGGCTTCACCCGATCCAATTACTCTAATTTCTAATTTTATAACCAAATTATAAAAAAAACGTGACAAATTATTTGTAACAACTTACCGATAATTTTTTCTTTAAAGGTGTTCGTAATAATAAAAATAGCTCAGCTGGATCTCCAAGCCTCAGGCTATTCCTGTGCCAAAATTACAATAGGTTCAGTTTATCAGCTAAGGAAATTTAGCAGATAGAGCTCTTTTTATTCTCTACAAGCAAGTCTCCCTCGGTAACTTTTTCTGAATAAAATGAACATATAATTTTTTGCACCACTCGAAACAAGTGTGCAAAATATAACCACGATCGATTCAGTAGTTAGGGCGTAAAGGCGTAACAAACAAAGACTGAAGACACATTCGAATTTATTATATACTATCGGCCCGGCCCGGCTCCGCTCGGGTGCAGTTACACTTTTTTTTAAATATTCTATCGCCTATATCATCAGGCATAATTTAGGATTCGAAAGGTGAAAGAAATTTTCAAATCCGTCCAGTGGTTTCAAAGCCTATTCAACGCAAACAAACAATCAAATTCCCCTTTATAATATTAGTTTAGACTAAGATAAGAGCCACTTAAATTACTCGCCTTCATGTGGTATAAAGTGAAGACCATAAAACAAGGTCGCTTAACGACTAAAATCTATTGCCGCTGTCATTATTGGCAGTGAAATATGTAGAGGTTTAGTATTTAGGGCGGTTACAAATTGATACAAACTTTGGATATTGCTTTGAGAGAAAACTAATTATTCAGAACCTTTGCTGTGGCTAGGACCTTTAATAAAAACTCTTATATTCCTCCATTATGCAAACATGTTGGTTGTATTGATTCCTCGGTTCCGGAGTTAAAAGGTTAAACTGTAGTCTTGCATGAATTTGATTGCTTACAATTGAATGTCAAAGTAAGAACAGTATCCAGAAATGTATGTTTTAAAATTGTGTTAAATATTTTAAAGTATTTCGTTACATTACGAACGATTTAACTAAACAGTATCTTACCTAAAGCCAATTGATCTGTACTGTACTGTATCAGCCTAGAGAGCCTTCTCTACAATCGACAGTACGATTGGGAGGGGTTAGGCCATATAGTCCGCCACGGTGGCCTAGTGCGGATTGACGGACTTTGCATACCATAGAAATTCTTGCAAATCGCTTGTATACCAATGTAGGTTTCCACACGATGTTTTCCTTCATCGTTATAGTGTGTATTGACTATCAATACATACAACCATAGTGATAAATTAATAATTTAATCATGAATGGTCCAAGTCTACCCCAGAGTCCAGCAGCATTTCCAACAAGATTTAATTGGCGTGTACGAACCGCAATATGGTCGAATTAATTGTAACTGAAATCAGAATCAATGAAATCCACACATTGCAATGTGAATTCGACATTTGTAATTACCAAATGTTGTTGAACATAATACTTGGAAAATTAATGTTACTGAAACGTTCGGTTCGTGCATATGATCTAAATTCTATCGGCGCGTGGCGAAATTTGGAACTACAATTAAAATTTTAAAAAGTATCTATAAAACACATTGGTTGAGATGAGTTTTTTATAATATAAACAACAAGCAGAAGTGCGTGGTGGCCTGTTGGTAACGGACCAGACTCGGCTGCCTACATGTTCACGGTGGTCGCGGGTTCAAATCCCAGGGCACACCTCTGACTTTTCGGAGTTATGTGTGTATTGATAGTCAATCACCACGCACTTTAATGGTGAAGGAAAACATCGTGAGGAAACCTGCATACCGTAGCGATTTTAAAGAATTTCTACGGTATGTAAGTCCGCCAACCCGCACTAGGCCAGCGTGGTGGACTATATGGCCTAACCACTCTCAATCGATCCTCTCGATTGTAGAGTAGGCCCGTGCCCAGCAGTGGGACCTATATGGGCTGTTAAAAAAAAGCATCTATATTCGTAATCTAATAATATTAACATGTGAAATGTAATGAAATGTGAAGAGAGATAAACTATATTTGACAAAAACGTATTCGTGCGCTAGAAGATAGTAGACGATCTTAAGCTCGATATTTTGGCTTGCAAAAGATATTTTCGGTTTGTTAGATTTTAATTAACCGCATTTTTTATTTTATTGTGGGGCCATTTTTATGTAAAATTTAAATAAAAGAACGCTGCATAAATATTAAATATGGCAAATGTATTTCGTAGGTTGCCTAAAAGTAAATGATCATGTATAATTAAAAAAAAAATGCATTTCGACCCGCACCGTTAATTAACAATTATTGTTGAGCCGTATTCCATTATTTTCTTTCAATGACATCTCATATTATGCCACTTTATATTCATAAGTTTAATCAAGAATACCAAGAGCCATCGTCCTCAATTCTCTTAAAATATATAAATATCTTCAATAAAACGCAAATAGTTTATTCTAAAAAGCTATTACATGTACGTTTCTCATCACTAAAAACCTTTGTATATTTAATTCCAAAAACCACATTACGAAATTGATACAAATGATATAACGAATCTTGGGCATTTGCAAATTCAGAGTGAAATGACAATTTCAGCAAATATTTGTAGCGTCCCTAGGGTGGTTTGTTTGTCTTTGACCGTCTGTTACAGCCCCTATCAGTTCCATGAAGAAACACAAGTTACACCAAAATAATTCGACTTACTCTGTGCACATCTCATGTAGCTATTTTAGATTATTATCTTCTCCAACTTAAGAACACGTTTACACATAAATTGATACACACAAATTGCAGGCCTTGTGTCGTGGGAATCAGAAACTACGAGAGACATCGTTCTAACAACACCTAAAACCGAAATGAATATTTCTGGACCGCACAATTTGTCTCGGGATGGAGATCGAACCTGTAGCCTGTCATTTTTCGGCTCTCCCTCAGTCGCGCCACGGTGCCTATCCAAATTGCTGCTTTCTGCGAATTTAATATCTCATTTCCATATAAAAGCCTATGTAAAATATACGATCGTAGCCTCGCCTTTGCCCACATTTTTCGATCGCAAACTGATAAGATACATTACCCACGGTCCGACTTTTGAATTATGAGCCTTTGTTCTGCCAGTACCGCTTTATATGAAAAAATGTGGAAGTTCCTAAGAACCTAATTAGTTGAACAGCCCGACTAAACCTCACCTGCGGGATAATTAATTAGGATAAGAAAATTGAATTGTTGACGCCTAAAAGCTTTAATATAATGAGATAAGATTTTCAATATTTTAATCATTGTAAATTGTAATTTTGCCTTCAGACATAGAAAGTTAACTGCTGAATATTGGCGTTTCCCAAGGGTATTAAAAATGTTGAAACTTAAAAAATACTCGTGTTTAAGAATTTTCTAAAATCTTCATAAGATTGTCCGACGTCTGTCCTCTTCCATTCTAGAATCTTTTGGCACCAACGGTCATCAGTTCCCTGTTATGAATACGCCATTCGCCTGATGGAAAGCGATACGGCCGTTCATAGACAGTAGCAAAACCAATCATCACCATGAATTACACGCATAGCATTCTACTGCGCTCGACATCCTGAGATATGAGATGTTAACTGTTAAGTCTCATTATGTCCAGTAGTTACTCTGGCTACATTTGGCTCATCACGTCCTTAAAACCAAATAATTATCAACGTTTATCACAAATAATAATAATATTGTAATGAATATAATAAGTGCGTGGTGGCCTGTTGGTAAACGGACTAGACTCGGCTGCCTACATGTTGACGGTGGTCGCGGGTTCAAATCCCAGGGCACACCTCTGACTTTTCGCCCTTTTTTAACGGTGAAAAAAAACATCGTGAGGAAACCTGCATACCGTAGCGATTTTAAAGAATTTCTACGGTATGTAAATCCGCCAACCCGCACTAGGCCAGCGTGGTGGACTATATATGATCTCTATCGATTCTCTCGGTTGTAGAGTAGGCCCGTGCCCAGCAGTGGGACGTATATGGGCTGATAAAAAATAAAAAAATATATAATGAATTAATAATACATCATGACTATCACACCCAAAAACATACGGATTTTATATCTAATAAATATAAATATTTATATAATAAAAAGAACGAAATAAACGCGTTTACTAGCTAATCACGGTACCCCATTATTTCTAAAAGGAAACACTGCAAAATGTACGGATTTATGTCCTCGCCGATGAACAAAGATCGAGTTATAAAGATACCTGCCTTTGATGTCGAGATTAAAAGCTCTGGAGATTGAATAAAACCAGGAGCGGGTGCAACGGAAACGAACAGGTACGTAAACGTGAATTATCTGTTTTACTGCCTTTTTTGAGATACCAACACTATGGGCCTTATTAATAACCTCGGATGAGCGAAGGATTAATTTTAGTTCAAGGCTTTAGAATTGACTCGATTATTTTGAATAGCGAGGTATTCACGACTTTATTAATAAACACGGAATTGTATAGACGGGTATACAACCATCGTATTGTAGGTGCATTATTCAATATTATATTCAAATTAATAGTCAAAATAATCGAGTCAATTCTAAAGCCTTGGACTAAAGTTACTCCTTCACTAATCCGAGTTTATTAATAAGGCCATACGTGTGTATGTTCGATGGATACCGAGACTTAACGTGACATTAATGTCAGTGACTTTTTACCTTATCTAAGATATCAGCACGTCGCCGAGCCTACCACCACCTTCCATCCTGTCGGAATGCTGCTCACCTCCGTCTTGTACCTGATGACGCCAGTGCCCCGGCCATTTGCAAGACCATGACAAACAGTTTGTTATTGATCCAAGTGCCAATGTGTAACCACATCTGACAAGAGAATAAATAAGCTCGAACCACGTAAATTCCCTGTAATTTCTATCATTTCTACCTATACCCACACTACATCTGCGTGCGGGCCACTACAACCCGCCGCAACATCGGATCATTCCAAAGACTGGGCGAAATGGCGTGCGATTCAAGAAAGCTTACGTAGACAACGAAAAAACGCTACAAAGAAAGATTCAAATAAGCGACAACACTTGACATACGTGAATTACATTTGAAAATGAACAGAAATGAGAATAAGAAAGAACGAAAAAAAGGTGAGCATTATTAGACTCTCCTTGCGACGACATGGAAGACATACCGAGGAAAGATGAAAATGTAATCAACCTAAAACACGATAATATGCTGTTATTGCGTGTTATTATCTCCTATTTTTGGCATTTATATTCGGTTACGAGTAGTGTACACACGCGATAAACATCAGTCTTTATTTCTATTCATTACGTTTTTATTTTCTATTGTAGTAATTATTTGCAGTAATTCCAGCCGTTCAGGTTCACTTTTTATGGAGTCATAACTGTCATTGACAATGATATTATATTCCCGTCATGCATATTTCTAAGAGTTCGCCACAAATACTTTGCAAGGCTAAGGTCTAACAACCGCAATAGGCCAGCGTGGTTGACAAAAATAACTACTACTAGAAAGACTTATGTCATGCAATCAGCCGTAAAATTCTGTATCAGATCGTGCTGCAAATTGGCTAATAAGTTATTGTGCAGAGATCCCTTACAAGTACAAAGCAAAAGCATGGCAAAGAATAAAAGTAGTACCTGTTACCCAACTATTACCTAATAAAACGATGGTTAAAATCTCTCATAAAGTTTCAGAATAAGACAATAATATTATTAACTGCCTCAGTGGCGCAGTTGTACTGCGGTTGTAAAAGCTGAGGTCCGAGTTGGAATTTCAGGTCGGGCAAAGTGATATTGTATTTTTCGGTTCATTATCAGCCTGGAGTTTGGAATTTGTTCGATATGGCGATGGGCTCGCTCTCTATCACATCGTGGGACGAAACATACAAGGCGAAGTGTGGGTGTCCTGGTAGCACCTCTGCCTATCCCTTCGGGGAAGACGGCGTCACGTTCATGTATGTACGTAACTTTTAATAAAACGCTGTTTTACACTCGAAATTCAGTTTTAAGAGTTGTAAAAATTGGTAATGTGATTTATAACGAAAGAAAGAATAACAATTATGTATCTGAAATAAAACGAATTATTACGGATTTTATCGCGAATTGGATATTTTTTTTATATATATTTATGTATTATTAACAAAACTATGTTTACATAATAAACTTCTGTAGTAAAAAACTATATACATCCATAATTCCATTTGGTATCCAAGAGATATATTTGTGTGGATCATCTTGTAAAACACTGAATAGCTCTGATGCCGACACTCTGCCTTTAAATTCCTAGGAATCTGCGTGTGTGTACTAAACCGGCCAAGTGCAATAAATCCTAGCGCTAATCTGCTACGCTTTACCCCCATTATTCACACCTGGCGCGTTAAATACATGAAAATCTCTACAAAATATAATTCTAAAAACTACACTAATATTGCAAATATGAACGTCCATTAGTTTATTCTAACCACGAAACTATAAACCTACATGATTTTGGCGTAGATGAATTTTAAAACTTGGATGATTTCTCCTGATTTTTGTCCTAAAAAAATTTTTTTTACGATACTTCGGTTGGTTGGTTAGATTTTAATGACTTTATTAGAAAACACAATAATAAAATTAATACGACAGGTCCAAAATAAAAATAAAACAATTGAAGGAATACAATAAAGATTTGTGATCAGCAGTGGACGGATGTATATGCTATTAATAAAAATGAATTTAATGATGATAAAACATGAGAGCGAAGTTGTCAGTGTAGGCTAGTATTGTACAAATCTACTTAATTTTATTTTCGCTGTGGATTTGTTCTAACAAATCCTTTCCTCGGAAAAACATTTTTGAAGTTACTTTTTTAGAGTTTTTAGGTTAACGCAAATTACTCGCATAATAGGTCTTTTAAATGGAGTTAAGTTTTTTGAAGGTAATTAACTAACATGGTTTGTAGTTGCTCTTAATTTTTGTTACAGCGTTTGTGATTTTAATTACGGTGCTCGGGTCCACAGGTGAATATTAAACCAATTACAGCGAGGCCATTTAGAGTAATAAAGAAATTATAATGACTTTCACAGTAATTAGATTGGAATAAATCAAAAATATTCATACCCAACAGTCGTACACTTAATTGGAATTATAATTACTATCAAAGTAATACTGGAATAAATTAAAAACGTGAACACCGAACAGTTGCTCCCTTAATTCGTAAAATATGTGCCTTATATTGTGTATACCAGAAACTACAAGAGCCTACAATACCGAAAAAGTTATCAACTTATCAATGTAGGTTGCAACTACTCAACTAAAGCAATTAATCCTAACATTAGAACAACAATTAGAACGCGGCTGCCAACACGTTCACGGTGGCCGCGGGTTCAAATCCCAGGGCACACTTCTGACTTATGTAACGTTTGTAAAATATGTAATGTCCGTCAACCCGCACTAGGCCAGGGTGGTGGACTACATGGTCTAACCCCTCTAAATCGTACCTACTCTCGATTGTAGACGAGGTTCGCGCCCTGCAGTGGGGCTTATCTGAGCTGAAACATTAACAATAGAACGTCTTGTCCTCCTCTATCAGGAATCTAATAATCAGAAACCTAATAATTGTAGCTTTATACATTTTGCTACTAAACTAATACAACAGAAGTCAGAAGCAAATATTAGTACATGCATACCGGCATAGCAATCTACATTAATTTGCTTCACAACAGTAGCCAATTTACGTGTGGGTCGAACTGCCGAACTCGTCTACCAAACTAATACAATTAGCCTTCCCAATTTGCTTATAATGTCTAATTAAGATTTATTGCGTGGAAGTACTTGTGGTTTTTAATTTAAACATACATAAACTCACTTTTTTCCAGAAGGGGTAAGCAGAGGTGCTTCTAGGACATCCACATTTCGCCTTGTATGTTCCGTCCCACAATGTGATAGGGGGCGAGCCTATCGCCATATCGGGCACGATTTCCTGATTCCGGGCTGATTACGAACAGAAAAATTCAATTTTCACTTTGCCCGACCCGGGATTCGAAACCGAGACCTCAGCTTTGTAATCCTACCGTAGTACGAGACAACTACGCCACCGAGGCAGTCTTCAGTTCAGTTCTTGAATTATAATAATCAACTAACGAAGGTGTTAAGTTTATAACTATCTAATAAATTCATACTACTATTTTTCCTGAAAAGATGTTCCAAAGATGTTGTTATCAGTAAATTACCTAGTTGACGAACGATTAACCCCTACCACGACAGTTTATACCATATTTGGATCTGGTATAAACTGATAAAGCTTACTTTTCAAATACATATGTACGACCATCTGTATCATCATCATTTCAGCGCACATTAATCCACTGCTAGAGTTAGATCTCTTTAAAATATCATAACACATTGCTCTGTCCTGTGCCAGTCATATCCATGGTCTGCCGTAAAGCGTAATTATGTCGTAACTGATATGTTATTGTGATTTCTCACATTATTCATCTCTTTTATAGGCTGGGTTTTAAGACTTTGTGTAACTTTTATAAAAGGGAAGCGGAAATCTAGATGAAGTTCGCCAATCCCAAACAACAGAACAAATTGAAATATTATTTTATTCTATATCACTTAACAGTATTTGAAGTATACGCATATGTCTGTCATAATTAATTTCATAAAAGTCCTATTATTATATTAAATTGCACCGTTCAACCGATTGAATACGACCTTTTGAACACTGCGTGCCGTCGGCTTCTACCGTATTTACGTTTGAATTTTCTCCTTGTGTGGTAGCCTTTGAATTTCTCACTATTCGTCACTGTTTGAACGATGTTCAGCCATTTCTGATCTAAATCCTCGGGTGGTTTGTCGTTCACTAAAATTATAGGCATTGTGAGACAATTTTGTTCCACCTCTGCCCTAATATTGTTTTCTTTGAGGAATGGCACAATCTTATTGCTATCTTCTGGGGAGTTGATACTCGTGCTACTTTTGCTGGATATCACAGAGATTTCTAGGTTATTTTGTGTTGATTCCGCCATTTGCGCCTCGAGTTCAGCGGCTTCGTTCGCCGCGTTCATCGCAGCTTCCAGGTCGAGCATCTGAAACATTTCAAATTGTCTTATTTTATTATTCATAAACTACAAAATATTCTGCGGAAGATCACGGCTAGACACGGCCGCGATGTTAATTTAGTGCGTGAGCCAAACACAAAGAACAATGCGACTGTAATTTACAATCGTCGAATGTTCACTGTCGATACATTATAAACAAACAGCTGTTGCGAATACCAATAGGTATTTCCACATGTTGAAAACCACAAAGGCATCGTAAAACTATTGTGAAACAAATCCCGCGACCTGTGCCATTTAACGATTAGTGTAGCTGGAACTACGTACAGTACCCAGAGGAGATAAATATAAAAGTTTCTGTTTAATAAAACATTGGTATGCCTTTGAGCGGTTCGGGAGCAGACATGCCAATAAACGCTTTTACATTATCAGGAACAATAAACCGATTAAGTTGGAGTACGACATAAGTTTCTGGTGTGGGGCCAGCACGTACAGCAATTACAATACAAAATTACACTCTACGAAGGTTATTGTAATCTACGGTCCCATCGGCCGAACAATTTCGTATGGTATTGTAGTGAAGATTAATCCCAACTCGTGTGTTATTACGTCAACGTTTTTATTCAAATTGATTACAATGTTCTTCTTCTTCGTAATTATATGTGAGTTAAACGTGTTTGTATAAGCAACTGTAATGGGATGTTTTGAAATTGTATGTGTAGATTTCTTTGGAGATTTATTCTTTCCTTTCATTTGGCATAATTAATTCAGTTGCTGGTCTACGAAAGCACTTAACGTAATTAAAATTCTCAACTCTGACATCCGAATTAAATGAAGACATAAATTCATTTGGATTTACATGAAGCAGTCTATTTAAGATTATTTTATTTACAGGTTAGATATACAGAACTGTTGGATGTTTTATATTTTCAAAAAGAAACATTTTCTAATCGTTTAAAATTAGAATGTAGTTTTTTTGTTGCATAGGCCTAACAATGTAGCGGCTAATTTTATAGTAAAATCGTCAACACTGCCCACATGGCACATACACCCACAAAATCTAAAATAATATCCTATCATACACAGTGTGGATTATAGCTATAGGTTCTTAAAGAGTCAACAGAAATAAGTCTTGACCGAGGTCGACCGGAGTGGATGCGTTTCGCTCGATTAGTGGAATTGTTGGAGTCCAGAAAATGGTGTTAGAACATTAAAATCTACCCGAATAGCAGCCGGCTTAAAGTACCCTGGAAAACTCATACCAGCTGCCCTCACAAAAATTGTGAATTTCGGATTTGGTCTAAACCGATTTCGAAGAGACCAGCACATTTAGATTGTAATTTTTTTGTGACTCTTTTCTATGTGATACTTGTTCCCCACATAACAAAATTTTAATTTAATACGGATAAACTTCTATTCCTTCTATACGCTCAGCTAAATACCGAGCAAGATAAATGGAATGGCATGACGAATCTATCACTCAAGTATTCTTCGTTGATGTTTGACAAACTGCCGATTCGTAGTTGCAATAAATCTTAACAAATCACTGTGGAACCGATTATGTACGGCACCAGTCTGGACGCGCGCCAACACGACTAATCCGTGACTTATAGTGGACGTTTCCTACTGGCGTTTCAAATTGTAATGTCTTTTGAATAGAGATTTTGTTTTAGAACAATTTCTCGAATGCAGTGCGTGATCAGTGTGCTAGCACCAGACTACGGACATCCTAATTGGTTATTAGCCTTACACAAAAATGTATAATACTACAAACACTGCAACAATCATGTGTCAAGATGCTGTGGCCAGTGATGACGATGACCAGTGACGGCTTAGTTAAGAATGGAATACCTGGTAAAATTAAGCACTTTGGATGGCAGAGTACGAACTCTAAAATGATTGGGCTATTTCCTAACCTATTATCGTAGCAAAATGTATATAAATAAGGTAATTGGATACTAAATATATTTCTTGTAAGCCGTACTTGTTATTCTTAAAAAGAAGTCAGAGACGTAGTTTTTCAAAATATGTATGGATAATATTGAGTGTTATTTTCCATTGCCCTTCAATGTTTAGTCTGAGCATGTCTGCGCATAAAACTGTAATACAAACAGAGTACTTTCATAACATACAAAATGCAACAGCAGAGATCAGAAACTGCATCATACTTACACACGGCAACCCATCACGCCGAAAATAATGGTACACGCTCTTTTAATACATCCCAGAAACGCGCTAACCACGTACTCAAGTGAAATGAATTATATGCTTACATAAAACGAAAGCAAATGATTTTTAACATGCACACTATATTTATGAATATAAAATTTATTAACTATTAATTTCGTAAAACAACTGTGAAAGTTTACGGTGCACTCCGCTTTACAGAAACCTTGCCCGTCGGTTTATAATTTAAAGTGTTCCTAAACAATGCCATGTGAGCGTAAATAAACACCGTTTGTTTGGGTTAATCTATAAAATTGGGTCCGAAAAATATTAACCGCAAACGTTTGTCGTAAAATGAATGTCGGAAAACAAACACTCGCATATGTTTGTTGATTCTAAAATCCCGTTTAATTGTGTTCACGGCTTCTACGAACACGCGAAACGACGCCTTCCAGACTGATCCTAGAAAATCAATTCAGATAGCTAAGAATCATAATAAAATCTCAGCTCTCTGGAATAATATTATTGAAAAAAACAAACCCGACATTTTGATGCTTTCGCAGTAGAAAACTACGCATTCTAAAAAAATATTTAAATGCAAATGCTTTTATAAGAAACGAACATTTGAAACCGGCTAACGTAAAAACACGTCTACTATATTTCTAATAATGACATTATTTATAAGCTACTTACGTAGTTTTATAGAATAGGTATATGATTAGCATACAAAAGTATACATTATAGTAGGTTGCTTTCATGTAAATAATGCTATAGAATTATCAACACGAATAGGTAGGGCTCCGAAAACAAAGGATATAATTAAAGATTACAAATTCAAATGTGCTTAAAAAGCAACGAAACTCACGCTATAAAAGTTATTTTCCAGACAAACAGAAATCCCATGAAATACACCTGTATTTAATACATATTAAACGCAATATGCGAGCGAATTTCAAATGCAAATTTAACGATATTTTTTATTTGGCAGTCACATGTTAGACTACTCTAAGCCACCTAACAGCCTCATACCTAATCCCAGGGTAGAAGATTGTGTTATGGGTGATACTACGATGTACTCTTGATATTACAAATCCCGAACTCGTAACAAATTAAAAATTAATTTAAAATTAACTAAATTAAAATCGTATTTCCTTTACACTGAATAGCTTTAACCTTTTGTTTTTATTGTTGTTTGTATTTCTTAATATAGTTTACGCTTACCTAGCTCTTGTCTCTTGATTATTGTTAAAATTTATTTTAGATTCATTGTAGATAATATTATCAGCATTCTCCAATTTTCGATGACACATTTAGATCATAGCATTAATAACTAATAACAAATCTTTGTGTTGTTTTTTTTTTCAAATGCTATGTAATATGTTAAATGTGATTTTTTGTAAAAATAATAAATACAAAAAGAAACTGATTCATCACACAAACATTCAGATCCAAGAATCGAACTCTCATTTCGCGGACGGCGACTCAATCAACTGTGCCTAGGAGACTGTCGGAATTGACATGTTTTTAGTACGAAGTTACGCTACCTGTCCAGATTTTGTATACAATAGATAACCTTCCACCCGAACGAAGCAGGGCCAAGCCGCTAATTGATAAAACAAAGCAAACAAACCTTCGTGTTTTTTATTTTCGCCATTTGGAAAACATTCCACCAAACCACGATTAACAATTGCATGTAAATGAACTCGATGTTGTGATTAATCCAGAGCAAACATTTTAATATCCCTTTGTTACAGTTGCTTTGTTGAAAGAATACTATAGCGTGATTGAGAACAAGTAGTAAAATCAAATAGACCTAATTGTGAGCAGGAGATAAAGGCCCACGCCTTGGACTTTTTGCAATGAGTGATCTATTCGTAGTTTCAATTTGTGCTTTAACAAAGACCTAAAATTCTACGTGGGCTACACGATACCATGCAATACCCTTTGAAGCAGTGAGAATTTCGGCACGTTTTATATGGATAGGGGTACTAGATTCTACGATTTAATCTGCGTGACTAGACAGCACTGACGCTTGAGAAATTAAAGCACCAGGAACAACATAACGCTTTTGCGATGTGACGGTCCACCATGTACGAATTAAATAGATACTATCTAACATAGGGGCAATCGTGCCGGTCTTACAAGCCTATATGGAGAGAAGAGATATTTCGATAATTATCTAAATAAAAACAAATGCGAAGTGACGACGAAATACGATCACTGCGTTAGTGATCTAGGCTGATCCCGCAAGAAGGCGGGCACGAAGATGCCGATAAGTTAATTGCCGTCTATTCAGCGATGTCCCTGCAATATCAAAAATACCAAATTTTTTATTTTGCGGGTGGTCTAAAATCAAATCAAAATCAAAATATTCTTAATTCAAATAGTCCGGGTATGTCATATTTTTTCTCACCGCATGTATTGCTATGTTTTGCCACAAGTTAAAGGGCGTTGGTCTCTTATGATGTAAGTGATCAAGAATAGATTTTTAGCCGACAGAAACTCAGAAAAATGTTTATTTCCAAAGTAAAGAAGGACCCAAAAGGATTTTCATCACGAAAGAAAATACAAAAGGATGTGTTACTTACGAGTTTTCTTTATATTATATTACTGTGATGAGTGCTGGAAATGATGCGTCATCAGCTAATTCTGACCTGCGCTAGCTCATTTCACAGACATCGATGGATAGTAAATGTCAGTAGATAAGAAAATCATGGCCCAACGCGATTCGTTAATCTACTCAGTATTAATTTATGAACGCGTGTGGGATTTCTCGTAGGCAGTAAATAGCACGACATACGGATTTACTGTGTCTGCACGCTATGAGTCATCTTTACTTATTTGTTCTAATTTACATGAAGAGCACTACACACCAAAGCCACCGTCCCACTGGCCTTTTTTTTGTAGCCTATAATGTGTCCCACTGCTGGGCAAAGACCTCCCCTTTCTTCCTCCACTCGACCCTGTCTTCCGCGAGCTTTTGCCATTTGGACTCGAATGTATCCAACTCGTCTTTCCACCGCATTTTTGGTCTTCCGCGTTTTCTCCGGCCATTCATGGGAATCCAGCTTGTAGCTAGCCTGGCCCAACGGATTGGATGCATTCGAGTTACATGTCCTGCCCAACTCCATTTTAATGTAGCCGCCTTGCACCCTACATCTGTAATGCGAGTTTTAGAGCGCAGTTTGGTGTTTCGGATGCGGTCGGTCAGCCTGACACCAAGAATACTGCGCTCCATTGCCCGCTGGCAAACCTTGACTTTGAGCTTCTGTGACGCAGTCAATGACCACGTCTGGGCGCCATAGATTAGGATGGGCAAAATGCACATGTCGACGAGTTTTCGTTTAAGTGAGAGCGGAAGATCACCTCTTAGAAATTCTTTTAAGGACCAGTAGCTCTTCCAAGAATTTTCGCTCCGTCTGGAAATTTCCCAGTCTTGTCTATTCCTGAAAGAAACTATCTGGCCCAAGTAAACGTACTTTTCGACGTAGTGTATTATTTGCCCGTCTACCGCCACTGCGGGTGTCATGCTGTTGGTCATTAACTTTGTCTTTGCCCCATTCATCTGAAACCCAACTTCAAGGCTCGCCCGGCTCAGGTCTTCGAGCATTGTGCGTATTTCGTTTGGATTGGTGGCGAAAAGGAGTATATCGTCGGCAAACCGGAGATTAGTCAATCTTCTGCCACCAACGAGTATACCCTTCTCGGTCCACGATGACGCCAAGGTCTGAAAATTTTCTTCTAAGGTGCTGGTGAAAAGTTTGGGGGATACTGGGTCTCCTTGCTTTACGCCTCTTTGAATTTTAAATGATTGTCCGGGTTCAAAGACATTAATAGTGGCTGTGCTGGATTGATATATTGTTTTCAGGAGCTGTATATATGTATCGTGTATTTTCTGATTTTGGAGAGCTGTAAATATTGATTGGTGCCTGAGACTGTCAAAAGCTTTGGTGTAATCCACAAATGCTATATACAGTGGCAAATTGTATTCGCTATGTTTTTCTATTATTTGGTTCAGGGTATGAAGGTGGTCGGTAGTAGAGAAATTAGGGCGGAATCCTGCTTGTTCAGGAGGTTGATGGGAATCCAGTTCACTATCAATTCTGTTTTGGATTATTTTTATAAAGATTTTATATATATGTGAAACAAGACTAATAGGACGATAATTGTTAATGTCGCTCTTATCTCCATTTTTATGGATCAGTATAATGTTAGCGTGGCAGAAATTATCGGGGATTGGACCGGTTGATAATATAGCATCAAATAGATTTGTATATTTGTATTTCCTTCTTTGGCTGTTCTTAAATTAATATTTTTAATAATTGCAATTTTCATATACTCAGTATTGTAATTTCTAATGTCTTTTCTGATACTTATTTTTACTAGTTTGTCAAGGATTTTAAATTCTGGAGTGCCATAATTTAATTCAGCCCGTTTATTAATAAGGTCTAGGGTAGCTTTTGTCAGTTTTTGAACTTTTTTTTGCAGTGTTTTTAATATTGTTACTTGCTATTTTTATGCTATTTATAATGTTGTTATACGCCATTGTTGTTGTATTTATTTGGTCACTATCAGTGGAAAGATTATTGAAGAAGTTATTTAAATCATTGTTAAATGTATCTTGGTTTTTAATTAACGATGAATAGTTATGTTTTTTAATACAGCTTTTGAATGATTTTGTTCTTAATTGTCTAATGTCAAGTTTTATTTTAATTCTCAATGGCCTGTGGTCTGAACTGAAACTTATTTTATTTATTACACCAACGTCATTAACTATTTTCCTTGTCCAACACAACGTATAATCTATTTCGTTTTTAGTGAAATATCGGGTGAAGCCCACGTCCAGCGTCGTTGCGGTTTTTTAGGAAAGAAAGAGTAGCAAATTTTTAAATTAAGTCCATAGGAAAATTGTATTACTGGCCACTAGCCTATGTTGGCATTTTTTTGCTGGTGGGTTAGTTGGCGGCTTCACTCATTACACATCGGAAAACTTTGTCGATGACATGGCAGCAGCTCGACATGACATGACAAACATTTATATGACGTTGCTGAGTGTCGCCGGGTAACAAAGCACAGCTTGCGTCGCCAACATGGCGGCGGGCAACACATGCGGGCGCTTGTAGCCGATATGATTACTTTCTTATAGTCCTCCGGGTTGTGTACGGTTGGTAACATCAGCGACATGAAGTATGAGACGTGACATTATAAGGCAAACTAATACGTCACCACAAGCATTTCTAACGTATGTGAATTCCACTAACCCGAAGTCTGTGTAGTATTATACAAGCAGCGTTCTACTCTCAATCGAGCTTTTGATTATAGTGCAATCCTGTGCGTGGCTGTGGCCGACTATGGGATGATCAAGTGCTGAATTTCGATTGGGCGCTGGAAGTATAAAGACGTTCTTATGTTGAATCTAAGTGAAATACACAGATCAAAGTATGCATGTTTATTGTGATTTGTTGCAATATAAAAAATCATTAGCTATCTTTGTGCCTCAGTTCCTTTAAAGAATTTCTTTCCTGCAAATTCTACATAAATGTTTAAAATGTGGATCAATTTTGAGTCGAGACCAAAGTAACGAAATAGCGAAATTGATTGCTCTTTTACTTAAACATATACATATTTTTATTACCAAGCCTGTTGAACTACTTAGATGTATTCTGTGGGGGCTTAATGTTGCTAAAGTTCAAGTTTATAACTGCAATAAAAACTTTCCTAAAAATAACTCTCAATGTTTTTTCAGATAAAAGTCTCAATGTCGAGTATTATCTTGTTGTTTTTTATGTATTTTGTTATTCAAAAGCCGAGTTTGTACTTAACCTATGACCCAATCGAGGTACTTTGGATCTTAAAATATTTAAACAATTCTTTAAACTTTAGACCGCTTTAGATTCACTGTGATGCACTAAGGAATGAAATATGCCTACGTTTTATGGCGCCCAGGGTCATTAGTGATGTGTGGGTGGACGTTGCAATTAATTCAAAGCATTGAGGACATCGATATCAATAATATAAGACAATTATCAAGGAGACTAACCAAGCAAATATACAAGAATAGCAAATAGACATGAATGGAAGAGTCGGTAGGGGTCGACCTCACCGAACTTATACGATCCAAATCGGTGATACCCTCAAGGGTCAGGTCAAAAATACCCTAAACCGACAAGCATGCATGAAGAAATTGATGAAAGTGGATGAAGCAAAAGTAGTGTGTCAGGATCGAGCAAAGTGGCAATGCATAGTCTCTGCCTACCCTTATGGGATACAGGCGTGACGATTATGTATGTATGAATGATCAAGGAAGACATTTGCGAGCACCAATACGTAGGTGCGAACAACAAATCACATACAGCCGTACCTAAAGTATACAGGGTATATCAAGACTGCTAACAAAAACGACGCCAGGTGGTAGTTTTAGTGACTACAGACAAGATGCAACTAAAATTTTTGCAAAAAATTGCGACGATAATTTTTTGTATTTTTTTAAAATCATTGTATTTGGGTGGTAAATCCATACTTTTTGCTAAAATTATAATTTAAAGATTTGCGTACTACAGCGTTTTTAAAACTAAAACGGTGTACATTCTTTTTTTAGGATTTTTTTTGTATTTACCACCCAAATACGATGATAGGAAAATAATCGTCGCTTTTTTTTTTGTAAAAATTTTAGTTCCATTGTGTCTAAAGTCACTAAAACTACCACCTGGCTTCGTTTTCAGTAGCAGTCTTGATATACCCTGTATATGTACATTTTACAATAAACGCCAGAGCTAGTAGCTAGCTAGCTAGGTGTGAGAAATCTCTGCACCCTTTTCAGGATTCCGACCCTGCGTGAAGCGGCGGATATTACGCCCTCGATTTCTTGAATTTAGATTGAAAGGGAATTTTCATACCTAGGATAGTTTCTTGTAGGTACTTTTTTATTACTGCCTCGGTGGCGTAGTGGTACTACGGTATGATTGCAAAGCTGAGGTCTCGGGTTCGAATCCCAGGTCGGGAAAAGTGATATTGGATTTTTGTATTCATTATCAGCCCGGAGTCAGGAATTTGTGCCCGATATGGCGATAGGCTCGCCCCCTATCACATCGTGGGACGGAATATACAAGGCGAAACGTGGGTGTTCTAGTAGCACCTCTGCCTACCCCTTCTGGGAAAAAGGCGTGTGTTTATGTATGTATGTATGTATGTACTTTTTTATTATTATTTCAGCATGTACACTAGGTACTAAAATGTAAACATGTCACGTTTAGTTGTTTGGGGCGTTCTATATGCATAACCTATGCTGTATAATTGTTATTGTATTTTGCGTAAATGATATAAATAAATAAAATTCTATTATTTGACAGCCTCCGTGGCGCAGTTGGTTGAACGCCGGCTGTGAAACGTGAGGCCGAGGGTTTGATCCCCGCACCGAGACAAATATTTGTGTAAGCCACAAGTATTTGTTTCGGGTCTGGGTGTTTGTGAGACCGAAAAGTCCCTCGTAGTTTCTGATACCCATGACATAAGACTCGATCTTAGTGTGGGATCAGGACTATGTATGTGGCTGTTGGGTGTTTATATATTTTTTTATTTATTATTTGCTTTAAAATAACAAATATACAGATTTATTGAGAATCGCCAGTATAATAAAACATACTATAGAGCTTGGAAATTAATCTTGTGTAAACGGGATTATTACGTAAATAAATTACAGACAGACGCTTTTCTCAGTAACTCATAGATGGTTCATAACCAACAGACATCTATCTCAATAATTAGATAGCTCATCATAACCTAAGTACTACCTAGTGTCTTTAATACAGTATTGTAAATTTAAACTGTGGCATTACGCATGGGAAGGGTTAGTTCGCTGGGTGAAGTTTCACGTATATCCTATGTAGGCTTAATATTAGAAGATTAATAGTTAGATAGCTGTTATTAATGGTAATTTCGTAATGGAATATAAATCCACATTAAACTTTGCTGTATCTGTATTATTTAGGACGTAATTTAGACTTGAGTTTATTCCGCGCTGTTAAGCTAGTTAGGCGGAAGAAACTTTGATAATAAATTTATTTGCCTATTATGATATAATCTTATAGATCCTTACAATAATTTATGTGGTATGAAGTGCGTTTACCCGCGATAGAGTAGCGTGATTACCGGCGACCTGTAATGGGTTAGGCCATAGCCAAACCTCTAAATTGAACCTCTCTCTGCAATGCTCTGCAGTGCTGTGCAATGGATGTATCAAAGCTTATATTTTATATATTATTGTATGCGCTTATATCTCTACACAATAGATTTACTAGTAAGATTTACCAATCCGCAATAGGCCAGCATGGTGGACTATATAGCCTAACCCCTCTCAATCGTACTCTCGATTTTAGAGAAAGCTCGTGCTCTGCAATGGGACGTATCTGGGATGATACAGTACAGTACCATTAACACAATTATTTTTAATATTAAAAACATTACCTACCGCTCATATGAGTGTAATTGATTTACTTGGGGTATAAGTAAGTCGTAACTGTTTTAAACATACCGGAAGTAAGATATTATATAGAAGGTAGGTAAAAGCTGCGAAAAATTTGATAGTTAAAACGGACACGCGGGCGGTGGTTAATTTGCGAGGGCGGATAGCGCGAAAAAGAGCAAAGGGTTATCGATGAAAAAACATGCACCGGGCGAAACGGAACCGCATCACGAGTATTTGCATGTCTAGTATCAATCATGTATATTTTCCATTTTTGTACGTGCGACGCCTTTTGCAAAAAAAAAAACAATATAAAAAACTCAAACGAAGTCATTCCATAACTAACATAATTTATAGGATACCTACTTCATTATCGCGAAAGAGGAATTACAGGAAAACTCAAGATGAAATTACTACTTTCCCCAATGATGATACTTGATTTTTATTGCGATGAATGGCGAGACGAGCATGCCATTCGCCTGATAGTAAGCGATACGACCGCTCATGAACAGTAGCGACACCATGAATTACGAAACATTGCTTGGCATTCAACTGCGCTCGCCATCCTGACACATAACATGTTAAGTCTTATTATGTCCAAAAGTTACTCTGGTTACAACTTCCTTCAAACTGGAAAGCAACAGTGCATTCCCACCGCTGTTGGCGAGAGAAACAGATATTGCAGTTGGGTAGACCGACGTCTACTCAAGCGGCTTTTCACGTATGAGAGACTTACCACCAGTTACATATTCACATGAGTCTCATTAAATATTTTTATTTCCTTCCAAAATTAATAATACGAATAAATCGATGTATTTATTTATTTAAAATGGTTCACCAACAGCATAATACTTTAGATCGCTTATTTTTTATTAACTAGGTATAGTTATGTAATTTTTGAATGTATTTGCATACAGGTTTGGCCAAAATAAACAATAACTATTACTTAATTAGGTATGTGGTAATGTTAAACAATAAAATTTTAATTAAATAAAACTGTAATAACACAACAAGAAACAATGAAATTGCAGTTATTACTCTTCTATACTATCAATTTACATAAATAACAACTTAAAGCACATTGGCAAACATTTTTTTAATGAAAACAAAACAAATTAAACAATTTAAATATAAATTTAAAAACGATAAACACTTCTCGGACTTGCAGACTGATACTTGTAAATGCGAATGGAATTCACAGAAACATATTGTAATTTAAAAACAGCAACAGTTTCCTATTCGGAATCCGATAAAATAGCGTTTCACCAACATTTCCGTGTAACCACATTTTTACATCAACTTTCATAGAGTTTCATTTGAGTTTAATCTCCGGAGCGGCGTGCGAGTGACGCCTACCTCTAACCTATTCAACTGCCGTATTCATGTTATTTATTTAAAACACCTTTGAAGTTATATTTTTTTATAATTCATTCATTGACTTTGATGTTTAATTGAGGTGCTGTAAATAAAATAGGCAATACGGAGCTATTTGATCTGACGTAGGAGGAAAAATGTAAGGAAATAAGCATACTAGTCTACGATTTTTTCAAAGGTAACAAAGTATACTAATTCGCATTAGGTCGGTATGGTAGAGTAAAGGGTTATAAATAAAAAACAAATGATGTCAGTGGGCATTCGTAAAATTATCTTGCTTCATGGATAGGATACTGTCCCGCCCTCACACCCGCCACTGCAACTCCTGTAAGCCAGGATCAACAGTCGCACGCATTATAATGACACCGGGCATTGGAGCTCAGCGCGTCTCCGGAAATGTGTAACTTATCTTTAACCCGCAACGAAATTAATCATTAAATTAATAGGAGGAGTTGGAAATATTTTTTGTCCACTTCCCTCCGTAATAACGCGCGTGACAAAACGATGAAATAAAGAGATAAATAACCTCAGATAAAAATACTACATGGATAACAACTTAAGACTGTAGGTGGTAAGGTAGGCGCCGACAGAAGAATACTAATGCGAAACAAAACAATAATTATATCGATAAATCTAGACATTGTTCTTGTTAAATGTGACATCCTAAAAATGAACTAAAAATTGAGTCATTCACATTTTGAACATCATAACTTTCGCTGCGAAAATTCCTTAGTAGCAATTTTGCCTACTTATTTATCCAAACAGCAACATTTGTATCTGACATAAGTTATTTATCCCAAGACAACAATAGATAAAGCTGAGAGCTATCAAAGCGTCCTTTATGCGGTCTGGCGATTCACATAATCCCCACACGGTTTCATAAACGCGCTGTCAAACCGGCATCAATCGATTACAATCCCAGCGCGGCTAACGCACATGTTTACGTTTCGGTAAATTGCAGACCGCCCGATGATTCAAGATACAATGTTTACACCGAACATCGCTGCCCTGTAGTACATTCACGTACAGGCAATTAACACTTTGATTGAGATACGATGACGAAACGGGATAAATTGAGCGATGAGATCCTCCTTTTGAAATAAAGAATTGAACTTTCCACAATCTTATTAAACATCTATCGAATATATTTTTAGTTACGTATATATTAACTAATAAACAGAATTTATTTTCGCAAATATTCCATTTGATGCTACAGTGAAAGCGATGCGCAGAATTTCGCAACACAATTAAGATCAATATGTTAACACATCATACGTTATCGGCGATGTTTCCGTAAAGTTCATTACAAATTGCAATATGGCCGCTGATGTACACACTACACAATCAATATTGATTATTCGTCTACATCTCACTACTACATTGGAAACACGCGAGGTTAAAACAGTTTTCTCACTATTTTTCACTCATGTGTAAGTATTTATTTATATTTCTCTTTGTATTTAAACACATAACGGGCTCATACGTTCAATTGTATAAACGCGAGGAGAGATTCGGATAATGACGTGTCTACGTGAATCGTCTGCCAGATCGAGAAGAGAAAGATAAATCATTCGAGAAGAAATAAATTGTGTTAGCATTCGCCGCAGTTACCAAGTGTTTGATGAATAAACTGAAGCAAAAAATGGACATTAAACATATATGAATGTAGAATCCATGCGTATGATGGTTTGCAGTGGCCCCATTCATGACTACAAATCGGTTTTGTGATGAATGAATTATGAATCCACGAACGGAATGTTAAACGTTGCATGTCAGTGGGTGAATCAACCGCCAGACCGTATGCCGGTATTTAGATGCCGTGGAAATTAAAAATGTCTTGTTTAGATTCTCCACTTACAAAATTTATGCGTTAACAAAATTAATAGGCTTTTCAATAATAACAATTAATAAAATACATTATTCACCCTTCCCTGTGTAAGATTTTCAATAGAAAAATTGTATTGAAGATAGAATATTTACAATTAATTGTGTGGGAGGGTAAATAAGAATTCGATCGTATGCCAATCAAATTGAATAACGGTCTCGAAAGGCCGATGGTATGTTACAGTTTAACGTCTGGTCTATAGCTAGCCAAAGTTTGACAATAAGGCCGCATAAACATCCTATCTCAATAATATCTGTCTAAATGTATTTATTACTGTATGATATATTGGCGAAAATTATGGGACTATTAAGTCACTCAATTATTAGTAAACCTCACACACTGACCATAAATAGAAGCAACTTAACTCAAAACAAAAAAATATAAAGCTCTGCCTAGCACATGGTATAATGCATTTTTGATGTCGGGGCCGTTGATGGCACCTGCTGGACAAGCCCATTGATACTGTGCAACTAAAGTAAAGTACAGTGACAGTTCCGCTGATCTATCAAGAAGACCTGACTCTCACAAGAGCCCAGTAATTCTTAAAATTTCTTCCTAAGTTTTTGTGGTTTATATGTAGTGGTCAATAAAAAGTAATGTTATTGATTTTATGTACTATTTTATAAAATGGTAGAAACTATTAACAATATCCCCACACGCACATTTGTAGTGCAATACAACCCAAGGTATACCGCCGTGCTGATATTCAATTGCAAGAATTTTGATACTTAAACGATGAAAGAAACCCCACTGAAGTACGTCGTCGCATTTCAATTTCAGCCTTTGTATCCCCGGTTTCGAGCAGACTTGCTTACTTCCCAACAAGGTTTACTATCTCTTATCGATGGGTAGACTGTTCAGATTTCCCTATCCTCACCACCAACTACATTGCATCCTCTTTTTTTTCTACCCAAAATGTATAATATTACCTTAAGTTTATCCCTCGACGCGGTATACAGCACCCACGCTACGTACACGAACATGATGAGGGCTGGTATGACCAGGCTGGCCACCACTGGGATCCGGCGCACCCACGCGTGGTAGAAGGCTAGTATGAACAGCAGAATGCCCACTAATATCGCGATGTATCGCCCCGTCCGTCGCCTTTCCTCCTGAAACCAAGTTAACACGAACTCAACTAATGAACGCATTATCGGTTTCAGTAATACAAGAGGTACAGAAGATAAAATTCTCAGAGCATTTTGTATTATCCATATTCGACAGCCTCCGTGGCGCAGTTGGTTGGACGCTGACTGTGAAACGAGAGGCCTTGGGTTCGATCCCCACATCTAAATAATTGTTCGTATGAACCACGAGTATTTGTTTCTGGGTATTTGTGAGACCGAAAAGTCTCTCGTAGCTCCTGATACCCACGACAACAGTCTCGATCTTAGTATGGGGTTAGGACTATGTATGTGACTGTTGAGTGTATTTATTTAAAGTGACCGTTTTGATTCGTCTACCTATATTTCCAATGTGATATTGTGTATGTAGACAATTAATGGTAGGTGCACAATATGAAATCATAATTTTATTATGAAGTACCATAATACCATTCTCAATCGAACTCTCGATTGCAGAGTAGGCCCGTGCCCTGCAGTGGGTCGTATATGGGCTGATACAATACAATACAATACAATTATGAAGTATGCACGTAATAATTATGTATATCTACTTCATGGTGATTTCCATCGGAAATACCTAACTCATCCAAACAATAATTCTAATTTCACTTGGTGATATATAAAAAATATGAACTGCTTTGTGTGTCCTCATTCTCCTATATAATCCACGTAGGGATGATTTAGGCCTCTCCCATAGATCGCCACATAGACATGGCTGAATAAAGAGAGATATGAATGATTTTGCAAAAAATCTATTTTTAAGGCTTCTTAATCCACATTTCACTTGCTCAAATTGTTTAAACAATAAATCATTGTGCTATTGACCCAATAGTGCTTGTTCTCTATTACAAAACAATTATTCTACTGTGATCCAATGAGACTATAGTTTCTTCGTAAAGATGCTTTACTCTTAAAAGCACCATGAAGTTCAAACGGGATCCCTGAAAAGTAAACTAAAAACATAATAGAACATGAAAATACCCGCAAAAAGTATGCGGATGCAGACATATCTGGAAATAGCTCAGCTAGCATGGATTTAGCTAAAAGCCATACGTACAGGATGCGCCTAAAAGCTTCTGTTTACCGGAGATGCGCTGGGAAGCCAATCTGCATATTTTATGGAACATATCTACGCTTCATTACTGAGCAAAATGGATTTTTATTTCAATGTGGTGAAGCAAGTTTTAGTCTCATATTTTTTTTGTACGTTCTTAGTGAGATACGTGACTGGGGGGTTACTCTATAATCCGAAACGAAAAGTTCGAATGTTCGGACTTCGACGTCCGAAGCAAGTTATAAGTTTTTCACTTCTAAAAATTTACACGACTCACTATGATACTTATCATTCACCCCGAATTAAGTCTACAGTTATGTCGTACGATAGTGAATTCGATCCTTTTGTGGAGTCCCTAGGCACATTTGTACAGTTTAACGTGGGACATCCGAACATTCGAACTTCGTCTCGGATAGAGTAGCCCCCTATATTAGCTGATATATACAAAACCGTCGCGTGGGAATCCCGTAGGGGTAAATAGAAACTAGTAGACTATCGAACTCTATTTTGTTTGATCTTGATATACCACTTGAGTACATATCCAGCCTCATCAATCTCTAGGATATTCATCACTAACTGAATATGAATTGCCATATCATAATCAAAGTAGAGCATCATAAATCCGTACTGTTGGGAGATTTTAATCCATCGAAAAATTCACTTACATTAAAATACAATCATAAAATAAAATAATCTTCTTAGCGACACTGTTGTGTTCCGGTTCGAATGACATTGTAGCCAGAGTAACAACTGGACGTAATGTAAATGATACTTAACATCTTATGTCTAAGGATGGCGAGCGCACTGGAACGCAAATCATTGCTTTGTATTTCATAGTTTTGTTTAGTTTTGCTACTGTCCATAAGCGGTCATATTGCTGATCATCAGGCGTATGGCATGCTCGTCTCGCCATTCATGGCGAGCAATTTACAAGTAACTGCTAAAGAAGGAATCAAACTTACACAATCAATTCACATCACGCGTCAATCAAGCAAGTTTCGTAGGACCCTAAAAGTTGCGCCGGCATAATAAGGCATGTGTAGTGAGAACATGTAATACAATTAGCAGTGATTGCATTAGCGGTCCCCGGGCAGCGGACGGGCCGTCGTGGACCGCATCAGCAACTCAATCACCCGATGTGATTGAATCAGGCGGCACTTGAAACAAGCTGCCTTAGGCGAGACACTATTCTGAAACTGATGTTCGCTATTTACGGGTTTAAAGTAAAAGATTTTCATAACAGTAGAAACAACTGAGTCGTTACTATTGTATTCTGCCTTAAGTAATGTTATATTTTATGCGGAGGTTGCGACAATATAACTGTCGTCCTCTTAATAAATTGAATTGACTGAATAAGCAATCCAATCCAATCCAATCCATCAGCCAAAGAAAACGATTGCTGAACATAGGCGTCTCCTAATGATTTCCACAGTGATATGTTGGAGGCAACCTGCATAAGCAATACACAAATCTAATGCTGAGACATTTCTACTCTCTACGTGTTCTAAAAATCAGGTAAAGGCGTTGCATGTGTATCTTGTCTTTTAGCACCTATACGAGTAGTAGGCGTTAAACAATATCAGAAGCTTATTAGCTGGTAAATGTCAAATATTGGGAATACTATTTTGGTCAAAATCTAAGCTAATAGTAGAATAATGCCTATAATCCCCTTTAACAGGGATCTAATTTAGGACAAGACTCGTTTTCACTAATGATGTAGAAGCGAATTTCGACCTGTACAGATTCCGTCCAAATGTTTCAAATGTCATTACAGCATGGCATTATTAGAAGACAAATGAAGCTAATGATAAAAGTTGTCCTCGTTTATCATAGCGTTACAATTAAATATGTCTTTGTTTCAAAACAAAACAATTTCTTCAACTATGTCCCGTGTACTCTGAAAGTGTTTAAAAAAGTAAATTCTGCCAGCCCAAATTACTAGACATTGCTAATTTATAGAATGTTTTAAGATTACGTCAAGATGTTATGATATATTGTTATATGATTTATATGTTGTATACAATAGTAGGATTTCGTAAGAACTGAGCAATGCAAAACATGCAGACGCCGGAAGATGCATATTAGGTCGGCGCCCCATGGAACGCTGTGACCAATTACTCGACTACAGTCTACAATCTTCTCTCGCCGAAAGTTCTGTTGTGCAAAGTAATAGGACTAGTTTTTCTCTTGACATTTTATTACCCTAGACATGTTAATATTACGAGTATAAGTAATTATTGTTTATAATTTATGAAAGCATAGGTATCTCAAATATATATTATATATTATATATATATATATATATATATATATATATTTCTCGATGACTTAAACAAATATGTGATGACGATCGTGATGACGATCGAGTTTGTAAAATTGCCATAATGACACCGAGCATTGAAGCTCAACGAGACTCTGGGACGGTGTAGCTTGTTTTTAAACCGTAACGAAATGAATCATAAAGTCAAAGGAATTGTCGATATGTCAACTCCTTTACCCCCATCGCTATTTGCTCTTCCCTTGCATTCTTAACCGGATTTGGTGGTAGGAATTCGTATCTGACCGAATAGCGCACATTCTAGACAAATGTTAAATCTGTTGTTCCGAGCAGGTAGGATGAAACGATTTTTTTTTAATGTGGTAATACTGATATAGGTATACAGCTAGGAAAAAATATCTTCGAATAAATAAAACATAGTAAATACAAACATTCGTCTACTTACAAATATGTTTAAACTGCCGCGCACACGTCATAAAAGCACGTGATGACTATGTTGGCAAGCAAGCGTCAGTTTAGTTACTAGTACGGAGTCACGGTTAATGACGTCATATAACAATATGGAGTGACGTCATACACGGATGTGCTGATTGGTGTTTTGATTGATGTGAAAAACAGAATGTTTCAAACTTAATTGATGTTGTATATTGTAATACAATCAATAATATTCAAAAACACATCTTAACATTGAAACCATTTTTCCCAACAATATTTAAGACTTTTCAGAGATTATTTCTCGGTTGCCCATTGGGTTATATGGCGAGAGATAGTCATCCGAAAGTGACAGATTTCTTAACATGCTTTTATTGGTGAATGCGAGATTTATAAAACCATCAAAAGTAGCCTTTCCGTAGCAATTTAAGACTTGATCTAAACGAACAAAATATAGACAATATTTAATACAAGTTTACGTTAGTGCGTACGTTGTTAATAGGAAAAACGGGACTTCCTGGAAATCTTATATTAAAATACCATTTTAAGTAGATATTATATTTTATTACGGAAATTTGCTAATGAATATTCAATACATGAAAATGGTTACCTAGAGCAGGACGATGTTAGCGATAAGCCAACATAAGAAAATAGTGATTTCGATAGCTCCCGTAGTAGAGTGCTTAAGAGACCGGCTGTGAAACAAGAAGCCGTGAGTTTGATCCACGCTGGGAGACTATGTGGCCGGCCCACTGCCTCTTTAACTTGCTAATCCTTTGGACTATGTCGGTCACCTTTGTTCTCCCACGGATCTCTTTATTCCTAACTAGATCTCGTAGGGAAACACCGAGCATAGCCCTCTCTATAGCGTGTTGAGTGACATTGAGCCTTCGTATAAGGCCCATAGTAAGAGGCCCCGTTTCGGTGGCGTATGTCATCACGGGCAACCCACAACAATCAATGGATTTCGTCTTTAGGCACTGTGTGTTTCTATACATTAAACTATGAATGCTAGTTGGTCGGACTACTCCGGCGGTGTAGTTGTACTACGTTACGGTTTCAACGCTAAGGTCTCGGGTTCGAATCCCGGATCGGGCAAAGTGAAATTGGATTTTTCTATTCATTATCAGCCTGGAGTCAGGAATTTGTGTCAGATATGGCGATAGGCTCGCCCCCTATCACATTCTAAGACGGAACAGACAAGACGAAACGTGGGTGACCTTGTTGCTACCAAGGGAACCTCTGCCTACCCCTTACAGGAAAAAGGCGTGATGTTAACTTCTCTCCTTCAAAACCTGTATTATATTATATAATTATCATCTTTTCTGTCACAGGAAATCACTGCTAAATCTAAGCCATCCCCAATTAAATACTTCTTTGTAAATTGGTGGTCGTTTTTTTTCTTCTTTCACTGGCGGTGGGTCTCTAATATGTAAATAAATAACAATAAATACACCCAACAGTCACATACATAGTCCTCACCCCACACTAAGATCGGGTCATGTGTCGTGGGTATCAGGAGCTACGAGAGACTTTTCGGGCTCACAAACACCCAGACCCAAAACAAATACTTGTGGTTCACTCAAACATTTGTTTCGGTGCGGGGATCGAACCCTTGGCCTCTCGTTTCACAGCCGGCGGTCGGTTGGCGGTGAGAGGTCCCCTGGGTCCCCGCAATGTCTATTTCTCTCGCCAAACAGCAGTGTAAATGTACTGTTGTGTTTCGGTTTAAAGATTATTGTAGCCAGAGTAAATTTTGAGTATAATGAGACTTAACATTGTAAGCCTTAGGATGGCAAGCACATTAGAACGCCAAGCATTGCTTTGTAATTCATGGTGTTGTAAGGCTTTGCTATAATAAATGTCGCCATTCAGTGCTATATAGAGTTACTTTCCGATTCAAACAGTGTAGGTAGTATGTGCGACCGACAGTGTAGGTATGTGTGAGGTATGTGCAGACCGACATGGACGTATCGACCGCTTAGTAATAACTATCTACGTATGTCTCCACTCTGAAGTCTTTTATTGTCCACTGCTGGACATAGGCCTCCTCTCAATTGCGTCATTTCATTACGCTTTTTATCAAGCCAATAATGAACAGAAAATAATAAATAGAAACATGATCTTAATTACATAACAAAAACAAATCAAGATGCAAACACCCGCATTTCAAAAACCAAAATGCTACCTATATCACAGTAGATTGCTGTTTCGCAATAAAGCATCAAAAAAACTGACAGTTTGTTTGCGTTAATGAACAAGGAACTTTAAAATACACGTGTAGAGACTATAGCTGTAGCTGCGTCTCATTTTAACAGAACGGAATTAATTGAAACTAGCGTAGGTCTCATGAATTGCTGAGATTGTGATTTAATAGATTTAAGTGTAGCAATATCCAGATTGATTTTTAATGATATGAAGTAGTGGAGATAATGAATGAATTAAAACCTCATATTTAATTTTATATTGAAGCGTCTTTATCGTGTTCATTATCTTTATCAAGAAAAAGAATTCCAGTGCTGTCAGAGATTTCCAGTTACTTTTTGAAAACCTACATCCATCTTATCAGCCCACCAGTTCAATTTGCCAACCAGTGCAATTTGTTGCTTAACCGCTCTACATGAAGAGATTTAATTAATCTTCTCTTAAAGCTTGGCCATATCACACAACACATTTGTTTTAGGTGTTGCAATCAATGTTCAGCCAATAAATCAATGTTTTAAAATGTAATTAAACTTTGAAAACGTACGTTAATATGGCTTTGATTGAATTAATTATTTTATCCGACCCAAACTGATGGTCTGACAATTTTGAAAATAGTGCAGATAATAGCTGGATGTTGCTTCTAATAAATTATTGAAAAAACCTGAGGCATTACCTATTTTCAGCAGTGCACTTCCTGTAGTTAAATATGATAAAGATCATGACTTTGATTTATCTCGCGGGCGTATGCAATATTCCGATTTATTCCCTTGTTATGATTTGCTACGAACGTAATGTATCATTTTTTTTGTATTTTTGATACAAAATAATAGAACAAATTGTTTCCATCGCTCTAAAATGTTTACCCATTTTAATAATAGACAGGTATTAAATCTACGCCTACGGTATCTGAAAGCTATAAGTAAATATTTATTTCTGTTTGTTCTTCCATTTTTAATGTATTCCATTAATAGCTACATTATCCCCATGAGATAGGCCAAGTTGAAAGCACACAATAGTACTTCCAAAAGTGACGAAAAATGAGGATTTTATCGCCTCAGACATCAGACAAAGAGTTACACCATGTTTTTCCGTTCTTGAATTAATGCTAGAATAACCCCCTTTGCAACTCACTCCCTGAGTCCCTATGTACAACCCTATTCACTAATAATAACCTTTCATGGCAATCTAACGTTAATTGGCAATCTGAAAATACTTGAATTAGAACATTTTTCTGTTCATTATCAGCCCGGAGTCGAGAGACATTCATTATGAGACGAAACACATAAGGCGAAACGTGGGTGTCCTGGAAGCACCTCTGCCTACCCCCTCTGGGAAAAAGGCGTGCCGTTTATATATGTATGTTATGAAACGCCGCTTTACACTCGAAATTCAATTTTAAAAGTTGTAAAAATTGGTCATGTGATTTATAAATCACTTTCTCTCCTTATATCTTATATCTACAAACAGGTGTTTCATAGATTAAGTAGATACTTAGTACATATGTAAATACTTTGCTTTAACTCTGCGTCATACAAAAACTGTCTGGAAGATTTAACTGCTATTAATCCTGGATTATACAAGACGTTTAAGTTAAATATTACGAATACATTCGCAGACCTTATTTAAAAATTCTGTTTGCTTTGTCGTCTAAATTCAAGAACTTTAAAAGTATTATATTTTGACACCAAAATTATATTTTATTAGTTTCATAAATCCGAACAATTAATGTTTAATTATTATAAAAATATTAATTAATGTAAAAAAATAATAATTTTACGTTTCGCATTCTTTGGTGTAATGTTATCGTTATAAATAGTGTCGAATAGGTACCACACAATGTAAACAATCAGTTTTACGCATTCTGTGATTCGACCTTTTCAGTGTTTATATTTTAAAATAACTTATTTAATTCTCTGTTAACTTAATAAATCGAGTTTGAACAGTATCACTCACCTTTACAATAGATTCGCGCGACTTGACCGTATTTATGGAGCTTTTCACATCGTTGTTCAACTTGAGGTTCATTGTCTCGTTACTGCTAAAATGCCCAATGAACAAATTAAAAATTATTTAACATAACCAATTCACTGATCATTTTTTACACACCTCTCACTCATGAACGCGGTATTTCGAGCTATAGGCTCGATATTTACTAGTGATGATGCGGCATCGACGCCAAAATGCGTGTGCGCGTTTCTCCCGACGCAAGAACGCGAGTACACTGCACGAGATTAACTCCACTGCATAATCGTTTACGCCTGGTTTGATCTCACCGTAAAACGCGTAAGACACCGTCTATCACACCCAACACACAACTACGGTCATACAGTTCCGCCGACGTCTCTCCAACCCCGAACAATGCTTCAATCAATCATTGAACACGTAAATATCGGCACCTGATAGTATCCAGATCTGAGTTTTACGGCTGCTCTAACCACATGCTGCTAAACTTTTCGCTAAAATCAAGAATTTGCGAGATTATTTTGAGCGCATATTAAAATCTAAATACATCGGGTTTTGGTCGTGTTGTTTTAACTAAAATGAGTAAGGTCATCCGCGTAGATCCTTTGGTTTTTGTAAACATTACAAAATGTAGTAATTACTAGTGGTTAATGTTTTAGTTTCGATTCAAAACTGTACCGGATATAGTAATTTAAGATATGAGACTTGTAAATATTTAAACTTTTGATTACATTTCTGCACATCCTATTCGCCGGAAAGTTGTGAATGAACTGGTAGTATGTAAATACTAGTATGTAAACGTGATATATTTAGCGTTTGAATATGTGAAAAATGTACATAAATCGATGTACTAATTTAAATCCCACACAGATCGCGAAATAAGAACACATAAATATACTACAGGCGTTTGGTTGAACACTCCAAAGTTAAAACTGACTGACGGTCTCGCTTCAAATATGACGTTATTAATCGCGATAAAGATGTTTTTCGTCAGTACAATTAAAGCTACGTAGGTATCACAGTGTCTTGTGTAATGAAATTCCCTAGCGGTCATTAAAGTCAATGACGTGAAACAGAAGTAGGTCGTTAAACAGAGAATCTCTTTGAAAACTTTTCCATTACTTATAAAGCTACAAAGCCAACAAGACCTATTTAAGATAGACTAGTTCTACAGGAGAATGAAACGTTTAATTTAGTCGGTAATAAAATATTTCAATATGGTTCGAATGAATTTTCTTCACTAAATTATTATTATAAAAATAAACAAAACGAATGTTCTTGTGTAAACAATGTTGGAACTTACGTGTTCCTTCAAACAATAATAATTTTATATGTAAACACACACAGTAATATAATGTGTAACTACCTCATCATCGGCTAGCTGAAAAAATATAACACTTCCTATATTTTTGTTTACTTTAATCCCATATTGTATTCTTCACAATCAGGTTCTAATGTTGTACAAATTCTTTGACAACATATGAAAGATTCTTCAGCCTTAGAACAGATTCTACCCGTTTTTCATCGCGTATAGAAAGGTCTGGTATTTAAATGTCCTCTTCATTGATGATAGCAGCAGTTGGCTGATTAGTTCTTGTTGCATAATTGCTTTCCTTTAAGAACATCTTTGTTACATCACGATCTATTTTGATATCAAACGTGATAGACATCACCTCTTTACACGTCGGGCCGCATTAAAAACTAAAGTGTGTTATCGTTACGTCGCTTTTTCCAGTTGGATCCACGTCATGTGTTATTATTAAATTAAGGCTTGGAAAACTTCCGAATGTTACAGCTTAAGCAGCATGATGTTTTGATCCGTAGATCTGTATTATACCATTTTTCCAAAAATGTATAATTCTTTACATGGAAACCTCGGTCTATATGGCCGAACATGTTTCGTAAATCAAAAAGACTTGCGCCCCGCTCCTTCCCTAGATTCGTATAAGGATGATTAAAAAACAGTGAGCCTGATCAAAGATTTTAAATATAACATCAATAATCTGAGATTGTTGGGAGTAAAACAAGGTCCTCTTGCAATACTCTGGAGCCTCGCAAAATCTATATCTCCGACAAATTTTGTTCTGACCGGCGCCGAAACACTTTATAAATCGACCTATAAAGCTTAGAATCTAGGTCCTATATGCTGCCTTCAAGTGCCTCTTGTGATGATTATGATTCCTCAGTCCCTAGGAAGCGACCCTTTACAACAAAATGTCTATAAAAAGTTGCAGAGTTTTCTTAGTTTCAAATCTATCAAAACCTAATACGCGGAATAAGAATAAAAATGGCCTAGCTCAGACAACATAATTAAAAGCTATTAGTTTACGAATTTCATTTAAACTTTACGCCACTTTTAGAGACGTTAAAATCTAAACAATAAAAACACATCTACTAAAAGATTAACTATGCTGATAGGCCGTGTCGTGAAATTTTAATTAATTGATAAAGTTGCATTGGTGGACTATCTTGGTGCCATTGAACCGTGGCAGCGTGCCCGAAACGAGTGCCAAGCCTTGCCCAAGCCGTGACACCATAACTGTCGGCTGCGTGGTGCCAAACAACGCCATTGTCACGCAGCACGCTGGCACAGTCGGATGTAGACATCTAATGCTCTGTCACATGTACTAGTTGAAATTGTTTTGCTTGCTAGTAGACTGGAACAGCTAAAACGGTTAGGGAATTCATATTAGGTACTGGAGCGTTAATTCTGCTGTATTTTCAGAGCAAAGCTTCTTCATGAAAGAGCGTAGTTACTTTTTAAGGATCAGTAACGTAAGATTTTTCACAGGATTAGTGGATATTTAGATGTAGGTATAGGTGGCGTTTATTTTTCCAGTCACTATTCTTTAACTTTAATGCGTTCACTGCAGAGTTAAGGTCTTTAAAACATTGCATCATTATTGTTTAAAAAACTTTTATTACTTGCACGCGCTGGAGAGGAAGACGTTAGCACAATGTAGGAACCCTCTACTCTGTAGAAGCTCTTCTGCTCAACACTGGGCCCTAGCCGCAAACTAGTCCTTTTGTTCTTTGCAAATACTGTCTTCTGACCCTTGTTTACCAGCTATCGCAACAGCCCTGTTGCCGCACTTTCTTCTATGAATGTTTTGAGGCCCACTATTTCTTGCTATGCTCTACCTAATCCGCAATAGCCAGTAGAGTACATACGATTCCTCAGGTAATGCAGGTATTTAGGGCCACGTCACTTTTTATTAGGTAAGTTCCTGATTCCAACAATATATATGGGTATATCAAGACTGCGACAGAAAATGAAGCTAGTTGGTAGTTTTAGTGATTACAGACACAATGCAACTACAAAATTCTTAAAATAGCGACAGGTTTTTTTTCATTTTTTTAAATATCAACATGATGTGTTTGGGTGTTAAATACCTAGGTATTTTTGCTAAAATTATAATTTAAACCCTGACGTACGATTGTGTCTTTAAAAATAAAAAGGTGTACATTATTATTTAAGGAAAACGATGTATTTACTACCCAAATACGCCGATAAGTAAAAATCACAAGAATTTTTTTTCGCTTTTTTGCGAACATTTTAGTTGCATTATATCTGAAGTCCACCTGACTTAGTTTCGGGTCGCAGTCTATATATACCCTGAATATAATTATGGCAAAACGCGACACACTTCAGTGGGTCATTCCGATGATTTTTTACCAATGAGTGCAGTGGTAGTTTTCCAGGATGATAATAATATCACCAAAACCACCTGCATGCTCGTTTCTAATATTAAAAAAACAATATAAAGGTAGCGAAAACATGCCACTTCAGTTTATTATCCAGGAGCGAAATAAATATTTATGAATCACCCAAATCTAGCTTTCAAACACTGTCTAGCGCTGAATGAAAGCAACACCTATTTTTTCACTATTCTTCGGAAATACCTCTAATATTATAAGGCTCTTGGGATAGGAAATCGGATTTTGTCGTCTTTGTATCTGTTATAAGGGACTTATACTCGATACTGGATAAGCCTTCTTATAAGTGACAGTTTGTCAGAATATTGTTGCAAGAAAATGTCGTATTTGGACAACGATACGGGTAGCCGCGTTAGTTTCATATCCCCTTCTCAGCTGTAAATAAAAATAGTGATATATTTTTGATATTGGTTTCCCCTCCTTTAGTAGCAATTTGTAACGTCTTTATTTCGTTAATTAATAAAACCATTATTTAGAAATATACCATACATTGAACGTGTACAAAATTTTACGATGCTCAACTTCGCCAGAGTGTAATAAACTTAAATAGTTGTAAATTATTGCTTCACATCAAAGTAAAATTTATGCTTTATAGTCAGAACTATTTAGTGCAGTACTTTAACGATTAGTATACAAATTGGAAGTTTGGACTTTATCAACATAGTAAATATGGTGTCGGAAACATATAACATCCTCGAATATTTTCCAAGTTACAGGATTATCTTTTAAAAGTGGTAGAGCCGCGCTGCTGCCAGCTATGACTCAGCATGAATGGGCAGGCTCGTCCGGGGTGGTACTACTGTCTCAGAGGAGATCGACGTGAAGCGACAGCTAAGCTGTCGCGTTTCGTTCGGTGAGTGAGACTGCCGGACGCCTAGTACCCCTTTCCTCTTCCTATCCTTTTTCCTTCCCGCTCCCCTACTGATCGGATGGGCCAGCAACACATTCATGATCCAAGCGTTGTGGATGTATGGGCGGCAGTGATCACTTACTATCAGGTGACCTCCTTGCTCGTTTGCCGGAACAATGCTATAAATTTTATAGATATTAATAGCTTAATTACATTAGTTGATCGGACTCTCATTGAGAATTCAGGAAATTTCAGGTTCATATGCCGATAGAAGTGAAGTGACAACTAACTTCATCTCGATTTTTACAAGAATTGAAAGTACTGCCATATTTATAAGATCAATTTAAAAACGATTTGTTATTTTACTTCGAGTATATTACGATCCTTAAATTTGACGGGGGAATTCCAATCAAGTGCTAATTATCTTTAAATGGAAACATAAGTATCAAACCCAACATTTCTTGTATTATGCCAAAAATATACAACGAAAATATTAATAATTATTCTCTCAGTATAAATAAGAAGACTGCCTTAGTGACGTACATAGTTGTACTACGGTATTATTACAAAGCTGAGATCGCGGGTTCGAATCCCAGGTCGGGCATAGTGATATTGGATTTTTTCCTTCATCATCAGCCTGGATTCAGGAATTTGTGCCTGATATGGCGATAGGCTCGCCCCTATCACATCATGGCACGAAACTATACGGCGAAACGTGGGTTTCTTTGTTGCACCTCTGCCTACCCCTTCTGGGATATAGGCGTGGTGTGGCGTGTGGTTATGTATGTGTGTGGTATAAATAACTAACGCTTATTTATATTTCAATATCACCCAACTACGTTATACCTCACCTCAACATTTTGATGCCGAAATAGATTTAGGCATAGTGTCAAATGACGCTGAAATCTAAATGTTACGTCATGTAGCCATTACGATGCAAACTTTGTTTAGGAAACGTTCATTCATAATGAACCAACGGAAGACCTTACGTCTAATTTTACACGTGTATATCTCTGTCGGCACACTTGTTTTTGTGTATTGGTTTATTGCCCGCCAGAATTATTTTAGTATTGTAAATTGTGCTTTTTCAAACACATTTCAACAACTTCTGCCACTTCTATTGATTTGCGGTGACTATTTTATGGATTATTCATACACTGACTGATGCGAACCGAACCTTAACACTGTGTCAATCATACAAAAAAAGTTTGAAAAAATATGTGCCAATAAAATCGACGTGTTAAATTGCCCCTGTATCTTCTTTCAGTATTGCTTACACGTCTGTTATTATTCCAAATAATTGTGAATAAATTAATACACCCAACTGTCGCATACATAGTCCTGGCCCCACACTAAGATCAAGTCTTGTGTCGTGGGTATCAGGAACCACGAGAGACTTGTCGGCCTTACAAAAACCCAGACCCCATACAAATACCTGTGGTGTACCACACAAATATTTGTCTCGGTGCGGGGATCGATGTTTTATGCTATGCATGTTGGAAGATATACTAAATGTGATGAAGCAAATAATATTGGATATTTTAAATAAACTTTTATTCACGTGATTCGGATATACAAGCGAGCGGCCTACTCAATTAAAAGCAATAATACTACACCGGAAACCACAACCAAAATATTTGTATAATACAATAACAAAACCTGGCTACAAACTACAATTAACTGTTCATTAAGTCGGCCTTGACTAGTGTGGGAGAAATCACGATATGAATCATAATTATAATTAGCATTTATATTGAACTAGCGGCCCGGCCCAGCTTCGCCTGGGTGCTAAGATGTTTAGACTCCACTCCACACCAGAAATATCTTATTCCCGTTCAAACTTTTGTACTCCTGAACTCAACCTAAGTACCTACTATCCCTTTTCCTATCGTATCCCATCCCATCTCATCTGGCTCCTTTTCTTTCTGTTACATCCCGTCCCATTATTTCCCATCGAAGGCAATCCGGATCCGACCTGTCTCATCGCGTTCGTCCCACTTTATCCCATTTAATCCCATTAAATATGCATGTTGACAATTTTTTGGAATTGCTTTTATTTTGTAGATAGGCCTTATATAAACACGAAAATACGACGAATATCATTTAAAAAATACGCAAACACAAATACTTTGCAAAATTCCTGCTAAAACTTTCCGCTCAGCCAAAATTCTGACTACGAAATTGATTTTTTGAAGTATAATGAACTACTTATTTTAAATTTAATTAATTTTATAGCGTCAACAACACGTGGTAATTATACTGTTAAAATGTAGCTTATATGACACGTTCGTAGATTTACCATAGCAGCGCCATCTATTGATTACTTACTCAACCCAGTCGAAAGGTATCGACATCTGTTAGAATCATTTGGAGTTAACAGATGATTGTGACTGTCAAATAATAACAGACAAATAATTAGCAATAAATTAAAATTGCGACTATAATTTGAGATTTAAACTATCCTATCTCTCAAGTTGGATCGAACTGCACATGGTGTGCAAATTTTATTATAATCGGTTTAAGTAGTTTAGGAGTCCATTGAGGACAAACATTGTGACACGAGTTTTATATATATTAGATATCTTATCTCTGTCAATGACTTTGCTCATGATGTCTGCTCCACTCTCTAAAGATAATTTATTTCGTTTTATACACCCTTAAACATCCGCAATGCTTTAGATTTGTAAGTGCATTGTCTTTAAAAATGGAGAAACAGAGAGAGAAAAGAATAAGGATAGATAAGGTTTTTCTAACGACATGCACCGCCAAGGTAATTCAGTGTCGATTTTCTGTAACATAACTGTATCGTAATTGTCCAGTTGGGGCATCCGTACCGTACAGCCTATTGGAAACAAATAAAATGTCTAAATTAAGGACTAAAAGTGTGTCAGAATTTATAAACGACTGTAATGTTTCCGAGTGATGACTGATCCGTTGCTGAAAATCGTCCTCCATAAATTATTACAATAAGTACGAAATATAATAAACCTTACGGTTAAAAATAATCACTTTACAATAAAAGTTATGACTGAAATCCCTATTGCGTATTACTTTAACGACTCATAAAATAATATCGTTCACGTCAAGTTTTATGAAGGAAAACAAAACATTTTAAATTTCGCTCCTGACCTGAATACACTGCGGTGTTATTAAAGTTACGTCTTTATAAATCTTCGTGCCGCCTACGCTGAGTATTACCATGTCACCCGCCTCTGGAAAAATATATAACCTAAGGCTATAGACAGGCTATTCGATATAAATGGGTTTATAAAAGAAATGGCTGTTAACCAGAAATAGACTGATTTGACGTAATACCAAAAGACATTGACGAATGTAGACAAAGTGATATGTCAGGACTGAGAAAAGTTGGAATACATGGCTATTATCTACCTTTGACTTTATGCACATAATATATGTATCTGTAGACAACTAAAAGTACCCTCAGTAATGTCCGATGTAAATTAATAAATCACTGCCTTAATTCAAGATTATGTACTGTACTGACGACGTTGTGTAACGACTATTCATGGAAAAGGTATTCCTCGAAATAGGATTTTTTATTTGTTTAAAATATATAACAAGAACATAATTCAAAGCGTTCATTTTACGAGGTTCATGACGTTTAATAGAAAGATTCTGCGCAGCGGGTACAAAGTATCCTGTTGTAACCGCTGCAAACCCGTTGTGGTCTGTCATGCTTTATGGAGGGTTGGGTGTCGTTAAGCGCGGCGCGGGACGGGTCTCTGAGACCGAATGCGGCTCGTATCCGCTCCTCATAACATTGTTAATAACGTTTATTGGATTTTTTAAGGGTTGAGTTGAGCGATAAATTTTTGTACGTGTTTTTAAATTTTAGCTTTTAGTTCTTTAATGTGAGTTTAAAAATGAAATGTGTATGATATCGTTATCAAATCTGTGTATGAAAACGAAATAAAGAAACAGAACATAAATTTAAAAAAATACGTTGTTATTTACAAATCTAAGGTATGTAGCTAGTCTTTCCCTTTTTTGTTCAAGACGAAAGCTATTAAGCTCCCCTTTCGGTACCACGGGGGAGGCCGAAAGTTGTATGTCAGTGTCTCTGACCTTCCAGCCCGGCACACTGCAGATTGTGGTCAAACCTACACCAACATACTGAATAAAAACATCTCGGTGACCTTCACACGCATTATGGGCAGCACCGGACATCCCAGGGCGAGAAGCGCCCCGATATACGTCGGCGTAACCGCCCGGCGCAAAACTGTTGCTGGTCTTTCCATTGTACGGAGCCTGAATGACACTTACTGCTATTTTTGGACGCCTGCTTGAGATATTGAAGACGTTCACGAATGCTAGCCAATGCGCTCTATCGCACAGTGAAGGCGCACTGCCCCCGCAGTTTACCCAACGACCCCGATGCCCCGTTTAAGTCGCCTCTTACGACGGGCAGGGGATATCGTGGCGGAATTCTTGCACCCCCGATCCACAGGGCAATGCTATGGAAACCTACTGGTCAGTTTTAATTTTGATCTCTAAAATTCCCGAAACCGTGTGATGAATAGACAACTGTAAAAATAACTTGACAGAAGTAAGTATAGTGACTATTGTTGTGTGAGCGCTATGACCTATCCTTCTTCAAACGAGGCTTAAAGAAAGTACTCTCCTTAAGGTAGGCAGTGACTTCTCTGTGCTGGACCCCTAGCACTGCGAAGGTCTATGGGCAGCGGTAGCCGCTTTCCATCAGGCAGGCCGCTAGCTCGCTTGCCTCTAACGGTAATAAAAAAAATGTACAACTAGATTATGAGAAACTACGATAATACCTACCTATTTTAAAAGAAATAGAAATGCAGGATTTTTTTTTTTTTTGGTTATGTAATAAATTTTAGATTATTAATTAAATATTTGTTATAGATGAGTTGCCTGTTTGTTCATCAAAGATAAAATCAAATTGAGAATAAAGACTCTGTCAGAATCTCAACTACAGCAAGCTAACTTTGATTGAACTTCAGTATCGAGTTGCTGCCAAGTTCAATCTCGCTAAATTGAACCTGTTCTAAATTGGCCTCAGTTATAAACTTTCTTAATACTTGAATCGTCTGTCAAGCGTGTCGTTTGTTTATTGTTTGCTATTAGAATGGGTTGTATTTATAACCTGCGATGTTATTCTAGATAAAGACATCTGAATTGTTTGTAGGACTTAAAATAGCTCTTAAACGAGCAATCAACAGAATTTTAACAAAATATAATAATGCAAAAAAATATTTTAAAGATTTACACCATCAAAATAAAGCTGAAGAGTTTGTTTGTTTGAATGCGCGAAGCTTAGAAACTAGCAGCCGGATTTTATAAAATATTTTGCATTTAATAGCCTTATTTTTCAGGTAATTTATAGGTTAATTAACATCACTATTTTTAGGAACCGGGCGAAAAGTAAAATTACTTATTTTAATATTACATTTTTTTCAGCAGAGTACCTATGTACCTATGAAGAGAAGTAGAATACTTACACCCGGGCAAAACAGAGTCGGACCGCTAGTCAAGGATAATTGTAAAAGTTCGTCAATTTAGAACTTTGCTATAAGTACATATAGGTGGTATTTCATTAAAAGAAATCGTACGCACCATGTATGCCCCCTGTTGAGCACGGGGCTCCTCTTTTTTTTTTTGTTTGTCATGTGGCGCACAAGTATTTTTCCCGGGTCTGGGTGTTTGTGAGACCGAACAGTCTCTTGTAGTTCCAGATACCCAGGACACAAGGCACAATTGTTCTTAATGTGTGGTCAGGACTATGTATGTGACTGTTGGGTGTATATATTATTATTAATTTAATATATATGTACACAAATAAAACTACTACAATAAGTTAATACATTTATTTTTGTACAGTAAAGTTTTTACACTATCGCTGTCATTACCTAAAATGATTACAAAATAAATTAATATATCAATCAGACTCAAGATTATTTTAAGTTCCACAGTTAAAAACTGAATACAACACCATAATAAACTTAGAATTAAATATTTTTGGTACCAAACTTTGAATTATTTTTATTTAGAGAAGACATTTCAAAACTCACAAGCCCGCTGCAAGATTTAAAATGTGTCATTATAACGACAATAGCTCAGCTTATTACGCCTTTAACAATAAGTTGACATCAGTGTAAAATATTCCATTTTATCTTAGAATGAATGAATATACCTGGGGAGCGCATCCCAAAATTCTATTTAAAAAATATGCTAACAAATCAAGAATAATAGTTGTTAAAGTGCATTATTGAAATATTTATTCTGGAGACATTATTTTATTGACAAATATTTGAGTTATAACTTACGTGAATTGGAACGTAATTTAGGACACCATTCTGCACAGTGACGTCAATTCATGCTAGTCTAATTGTAGACTAATAAAACATCAAAAATATTATTATAAAATGGAACATTGCAATAAAATATAGTTTATATTACATAAATCAAACTGAACATACATATTTATATTATTTTTGAGGTGATTAAATGATATTCACGTGCCATGAAAGTTTACGTTTTAAGTAGTGACGTCACTTCATAACAATAAGCTTTTGCGCAAACATTAAAGGCCTCCGCAGACCGGGATGGAATGCCAAGTGATTTAACAAAAGGGACTTATCGATACCACGACATCAATTTAAAACATTGGAATTTATGTCGTATTCCTACCAGATAAGTTCAGATAAGAAGTTAAATAAAAATCCCTTGACATTCCGTACCGGTCTGCAGAGGCTGAAGGCTAAAATGTTGATTCTTGATTTGCGTTAAATAGACATATTGTGCATATTGTAATTAATTTTTGGTATCTACGAAAGCCTTTGATATTTCGCTTTCACTCGGTTACATTCGTGCTAAGTTGTATCAAGTCGTCTATAATGTCCCTTGCGGTGTAAATGTACAATATTTAGAAGGCTTGACAATTATAGTTGCTATTAATTCATTTCATTTTCTATTTTTTTCGTCGTTTCAAATGAAGTTTCACAATGCATAATAAAGAATGATTGGGTTGTAAGTTGTTTGTGAAATATGGTGAAATAGTATGAGAGAGTATTATAATCATACGATGTATGTTGCCTACCTGAAATTAAGTGTAATAATTATATTCAAAACCTTTAACATTTTACAAACATTGAAAGCAATGTAATGCAAAATAGCGTGGTACATAAAGTACGTTAATAAAATAGACCTCTATTAGAAAATTTGCCATGAAACACAGTCTAACAACAATTTTCAACCAATGCTTACATTTTGAACTTTATTTAAGCTAGCACATTATATACATAAACCTATACTTCCCGCTTAAGCTCATAACTTTCGTAATAAGATTAAGCCATCTAATAAGCGGCATTATTATAACAATTTTTATTCGTTATTTTTATTAATTGACAAGTAGTTTTTCTACTACAATTTTTTGGGGTATTAGGTTTTTCTAAGGGGCATTTGAGTTTGAAACAATATTGCACATAACGACATCTAGCGAATACTTTTCCAATTTTTGGTATATAAAAAACATGCATAGTCATCTGTTGACTTAAAAATAAAAATCCGTAATTATGCTATGGTTTTGTACTTATTAGAGTTACATAAAAATATGTAAAGAAAGCTAATCTGACATGAAATAATTCATAGCCTGGCAACACCAGATTTGGTGTGTCCGAAATCCGAAAGCTTCATGGAGATTCTAGAATAAATAAATGTGGTTAAAGCTAGTATTTGTAGCCTATTAATACTATCGGTATATTGATTACACATTACGAAAACGTAACTTAAATTATACACATTAACAATTGTAGCATATCTAAAACCACAGCTTAGAATGTCCTAACATTCTTTAAAAGACACCTTCGAATGTTTTCAATTAAATAAAAATACATGCAACACACAAAAAACACACGCATAATTGTTATTTTTCATCGTAACTGACAACTTTATAACACATTTAATGTGACGCCGTAATGAACTATCGATCGAAGTTATAATATCTATATATTTACCTACGTAAATACTAACGGCTTTATTCATAAACAGTTTATAAAAAAAATATGAAATGTTTTGTCCCTCTCGAGCGACTTTTGAATTCAGTTTGACCGAAGAAAACAAAACATTCTATAACTAAAATTGATTTATAAACTGTCTATGAAAAAGTAAATAATATTCCTGGCGTGTGATGGCCACACTTGCGTTATTTATAAAAATAAGGATGTGTGCGCAGCAGTTAACGCGATAAAACATTATTCTGCTTTGTCCAGTCGGAGTATATTTTTTAATATTCGGTCTTTGGTTGGTTCTTTGTAGGTCACAGAATCATCTGTCTTTATACGGTATCGCACCGGTTTCTCAAGCAACAACGTCAAGGAGGTTATCTAAAAATATACCTTATATTTTAAATACTAAAGATCACATTGCCGTGATTATAGATACGCAACAATTACTATACATATTGTACATTAAATCACAGTTCAGTTTTAGCAAGACTGCACATGTCGGTGAAGTTGCATTTATTAATTGAGTCATGTAGTTTCTTCCTCAACAATTTTACGGGACAAAGTTCCTTCTCACAAATCGGCAATTTGACGATTCGTTCTTGATGCAAGATCAACACGTTGTCTCCATCTTTACATCTGAAAATAACAAAATAATACACACTTCGAAAATAATCATCCATCCATCTATCAGCCAAAGGAAGTCCACTACTGAACATAGGCCTCCCCAAATGATTTCCACAGTGACTGCCTCCAACAGGTCACTGTAGAAAATAATAAATAAATTCCAGATTTAAAAAAAGGTACATTGACAATCACTATATAGTGTAAAACAAAGTCGCTTCCCGCTGTCTGTCTGTCTCTATGTATGCTTAGATCTTTAAAAATACGCAACGAACTTTAATGCGGTTTTTTTAATAGATAGAGTGATTCAAGAGGAAGGTTTATATGTATAATACATATACAGGGTGTTCCAGTGGTACGAAAATAACATGAATCTGGTGTGGAATGGAATCAAAATACATCTGCACCCAAGCGAAGCTAGGACGGGCCGCTAATAAAATATGAAACAAAGTTTTAAATTAACCCTTTAATCGCCCAAGTCGGCTAACAGATCCAACTGCTGCAATCAGATAGGAGTACAAAATGAATTGGTATAATATTCCAAAATGAAATATTTATGTTATGTATTCATACATACTTACATACATACATATATAACCACACGCCTTTTTCCCAGAAGGGTAAGGCAGAGGTGCTACCAGAACACCCACGTTTCGCCTTGTATTTTCCGTTCCACGATGTGATAGGGAGCGAAGCCTATCGCCATATCGGGCACAAATTCCTGACTCCAGGCTGATAATAAATAGATAAATCCAATATCACTTTGCCCGACCCGGGATTCGACCCGAGACCTCAGCTTTGCAATCGTACCGTAGTACCACTACGCCACCGAGGCAGTCATGTATTCAATTTCAAAAATATTACACTTTCTGTGACAAATAGACTTTAGAATGAATTTGAGCCTGTGCTTGTCCTTGGACCGCATTGGATGAAGAGGATCGCTTGTGAAACGAAAGAGATAATTTACATAATATTATATTTGATTTGCGTTTGTAATCACCAGAAAAACTTCTTATCTCTGATTTAGACGAACTCTATATACAAGCATATAAGAAAAATAATATATCTTACCTATACAATACAAAAGCAATATTAGCAGCAAATGTGTCAATATCTGATGTCCTCCACAGCCTGTCCTTAATTAAAGCATTCCCTTTCAAGTGTTCCTTTGGCTTATACAAGCCCAAATGTGTGATGATCTTCAATATTGTTCCTGAGTGGGCGAATAAAAACGTCGCGTTCGGTGATGTTTGATTGCTGTTATGATAATAAGAAATAAATTATTCATATTGTTATTACTTTTTTAACAAACACTGTGTCCATAAAGGCCATAAAAATATTTATAAGTGCGATAATCGAACTTTTTATCTTTGACAAAGTGTCATCGAATTAAAACATGTTCTGCATTATTACAGTGCAGCGATTAACGCGAAAAAAATATGCACGCGCGTATCTGGGGGGTTACTCTATGATCAGAAACGAAACTCGAATATTCGAATGTTCGACGTCTCAAGTAAGTTATAAGTTTTCCACTTCCAAAAATCAACACTTTTCTCTATTTTACTTATCATTCACTCCGAACTAAGTCTATGATTACGATGTACGATAGAGGATTCGAACATTTTGTGGAGTACCAAGGCACATTCGTACAGTTTTACATGCGACGTCCGAACTTTCGAGTTTTGTTTCTGATCATAGAGTTACCCCTCTGGCACATGGGAAACGAGTGGAGAGGGAAAATAGTGTAGCTGCGTTGGAGTGACAGAGACAGAAGTAGCGGTACAATACTGCACTTATTTTTACAAATGTTTTGTTCGCGGTGTCCCCTCTAATATAGTATCTGTACGCTTTTGTATTACGATATAATTTTAATCAATGTAAAAAATTGTAAAATAGAACTATCATTTTACACTAACCTAAATGTGTCGAACATATTCTTAACTGAAACACAAGCCTGACGGTATGTTAAATCATGACCGTAACCATCCAGCCAATAGTGTTTCAAATCTTGATAGTATTCCATAACCTGAAAAATGTTATCAATAATAAGTATGTATATGTTTTTGTATATATATGACTTAGTATATTTACAATGTAAAGCATTATATAAATTATACAAGTATTACTAAGCATTATATTCTTAGCGATTGGTAAGATATTTATATGCCTTAGATAATCCACAATTGACCACAGGAACTTGATAGATGTTAGACATATTGGATGTGCAAAAAGTTGAATTAATAAAAAAAATTGAATATCAAGCAATAATCCTGATGTTTTAATGATCTATTATACAGGTCCAGACTGTGACCGAAAACGAAGCCATATGGTAGTATTAGTGACTTTAGATACTATTTTAGAAAATTATTTTGGTGTCCATGTCAATATGTCAAAGTTCAATTATTATATGGTACAAACCTCAGCATTATGGACGTTAAAAGCAGAGCACCATGGAGATGAATAATGCTTATTCCATGCTGTTTCATAGCCACAAGCTTTGTACATTGTATTTACGTCATCTGTAAGAAATTTATAGTGTAGGGGTAGAAAAATTGTTTGAAAAGAAAACTAAAGAACCATGAGTAAGTTATTGTTAGCTAAAAGTGTAATTTAATTCAGCATGTGCACAGTTAATCATTTTCCTATTGTACACAATCATAAATTATTTTGCATTACATATTAATGTGAAATACTCAACAATCCTACACCTTCTAATACCATACCACATTTTGCAATTACAATAGCAATAAATTGTATGTAACTTGGAGAGCATTGCATAATTCTAATGCATAATTTGCATTGCATAGTTTAAGATAGCCATATTTGTATCTCTGTTTTGTAATGTTACTAATGTTTTTTTTCTTCTTTTCATATAAAATATTTTGAAGGAAAGACCAATCGAAATGAACTACCCTAAATACTAAATAATATATTTTATATAAAATTCTAAATATGTATGAATTACCTAAATAAATAGTGGCTAAAAGTGTGTTACACAATTTCAAGCAAATTAGAAATATCCCAAAAATACTGAAGAAACTTAGAGCAGTTGTATTGTCTACGTGATGTAGCAAATAGCAAAGCAAGCTAACTATGAGCATTACGAACCTAAGGTTAGCACTCGATTGAGACCCAAACGTCTAGATACCCGCACCAAGGTATTATTCATTTCGTCACTAACACCAAACAATTTCATTTCCTTGTACGTGTTTGGATTTCTCTTAACTTGCTTTTGCCACTTGTCACAGTGTTTGTAAAACTGAAAAATTGCAACTCATTGTAGGAGAAGCCAAGAAGTGACAGAGTAAAATAAATTTAAAACTTACTTAATAAATGATTCCATATCAATAATAAATTATAATTTATTTCAATATTATCCTATTATTATAACTTTTTACCAATATATTAAAATTATTTGCTAGGCCGTAATTTTTTAATTGAAAATAGTTAAGGATAAAAATGAAATGTATAGTTACTCTTAATACTGGATCAACTTTGGCTGCTGGAGAAAATATCACATCTTGTGAGTCTTTTTTGTCAAACAAACCATTGGCAAAATATCTGGCACTCTGTTGTGCCCTTTGTGTTGCTGTGTACCGGAACTGAAAAATATTTAAAGATGTAACTTATTTTAGGTAATTTAATAAAAATTTTATATTATCTACTAAAGATAAAAAATATCAATGTGACGTATATGACGTCACACTTATGGCATATAAACATATTGTAGACAAGGCCTGTGCCATGCAGTGAGACATATACGGACTGATACAGATTCTACTAAGATTCTATTAACAAATATGTAAAGTTATTGTTACCAACCAAAAATGAAGTATTGCTGTATTTGCGTTTAATTGCATGCGGAAACCTGTTTTGCATTCTCTCTGCAAGAAGCACCATCTCATCCTGACCTTCCAGTGTTAAATGCCTTTCTTCATCTATACTTATGTTTGCAGACCATTGTTCAAAATTTCGAATTTGTTCTTCAGTTAACTCACCTGTTTTCAAAAAATCAATTATGATTTAAAATTCAATATCTAAATAGGTTTTTGGACAAATGTTATAATTAGGTTATGTTATAAATCATCTCTAATTTAATTATTTCAATATGGTGAAATAAATTTTGAATTACAGATAGATCATGGTACACATTTATTTTTTAAGACATAATGTATGTGTAGTGTGTAAATAACACCTAGACAACATGACCAAGTTAATCTTTTATTATTTTAGGCCATAGTCAAAGTGTTATAAAAGGGTTATAAACCCACCTTTCCCAATCTTATGTTGTATTACTATTTCATACTTTAAGTCTCTAAGTGTAGAGTTCATTTTCATCATGTCCTTAATGCCAGATTGTCTGGTACCATGTCGAATTATCATCCATACTTTGGCATCCTTACAATCTAAAAATAAGACCAATCTTTAAAAATTTAATATAAATGAATGAAAAAAATGAATGAGTGGCTATCCTGTTGTTATTCGTTGGAAAAGTAAGATTGCTGGCAACCCTATTGGATTAGGAAAGGATATTTTCTTTCCTTACTCTAGGCTTTTCCCCATTTTAAAAGACCGGCAACGCAATTGCGATCGAAATGTCGTAGATGTTTTTAGGTGCTGTGTTGATCAATTTCTAGCAGGTAAGCAATTTGCTCGTTTATCGAACCTATGCAATATACAAAATCGAACTAAAATCGCAGCTTTCATGATAATTCTAAATACAATCAATAACATGAACTTAGTATAGGGAAAATGGCACAATAAAATGACAAGTCGTCGATTATGCTAAAGGGATACATAATAAATCATTATAAATTGTTTTAAAATATTCACTCACTTGGAAATTTTATCCTAGTATCATTCCTATTGCCTCTAAATCTATACGGAGTGCGTGAGCCCAAATGATTTCGAACATCGTTTGTTTTGAAAGTAGCCTCGTTGTAACTAAGCAAAATAATAAATAGGCCAAATATGTAACTGTGCATTTTCACAAGTAATCCGTCCCCGACTTATAATTTTATTCGTCTTTTTATTTAATTTTTATAGATACTGTAATATTACTTAAAATTTAGCATTTATTGACAAATGACAAACAAAAGTCAAAATGACGTTTTGACTTTCTTTCTCACAAACCCTAAAAAAGCTATGGAGCTAAAGAACATACAGTTCACGAAATATAATTTTTCTGGATATGGAAGTCATAAGAAAAAGTCGTAAAAATGTATAGTTTAATAAATAGTTTAAAGGATAAATACATGTAATTGCGATTTTACATTTACATGTACGTGTTAGAAAATATTTTCACTTACACTCGATAAAAATCTGTATCTGTGTCAAATCACATACGTCCCACGATTCTGTGCATCCCACTGCCGGCCATGGGCCTCCTCTACAACCTTACTGAACACTACGATATTGGATTCTTCACTCAGGAATGATCATCAATACACATATGACTCCCGGAAAGTCAGAGATCTGCCCCTGGGATTTGAACTCGAGACTACCGTGAACATAGTGGCAGCCGCGCCCGATCACAGGCCACCACATACTTACATGCACTTGAAAAAAATACTTTTTTTAACATATAAAATCTTTTGAGTAAATGCTCTATTCTATTTAACAGTAAGATAGGTATCTTATTGTGTTAATAAAGCTGTTAGTGTTGATTAAGGTGAATGTAGCTTTAAAATAAAAACAAATTTTGTGTTATATACTTTTATTTTCACTGGTTATTCAAATTGACAAACATTTTATGGAAATGTCTTTTTATTTACCGAAATGATGATATTATCTGATACTGTCAGTTCATACAATTTATGTTCAAGTAATTTCTGCTTTCATTCAACTTGTAATTCTATGTTTGATGGTTGTAATGTAGCTTTTAATGTGAACGGTTTGTTTAATTTCTCAACATTGAAGTTTTCAGTAGCAAACTCTTCACTTTCAGGATTTTCATGTAAGCTGAAAGAGATATTCTTAACTTCATCTCCAGCCTGCACAGTTTGAACATTTTGCGAGAAGGCCGGTGAGCCTTCCTTAAAGAGCTGTACTGTTTGATCCAAGTATTTCAAGTAAATGTCTTTGCCCAAAAATTCAACTTCTGTATTCAAATCATTCATGGCAAATTCTGGTACATCCAATAGTAATCCTGCCTCCCGAGCACAGCCCATTGCAATAACTTCATCTGGATTAATTCCTGAAAGAACCTCAGCTTCAGGCAATAAATTTGCTATTGCCTGCTGCAGTTTGGGTATTTTCATGCTGCCTCCGCACACCACAATTTTGTGAATCTTCTCATCAAAGTTTTCTATTAATTTTTGAGCAGGCTCAATGTAGGAGGAAATTTTTGATGATATCAAATTCTCAAATCTTGCTCGGGACACATTCTGACTCCAGTCAACTCCGTCTAGTAATGATTCAATGAAGACATGTGCTGAATTCAGGGTAGACAAAACATGCTTGCAATTATCAGCATGATGCAACAACTTAGCCATTGCTCTTCTGCTTTCTTGAGGATCTAATTTCCATTTTTGTCTAAATTCTTGAGCAATGTAATCAGCCAAATCTTTTGTCAGGCACTGACCTCCTAAATCTGATCTGAATATATTTTTCTCCACTGTCATGAATCCTCCTGAAACTTTAACAATTGATGCAGCACAAGTAGAACCACCAAGCCTGTACACTAAGACATTTATATCTTCAGGGCTTTCTTCAATATTGTAAGCGAGTAATGCTGCAGCAGGCTCACTTATTACTTGTAAGACATCAAAACCAGCCAATTCAGCACACTTGACTAATCTCTCTCTACTATCATTGGACCAGTGCAGTGGTGCAGCTAATACCAACTTCAAGTCACTCTCATTGGACATGGAATGGCTGGCTATTGTGAACAATTTAGCATAAATCTTTGTAGCTATACTATCTGGTTGGGAATAAAGAGTTGTCTCACTAGTCTCAAATTCGTATACCAGTTTTTCTTCGTTCCGAATTCGGCAGGACGACGAAGCTTCAACGTACGATAGGTCTTCCTCGTTAAAATCGCAGTTCATAAGTCTTTTGTTGTGTTTGATTATCGATTTGGAAGTTGGTTGACCGGACTTGGCGGGAAGACCAATCTCCCATTCTGTACCGTTGAGCGCTACAACGGCTGGGGTTACGCGATCGCCAGAATCGTTGGCTATTACAGTCGCTGCTCCGTTGGCGAACGAAGCCAGACACGCCGAACTATTGCCCAGATGTATTCCGTACGCGGCTGCCATGTTTTCTGTGTTAATATGTCGTAATTGAAGATACCACTGAAACGGAGTTAGTTGGATTATTGGCACTATCCTTTACAGAATGGATATATGTTTCTAATATATGAATAACTTTAAATAAAATATACAAAACCCAACCCACATGTTTATGACAATGAAGGTTTTCACAAATTTGACAGATGTTGTTTTTTCAATTTATCCCATCGGAAAGGCAAAAGTCTGAGCCATACAGCTTAGTCTGTTGTATTGACAGATGTGGCTTTCTGACAATTGTAATAACTCTGTCATTTTAAAGATTTTAACATGAATAAAAAGTTGTGTAGTAATATTTAATAAATTATAAGCTTAAATATGAATTCTAAAATACGAATTAATAAAATCATAAATAAAATAGCACATTTTATTTTTTTCAAAAAATGAAATTAAATGTAGGAAAACCTTGTAAATCATAAAAAAAACAATATGAAGATGGCGGGATAATTTGAAATTGTCTAGAATGACTAAAGTTTCTGCAATAACTTACGTATTGTATTGATCTATTATATTTGCGCTATAGAAAGTATTTAAGTGGTCAGCTTGAATTTTTTTAATACATTTTAGTTTTTCATGTTTTATAATGGATACACATAAAGAAAAACCACCGTTTTCTGACAATCGTTTGGAAAATATTATAAAGTGTTTGTCGAAGTGTAAATTGGTAAGTTTATAAACTTTTCATAAAACTATTCTAAAAAATATACTGATTTAATATAGATTTATATAAATGCTAATTCATAATATCCCAAGGAATTCATAAATGAAAGAGAAGAATGTAAAAAGATGCGAGAATTAAATACAAAATTAGAAATTGATCTCAAAGAAGTTCGGGAATTAGAAAAATCTCATCGTTTCCACTTACTGACGTCGAGAGAAATGATTGCGAACTTGCAAGAAACCGTTTCGCAATTGGTGTATCTTAAAAGAGACATGAAAAAAATAAAAGACGAAATAACATCGCGGGACAATATAATTTCAACTATGGAGAAAGTATAAGTCAACATTTCTTGTATTTACAAATATACCTTGCAATTTTTAATTTATATTTATATCTACCTATCAGAAAATCATTTAATTGCAACGTATAGCATATAGTTAGTATAAATTAACGAAAGCGATTTACTGTTATTTCTCTCTTTTAGCTAAAACGACTTTAAAAAGCATTCATTTATTCATAGAACTGTTTTTTTCATTCTGCTCTAAGAGTAATTGCATTAACTATCGTTTCCGTCAAACTGTTGTTATAACTTCATGTTCCGTGTTATTTTCTCAATGATAGCGGAAAACGCTGTGCTTAAGCATGATAAATTTATGAGCAATGGTCGTTATACCTGCTGTACCTAACTATATTATGCTAACATTATGTTACATAGGATAAAGAAAGTGACTTAGAAAAACATAAAAACATCCTCATAGAGTTACGAAATAGTCACGAAATGGCCATTGAAGAACTAAAATCACATAATGAATCAAAAGGTAGGTATTTGTGGGTTACAATTTTGTTTGTTTTATAGTAAATCTTTGCTAGAATTTCGCAACTTTGATTCCATATCAGCCCATTTAAACGTTTCACTGCAGGGCATTCTGTGGCATCGTACTGCTCTACAATCGAGAGTACGATTGAAAGGGGTAAGGTCATTTAGTCCACCACGCTGGATTAGTTGGCACGCAGCACGTTGGCGGTTTTTACATACCGTAGAAATTCTTTAAAATATCTATGGTATGCAGGTTTCCTCAGGATGTTTTCCCTTCACCGTTATACCGTAATTATTGACTATCAATACACACATAGCTACAAAAAGTCACAGGTGTGCCCTGGGATTTGAACCCGCTACCACCGTGAATATGTTAGCAGTCGCGTCTGGTCCGTTACCAAAAGTTCACCACGCACTTATTTACGCAACTTTGATTACTTGATGAGTATAAACTTTTACACATGTCTAATCACTACATAGTACTCGTATAAAACAAAATCGCTTCCCGCTGTCTGTCTGTCCCTATCTATGCTAAGATCTTTAAAACTACGCAGCGGATTTCGATATAGTTTTTTTAAATAGATAGAATAATTTAAGAGGAAGGTTTATATGTATAATACATATACTGTTTGTCCCAGTTTCTCCCAATAATATGTATCTCGTGTGGAGTAGAATCAAAAAAACATCTGCATCCAGGCCACGCTGGGACGGCCCGCTAGTATAATATATTCGACAAATGAGGGAAGTAATCACCATAAACTTAATGTGATTATTTCGTTTAAAACACCTGAGAATTGTCGGTTCGTAGTAGGCCCGTGAAAATGTATTGTTTAGAAGGATGAAAGTGGGGAAGTACCTACAGTTTGATGAAACTTCGACAAATCCTTGGTATTACCATTCATAATTACTTATTTGTTGGCTAAAATTACATATGTCTTAGGGACGAGAAACTATATCTTTAGGAAACAGTGTAGCTGCCCTTATTTAGTCAGTACATAATGAAAAAAAAAAGACTCCGACGAATTGAGAACCTCCTCCTTTTTTTATGTCGGTTAATGATCAAATTGCCTAACATATAAATTTTAATGGACTTACCTATTTAATTTAATTTATTTTAATTAAAGTTAAGCAGTTGCAGTACGAATCGGATACACAAATAGCTCAATTCACATGCGTTATCGAAGAGTTAAGGACGAAATTGAAAGAAGTGGAAGCTGAGCATAAAGAAAAAGTAATAGTGTATTGTTTTGTATATTTTGTAAATTAAGGTACCTAGTTGTTTTGCGTTGTAGCTAGATTTTATTGCGCAATTATAATTACTAATGTGATTCATTTAAAATAAATATCTACGAAGGCTCCACAGACCTGAAAGTGAACAGATGGTTTTGTTTAATCAAATGCTTAAGTTACTGCGCAAATTGTAATCATCTTCCTTTATCGATAGCGTTACGACCACCGTATTATACTGTATCTATAAAAATATATTAGTTGAATCGGGAGGTTTGTAGAAGAAAGGTAAAAAAAAATAAGTAGGTATAAAACGAGTTACAGTATATATTTATTTAAATAAATATTGATATAAATGTATAATATAGATTGAGATTTCTTTAGTAAAGGGGACGTCACACATCTTAAGTATATCCATTCATGAACGCCAACACGCAGTTAATTGCGGAACACTAATTGCCCCACACAATGCAACACATTTTAAACTGTTGTCGTTTTGCACGAAATCGTTGATGGTTTCTGTGCTATTACAGCTATTTCGTTTTCACAAAGAGCTAAATGAGCAGCTTCGTTAGTAGTAAATAATTATCTTACATACCAACTGTACATATTGTTTTCTTCTGCAGTATTTAAGCGATTCTTGTTTGGTTACCTATATTGGTTTTTGGCTTTTTGCCCTACGCTGCTGCAGATGTTTATGGGCGGCGCGGTGGTGATCATTTACAATCAGCTGAACCATATGCTCGTTTGTCCCCTACATATTAAAAAAATCGGTATTTATTAATTGTATCAATTTTGAACCTGTTGCGTTATTTTTTTCACCCTCAGACTTCACCCTCATCTCTCACAGGCCTTCTTCTATCTGGATATACACACGCTGAGTTCAAAAGGCGACATTTACAATTTGCTGGGTTCTCTATGACGGCTTTTTCACCGTTGTGTATGTTCCTTCTACTTTTTGAGCAAATATTTGATGCGAATTATTCTATCACTAGCTATTATACAACAATGACTGGCATGGCTTGTCTTTGAGTTGCAGAAACAGTATTGGTAAAAACATAGATAATATTCGTATCTTACATGAGTTCCGTGATAGTGTCGCTATACACTGGTAAAGCGGTGTAGACATCGCAGAGAGGACCCTAGCACCGACCACTAGACAGTCTGATAGAACGAACGATGTAGCCTATAAAAAAATACAAATGATTTCATATAATGCTGTTTGTCCATGCAGGTAAACGTGATAGTACTGGAATACGAGGAAAAAATCCAACGCAATGAGTTTCAGCTCACACAGTTACGGGAACAGTTGTCACGGGAGACAGCTAGAAGTGATGCTAATATTGACGCTTACCGTCGGGTAAGTATCTATACATTTACCACGATATACAGCGATCCTATCATATAGAGACTTTTCCATACGTCGATAGGGAACTTCTATAGTTCTATAACAGCTTTTTTTATTATTTATTATTGTAGGTAAATTTAACAAATATACAACAATTTCTTGATGTATATTTAATAGTACGCCCATGTCAAATACGAGTATAGTGATATTTGAATTCACACACATACCATGAATTTTTGGGTGCTTACATAATTTACGGGTATTTTCTATTCAAATATGACACTTTTATTACGGTGTTATGTCGTAAATATGTTAATGACATCACTTAACTTTGTTTTTTAAGGTTTACGATATCATAAATAAATAAATGCGTGTTTATTAGCATAATTTCTATAAAAGGCAGTATGGATAATCACTTTAGTCTTTTGGTAGAGCCTTCGATGATTAAAGAGTGGGTTGTACTAGAAGGAGCTGTATCGAGGTATATCACCTTCAAATTAATTAATCATTGTGTGTTCATCACACGCCCAAATGGATTCGACTTCCGCATTGCCTACTCCGATGTTTTGTAGAGCGTGGTACTTACACTTACTTATTAGGACGGACGACGCGAAATTTTTAACGTTACACATCTACCTGCATTGCAATACTGTCGGTACCCACTTTACATACCGTTACGCTTGCATCCCTAAAAGGTTTAACATTGATTCAATTTGTAATAATGATTTATTTGGCTAGTATGGGGCAAAAAGATATAAAAGGTGCCAATCAATGCAATAGACACTAGAAATTCGGACATATTGAAAATCATCCAATCTGGGAATCAAATTTATTGACTTGTGGTTCGTACTCAACTTTGCTACCACCGGACCTTAAAGTAATATACAGGGTATATCAAGACTGCTACCGAAAACGAAGCCAGATGGTAGTTTTAGTGACTTTAGACACAATGCAAATAATTCTTTGCAAAAAAAAAAGCGACGATTTTTTTTGTATTTTTTTCTTGTCATCGTATTTGGGTGGTAAATACATACATTATCCTAAAAAAATAATGTACACCCTTTTAATTTTAAAGACGCTATAGTACGCAAGGTTTTAAATTGTAATTTTAGCAAACACGATGGATTCAAATATCTAAAATTAAATCTAAAATAAATCTAAACTATATAAAATTCAAGCACAATGATATTTAATACATTGCAAAAAAAAATTGTCGCATTTTCTAGTACTTTTTTTTATTCGCATTGTGTCTAGTCACTAAAACTACGACCTGGCTTCGTTTTCAATAGTAGTCTTGATATACCCTGTGTAATTAAATTCGACATGATTTGTTAGTGACACGCCAGCGGAACTCTTAATACTTATCTTAATGTTGAATAAATACGGGTAATGTGCATGAGTTTTAGCGTAAAATTACACGTATCTCAGCAGATCAACAACTTTAATTATACATCACAAACAAACTTTCACTCGCGTAAAATTGTGCATTTTGCAGCGTATCGAAGAGATGGAGGAGAAACTCAAACAGACTCAGTTCAAACAGTACTTGGCGCATAGCACTTATCCATCCCAGTATGAAAGCCAAGTTGAACGGCCCTATTCTGTCGAGAGGGAACCATATTCGAGCTCAAACTTTGTCGAAGTGAATACAATGGAAACTGTAAAACCTAAAGCTACGCCAGTTTCTAGCCAGAATAAGGCGCCTAGGGCGAGCACGTTGCAAGTGATGTATTACGGAGGCAATTCTAATCCGCCGAAAGCGAATGAGAAAAAAGGATCTTTTCATATTACGAAGAAACGGAAACTATACAGCGAAAAAGATTATTTAAACATGTGACCTTTTTAATTCAATTAATAATTTCTAGGTGCAGAATTTTGCATTTGCTTGGTAATAAATTTAATATTTGACTCATTGTTTTCATATGTTTTGATTGTATTACTAGATATGACTAACACACATCTGTATCCTAGCGAAGAATTTTTCATTTCCGTGCATTGCATCAAATTATGCAATATCTTCTAATTTAAGAATGTAACACGTTGCATAATTTACACGATGGTATTGTACGACTTAAAGAATAATGCAATTAAATCTAATTCCCTTTACGAATTTCTTCAGTCGCCTTTATCTGCCACGGAGTGTAAGTACGAATAAAAATGCGATTATGAAAATTATTACTTGCCTATTCATAAGTTACATCATGACCCACATATGACCGTTTAATAGGCGTACGTACTTGGAACGTGAATTGCTTTATTAACCGCACATTATTCGGTTAAAGAATCTGCTTTGTAATTATACGCACGAATTTATGAATTGTGCCATCTGAAACTTTTGGACATGCGGTGATTGACAGTTCCTTTATTTGACTATTCAACTGAACAGTGAACACCGCGTTGCAATAGTTTAACGGGCAGAATAAATATACATTGCCCTTCAATTAATTAGAAAACGTTGATAAGCACATACTAATGAAATTGTGCAATGTAACATGTTATGAAAATTGTAATTAATATTATGACATATGACTTTAAAATAGAGCAAGTCGTATAAACGAGTTGTTTTGAAGAGCGCGATTTTCACTACATTAAACTAACTGGTTATAATGTCCTCGTTGTTAAATAAATGTCACGAATCAGATTAATTAAATACTCATCAACTACTACATTTAAGATTCCACATTGAAATGATACATTCTTAAACCCATCACGTATGGCGCCTACTCCGAGGCTAGATTAACAAAGTACCTAAGTAATTACCAGTAGCCCTAAGCAGCTGTAGGCTTCAATACCATTTTAAGCAACTGTTTGCATCACAAAAACCCAGGTGCACGCATCTTGGCATCCGAGCTGAAAAGGAAACTACTTTAGATGACGCACCGCAAGGAATAAATTATTTGAGATGTACAAACATTCGTAGTATTTTCGTAGGAGTGTCCTGAATACCAATTCGTCATGAACATTTATGCAATTGAATGTCAGGATACCCTTCACACACATAGGGAATTTTCAACACTAGGAGCTAAGTTACTAGATGAAAATAGAATTACCTCATGAAGACAGTCCATGGGCCGTCTCAAAAAACAAATAGGTATTACGTAGAATTGTTAACAATGCTGCCAACTTTTTTTCAATTTACATTTTAACTTATATCCGCATTTGGAAAGTATATACTTACCTCGAGTTAAGATCGGATTTAAATTCATTACCAATATGATGAAAGTTAACCGCAACACAGGATAATAAATTGAAATAACCGTTATTATGTAATGACATCTCGTCAACTTGAAAGCGATGTTTGAGCTTGATCAGGCACTTTAGTTTCATATTGTTTTCTCTTTGAATATATTGTATGGAAGCGAAGTTTTGAAAACTGTGGTTTTAGAAAGTTTATTATTGTCTTTAAGCCCATTAGTTTTTAAAACTTACCATTGTTGAGTAATAAACATATTAAGCAGTATGATTGCGTAATCGTGACCCCAAAGTGTAGTGTAATATACTGAATGTATAGAGCATTATATGTATTTCATATTAACTAGCATTGCATAGAAATAGCATAGAAACTGATCGGTGTAAGTTGTATCCAGTATTTGGAGATCTGAGGTGCTTATCGATCAGGTGGTTCTTAGTAGTAATGACACACCGCTGCAATATAGTAGCGGTGTCATATAAGATTCAATAATATTATGGTGTCCTAATTATGCAGCGAAAAATTATTAAGATTCTGCTACATTTCAAATGCCTCTGCTCCATAAACAGATGGTGAGTTATTAGATATTAGATAGTCAATAAAAACATGTAGTAAGCATACGATCTATTTTAGGTAATAGGGAATCTGTTAGACAAGTCACGGTAATTATGTAAAACATATAAATTTTTATCTACTCGTATACAACCTTGTTTGCTTCATAAAGTAAGAGGCGTGAAAGTACCGTGAACATACGGTACAAATAAACACGATGTTTCATTCATTTAAATACTATAAAATACATAAAACTCTAGGCCACGTGATGTGATGAAAGAGACAACAATTTTAAAAATAAAATTTTATTGTAACATCTTTGGCTATTATTATATTTCATAGCTTCAGAACGTAAGAAATATATCTATAAAATAAAAATTAATCTTTATACATTCATTAGAATCTTAACAAGAATACGAATAATTATATTACTTTTAATATAAAAATAGCCTTATTAAAAGAAACTTGATTATTAAAATACTTTGGTTAATAGAGCAACTTTAGAAAATATTCACAGTTTAAATAATAGTAAAAATCACATTCCGTTTTGATAGTATTTATCTATTGGTACCGTATAAGTCTATCGAGCGAGTTCCAACTAAAGGAGTAGTCGATTTGGAGATGCCCGTATCTTGACAGGTGGAAATTCTCAGGAGCTGTCTTCGGGAACGGTCGGGCCCAGTCTTCGTAATCAGGTGAGAGGCTCTCATAGGCGTCCATCAATCTTTAAAATTGCAAAAAGAAATATTTTAACAGTTTTTTCAACGACTTGTCTGTCTTACCTGTCTTATCTGTCTTAAAACCATTGTAACCATCGTAATTTTTGAATATCTTGCCATATCCGCCAAGTTTTAAAATTAATTATTCCTCAGATTACGAGTACTAATAGTCTAATACATCCAGACTTGTTTTATACATTGGAAATAGACTTGATAAATATTTTAATCCAATGATTTAATTATAATTTATAATAAACAATTCATTGATATTTTAGATTAGATTATTAGATAGCTAATAATTTCTAAAGTTAAAATAAACTGCCCAATCGTGTCTCGTAAATAACATTTCGTGTATATTGTTTGAGCAACACTTATACTAAAATAAATAATGTGGACACAATTTCATAAAAACCTAGTTTGTGATTGCTTACTATGTCGTATATCAGTTGATATATACAGATTCGAGATTCACTTTTGACCCCACTTGTTACATATTTGTGATTCGAGAGCGAAACGAAATTGTTGTCGCGACGAATGATAAATCACCTACATTACAAGAAAACAACGGGGAATATACTTCTATCGTAGAAGGCGGATGGTAAGCTATTGTAGGTAGTAGGTAGCTCGCAATGTGACGACTATATATATACAAAATTATGGATGTAGTGTTTACAGATTTCAGAATTTTCTCTCGCAAGTAGTGCTTACAACAAGAATTATGTTGCCGGAGGACAACTGTTGTCCAATACCCATCTTGTATATAGTCCACCACGCTGGCCTAGTGCGGGTTGGCGGACTTCACATACCATAGAACTACCACGCTGGGCTAGTTGGCACGCAGCACGTTGGCGGTTTTTACATACCGTAGAAATGATTTAAAATCGCTGCGGTGTGCAGGTTTCCTCACGATGTTTTTCCTTCGCCGTTATAGTGCGTGATGATTGACTGTTAATACATACACACATGACTGCGATAAGTCAGAGGTGTGCCCTGGGATTTGAACCCGCGACCACCATAAACATGACGGCAGCCGCGTCTAGTCTGTTGCCAATAGACCACCACGCACTTCCTATTAGTTTATCTGGATAATAACTATTAATATGATGGCATTATTGATAGTAACTTAGCACAGTTTGCTTCCATTGTAAAAAATATTAGCCCTCAGCAAAGTTTGCCCCCAGAACAGTCCTAGTTCAATCATGACTTGCGATTTATGGCGATCCGCTGATTTTACCTAACAAAGTCGCGTTCACGTAATCCGTGACTAGAAAGTGATGTGTGCTACCGATGTAATTGCTCTTATGCCTGTTATTAAACATATTTCCGGTGCATACCCTAATATGTTGGCACGATTGTGTAATGTTGACATCTTTACATTTTCGTGACACAACATTATCATTCTAAAGTTGATTATTATAAGAATAAATTACGTTTTGCATTTGGCGTAAGATACTTAGATGTTATTTTTATAGACATAATGACATACTTTTGAAGTACAAAATTAGTACAATTTACTAGATTGAGGTTTGCTTATTTGATGCTATACATTTAATATTGTGACATCATCATCATGGTTTTTAGCCACAGGAAGTCCACTATAAAACAGTCCTCCTTCAATTTAGAAAGAAAAAAAAAACACCTAGCGGTTTCCTGCAGCTTTTATCAAGTCATAATATGTCCAATGTAAAGGTGGACGTTCCGCGTTCGATTGTATTTTTACTGCATCCGTCCATAACACAGAGGCGACATGATGAAACATTAAAATATGCAGCTCGACAATAAGTCCCCAAAACAACATTACATCTACCATAATACATATAAAGTTCAAGTTATCTTTGCAAGTATACGTAACCATCACAGGTTTCTATGGTTTGGTCACGCAGGGTCAATGTTAGGAACGAGTTTTTATAACAAACGCCAACCATGTAATATTCTCACAGGTGCAATGCAACTTTCATTTGTAGGAAGCAAAAAACTAGTGCACATTCACACGTTATTGTGTGTATAAGGCTTATTATACAAAATAACTAACATTGTTTAACGTTCTGCGTTGAATGTGATTCTTTTTGCCATGCTTACTTTTCAATCAAAGCGCAGCTTTGTGGTTTTGCTTCACTAATGAGAATTTACGTTCCAATGAGGACTATTCAATTCTTGTAAACTGCTTTATTGTTTAACATAAACATTGATTTAATAGCGTAATGGAGCGCGTAAATCTTTAGGTTTCATTTGAATAGGCCGTGTGTGAAGTTTCTAAGGCTGAGCGCGGAGTTCTTGTATGTCAACCAGTTTCACTATCACGAGAGTGTAAGCATTTTTCCATTATAATTATAGCGAGCGCCTACCATCACACCGCGACAAGTGTAGAAATCGCAGGCCGAGATGTTTTCCGTGCATGATGTCTATTATTATTCAACTCATTAGCGTGAAAACATCTTCGTGTTTTGTAGTGCCGCAGCCTCGGCCGATTCAGATGTCGTGATCAAGGCGCGTAACGTAACGTTTACTATATTACAAACGTCGTTATCACAATAAAATACCATTTTATGTGACGTTAGTTAGACTATTGAGTAAGTTCTGGGCTCTGGCAATGAGCGGTTAGTAATTTTTAACGTGCGCACTACTAACGGACTGCCTATTGATTTACATTGGTCGAAGGCATGCCGTGGTGTTTTAACATAAAGCACCGTACGTATTGAGACATTTTAAATCATAGCGTGAGTGCCCATTTGATAAATTTCTCATAACCATTTATTTATTGCACTATAATGCGTTTTCTACATAAAAAGGTGATTATAGGATATCATTAGTATATTAGTGCTTGTTAAGGTTGTTAGTTGCTCATGCTTTGTTACTAATTAAAGTGTGTATCATCTGTGTCGTGAGTAAAGATTTTATCTTTCTTCTTTTACATTCTAAAGCCATTACATAAGGCAAATATGACTGAATATGTTCCACATCCAAAAAAAGTTGTTCCTTAGGCCACACGAAGTTTTTATTTCATCGTATTGGTACTACGAGTATACATACCTATAATTATAATTGGTTACTAATGACAAAACATCACCTGTTCTAGATGGTAGTAGACATATTTTTCGTTAAAGTGGATCCTAACAAAAAATAACTAGATCCAATGATTACCGACAATGGATATTATTTTATCAACAAATTAACTAGAATTTGCGTTTTCATTACAGCGAACATAGTAATATCCGTTTCCGACGTTAGAAATATGAATGCGAGCGATGAAATAAGTATGGTCGGAAAGAAGTAACGATATGATAGTTTCCGGATTGGTGGAACGAATGTTAGCGTGTATGACGGTCTTAATAGACTATGCCAAGTGTAAAAAAATTGATGACACTTCTTGTAACAAACCACCTATGCAGTACGGTGAACTAATGAGAGCGGACGAATGCATTGCCGTTAACGATTTATGACATTTCTTCTATCACCTTAATGGTAATGATTAATCGGAAATGTTATTTTAATACAAAAAAGATAAGTCATTACCTGGATTGTCGTCTGTGTGTCGCATATCCATAGTTTGCCATCACGTAGTCTGGTTGATGAGTTAATGACATGCGGGACCTTGGATGTGGTGGCGGCATTGGTGATATGTATCCTGGTGGTGGCATCACTGCACCGTATATGGGTTCACATGGCATCGGGTGTGAGACATATGTCGGCTCTTCTGTATACATGGACCTGCGACGCCCCCCTGAAAAGCGTTAAGAAATCAAAGTGAACCAATTACTAGTTTTCGCTCTGTTAGTTTTATAAAATGTTAACAAGCGTAACATTTTACTAAATGTAAAATGGAGCCATTACTAATATTTACCGTGCATTCAGAAATGTATGTTTATATTTATTTGTTCTAAAGTCATTGATCTTCTCAATGAATTTTTACTGCAAATACAATTTTCTAATACCACTTTATACACAATTAATAAAACTTCATGCGAGTAAATATTTTGGATAACAACAATGAATTTCAGTTTAGGGACGTAATATCGTTGGTACTTAATTGGTATTGATATTGAAGATAAATGGTTAAGTTTCTACGAAATTTAGGCACAATAGTTTCAAAATCAGTAGAAAATTAATAGCTATGTGTATTATGTTACCTTGGGCATTTTAGTTTATTACACTTTGATTGCATATTCGTGTGTCTACTATGCAATTCGAGACGAAGACCAATAATCTATTGTTGATTGTTTAATTAAAGGATTTAAGTCATTATGTTTTTCATCTTCCTTGCTTTGTATCTACTGAGACAAGGACGACAGATTTGAAGGTTTAGAATTAAGACAACCGATTAGAGATTCAAATAAAATATGTTTTCCAATTGTACCGTAATTAAGATTATCTTTAAGATTGTATAAAATGAGTTCCGAAATAATTGTTCTACGCATTAATATCTCATTAAACTTCGTATCAAAATACCGTTGTGTTTTTATCTAGATAATGTTTAGAAATGTAATTAGGCAATGTTAATCTGTGACTTACGCATCGGTTTCTCGCCATATATGGGTGGTTCTTGGTATTCGGGCATTAATGCCCTGGAAAATTTTCTTCCATACATCGAGTCGCGTGAGACATCTTCGGACAGCCTGTTTCTCCTGGGTGGCGGCAACGGCGGTTCCTCTCCAGAGTCATAGTTTTTCGTGGGCACGTAGTAAAAACTAGCACTGACTGGCTCGCCGGCGAAGGAATTGAAGTTTTCATCCTCTTCGTTGTCCCAAACGTCTGAATAAATTCTATGTTTAGGCGGCGGAGACGGTTCATCGTCATCTTCACTGTCGAAGTCCACAGCGGCCCAGTAAGGGCTACTGGCGTGTCTCGGCATTATTTCCAGATTGTACACAAATAATATTTATTTTTCTGCACTGAAGCACCAACTAACGAGTCACAGAGCGGTCACCACACGTACGTCCCTTCCAGATATGGTGTAGTGAGTGTTTTATATGCTTCGCTTGGAAGCACTGTTTGTTATGCTGAGCACGGATCGCGTGGACATTCGACAGTAGATACGAGCGATGCAATCGGCGGGAGAGTTATGAGACATGCGCGGGCGCACTCCGCGACACTCGAGTGCAAACAGCGCGCTTCGACGGCGCGGCGCGGTGGCTGGCGCGGCGGCTCGGCGTGCGCAGTGCCGCGACGGTCGCTCAAGAAGATGCAACAGGCATTAGAAATGTTCGCGAGCCAAGGTTCACACGCGAACTTTGAAAGCGGACTGATTTTTAAACATCATAATATTGTGACATTTATTTTGTAGATCACTGTCGTCGCTTCTAAATGAGTGTAATGTGTCTTAATGGCGTTTTCAGCCATTTGTCGTTTTATGTACTATGTGGAACTCTCAATAAACAAACATGCAGTGCTTTTGATTTGATATGGAAATTTTCTATTTTTATGGCTTCACACACGCCTACATTCGTACGCATATATCTCCAAGTACCTAAGTAGGCAGAGGTGCCACTACAATCCTTTTTTTCGTCCTTAAATTTAATAGATAAAGCGCGAGACTATCGTCATTTATGTATACTCAGCCTGTCGCCGCCCACTGCTGAACGTAGGCCTCCCCAAGTAAGCGCCAACCATCCATCTATCGTTATGTGAGACATAAATTCTAATCCTATGTTCCTATGCAACTCTTATGATATTCCTCAAACAGGAAAACTTACGAAGTGGAATTCCCGGCAGGCATTGTGGATAGACTCCGGCGCTCTGCAGTAATATAAATGGCATAGGTTCGATTTCCCTTTTAAAGAATTTTTTAAATAACGGTTGGTTAGTGATTAACCTCGGTCATGAACATCTACAACACTGGAATTGAGACACGTTGCCGGGCTCCCAAAATGAGACAGGAAAGGGAAAGAAACAGCGAGGAAGAGGGTACACAGCGAGGGTACTGGGCACAGAAATATGTACTGGGCCTCCGGTTCACCGGAACAAAATACGGCTGACGGCAGATTTTTTGTGGAGCAATGATACCTACTTAGTAGTACTTCCCGGCAGGCGGGCCAATTCCTTCTACAGTCCAAGGAAACTAGAGTGTGACTAACACCCTTACATAATAAGTATTATGTGTGAATATTCTTATGATTTATGACCCCTCTCAATCGTTCTCTCGATTGTTGAGGAGGCCCGTGCCCTGCAGTGGAACGTATGTGTGCTGATACAACACAAAACATTTATTATGACGTGTTTCAATGTGAGCCTTGTGGTCAGGATAAGATATCTATGTGAATACAGAATACCTGAAATTACATAATGTATAAATACAGATATCATTTGAACAGAATAATGCCAGTAGGTAACATTATAAATAGTATGTACATTTATAAATAAAATACACATCATCGTCATATTTAAAGTTCTGTAAGACACAAAGTCTTGTATCATGGGGGTCAAAACTATAATTGCCTGTTCGATCTCACAACACCCAGACCCAAAGCAAATATTTAATAGGCCACACAGCATTAGCTGCAGTGCGACTTCGAACTCGGGGCCTGCTTTTTCACAGTCGTGAACCCATATTTTTTATGGACATAAAAGTATCATAAAAAATACGATATACCCAACCCACAGGCTTTAAGGGAATGTTTAACTACATCTATGGTTAAACAAAACAATAGATACCTTACCTTTTCTCTTGACCAAGCACTCATGGCAGCTTTTTCTAAAAACCATGAATACGAACAACGAATGTGTATTCTGGGATTTTCAGACTAAACTTGCTGCGAAATACCTAAATACTTAGTTGACATTAACTACGTTTTTAATAATGATTTAATACATGATTTCATATTTAACTACCCTGATTAATAACTTGTGAAACTTTGAATTGTTTTGGTAGGTAAGCTAGTTGGTGAGCAACTTAATAATACTTACCTACCAACGATTAATATTTCGCTCGCAAAACACAATTCCGTAGGTAGCCATTGCTAGATGTTACTTGATGTTTATGGGTCTATCCATTTTTAGTTACTACCTTTTCTTTGTTTAGTATTCATATTATTATCAAGTATTATGCTAGTCGTAAGATTTCCTTAATAAATAAAATAAAAAAATAAAACAAATGCTTCTAGGTCTTACAGGCTGCTGTAACCAATTAATGTATTAATCTGAAATGCATAGGTAGCAGTGGCGAAGGGTGATTTTTTTAAAAAGGGAAGCCGAAGCTCAATACGCGAAATAAGTGTGTTTATACCTACTGGTTCTACATAGGGAAGACAATGCGACTGATACTTGATAGTAAACATAGTGCAGTCCGGATTGAGTAGATCAACTTATCGTGAGATGCTTCAGAGAATTAGCCCAAAACGCGACACATTTACATAATATGTACGTGTATCCTTATATCCGAACGTTTGCGAATATCCAACCGCTAGCAAATTATTCCTCCGACAATCTCACTCACCAAACGAAACGATTGCGTTTCGTATGATGGCATCTACGTACTGCGGTCGTCAATTATATTTTAATATTTCCAATATACAAAAGTTGCAATGTCATCATGAGAAAATTAAAAAAGTATATTTTTAAACCGCACGTGAATATAAGATTAATAAAGAAAAATTTATGATCTAGATACAATGTTAACAAGTACGTTAGCCGCGCTTTTATTAGTTGTATTATTAGTAGTCGAGCACTTCCTAAAATCTAAACAGTAACGTTATTTCCGAAATTGACAATCTAAACATGTACGTCCCTCACGATTATTAATTTCCATTACTATTATTATGTTGTACATATTTATGTACATTTTGTAATTTAAAACATTAAAAACTAAATGCGTGAACCAGCTAATACTCGTATACTGTCAAAATGTTAATACAACACTTATAAATGCAGTGATATCTACACAAATACACACATAAACACACAAAATGCTGAAGAGTCGCAGCATGCCTCCTGCTTTTTTAACGGAAATTGAACCTTAAATCATTATAAGTTTAAGGTACAATTTTGCGTGATTTGTTGCAAACTACACAACCATGTCACACCAATGCGTAACATGCAGCCGACGCGGGCGGTCGGCGCACGGGCCGCGCCATTGTTATTCAATAAGCCGAACAATTTTGGCAGTAATTCGCCAGAGGTCGCAACGCGGCGCAATCTAATTACGTGTTTGCTATGCGCCTCCGCAGTAATATTTACCTATGTGGCCGACAGATGTCGTTGAATAAAATGAGTTTAGATATTACATAAATAATTTTGAACAATTTGCTTGTTTATAGTGTAATGATAAATTACAAAAGGTAAGCCGAAGGGAATCGAGTTATATGGAGCCTTCGCCACTGATAGGTAGGTATTACGTTCGTTTTATTAATGAATAGGTATGTATGTAGGTCTAGGCAGGTATTTAGCTCTTAAATAATTTCAGGTGAAACTAATTTAAAAATTCTAATGCAGTTTTCAAAAAATATCGTACGCATATTGTGTGTACAGTAGGTACTTTTTTATACTTATGTTACTTTAAATGCAGCAGTTAGAAGACAATTATATTAATTGTAGGTCATTTAACTAATATTATTACGTATAGAGAAGACGCCGCACATTACAATTGTGTTCCGCTAAAGTCCTGCTATAAACTGTTTAACTAGTCATTTTCTTCTTTTTAAGAACGGATAGCTCCCTCGTAGTATCGGACATTATAATTTTATTGTTACGAGTTTACGTGAAAATGATTCAGATACCTTGAAAACACAATAGAGACATCGTGATACAAAATATGCGCCAAAATAATTGCCAAAAATACAATGTTTATAGCAGGAAAGATTATTAAAATAATATCCAGTGACAAATCACAAACGTGTAATTTATGAAAAACACACAAATACTGACAAATCTAATAACACGCGAAAACATATTACATTTTATTTTTAGTTTAATCAATAGCAACGCAGAATGCTACAGTCTGCATACAATATCCAATGACAACTTTTTACTGTCTTCTTTTTAATTTTATACTGGCAACTTTTTAGTTGTCGCTGTTCGCGCCAGAAATGTGTTGAATGTCAAAAATGAATTATTTCGTTATTAGATTAATACGCCCAAATACGTGATTTTAATATCTGTTATAGCTTGACCAGTGTTTTTATAAGTACGTTTCCACCTATATTTGTCATAAAATTAAGATTACTAAGGTATTTAGTCTTGTGAAATTATGTCAAGACCGAAACTGACATAGCGTGCGTGTTCGTTGCTACTTTTCGATACTTACTTATTTTTGCTAGTACGTACAAGAACAAGTGTGATTATACTAAAAATACTTGTATGTGGTTGTAGTACGCGGGGAAATGCAACAGAGTAGTTGCATTCAAATTTAAACACGTTTTAAAATCGAATCAAGCTGCCTTTGTTTTGCGTTATCGGCACCCACAACCCGTAACGGTGGTTTGGTACATTGGTTGTATTTGTGAATAAAATACTTTGTTTCCTATATATTATTATACTCTTTGCTACTTTGTTATGGTCTTTTAACTTGTGAAATAAAGATTTCATTTATTTAATTAATACTACGTGGTGTGAATTCGGTTTGACATTACTTTGTTTATTTACTTCACACACCAATTGTATGGAAAACTATCCGTACTTGTTTTCATAGTGTAATTTCTAAATACTCGGTACTAAACGTAAATGAAATAAAAATTTGTGGACACAGTCAATATTTATGTATTTCATTTATATTTTGAGCGTTTTCGACTTTCTAAAATATATCATTTTAAAGTTTATTACAATATAAACATGTTCATTCCTTAAAGTACCTAAATATTACACTTAATACAATTATGATTAACTGTAATATGACCACTATTATTTAATACTGCAAAACGCAAATGACAATCACTTATTTTTCCAGAAATGTCTAAGGAAAATACCAGTGTTGCCTTAGAAGTGGCAATAGACCAACTAGAAAACATCAGTTTAGGAAACAAGAGAGCAAGAACTCAGAACTACCAGATGGTGCAAAATTGTCTAGAGCAAGATGTTGCTGATACACCATTAATTGAGAGAATACTAAAAGTTTGTGTTCGTGACATGAATGAGGATGTAAAATACACCTCTATTATTATAAATGTGATATCTATTATCCTGAAGAAAATCAAGGTAAAATATGATTGTTTGCTAACATGTTCAAGGTGGTCATGGGTTTGAATCCCAGGGCACACCTCTGACTTTTCAGAATTATGTGTCTATTGATAGTCAATTACTATGCCCTTTAACAGTGAAGCTAAACATTGTGATGAAACCTGTATGCCACAGTGATTTAAAAGAATTTTGATGGTATCTTAAGTCTACTAACCCACACTAGGCCAGCATGGTGAACTATATGGCCTAACCCATGTCAATCATACTTCCAGTTGTATGGGAGGCCCGTGCCGTGCAGTGTGACGTATATGGGCTGATAAAGACAGATTATTGATTCTTATTTATCTATGCAAATAAGCCAACTGCAAAAAAAAATTGGAAAGGAATAAGTTTTCTAAATAGTGGGTTGCATAAGTAAGTAGTAGGTAGTGTCTTCTGCTGGTCATTGCCTCTATGTTAGGGGATGTAAGCATTAGAATATGTGTTATTATATTTTATCATTCCAATCAAGAGATTTAGAATACTTGGGAAGTCATCAGGGGGGCCAATCTTTATTGGTGGATTTTCTACAGCTGCTGATATGGATAAATAGCAAATATTAAGGTCTAATTTTTACAGTAATAGTTACTGTGTCTACTATTATTTCTTTTACTGTTTTATTTCTCAGACACTTTGTTGGCCTATTGTATGAGAATGCCATTATTCCCGTCCATAAATTGGCTTTGGAAACTAATGCAAAAGATAATATACTAAAGCTGTGGGACATTGTCATTTTTTGTAACCCAAGTGGCCACCATACCCTACTCTTACTCCTGTACTGACCTTGGTGTGGGGATAAAACTCAATGTCAGATGTATAAAAATAATACTTAAAATATTTCAGGCTGGAGAATATGTGAAAATACCAGTTCTGGTACCTTCTGCATTAGCAATTATAAATATGATAATTACCATAACTCCATTGAATAATGTAACAACATTAAAAAGTAAGTGTGTTGAAACACTTCTGCTGTTTCCTGACAAGACGCTTGTGACTGTAGCCATGACTCACAGTGATGTGCTGAATGATATGTTTAACCTACCTGGACAGGCAATGTCACAACTTGAGTTTAGAGTGTTGGTGAGCATTACAGTTTATTATTCTTTTTGCCATAAAAACCAGTTATAAAGTAAATTCATTCCAAAATTCTTTTGTATTTGAATATCTCCATTAATCAAATTGTAACACAAATATTTTAATTGGTAATATCAGCAAATATTTTGCTAATTAATGTTTTATTTATTCATTGTCCAAAATAAATACTGACATAAATCATGGAAGTATATTTTATTTTACATGTATTTAAATATATATCTGTATAATGTGTATTGCATGAAAACAATAAAAAGTTCCTATTTAATTAAACATTTTTTATACAAAGTTTTTGTGTTACAGACATATGATGTTCTCTACAAGTTGCTGATGATACTATCACCTGAAGAAAAAAGAGAGTTTGTCAAAGAGGGAATGTCTGTATGGTTTTCAAAGATTATACCTACAGTGATTGCCACATACACCAACAATGAAACTTCAAATAACTTAAAACCTCTAAGTGTGTTGGAGCTTCTAACAGATGTGATTGTCACAATGAACTATATAGCTAGTCCTCAATGGGCACCTGTTTTAGAATGCATTTGCAATCCTCATAAGTAAGTGTTTTAAGACTTTTGTAGCCTAAAAGTTACTATTCAATGTTACATACACAAAGTTCAAATAGTTGCTGAAAATAATTATTTATGATTGAGAGATGAAACAAATATACAAGGCGAGTGTGAATGGAAGAGTCGGTAGGGGTCGACCTCACCGAACCTACACCATCCAAATCGGTGATATCTTCAACAAGGGCCAGGTCAAAAGTACCCTGAACCGACGGGCATGCATGAAGAGATTGATGAATGTGGATGAAGCGAAAGTAGTATGTCAGGATCGAGCAAAGTGGCGATCCATAGTCTCTGCCTACCCCTATGGGATACAGGCGTGACGATTATGTATGTATGTATGTATAAGAGATGAACAAAAAATTTATTATTTTTAGAAAACATTAAAGTACAGGATTATTTTTTAAAATTAAGTATATCTATTTTAATCTTTGTTACTTTAGCACTATGTCCTCTGTATAATTTAGGATTGATTGCAAAGTTTATACATTGTTTTCTTTTTCGTAAATTTGGGCCTTTTATGTATTAATGTTGTATTTGTTGCAGGTATCCTCAAGTAATGAAAATACTTTTGGAGAGAGGAAATCCTGTCTGGTATAGACTGTGGATTGTATTTATAAAATTACTGAACAATCAAATAACAAGAAATACCAGTAGTGTTGGAACTCCCATTAACTCCATGCTGCCTGTTGTTGAAACTGCTTTCAAAATGGATGCAACAAACAGATGTAAAGCATTTCAGTGTTGGAGTGTTCTCATAGACAATTTCTCTAAAGAAACCAATGAGAATTGCATCATGAAAAGATTAAAGTTATTAGTGATACCTCTTCGGCTTAATAATGCAAAAGTTGAGGAGACTGCCATGGCGAAATTCGAGGCTTGGTGGCTCTTAATAACAAAGTTTCAAACAAAATTAGATAAATTCATTGATGTAGTAATAATTTCTTTTCTACACTTCTGTTTTGGTAAATATAACTCATCTGGTAAAACAAGCTTTATACCTGGACAGTTGTCTGCCAACTTGAAAAGTCGTGGCATTCAAGCATTTGTTGAGATTGTTGGACATGTGAACTGTGAAGGATGTACGGACGTGCTTAGACTGAAAGAAAGGCTACTCAATACAAAATATTTAATAGACTATTGGAAAGATTGGGTGCATTCAATGAAGACTGCCTTAAATTACTCATTGGAAAAAGGCGAAAAGCAACATGTTATGTGCTTATGGAATTCATTTCTATTAACTATTGCTAAATTACCAGATAGTAATGTCAAGAGAGGTGTGTTAAATGAACTTTTAGTTATACTACAAAATGCATTACAGGTAAATAAATTTGCATGAAATATCTGACTTGATTTTTGTATCTAAAAATCTGTTTGAGAAATATTTCGTGATTTTAAACAGGACAGTGCAAATGAAAATGTGTATGATGAGATGGTTTTGGACCTTACTGTAACTTCCTTATTTAAAGAGGAACTAAAATTGACACCTCTACTCAAACCTAAAGATGATGAAGAACATGGACCTTTGAATATAATTATTTCAGTTGTCTCAAATCCATTATTGAAAAGTGTGTACGAAAGGTATGTTTGGTAACTAATTTTGAGATTTCCAATGTTTATTAAAGTTGCTCATGATATTTTCTTTATTGTAGGTTTACCATGCAAGAAACAATACAAAAATTAAAACCATTATCCAACTTTGTTGTATTTGAATCTCCAAAATGCATAACAATAAAAAAAATGCTATACAATTTACCATCAAATGATGCTGCTTTAAGGTTATGGACAACTTTGGGCGAGTTATTGTATGATGCCAATGATGAGATATGTCCAAAGGATCTATGCCACATACTATTATGGCCATTGAAGTCCACAAACATGTTTGCTGATGTAAGTTATGGGTTTAAAAAGCTGCATTAATATACAGGGCAATTGTGATATGATTATATTTGTTGAAATCACATGCTTAGGATTTGACAACCTCCGTGGCGTGGCGTGGTTAGACGCCGACTGTAAAACAAGAGGCCGCGGGTTCGATCCCTGCACCGAGACAAATGTTTGGGAGGCCCACAAGTATTTGTCTCGGGTGTGGCTGTTCGTGAGACCGAAAAGTCTCTCGTAGTGTTTGAAACCCACGACACGACTTAATTGATCTTAATGTGGGGTCAGGACTATGTATGTGACTGTTGGGTGTATTTATTTATTATTTATTTAAATTGTGAAATGGAAATAAATGACTTATTACTTGTAAATTTGAGTATTTTCCACCATGTGTTAATCAGTATTATTATCTTCATTTCAATAAAAAAATTGGTTGGACCCTGAAAAAACCCTGCATAGTGTTTAGTCATTACTCATTAAAAATAACTTTTGATTGAAAGCTTTTACAGTGTAATAGCTATTTTGTGGGGAATGTATGAAAAAAAAACGAAATAATACCTCATACATCGAAATAAAAAATGGTACAACATGATCATAAAAATGCAATTCTGTCATCTCCACCAAGATCTAGATAAGTGTGGTGCTATAAATGTTTAAATTTCTTCATCGGTATTGAATTATATTGCATTTTTAGGTAAAATATGCTGCAAAAACCTGGTATAAAGTCTATGAAACAAACTTTTTGAAGCTAAGCAAGACTGATATTGATAAAGATATTTCAAATTTGTTGTTATCATGTAATATAGTTATACACTCAAGCATTTATTTCACATTATGTGCAACAATTGCAATATTGAAAAATGGACTTTCCATACAACATAGTGAGTATGCCATCCAACTTAAAGCATTTATACATATAGGTATTTATGTATAGTAACAAAATTGACGACAAATAATAAATTTGTGATATAATTTATAGGTAGTGAATATGAAAAGGAAGCTGAACTGTTAAGAACTTTACTTAATCGAGTTGATAATTATGAAAGTATAGAAGAAGTGTTTTCAGAGTTGGTTGACACCCTTGTTGTTATGCTAAACAATGTTAAAAGCACTGTTCATGAAAAATTTGCAGAATCTACACTACTGTCTGTTAAAGTTATATTAAAGTTAATTGTTCCTGTACTCAATAAACGGTCTGATGTAAGTACACACGAGATGTTGTTATATCTATGTTTTAATACTCATGTGCAAAAACTAAATAATATCTTTTTATTTCAGATATGCAATATCATTACTTTATTTAGAATGTTATTGAAGTCAGTTGAATCAATATTTGATGTTAAATCATATGCAAAATTTTATTACATAATTGTGGATACCTTGAAGCAAGATTATGTGCCTTTTGAAGATCAGTTATTGTTGAAAGATGTTATTCAATTAATATTGAAGAAAAAAATAATTATAGAGAAAGAGAATATTAATGTAGATCAGGATTCTACTAATCTAACATTAGAAAAAGTAGCAAGTGATACAGATTTAGGTAAAAATAAATTTACAACACCAAATATGAAAGATGTTCCAAAAAGAAGCAAGAAAAAAGAAACTAGCATAGTTAATACTGTTGTAGAAAATGGTGAAGAGTTTGTTGTTGTAAAATCAAACTGGAAGTTTAATCCCAGGAAACTAACAGAAAATCAAAAGGAAAAGTTACAAAGGAAGAGAGAAGACATACCAGCTCTATACCAGGATTTATCTCAGTCTCAAGATGAATTCAAAATGACAGTGTGGAAAACCGATTCACAAGATAATTCTACTTCTAGCAAATCTAACAGTAAATCCACTACTGAAGGAACTACCACATCAGATATACTAAAGAAATTGAATAGTGCTGATGTAGTTCCCAAAATTATGGAAAACATTCTTTCTGAAAAAGATACAAAAGAAATTGATGGTAAAGTAGATGAACATTGTGAAAAAAATACTTTACCCAAAGAGAGTCCTAAACAATTGACAACGCTCACACCAAAAAATAAAAAGACGCCTCGAATGGCACTCAAGGATCGTGTCTTTAGGAATGTAAGAAATTTGATTGAAAAATCCACAACACCAAGTAGTAGTAAAGATATGAGTTGTGACCAAGTAGAAAGTATCGCGAAAACGCCTCGTTTAAAACCTAAGGATTCTGGTAATGTAGTTAACTCTGCACCATCTTCATTGCTTTGTGATAGACCATCACGTGTTAAAAGAAAGCCTAGGAAATTCGACGATACTCAACTATTTATTGCAAAAAAGAGATGTCATTCTGATGCTTCACAATCTGATGCTCCAACTGAAGAAAACATGGAAATAAATCCTCCAAAAGACAATAATGAAATATTTGTGAACTCTGGTGATAAAGAAAATACATCTATGGTAACTGAAGCTAATGTTGCAAATTGCCAAGAAAATTTAGATGATGCAAAAGTAATTGAAAATGTTACAACATTAGAAGAACCCACATGTAATGAAATAGAAATAGATGACAAAATTATATCTCAAGGCGTTGAAGAAAATATAGTTGTTGCAGACAATAATATGCTCACAATAGAGGAACCTCTGAGTGAAGGTAAGGACCAAGACAATAACGGAGACAAAAATAAAGAAAAATTGGAGCCAGATAAAGAAAGCACTAAAGTTATTCCTATCAATGGGTGTAAAGAAATTGATTTACCAAAAATTAAACCTGTTGAAAATGAGCAGCAAACTCCTTCAGTAAGAAAAAGTAGTGTGAAAAAATCAAGAATTGAAAAAGAACTGGCAATTGACATGGTACAAGGACATCCATTCCTTAACACGCCAACCACATCTGAAAAGAGAAAAACCCGAAAAAATCTCTCAAGCCCTGTAAATTGTCCCAGACAAAAGAAATTGTCGGACAAATTTAACAAATCTAAATCAGATCCAAAGACCCCATTAACTGCAGACAAGAAAGATAAACCCGAATTAAAGAAAACAAGTCCTGATGGAGTAGATAAAACAGATGACAAAAGTGTTAGTTCTCCGGAAAGTGTACCTGTATCTGAGGAATCTTGTTCTGAAGATATTATAGAAAGCTCTCAAGATTCTACACTCACGACTATAACAGTTATTAAAAAAACACCTAAAAGACTACCCGTTGTAAGTATAGAAAAGTTGAAAATAAACATATTAAATGATAATAGTAATATATCTACACAAAATTTATTAAGTGAGGATATATTCAACAAGGTTCCTGACACTAGAACCGAAAAAGAAAATTTTAGAGAGGAAGAAACTGAAATCAGTAAAAAGGATAATGATAAATGTGAAAAAGAAGAGGGAATTAAACAGATTAATGTTACGAATGTTATGGAGACTCAAGAAATTGGTGATGAAATATGTTCAGAAAGCCTACCTATCACAAACAATGCAGATAGTACATTTGTTTCCGCAGATTCTTTATTGAACCAAGAAAGCAAAGATGACACCGAATTACCTCGAAATCAAACTGCTTTAGATGATAAATACCAGTTTGAGTGTACCGAAAATATGGACACGCAATCAATAGTAGTCCATGAAACCTGTGAAGATGTTATTATGATAATTGATGACGAAAAGCCAGTAATCTGTGTGAGTAGTGATGAAAATGTAGTCAGTACTCAATCTCAAGAATTAGCTGATGCTGACACACAACCAAATGAAACGACAGTTTTAGATATTAAATTAGAGGAAAACGCTCCGCATGTGACGGAAAAAGGCGCAGAAAAACTGGAAGATCATCAAAATAGCACAAATGATATGTGCTTGAATGTAACAGAGATTACTGTGTCTAATTTAGATCCAACGAATGAAACATCATTGACGAATGTAGAGAAACCAAGTGATGTTTCTTCCCCATTCAAAGACGACGTCCAAAGAAAGCAGGACTTCTTAAACAACACAATTGAAATATCACCAATAAAAACAGTCAGTCCTAAACGCGAGAAAAAGTCCCCATCACCAGATAAAAGTAATGATTATGTTGTCATAAAATTAACGTCCCCTGTTCAAAGCAATGGCGAACCATTTGATAAAGGGTCGCCAGAATTCTTTACTGAAGACAAAATATCGCCAGATAAAAGAGACCAATCTCCACCTAGATCGGACATTACAGTTACTAACACAAGCCCAAGTTCATCGTTGTCACTTAAGAAAAATAGACCTCAGGTTCGAAGTGGCGGTCGTGCCGCCCAAATGTTGGGCCTTTGTGTCCCTGACAAATTAAATCCTCTAATGATCTCAGATAGACTAGAAGTTGACGAAGTAAGAAAGAACAGTCCATCCAACACCCCAGCGAGGCGGAATTTAAGGATTTTGTATAATTCTGTAGTTGATACATCCGACAATGTCTTGGACAATGAAGATACCGAGAATTTCTTAAAATTAAAGAAACCATTACCTTCCGTCAACTCTAGTCCTTCGGGACCGATATTAAAAAGAAAACTAGCGGAGATTGCAGATGACGCTACTATATCGCCGGCAAATAAAGTTAGTATTGAAAACAATAATATTTTACTGGTTTTTTGTATTTTTTGTTGAAATTATAGCGTAAATGTTTTCTTTTTCAGAGAAAACGAGTTAGTTTCCATGACCCTCCAGTATCTACGACTGTAACTGTACAGAAATATATTGAGCCTTGTGGAATCAGATCTCCTCAAAATTCGGCGCAGAAACGACAGGAAAGACAAGCACGCATGCAAAACAATTTAAAGTCCCCAAAGAGGCTGGATAATCTGTTTAGTTTAGAATCTGTTCTGACAAAAACTGTGGAAAGCTTCACAGAAGTAGATCTATCATTGACTGATGATACCCAAATGACATCAATGGATCAAACACCATCTGCTGAGATTGTGACAACTAGTGAACTTAACAACACTGATCCAATATGCCCAGAATTGTTGCATTGTAAAGACGTAATTAGAAATATAGCAGCTGAACTCTCGTCGCCAGCAATGAAAGATTTGCTTATAAAAGAGCTAGAGGGTAAAATTGAAACCATTAGTGATCTAGCAAAGATGACAGAACTTGAAGTGAATAGGCTGTGTATAAAAGCACCTAAAATACAGGTTGTTAAGAAAGTATTATCAGATTATGTCGCTAAGATTAAAAGCGAAAAAGATGTAATAGAAATAATCGAAGATGACGCTCTGGGTGCTGAAATAACTACGCCTGCACAAGAATTGAAGTGTTCTGAGATTGCCATCCAAACTAATGATATTGTGTTTACTGATGCAGAAATGCAAACATTTGATGTAGCTGTGACAATAGTATCTACACAAACCGAGGAGGCATTTACATCGAGTGTCGCTGCCCAAACAAACGAAACTGGTAGCAAAACAACTGCGGAAATTATAGATACTTGTTTGGCAGAGGTGAGTGGATTAATATTGATTTTAATAAGGGTTTAAGCTCAGTTTGCAAAATATATATACAAAATTGTGACGTGAATTTAACCGAAAAGTAGCATTAATCATTTTTTATGGATAAATTGTTGGAAAAGTGTGAAAAGGTCTTATCAATTTTGTCATACTGATACGGATAATAGTGTATGGACTCGCTGATTTAAATGTTTTCTTTTTAAACTATTTGGCAAATTCTAGTTTAATGCCATACTTTATAAGAATAATACATATTTTTATTAATTTTCAGAAACCAGATTTCGTGTGTCAACTTTCTGAACAACTAGAAGAATGTTCAATTCAACAGATTGCAAAGAAGCTGTCATTTGAGGCTGCAACTGACACACTCATGTCAAAGATTGATCAAAATAACACCAAGATTGTATTGGAAAGGTTACTCGACCACAAGTGCCTACAAGAAACAGACAAGCAATTAGCATTTTTACGAGATTATTTATGTGACAAATTTGAATCGAAAGATTTAATGTTGTTCTGCAGTGATCTATTGAAGAAAATGTATGATAAACCGGCATAGACTATACACAATTCGTGTAGATTTATTTACACTTATTATATTTATAATCGTAATGCTGTAACGTTGATTGGGTAAAGCAACAACTTCTAAATGGCTTAATATGTTAGTATACAATATAAATTATAAGTTAGGTTTACGTTACATATAAAGCATTGCCCGTGTTCCGTCGGCATTACCCAATCAAAATTCATCATTTGCAAAATGTGCCTGATATGTAAGGTTATTTGTAATATATTAGTTTTTATACTGATTTCGATTGCCAAATTGTTGTATAAGATGTTACACTAAAAATAAAATTAATTAATATTGAAGGTTTCTATGCGAAATATAAACACTCAGTTATTATTAAAACTAATTTTATTCAATACAAAACAAATCAATATTTACAATATTCAGTCATGATAAAGTCCACATGTAGTGGTCAGTATGTATAATCATTTATTCATTCATACAAACATGTTTGCCTGAACACAAACGGGACAAGTTCATTGTGTTGTATGAAGTAATTTTACTGTTATAAAATAGGTGATTAGTTGTAGGTTTTTGTAGACAAGGGACTGTAGATGACAATATACATGGCATCAAGAAGTAATATCACATATAATATTTACAGCGAAACAACTAGACACAGGTAACGTTAAAGCTTTAAGTAATAAAACTAGTGGCCCGCCCTGCTTACACCCGCGCCATTTTTATTCGCGATTTTACCAATTTACTAAATCTGTTGCGCGTAATTTAAAAAAATTTGCAAAGCAAGCATTTTTTTGTTTCCAATATAATTTTATTTTAAATACATGCCTTAACTTCCTAAAAATAGAACTGTCGATAGTATTTTAAATAGTTTAGACAGGTATACGCGAAACTTAGGTAAAAAACGTAAAGCCGTAAAACTTAATTAGTAACACATATGTACACGTAATAGTAAAAACCATTTGGCCCAACCCGATTTTCTATCACATAACTTTATGAAAATCAAAGAAAGTCGATTCTCAAATTCTCCCAAAAGAAAATGAATCTAGGGAACGAATGACTGAATTAATGTGGTTAGTTTTAGTGATAGATTTACTTGTAGGAACTAGTTAAGTTGTAATAAATTATTTTCAAAATTAATTGTCATGTCACTTATTCCCACAAAGTCCTATGATAATACTAACATGTATTTGAATCATATATTTCATCCGTTCACACTGGAATGATTCATTACTACAAAATTATTTATTTGGCATACATGCCAACATTCACAATTCATTATTTATGGGCATTGTAATTGCAACATAAATAGAACTATTGTATTTTGGTTCTTTTACACTTATACTAAGTTTATTACAAAAATAATAACCTCTCTAGATCCAACCTTGTACCAAAATCGTCTATAGTTTATTTTTCTTTTGTTACACACTTGCTAATTATTTACATATAGCGCCTAGATCTATAATCATTACTCAATCTGCTCATCAAGTAATAACTACCAATCATCCTGCTGAATTCTCCACATATTTGAATTTGGTAGAAGGCTGTCAGGAAAGCATTTTCAATAGTTCTTGCTTGACACGAACTCACGAGGCTACGATTCCTCGTCGTCATTTCATTGTGATGGTATAATACTTTGGTCCACAATTGAGCACTTGATTTTACTTAAATAATTTAGAGAGGTTAAATGGTCAACGTCAGGGAAATCGCATTTCAGCTACGTAATCTAAATGGTCAAGGTTGTGGTGTGAATTGGATCGCCGTGGGGCACGAGGCCTGTGGAGATTGTGGTGTGAATGCGCTCGCATCACTTTGTATGTTCCTTCACGATGCGGACCCGAGTCACTCGTCTTTCGATTCGAAGTTACCCATTCATCGTCGCGTGCCCTCGTTGCAGCGGAAGGTTTACGATAGTTTTCAAAAACACGACGATTATCTTCGTAGCGCTGTCGTTGCCAGTTTCTATCAATATCGTGTCCATAAGGATCTAACTCTCCAGAGGGCTGGAATTGACTGGAACTTTGGCAATAGTTTGATCTTTTCCATCCATCATCGTACTTCTTGCGTCCGCAATCATCTTCGCCAATTTGCCGCCGTTGTGACTGATTAGAACTGCTTTCGCTCGTGTCTTCGCCAGATGTGCCGATGCCTAGGTCTTTATCATCACCGTAGATTTTATAAACGCCGTTAGGACTTACATTTTTCCCATTGTATATTTGGTCATTCAACATCAATTGTGGGTGAGGTATGCAGTATGGACTTGGGAAGCATTTTTCCAGTTTAGACATTTTAATGTCATCTTGCTTTCTTGAGCAGGATCCCGGTCCGAATAGTGATAGAAGAACAGGCAGTAAGAATAGACCGTGCATTGCTCCGAAAAATATAACCATGAATACCATTTTGAAGAATACTGAGAAAATATAACTGTCGGCCAGAAGTAGCGCAACAACGCCAAGAATAGTGCTGAAAGATCCTTGCACGATTGGCAACCCCAAAGAGTACAGACACTCGCTAACTCTTTCATTGGGAGTTTTGGCCTTCGATGCCATATATGCGTAACATATATGTGCTGTGAAGTCCACGGAAAATCCGATGCACATGATAAGGTTGATCATAGATATGGAATCAAGATTGATGTCCCAAAGTGCCATGTAGCCTACCACGCCTATTTCAATTGATATAATGCTGAAAGCCACCCAAAGCGAGCAGAGGATGTTAGGAATGAATATGAAGGACGTGATCATCATCATCAATGCACCGTAGCATAAATTCTGCAGGGACGTGGGCCTCACGAGCTCGAACTGTAACAAACACATTACTTATTTATAGAATTCAACTTTAACAATTACGTATAGTGCTATAAATTTGAATCTGTATTAATTCGACTGTATTTAGAGTTTACAATCCGTTAGCGTGTTGGTGATTATGTTAATTCATTTTTGCAATGAGTATAATTCTGGGTTGGAAATTATGAAATACTCATCATTCAGTCAAAAACCTGTTCATACACCGTTTCGTATTATTCAAATAAAATCAAATACCTGATCGAAAAACACGAAGTAAGGATGGAAGACGGATGCATTCAAAGGCGATTCGGCTACGACGTCCCTCAAAACCTTAACCATTTCTTTTTCATGATTGGTTCCACTTATATTGATTGCCTGAATCAGAAACCTTGATGCAATAATCTTGTCACCGGCTTCATTGAATTTTACGTCTAAGGAGAATGGATTCGCAGGAAACAGCCACAACTGAAATAAATTTATAATAGAATCATTTTTGCAATCGGTTACTTAACATACTTTCTGATTTGTGCAATATGTTGCCTCACCTCTTTGAGGTTTTGGATGAAATCTACTTCGTTATCAATAGTAATATTCAAGTAGTCGTTGTTTCCAGATACGTAATCGACGAACGTTCTCAGCCACGATTCAGTGTACAACGAGTTCGATATATACGATGTGTTTTCCAGCCTTTTGGTGAGCAATTCTACCTCGTCTTGAATTTTTGGATCCGAATAATTATACTCTCCGCTTATTACCACCTAAAATAGAAAAGATGATATTTATGTGTTATCTAAGTCATTAATCATGTTACAGAAGCTTGGATTATATCTTTACCTGTATTCTGTAAGGAAATTCTCTGTAATATAGATCTTCACGATCAAAGAACTCGACAGAGTACGAATCGACTTTCGATAACTTCCTTCGTTCTAATCCTTCTTTTAGATTGGTCACTCCATAGCCGGCTCCAGCCAAGTATAGCAGGAATACGATTATAACCACTGCTTTGACAGCTCCGTTGTTGAGTAAATCAGCCATGGTGGTGCGGAAGAAAGCCATTATGCAATGCTCCTTGTTGTCGATAGGATTATCTGGATCAGCCGCATCTATACCACCGCTGCAGAATATGCGATAGAGCCATGATTTTTCTTCTGAAAATTAAAATGTATTAGATTTGGTCGAAGATACAAATAGTCATGGAATTAAATATAAAATCAATTGTAATACCTTTCCTTGCTCTGGATTCCGGTAATACTTTCATCCATGTAATTGTATGCCGGTTTTGCTTTTCACGATAACCTGATACGGCTACACAGCCGGCGAAGAACGTGAGGTGCCAAACAAAAGTGAAACAGACGGCTAAACCTGTAAATGAAATATCCCGTATTTTTGATCTTAAATATTACCATACGTAAGAGAAAATGGAAAGCTACTAACCAGAATACATGCAGAATATCTGAACTGAAGGAAACGGAGAGAATATTCCTATGAAGAATGAGAGCATATCGGTGACTGATGTAATTGTAATGGACACAGCCGCTTCAGACAGCATAATTGCCATTCGTTCCGGAACAGGCAGTTTCGGTGAGGCGCGCCGCCAAGCCGCCAACATGACGAATGTATCATCGATTCCGATACCTGAAAATTGCAAAACAACAAGGTGTATTTAATTGAATAAATTAGTTTTCTTACTAAATAAACACTTTGACGAAATCAAGAGAGTGGAATAATAAGACAATTTAGTAATTTTATAGATCAAAACAAAGTTTACTTTTACAGGAATAAAGTTAGTAGCGTGTTGTAATAACTTTTAAGTTTTGGTCCAGACGAATAGGTATAATTTGTGTTCAGGCTTACCAATCATCAAGAAGGGAGCAGCCAAGTTAATGCCAATAAAGGAGATGCCCAAATATATAGCACAGCCAAATGCTGCCGCTGTAGCCATTACTGCCGATATATTGCCGAGCAAACCTAACCACGGCTTCGACCGTACCCAGTCGCCCATCATGCAAGTGACTATAGAAAATATTCCCATTAGAATAAAAGTAGAGCTGAAGAAGGGAATGACAGTTCGTGTATTTTTTTCCAGTTCGTGATCCAGAGTTCTGGAGGCAAAACGTGCTACTGATATGTGCTTGAATCGCCCGGTATCTTCTGCAACGCCAACAGCGTCTAAAAATGCGTCTTCCCATGCCGCGCCCCTGAAACGAAAATAAATATATTTAAATAAATAGAGTACACATGCAATGTGGCCAATAAGAACTTCAGAAAACCCATAATTCATAAGAACACATTGACCATACAATGAGCAGTTTGTTAAACCTCAACTTTTCTATTCGTATTCTTGCCCATTATTACGCAGCGCTTAGTATTCGAAACGATTTCTCTAACCGTGTCAAGATCGATGTCTATTATCTAAGTTATACTGTTGTATACTTAAACAAAGTAGAGATCTATTGAGATACAAAAGATAAAAGCAACGTATTAACAAACGAATAACTTTCCTTTTTGTTTCCTTATAATATATCATAATCATTGTTAAAATCATATTTTCCTAGTGTTGCATACACAGTTGCATACATGTTTGTTGCGGGTATGTTAGTATTTAATAGTTTATTAATACGGATGTCCCCGATTATGTGTAAGATAATACAGCCTAACTGTTCCTGGAAGTAGAAATGTGACGTTGTTTGATATACTTTGAACGTATTTACCGTTGTTGCTGTATTGCTGTATCGGTTCTCACAAACCACACCAGTTGGACAGCGGGTACTGATATGATAATGTCATCAACCACCTTGGAACCTCCGAAATAGACTGGAAAAGCGTGTGCCTCCCACGTCACAGGATTAAACATTATCGGGAACGTTAAATTTAATTCTCCACGCTCCACCTGCAAATGTAAAGGAACAATTTATGTCTTATAATTGTATTTATTATTAATTTTCAGCTTTAATGTATAAATACTTATTAATAATAAAGAGACAAAAACAGACAGCGTCTATAACTATTTGCAATAAAACAATAAATACAGCATGATTTACTATAATGGATTACCTATAGTCTTAAATTAGTCTCATAGTTCCGATGTACAGTCATAAAATCGACAAGGACATAGATTTATACAAGGAACAACCATATTTCCGTACGCTCAGAAGGTTAGATTGCGGTAGAAACAACATGGTGCAGATTCTACAGGCATAAAACATGTACGCTCATCGCATTAACATAATAATAACGCGAATCCTTATGAAGACAAGATCTTACGGAGGCATACAACAAATAAAGCTGGTTAGAATATTAACGACTATCGCCACGTGGCTAACCGTGGATAATCAACATTAGAACAATACGTATAGAGCCCATATCAAATTTCGTAGAGATTCAACAACGTGACCATTTTCATACATATTGCCGAATATTGCGTAAACTATAATATTTTTTTTAACACTGGCACGGCATAATGACTGCACTGCACCTCATGGTAAGCGCAAATGCCGTCCAGACAGAGTATCGAATGGCATCAGACGGCGGTCCCATGCCATTCGACACAATTATGCCGGCCTGCTGAGATGCTTCTTCACACTACGGCAGAAGGATCCAGGAATGTATATGAAGTTAACATTGTATGTATATGAAGTTAAGAGTATTAAACCTTTGCGTCTAAACTTTACGATATCATCATATCATATTTTTTTACACTAGGAAATGCAAAATTTAATAGGTAATTAATACATCATCATCATAATATTATTTTACTGACTGTTTAAGCTGTACAGTTTCATTACCTCACATTAAAAAGATGTACCTATATCGCAAATATACATTAACTCAGTGGAGGGTAGTTTTATAATTCGCGCTTTTGAGTGCGTGGCGCGTGCCGAGATGTAGCGTTTGATTTCTCGGTTAATTTTGGTTGTTTCGTGGACAATTTTGTGCCAGTGGTTTTGAGTGCTTCGGATTACGATACGTCATCGTTTCCCTCAGCGTCGACTGTCCAGCTTGGCGAGGTGGTTTCGGTAAGTTTTCTAGATATGCTATTGCTGTTTATTGGATTATAACTGTTGTTTTATTCGACTCCTTATACTCATTTTTATTCACAGAATATGTATAGACTCCATTTTTACAAAAACATACTTGCTGTGTCTAGTTTTAGGTCAATACGTGGAGGAAAATATCGCGTTTGTCATGATAGGAAAAAGTGACGTAATAAGAGTGCCAAGGGAAAGAGCAACCAAATAATTTCATCGTACCATGTTTTAAAATAGCAAGGAAAAATTTACAAGGAAATACATTTGATCAGTTGATCATATCAACAAACCCTTTGTTTAAGGGATATTCAATGTGTGGTCTGCGGTCTATGTTAGTGTTCAAGTAATTATGAGTAATAAACTATCCATTGTTTATAATGTCGTCTTCCTATTAATTGTCATGACTCAGGTTTAGTATAGGTTCAGTCCTTGTCATGACAAATTGTACATTTGGATTCTATTTGTCGGTGTCACTTTAATAAACTTACGGAATCAATGACATATACATTAGCAGTCGTTCGATGAACTTGTTGCTACTGATTTTTTGAGTTTCTATTTTAGTATCATTCTCGGTCGCAAGAAGCCTGCTTTTGACTTTAATCCTATCTCTAAAGATTACTATAGTGAATTGTAAAAATTCAATTAGAAAGTTAAAAACTAGTCATTCAGCATTTTTGATGATATTTTTTTAAATTTGTCTTTCCCAAAATTTGGAGTTAACTTTTTGTATTATATTGCTTGTATACACTGCCAAATATTATTATTATTATAAAATGAATTGTTTTGCAAAGAGAAAGTTTAAGAGGATGAAAGTAGCTAAGTACTTTTAAATGTTATTGCCACACCTGCACGTCTGGTTTTAAGTAGCACAAATTTTATCCATTTTAGTTCATCTAAGTTTTTAATGTACAATTATCGTTCTATTAATGTGGATAAAAAACAATTAGTTAGGTCATTGATTCAATCTTGGAAATATATTCTGTTGCGGCAAAATTATTCAATGGGATTGTCAGAAAATCCAAATCTAGCTACATAAAAAAGTGATGCTGTGATTGTTGTATTCTATGACGTAATAATGCGTTAACTGTATTTCGGTAGGAACAAGAATTTACATTATTTATAAAAGGTCCATGTCAAGTTTTATGGCAACGTGTGTCAAGGCCGCAGCTTATGCTAATAATAATTTAATAAGCATAGAATAATCTGAGGTTACTACTATTAACATTCATTGTATACAAAATAGACTCTATTATTACGATTAGTAACATTTTAAATCCGCATGGGCAAGACAGTTAGTACATGACATGCTCAACGAGCATAACAAAGAAACAGACGAAAACAAATAGTAATACTACAAATAAAATTATAATTACCTCGCCGATAATCTTATCCAAGTTCAGTATGTCGTTGACGAAGCACTGCCCTTCCCAGCGCGCACACTCCTCCCTGTAGGTAAACGTTTCTCCTGATGGCAGAGTGACCGTCACGTTCTGTACCAGTTCGTCCAACTGTCTTAGTTCGTTCCAAATCTCCGTCCGCAGCATATTTGTGTTGTTGTCTTTCGCAACGATTATCACCCGACCGAACCTCCCTGATAAAATATTAGTCGTTAGATTAATTATGATGTCTCAATTTTCCAGTGGTATGATATAATATCTTCATTACTTACGCCCGAATACTCAAACGCCACTTAAATATTATGTTGCACTTAACTAAGCAAGTCACGGTTAAATATACTGATTAAGTGGGACGTGAGTATTTAAGTGCAACTTAATATTTAAATGGCGTTTGAGTATTCGGGCGTTAGTCTGTTTTTAATCTCCGATTGATTTACTAATTAATGGATGAAAGAGAATTTAATGAAATAAAGGATCAAGTTTCTGTGCCATTACAATGCATGTATATTGTAGCGACTAGTTTGTAGTTATAAATCATTCAACTATGCAGTCAGAAATATTAAACTTTAGTACCGATACGTAGCTTCATTCATACAACTCTTGACCTCGTTTAACGCCTATTTTTATTTCTCCATTGGGACCCGGAAATATTAAGGTTAGGTCACAATGTTAAGGTAGGGTTTGAATTGTATTGACATAGTTTGAAAATATTACCTCAATAACACTTACCGGGTCTTGTTATTCTTCCAACATTGAACCTGTGGCTGTAGTTGACCTTGAAATGTTCTTCCACAATCCTCCTTTCTAATTTGCCCTGTCCACTGACTGGAGAGAACAGGTATTCTGGGTCCATTTCGTAGTAAATCCTCTGGTATCCAGTGATCATGAGCAGTGTTAGCAGGACGGGTATTATGATGAAGTACCCAGGCTGCCTCCCGACGACCAGGCCGAGTTTGTAAAAGGATCTGTTTAGAACATCATCCACTATGGTTAATCGGCAACCCATCTGAAACAAACAAAAAAAAAAACATTTAAAATCGGCTATTTTGAATGTGTTTTTGTGCTGGATAGTGGATTAGCTTGAAAAGTTGTGAGGAAAGACGGAAAGGAGAGTGGATAGTAATAAGGCTCATATATTTTTATAATATATGACTAATGTTCTTTTTTACGTATAAACTTAATATGTACACGTCATTACATTAGTTATATACCGTAGTTTTGTTACAGTTACATAACGTAACAACCACATGGATGTGTATCGATCGAAAGTTCTGTTTAAATAGTTGTTTGTTTACGTAACAACATGGTTTGTACTATAGAAAAGTTTACGAGGTAATGAATAACAAAGAAACTTAATTACAGTTTTATGGTTAGTTAAACCATAGGTATGTTATCGGTGCTGTCGAAATCCTACGTGTTTTGAATTATTTTCCTTTCATTTATCTGATTGAGGACTACGCAAAGAGAATTAATTTTATGCATATTTATGTTTGGAGCATCTTCTTCATTGTATTGTATTTTAAAATCTAAACGCTACATTTCCTAGGAATTGGATAATACAGTAACGGTTTAAGTATTAACGACACCCTATGAGTACTACCCAAATCTAAGCGGAAAATAGTAAATCATAGCTAATATGAGTACACTATGGGTTTCTCCCATTACTCCCACTATGGTAAATCCCATTCGGCGCTGTTTCGGCACTGGCGCGCTAGGGCCGTCTCCCAACCGCGCTCTACCCAAACGCCAGTACTGGGATAATAGATAGGTTCTTGATCGTAATTATATTATTAAAATACGCAAATTGATTATACTCGTATTGCATGAAGCAGGTGTCAGTACAAGACAAGCTTTGGTGAGAAACGAAGAAATAAGTGAGCGTGGTGATTCCATTAATTAATAATTGATAGTTAAAAATGTGCTAATTGTAATATATTATTATTTAATTTGTTTCATAATCTTTTGAACCGGATGTAGCATCATGTTATGCAAGGATGCATTCATTTTGGATCTCATTCATTTTTTTATTCTTGCGTTTATGGTTATACTAAACTTATATAATATTATGATAAAAATACAAATATTTGTGAGTTTGCATGCACTATATTGTGCTGTACCGTATCAGTCCATATATGTCCCATTGCTGGATATTTTACTGTATTGTATCACTTATCAGCCCGTATACGTCCCACTGCAGGGCACGAGCTCCCTCTACAATCGAGAGCACGATTGAGAGGGGTTAGACCATATAACGGCTCACAGTTGGCGTCAACTAACTGCGCCATGGCGAATGTCAAGGCTATCAGAATGGGGTCCTAATAAAATATCCTAATTATATAAAATTCCCACTTTTTCAGCAGGGGAAAAATATGAATTGGTTCAAACAAATATTAACCCATAGCAAGTATTCAAGTAACTTAAACGTAAAGTTTAAGACAGTAATTCTTTAGTTCTGTGGTCTTTAGTCAAAAATCTCTAATTCTGTAATCAAAAACAATTTCTAAATGTTAAGTTGGTGATTCAAAACAGCTTCCTTGCAACCCAGGATCAATGCATTCAAATCAAGGTGAAACAGAGTACCTATACTGATTCTTTGTTCTGGGCGACTTCGCTTCATAGCGTAAACATATTCGTATTAAAAAATATATATTACTTTTAAATTTTAACAAATTATCAATGAACTGCTCTTATTTAAACCAAATTGTAACTTGTAATAATCACTATATTGAAAACAGCAACATTAGAGTCTCTTTCCGATTCTTCTCTAGGAAAAAACCGCTTTCCGAACCTGGTGGTGGATCAAAAATGACCAATCTGAACAACGTTGAACATTTTAATGGATCCAATAAATTATTTTCATAATTATTTTCATGAACAGACTTTTCCACTCCAAAAACATTTTAAGAAGATCATTATCACTATTGTTGTTGTATAGGGACGTGTTTCCTGCTTATTAAATACTAATTATGAGGATGTGCATGCAACATTAGCGTTCGAGAACTCTGAGCAATATTAGTTAGTGTTTACAGGTCAATCACCTTCACTTAGTCATAGCTCATAAGCGTTTACTCACAGTATTTTATAGTTTTGTTCTGTTAGAACTTGCTTGGTAATTATTATTTCTGTTTTATTTTTCTGATCATTAATTAAACTTTAATCCCTCTTAATCCTTTTCTCGATTATGGAGGAGGCCCGTGCTTTGCAGTGGGACGTATATGGGCTGATGCAAATACAGAATTAAACTTTTCCGCCTTAAGAAATTGGATTTACATTTAATTGGAAATTATTGTACTTATGTTATGCGAAAATCGAAATATTCAAGGTATATTTATTAAACTCTATACAAATAACGATGAAACATTTTTAATAGTTTATTTTTGTAATTTTATTTCTATATTTCTTATATTGTACTGAAACGCACACACAAAGAATGCTCTGCAATGGCAGAGCCTTCTCTCTCAGGGCGAAGACAATTCGATAGATTATGTTGAAAAGTTCTTAATTCCTAGTAATTACACTGATTACGAGTATACTATAAATACCTATCCTTTAATTTAGAAATCAACAGTTCTGAAACCCTGTTCCTTGGAGGCAGAAAGTGACAAACTTTGGACGTACCTTGATTATCTCTACCGAGGGCATTATTTATTGCGAAGCCGTTGGAAGTTTTGGTTCATACTCCTAAACCATTGTCCTAATCCTATATCTAAGTGCGTGGTGGCCTGTTGGTAACGGACCAGACTCGGCTGCCTACATGTTCACGGTGGTTGAGGGTTCAAATCCCAGGGCACACCTCTGACTTTTCGGAGTTATGTGTGTATTGATAGTCAATCACCACGCACTTTAACGGTGAAGGAAAACATCGTGAGGAAACCTGCATACCGTAGCGATTTTAAAGAATTTCTACGGTATGTAAGTCCGCCAACCCGCACTAGGCCAGCGTGGTGGACTATATGGCCTAACCACTCTCAATCGATTCTCTCGATTGTAGAGTAGGCCCGTGCTCAGCAGTGGGACGTATATGGGCTGATAAAAAAAATCCTATATCTATTTAATTTTATTAGAATATTTTTGAACGAGGTTAAAAATACCTACAACGGTTGTGTAATAAAACAGCTCGTAACAAAGATTACAGTAAATTATGGCGGGTTAAACTGTTGGGGTGTAATAACTATGATTACTTGCGGTTCTTGCACAGATGTTCATAATTCTTCGTGTTTCATGAGGATTATGGTTTCGCATTAACTATAATATAATATTATGATATAAAGATGTGTCTGTTCGAAATATTGTTGCTTAATAAATAAATAATTTAATAACTCAATAAGTATATAAATCGTGAAACTAAATCGGGATCGATAAAAACATAAATAGTTGTTTTTTTAAATCTGGTGCAAGGTGAAACGAAAATTATAGATATATGAAGAAATCCTTCCACAAAAGTACGTACTGTTTACCATGTACTTAGATTTTTTTTATGAAATATAAAATATACATTTTATACGCATAAGTCTGGAACATAAACAACTAGCGAACAATAGAACTTTTCTATTGAAAAGTTTAAAACTGTCGCCCATATACACATTACCCGAAGAAACATATTTTGCAAACATATTAAGTTTAAAAGTTACTAGGAATGGTAGTAATACCTTTACTACCTTAGCTCTGTAGATAGATGACTAAGTTGTGACCTACATACGTTAGTAAACAACTTGTTACAATGGGCATTGCTCGGACACGCCTCAGTTGGTTTGTGTGTCAAAATAGAGGAAAACATGGAAAAAGGTCGCAATGTAAACAAATCGCAGATGTTTCCTAATGCAGTCTTTTCTCTTGATGACTTACCTAATGTACACCTTTGTGGTCAAAAAGCTGTTAAGTATTCAATAAAAAGATAATAGATATGATGAGGGTTGAGGAAAATTGATGCAGTTATAACCTATATTTTATTCTGTTGTAGTTATACTGTATACATATACAATGCTAATGGAATGCTAATAAAAGCTTATGGAATTTAAGCAGCTTAGGAATTAGGTAATGAAAATTGTAGTGTAGTGTAATTTAAAATGTACCTACTCCCTTTTTCTTAGAATTTACTCAATGCCTCAATTCTTAATGGTAATTAAATATAAATTAGTTCCCACACACCACAATCAAACTTCAATTCGAGAAAGTCTTAAAAATTGTGTTAAATTATGTCTATGTTATATAAAGTTATTACTTCGTAAATCTTACACAAAAAATAGCGAAAGCAACTGCTATGCAACACGCAGATTATCTTAAAATATCACAGAATCCATAACTTAAACAGTATGCCAAAATAAATAATACCAGTTTAATGCTATTAAAAAAAGGAAAAAAATTAAGTGACCGTTGCTTATCGCAAAAAGCGTGTAATATCTGCCGGACTGAGGCCGTCTCGCGGCCGCCAGCTTTCTTTAATCAGGCTCATTGCGAAACTTAGCCGTAATCTACTTCGTGTGATGCTATTTCAATAACCATGATTTATTTTTAAATTTATTATTGAAGTAGTTACTCAGGCAGGTTTCCAAACTGATTACTCAATCGAAAAGTCAGAGATATCAAAAATATTACAATTTATATTTTTTTTGACAGCCTCTGTGGCGCAGTAGGTTAGACGCCAGCAGTGAAACGAGAGGCCGCGAAATAAATATTTGTGTGAACCACAGGTATTTGTTTCGGGTCTGTGTGTTTCTGAGACCGAAAAGTCTCTCGTAGTTTCTGATATCCACGACACAAGACTCTATCTGGGGTCAGGACTATGTATGTGACTGTTGGGTGTTTTTATTTATTTATTTTGAACAATCAGCTTCTTCCTTCGTTACATTCTGGGTTAGGAATACCCACAGGATTCCTTTATTTGTGCACCAGTCAATTCGCTACTTATATTCCTTTTTTAATCGAAAAATCTGGTCAGAAAGCGACCGTAGTATGCAAGGTGTAAAACCTGCCTTACTGACCCGCAAGTGTGTCACGTCCCGCTTACGAACATGCCAACATAAATGTCTCGGCGATTGAAACTATTTAGACGACATAGCAATTACCTTTGCTAAAACCTTATTCAGTTTCTTATCCTATTAAACAAAATAGAACTAGGAACAACACTTCATGCTGTCTCTATAATTACTACATATATTTTCATTGCTATTTATTTTTTAAATACGTGTATAACATTAAAGTATAAATCAATATCAAATATTTACCAAGTCGCAATTATGAATAGTTAATAGTTAATAGCGACCTTTGTTTAAAGCATAATTACCATTTACGAAGTGAGTTGCATAACAGCTTCCATGAATTATTAATAGTTAATTAATAATTCTGATAGCGTTAGTGAACGTGCATAGAACGATGTAGGATGCAATAAAAATAGATGAAGCGGTCATATTTGTGGCTTGTTTGCTGATTAAGGTGTTATATTTTTTTATCTTAGAGATTTATCTTATTCAGAGATTTATCTTAGTTGGTTAGTTCCGAAACAAACGAAGGTTTTCATGTTCTTAAAATAACAGTTTTTCCTTTATTTTTTCTCCTTGAGGCTTGAAACTTGCTTCATATAATTCATTACCTACTAAGACCAAAGTAAAATAAATAAAATAAGTTTATTTCGATGTTGCATTTGGGGACAGGCTAGTTCGAGATTTGATTGAAAGAAAGAATAACGATTTAATCACAGACTTTTAATGACAGATTTAGTCACAGACGCAACATGAATCTTAGAAAGAAAAAACAATTATAAATTATAACAATAAAAATGATTCGCTGCTGTGTCCGATAGGTATCCACTCAGCTAAATGTTGTGAATTGGTCCAAACCACTCCACAACGCTGATTTTCAGTGTACACCTTGGGTGACGTACGGGCGTCAAACCAGCAGCCGAACAACACGAATAATTAAAAATACAAAAAAGAATAATAATAAATTAAACGTATAAAATAAGATGGTGAAAAAATAAATAAAATAAAAGATCGATTTCTTTAATTTTCCACGGTGGACTAGGCTTTAGCAGATGGACGCATTATGGTACACTATTAGAAGAACCTAATTTCCAAGCCATCAATTTAGAATCTAAATTTTAGACTATTAGCAAGTCTGAACCTTGAATTATCGAACCGTCCCTGAAATTGCCACACTAACGAATTGAGTAAACACGGATTTTTTTATTTGTGTCAAAAGTTTTAAGTTTTAAATTATATTGATTACATTGTACGTGATTTTGATGACTTGTGAGTATAAAAAAACGTATAAAAGTATGCAATCTTTGACACTTGCATGTAGAACATCAAGCGTGGACCTCCTTGACCGGCTGTGCGTGGCCACCTTTCACTTACATCCACCTAATTCCTATAAGTTTTATTAAATCGTGATGAGCTCTCTTTACGGTAGGCATGTGTGTCAGATGATAATGTCAGATGAGATGTGTGATGCGAAAACATTTAGATGCATTTAAAATTATATACTTTTTGAGTTATTTCTTTTGAGAGATGGAATGGGTTGCTGTAACTTGACAGTTTATTTGTTAGTTTGTCTGTAAAACTGTTGTATGTCGAAACGCACTTCACCGAAAGATAGTCAGCCGATATTTGGTCATTGTTTCAATGTTCAGAACCCACACAATATAAGGTGTGTAGTTATATTAGCTCAATGAGGGTGTATAAAAAATTGTTTTATAATTTGTTATGCTGTAAAACAAAGTTACTTTCTCAACTTCGTTTGATTGTCAAAGAACGGATAACTTGGGGAGCGAGGCTTTTTCTTTGTATCACAGTTTTGGGTTTCGATGTAATTGAGGATTATGTTTTTGTCAAGACGTGGTTCAAAGGGTCGGGCTTAAGAATAACAAAGGCCGCTTTGCATAATCCTCGTTTGTAATTTTACGCAATACATTATATAAGGAGTTAGGTCGTTGCCCTTTAAGTCCATTCAGATAGTAAGAGCGTGATACAATGGGGTTATTGGAAGATTATTAATGAATTGAGATCTTTAAAAATTTGATATGGGTCGTAATCTTTTATTAGGAAACAAAGGAAATATTCCTTTATATCTTAGAAGAAATATACAAATATGATGTATCGTGACGGAGTTATTATAAATTGAATAAAAGATAGATCACGCATGAGGCCTATAAATATTAAAAAAAGATGTTTACGGAACCAGAACCTCACAGCCAGTATCTTAATTCGTAAATACCAGCACGTGCTGATTGTTTTTTTTTTGAAACTAAATGAAACTAAAATGACAGAGTTTTATGTTTTTTTTTATCTTAGCTTATACCGAAATAAAGAAGATTAAGAGGTAAACAAACTAATCCGGCTTAACCTCAAACGCCTGCGATAATGCTATCAATGTAATATGGCTTGGGGCACCTTACGAGCAAGCGCATTTAAGTCCATTGCACACGGCTGTGAAAGTAAACAGCCGGTCAACGGCTTTTTACGTCATCCTCGTGAACGGTCGATCGCTCTTCAATGCACCTAGGTCATCTACGTATGTGACATTTAAATTGATTTATTAATTATGAAGGAAAGGTTTAAATAAAAATAAGACTTCACAGCAAATAATCCAGACCCTTAAGTAAGATTTGATGGTGTGTGGTACACATCGGAAGCTGCGAGAGATATCGTTTCACAATACCTGGACAAGAAACAAACATTTCAAATGAAATTATTCTGATAAGTGTTGACCTAACTTCTAATGATGGATCTAGAATAATTATTGCGGCGAATTTCATTAGAAATTAGAGAAGGAATTCTTTTTCTCATGGAATTTCATTCATCATTCTCGGAATGATACTAAAAACGAAGAAGTCAATAATCCGCTTAAATCATGACTGGAATATCATATATAACCTCGTGAAGCAGGATGTGACAAAATACAGACTGATTAAAATGTAGTTGGAAAAGTCAATGCTATTAATGTATAATTTCAATGTTCCGGTTAATTCTCCAAAGACGATTTAGTCTCAAAGGACCTCAAAAAGAGGAAACTGGCATGTATTCTTGAGATGTTTAATCTCAATAGTAATCCTTGTGGTATACGGTGAATACCAATTATATTACAGTGTATTCAAATTCAGCCAGATTCGGCCCAGAGAGTCAGGGCGGCTAAGAGGCAGACCACCTGCCAGACGGTCAGATTGCATCGTAAGAGTCACAGGAAAACAGTGGATTCGCTTGGCATAGGACAGAAAAATGTGACGTGCAAATGAGGAGGACTGTACCCAGCAGTGGGTTGACGCGGGCTGATGCAAAGTACGTGGTGGCCTGTTGGTAAACGAACCAGATATGCTCACAGTGGTCGCGGGTTTAAAACGTAGGGCTAACCACTGACTTCGGAGTCATGTGTTAATTGATAGTCAATCACCACGCACTATAATGATGAAAGAAAACATCGTGAGGAAACCTACATACATGGTGGTTTGTAAGAATTCCTATGGCATGTAAAGTCCAGTAACCCGCACTAGGCCTAATCCGTATCAATCGTATTCTCGATTGAATTGAAAAATAATTGATGTTTCAGCGATGTGGCAAATGCGATTACAATCAGATTCTAAATTACCGATACTAATTTTTATTTGGATGCGGATTTGCGAAACAGATCCAAAATATCACATATAGTTGTCGCAACACAATCGAACTTGATGTGGACACGTATAAGTTGCTTAAATCGTCTGAATCAGACTTCTAAGAATGGTAGGACATCCCCAAATAAGTTATTGACCAACTCAATCAGATTAATCGTTGATTTTCTTTGTGCTTCTTTTGAAAGCATTGCGAAAAAGTAGACAGTTTAATCTAATTAAATAATTTGAAATAGTTTTTATAACTATGTGAATGAAACACTAGTTAATAAATAACTTTAATTAAAGTATTTTGGTTACGAAATAAAATGAATAAAGCAAACGTGAAAATTATGAAATGCGCACTCCGTTTAATCCCAATGTGGTGAAATTAAATACAATCGTGCGCGAATAATAGAATCGCAAAGCATTTGCATAAGTGAAGTGTATGTGAGAAAAAGTTGTGAAGCGCATTATTTAAGCAATATCATTATTTCGTGAAACTACTTTGTCATTGACGATGTAACAGAATAATGAGCATTTATACCCTTTACGGCAATTTGGGTGACACGCCTTGACCTAGCGCAGATGGATTTATGATTTCAGTTTAAATGCGTTAAGTTTTTTAAAACAAAGGTGTTATTAATTGCTATTTAGCTTATTGTGTAGCCTTGACACAGGTCACTGGACATGATTCGTTAAATATAAACTTGATCCGGCGACGAATTTCACAACTGTGTTCAATTTTATACGATCTTGCCCAATCACGACACAATGTTTAAGAGCTTGCAAATATCGCAAGTGTAAAAAGTTGGCTTTGTCGTACATTTGATAATTATTGATAAATGTTTTTAATGCCCTTGTAATGTGCGAATTTATCGATTTATAGGCTCTATAATTAAATGATCATAAAGTTCATGGGTACGTATACCCAATGTCCAAGAATTCAGCAGGGTTGCCGCTATTTTTATAATAATAATAGTATAATGTAATGTCAGAAAATAAGGTTCCTTAGATGTGTTGGTTACTGAGTGTAACTTACGATGATTTAATACCTAATACACAAAACAAACATTCGGTTTTTAGTTATACTTTATTTATTGTATGAAAAAAATATCTATAGCAAATTTATTCTTAGAAAATGTTGGGACAATATTTTTTAACGAAGGCGATATCGAACTTTGTACAACTGAATGAAACGAAACAAAACAAAAGTGAAGAACTTATTTACGTGTAACTTTTCACTAGATATTGAAATGAAAAGTGAAGTTACTAAGACATGGAATTCAGAAAGAACGTTAGAGATTTCTTACCCATATCATATTCCTTATAACATTTCTCTTCGTTAATAGAGCGTGACTCTCATTACGTGTTACTTGCTTAGACCCTGATGAAAGGCGATCACTATCACTCGAATTTGATATCGAAGTATGAAGGATGGGAAGAGTGGAGAAAAATAGGCCTAGTTATCAATAAGTCACTATAAAGCCCTATTTGCACAAAGAGAGTTTCTCGGAGATACGATTATCGGAAGGATATAAAAAAATTGCATCGTGTAAACATTGTCAGAACACAATAATCTATGGCGGTTATGTCATGCGATAATGGCATACGATTATCGCCGCGAGAAACTCTCCTCTTGTAAATGGCGCTTTAAGGTAACATTAGATCTTGCTCGTTCTTCTCTGGTAAAACTACCATCCGAACGGGGTGGTAGACATGAAAAATTAAACGATATAACATTGTACAGATTTAATTAATTATCATTTTTACCATCAATATCGAAAAATGAAAGCGTGACAGCATAGTTTTTACTTTACTTCATTTTTTAAAACTGTCGCCTTGATGGAGTTGTTGCACTTACACTGTAATCAAGGCAAGTCTTGTAAAGTTTAATGACCATTTTATATTTATTTTTATTACGCATAAAGGGTTTTTTATGCCCCTTATGGCCATAGGCTTGTCCCTCATCATATGTTTATACGGAACTAGGTTCCGTGGACCGTGGATGGCACTAGTTACACCTTTACCTACACAATTGGGATAAAAGTAAACTATTGTAATATATCTAAAGTCTTTTTGGGGTATAAACTATTAAGTAAGCCACGAAATACTAAATAATGACACCGAATTTGTCACCGACCGATGTCTGTACATGGAAGATAAATGAGACTAACTGATATGGGGGGACTATATAAACTTAATAGAACCCAGAACAATGATTTTTAGATTTTTTGTCTGTTTGTCTGTGCGGTTGTGCGCGATGTACTCAGAAACGGCTTAATGGATATCGATGAAATTTGGAGTGGAGTTAGCTGGCACCCTGGAATGACATTAAGGCTACTTTTTATCTTGAAAAATGTAGTGTTCCCGTGGGATGAGGGAGGAATTCCGATATATTTGTTACTTTTTTGTACTCAAATGGATGGGATAGGACTAAATTACATATCTTGAGTGATAGTTAACGGGACGGTACGGGATATATATATTTTTAAATATAATCACGCAACCGGAGTTGCGGGCAGAAGACAGTAAATAATATGAAGAAACGTTAAAATTATCAAAATATTTTCCTGTATAACATAAAAAAAATGCATAATTTTATTATAAATAAGGGCAACGATTTACATTAAGTTTAAATAGCACGACGGTACAAGATCACCTTCTCCGTCAATAAAACTTGTGAGGATGAATCATTCAGCCTTTTAGGCTTGACACATGTGTTGTACGCGGAAAATGCACATACGTATGCGGCGCAAGTACTTGCTTAGGACGACAGTTTGCACACGCAATGACAAATACCAAACACGATTTGTAAGTAGAGTTAAATAGGGTTGTCACTGATTTGAATTTTAATGTGTATTTTCTTAAAACTGGAGCACTGAGCATAGGGTATGTGTTATTGAAATTCATTCATAAAGTGATGTATATTTTTCTTTGATTAATTTCTGCCGTTTTCTTGAACATACACATAACATAAACACACGCCTTTTTCCCAGAAGGGGTAGGCAGAGGTGCTACCAGAACACCCACGTTTCGCCTTGTATATTCCGTCCCACGATGTGATAGGGGGCGAGCCTATCGCCATATCGGGCACAAATTCCTGACTCCGGGTTGATCATGAATAGAAAAATGCAATATCACTTTGCTCGACCCGGGATTCGAACCCGAGACCTCAGCTTTGTAATCGTACTGTAGTACCACTACGCCACCGAGGCAGTTCCTTGAACATAGAAATTAGTTATCTAATAATATAATGTAAAACCTCTGAGGGTTTTAATAACAGAATAGTAGGTAATTCTATCGATTGAATTTGTGGCAGATCGGAATTTAGGATACCTAAGCGTATAATTTGAATATGCAAATTACACTACTGAAGTTAAATTAAATCTTGTAAGCGGAGTTATACGTGCTCTATGCATAGGAATAAAAAAAAATGAATCGAAGGTAATGATTTTCAATAAAAATATAACACAATAAATAAATAAATGAATACACAGTCCTGAACCCACATTAAGATCAATTATGTAAGTCTTGTGTCGTGGGTATCAGAAGGTGCGAGAGACTTTTCGGCCTCACAAACATTTGTCTCAGTGCAGAGATCGAACTCGCGGCGTCTCGTTTCACAGGCGTCTAACCAACTGCGCCACGCAGGCTGTCATGCTTGCATGCTTTAACTCGAAGAAAATTTATTCAATAACAAAAACAAACAAGCAAGTATATAGAAAAGTCCTTAAATATCACATAATCCTTTGTAAATATAATTAAACTGGCCTCTTGTTCTAAGATAACATGCATGTAGGACGAGCAAACTGTTTGCCGAGTAATCTCAATAAACAGCGGTATCCGTGTTGATTCGTAATTACGTAGCTACTGTGCTAATGCTTTGGCTATCTGCAATTAGAAATCAGTATGTTTTAATTGAGACTTTGAATCAACGATGTATGGATTTTATGGATATCTTTAGTAGAAGAGATATTTTAGCGGAAAAGTATAATTGAGAAAGTGTTTTGGCTTCTGCTGTCACGCAATGGAAGAACATGATTTTTGCTTTGAGATCAATTATGGGTGGCACAGGACGTATGTTACTTTTTATCCCGAATAAAATCTTATGGGATTAAACTGGAACATAGGTTGTTTGAGTCCGCGAGTACTAAGTCCCAAGTAACTACATACATACATAAACGACACGCCTTTTCCCGGAAGGGTTAGGCAGAGGTGCAACCAGGGCACCCACGTTTCGCCTTATGTGTCCCGTCCCATTATGTGATAGAGGGCAAGCCTATCCCACAACGCTAACAAATTCCTGATTCCGGACTGATAATAAATAGAAAAATCCAAGTGAGTAGTGGTTTGATAAATAATAGCTTTGTGCCAACATTCAAAAGATGCCAACATTTGTAACAAACATTGGCCGGTAACAAGTGACGGTTGTGAATTGTGACACCGCATAGTTACATGTTTAGCGGGTTGGTTAACATCGCGTGCCGGTAATTAAAAGCTAAATACATATTAAGAACACAACAAAAGAATAGTCATTATATTCGTATTATTTTGGAACGAGGCAGCATTATCGCCGATGACACGGTGGCCCTCGGAACGGTAATTGCGTAAATAATGCAAGCGGAGAGGTATAATAACCTCTCCGACTTGACAGTTATACGCATTGTTACTAAATGCTATTGAATACTTTGCGTTGTTTATTTTTATTCTAGAATAGTGCTAGAAGTATACTGCAGGTTTAGGTAAGTGCAGTTCAGTGAACAGAAAGTATAGAGTGGCAAGAAATTACTATTCGTCAGTCGATACAATTACGCTCGGAACTGGCTGTGCATTGACTTATCCCTTAATGATGTTCTTAGGACACTGTGTAGTGTTTTACATCACACCAGAACTATAGCAAATTTATGTTATTATTCCCAAAGACAGTACCACCTAATGACGGCCAATACAAGATGTAGTCAAGATTACAGTATGGCTGTAAACTTGTAACAATAATGGTATTGAAATAAAACGAATTCTTACGGATTTTATCGTGAATTTGATTTCATTTTTACATTTTATAATTTCCCGTCGTTTCGATCACTTTACAGTTTTCCTGGTCACGGGGCCGACAATTCGCCTTTTCGCAAATTCGCGATAAAATCCGTAAGAATTCGTTTTATTTCAATGTGTAACATTTGCGTATATCTAACAAACCATTCGACTTATGGTAGTTATTAAAAGTAGAGAAAAATAAACTGACTGCCTCGGTGGCGTAGTGGTACTACGGGATGATTGCTAAGCTGAGGTCTCGGGTTCGAATCCCGGGTCGGGCAAAGTGATATTGATTTTTTCTATTCATTATCAGTCCGGAGTCAGGAATTTGTGCCCGATATGGCGATAGGCTCGCCCCCTATCACATCGTGGGACGGAATATACTAGGCGAAACGTGGGTGCTCTGGTAGCACCTCTGCCTACCCCTTCTGGGAAAAAGGCGTGTGTTTATGTATGTAGAGAAAAATAAATTTAGATTGTGAATGCTGGTAGGGGTAGCGTATTTGGGTAAATATAATTGAAAGCAAAAAATCTGATTGATTGAAACAGTACGTTATTTTAAGTTAGTAGGTAAGTAAGTCTTGTTAAAGTATTAGTGATACTATAATTTAAAAGTAGACAAGTATCAATATCATTGTATATTTCAAACTAGACGTATATATTATGATTGATGGTTTGGAAATATTTTAAAACGGGTTTAAGCGGATTTCGGCTGATGTTTTAATATATTCACGGGGTCAAATGTCAGGGTTTTAAGTAGTTATACAGTTGTTGAATTGTGTCAAGTGAAATGCAATGTAAAAGTGCATTTAAAAATTGATATTTATGTCCGTTAAGGCTGGGCCAAACCGCTGGATCAAATCATCATCGCACTCTTCTATAAAAAGTTCATTGCTGAAATTAGGCATCCTAAAGATATCCTAAGCGACCTGTGAAAATGGTCCATAACAAGCAGGTGTTTCCTACAATTTTTACTCAAATACAAATGTAAACGTCTATGGGCCTTATTCATAGACAGATTTAAAATTTATTTTAGTTATCAAATTATTATTATTTATTTTATTTTAGTTTTTTTTTATTTTATTTTATTTATTTTATGTGTGACCCTTTCGAAAGACTTAAGTTTAGTACGCTATTGCAACGTTCAATGTAAATGACTTTAATGCTTTCGTAAATAGATATAAGTAATAAAGTAACCTTAACTACATAAGCCTTCATAGCAAATGCGCGACTTACGAAACACTAGTCCAAATTAAGTGATACGTGAAGGTCGTAATAATTGTACGCAGGGAAATGTTACAGTGTATAAAAAGTTCAAATTTAATTTGGTAAGGACATTTGTTTGTGATTTCGCTTCCTTGTGTTTTCAATTACACATGAATTCGATGTCTGCTAAAATTGGCGAGTTCTAATACCACCTTGCTGTTCAAGATACATACATAATCTCACACCTTTTTTCCCAGCAGGGGTGGGCAGAGGTTCTCTTCGTATCAACCAGGACACCACGTTTCGCCTTGTGTTTTCCGTCCCACGATGTGATAGGGGGCGAGCCTACCGCCATATCAGGCAAAAATTTCTGACCTCGAGCTAGTAATGGATAGAAAAATCCAATATCATTTAGCTCCGACCGAATTTGAACCCGAGACCTCAGCGTTGTAACCGTAGTCGTACTATATTACGACTACGCCACCGAGGCAGTTCAAGATACTATCTAACTAAATAATTATACACTCGGCAGTTAGATTGCTTTGACTTTAACAAGTATTTCATGTTGTAGTTATCGAAATATGGAAGAGTCTTTTCAATCCTATGTTACCCACATCCAAAACGAATATTAATTTCTGGATCATACAATCATTCAGAGCAGAATTCGGGGCCACGGCCTTACGTATCACAGTCGAGTTTTCGCTCATTGCACGACTGTGTCTGTCAATCTACGTCACTCATTGATGAAGTAGTTCGTACTAGGCTAGATACAATCACAAAACTAACGTGTTTACTAATTACAGCTAATAAATATACGCTGATCATCTGTATCCGGAATTTGTTATATTAAGAATATAATAAAGGCTTCACTTTGCGTGCACAAGGGCGCGACCAGTGGTTGTTGAGAAGTACAACATTGCGATACAACTTAACGTTACAATTATAACATAAAAGTGATAGTTACACAGAAGGTCAATCGCTTTGGCGTTCATATTTTTCAGAATATGGTTTTTATTACCCTAAATCACGCAATTGACGTAGATTTTGAAGTATTGTTTGAAACTTTGCAAATAAGCGTCGCTCATTTACTTGATCCACCGGTTGCATTATAAAAAATCCAAATGCTACGTTATATCACTAAGTGACGGAATTGAAGACAGTGAAAGTACCATATTGCTCGAGTGTGACGAAATGTCTCTCGCCGTTTCATATACCTGCCGCGTTCGTTGGAATTTTGTCATTGATTCATACCGGGAGACAGCTGTGCAACGTTGTATACAAAGTTTATTCTAAACGTAATCGCTACACAAGTTGAATCGTGACAAGACTGGTAGGCTTCGAAGAGTCGAAACGAGGTCGCCTTCAAGGCCGGTCGCAACTTGAGGCAAATGGAACAAGCGAGGTTGTCCCGAGGCTCCTGGGCTCAATGGGCTTTCCTTATGCTCTTCCGCAACTCTAATATCTCTATTGTTATGCATGTTAGCCCTTTTTAATGCGACCTTTATGCGTGGCTCATTACAAAGATGTTACAATAAATTACCAACATTTTCCTCTAGCAAGTCTTTGGTATTTTTCATCGTTTTCTTAGAATCCATTACATGTTCAATGTTCATACATGATGGTAATCGTAATTAAGTAAGCAAGTGTCCTAAATCCATTAATTAATATGACATTTAGGGGTATGTGCCATTTGTACCCCTAAGGTCGGCAGTGTCAGCGGAAGTCAATGTTAAAAGGTAAATTTTTATTTCGCGTGAAAAAGACGCGTGATTTATTTCGGCCAAGTGAATCTGGCAGATGTAGTAGGCCAAGGAGGTAAATCCGGAATGCTCGAGAGGCATGTGAATGTAGAATTATTATAATTTTGCCGGTGATGTAAAGCCGACGTTGAATGCAAACTAGTTGAGTTACTGTTGTTTATTTTCTTACGCGGATACATTTTCGTGTTTTCGCCTTCAATGTGCGTAGAACTTATTGTTGTGGTATTTTTACACGTAGGTAGATAGTCTGGATATGTATTATTGCCTTCAAATAAAACTGTATTGACCTCTGACTTTTACTGGACCAATCAATCTGTCATTGTAAAACTATAATTCTAAAGTATTTATGTAGTTTAAAGGGTTACTTGATAATACAAAGAAAAATAAAAATTCATTAATTTTATTGTAAATTCTCCTTACGTGTACTTGGCACAAAGATAACTAAATTAAAAAATAAAGTCCCAATTAATGTTTCGCTGATTAATAAAAATCATGCTAAATGTGCTGTTACGGAGAGGGCATAAAATATCAGACTTAATATTTTGATGACTGTGAATGTAACGGATTGCAAGTATTTTAATCATGATTCATCAAAATGAATATATCAAGTAACGGGTTCCTTCTTTTATGGATTGATTATTACTTGTTCAATCACTCAGTTTCAATTGTAAGACTATAGAAATGCTTGGAAAAGAAATGGCCTCAGTTTGGTGTCAGCATGAGATAATCATGTTGTCTTGTTTTTGTCGGGTCGGGCAATCCTCTTTGTGGGAGTTTTGGCATGAGCATGCCTTCCGAGCATTTCATGCGTTTAAAATATACTCTGTTAAGTATGGCTGGCGTGAGTGATGAAAGCTGCTTAACCTGCCGGGGTATAGGCTTCTGTATGCTATATTGTTTTACCTATGCGTAATACCTTTTGTTTGATAAAGTGGATAATGTACAATTTTGTTTAGAAATAAAGATTTAGTTTTATTTCTTTCCTATCCAATCAAATCCATCAGCCAAATGAAGTCCACTACCGAATATAGGCCCTTCCCAATGATTTCCAAAGTGACCTCCCACAGGCCACTGTGGAAATCATTTATTTATTTATACTTATGTAATAACACTGAAAAACTAAGAATTTAATGCTCACAAATATTGCTGCTGATAGTTCTATACAATCCTATATCATTGGAGGAAGCCTAAGTTCAGCTGTGGATTTTCTCTGGCTGAAGAGAGAATAAGAGAGAAAGAGGGAGCAAGAGAGAAAGAGAGAGGGAGATAGGGCGAGACCTATATAAATGAATGAAACAATAAAAGCATAGTTGACTGCAGCTTTTTAGTTTCAGTAGCACCCAAGACTTATTTTAAAACTGCTATTGTCTATGTTCGTTAACAGTTGACATGCGTTGACTGTCCGTTTTCGCTGCGTAATTCCAATTATTTTTAATTGTGGCAGCACCGGGTTGCGTGCTGGTATTGCGCCCACAGAGTTTGCAGACCATTTATCAGACTTCAGCGCATTGTTGCTGTCGCTTTCTAAAACGCCGTATATTGTTGAAAATCTTCTTTGCTGTAGGTGTGTAGGCGATACTGCTACTTTTAATTTATTACGCAATTTTTATATGGATTTTAATTCGCAGTGAGTTGGTCTTTTGTTATTTAAAGTGAAAATATCATATTTATGATTTTTAAGTGAATAGATACGAGTATAGAGTTAGATTTTAGTTTTACGATTATTTTTATCTAATTCAAAATTCGCTTATATTCCATTTAATATTATTAATGGTGGTTAGATATTAGAACTAAAAAACTATTTTTGTTTCAATCAATTCAATCCAATCCATCAGCCAAAGGAAGACCACTGCTGAACATAGGCCTCTCCCACTGATTTCCACAGTGACCTGTTGGTGGCAGCCTGCATTCAGCAATTTACCAGGTCGTCACTATTTTTGTTTACTGCACTAAAATACAGACGTATTACGAACTAATTACTATTATAATTATTTGTAAACAATCTCCTTATGCAAGGATAGGAAGCGAACTTTAATTCACTTTCTTACTTAACATCTTAAGGCGATCTAGTTCACTCATGTTTTTTTTTATTTTCATATAAGACTAGTGGGCACAACCGCTGTGGGTATGTGTGCCGGCAAATTGCAACAGCCATTGCGATAACTTTGTGATTACGGAACATCAATCCGAGGTGTTTCCGCTGGCTGCAAAGCGTTTCGGTTTCCGTCCTTTTTTCTCGTATCAGTTGTGAAATATTGCTGTACGTTACGTTTGTGATGTTCGCGAAGTGAATTGGCTTAGTTTATTTGTAGTACTTTTCAATTTTTAGTAAGGTTACTTGTTGAATGTTAAATTGTGATTCTTAATATAGCGTAATTTATCATTACATAAATAAGATATTATTAATTGTGCAAAGGAAATATATCAATTCCCTGCTCTATAATAATGGAAAACTTTTGCAATTACTTATATCTGAAACTTGTTTTGACTCGCGACCCGGCTTCTGCATTCCAAAGTCTATATTTTTCCAGCCATAAATGTATAAAAAATATGCTGATCCGTTACATGTCGTTCTTATTTAAAGAAAAAACAAACCAAATAACAACCCAAATACACTTATAATTTCAGAAGATGTTCATTTAATAGGTGAACCGATCTTGTGTCATCTTCAACATGATACTTGGTACTTCAACCGCAGAACTTATACGCCTCAAAAGCAGGTCGTTTCACGCCCAGCGATACTAACCTCGAATGTGACGGCACAAGTTCGTCAGAACTCACTGCTTTACAAGGTTTATGTTTTATTACACCACGTATGCAATTTTGAATATTTTTAAATTTATTTCGAACTAGCTTTACGGATAATAATTTGTTAAAAGAACATACTCCAACAGCCATTGGTTATTTTCCAATCGCAATTAGGAATGCCTACGTCACTCTCCAATTGGTTAGCTGTTTATGTGAGAAAGAAATCGTGATTTATTGCTGACATATAGGCGGAAGGTCTCCCCTTTGCTACCATCTTGGTAAACATCATCACTTTTTCCAATCACCAATTTTTTTATCACCAAGCAACATTTTGTGAGCACTGCTGTATTCTGATTGATATTTGAAGGACATTCTAACCTGTGATTACCGGAGATGTTTCGGGGTGACGAATGAAGTATGTCGTCGACAATTATAATATAATATAGCTAGAGTAAAGTTACGAAATATAATTTAAAAATATAAATCGCCGTGTGAACGAAGGACAATTGAACGTACGCACTTTCGCATTCGTAATATTGTGACTGTATCAATGTTGTTTATTACATTTAGTTATAGTTACAGTCAAGATTTTTCCGGAACTTTCGAAGACTGATTGGTGAGATCATTAATCTTTTTGTGTGTTCGTTTATCTGCTGGAAAATACCCTGCCCCATATAACGTTCAGGTGTAAGTGTGATATATATGAATTCGTGTGCTTTAATACACGAATTTTTATCAAATCTTTTTTTGTTTTATATTCCTACTAACGTGTTATATATTCTTCCTGAATATACACTGCGTATATTATGTCTATACGTATTGCTATAAATGCAATGCATATAGAAAGTTTTCTACGAGCAACGGTCACTATCCGGGAGGATACGTAAATAATAATTTTTATAATTATTTTTTTTTGTATTATATCAGCCCATATACGACCCACTGCAGGGCACGGGCCTCCTCTACAACCGAGAGTACGATTGAGAGTGGTTAGGCTATATAGTCCACCACGCTGGCCTAAAGCGGGTTGGCGGACTTTTACATACCATAGAAATTTATACAAAAATTATTTTTTTGTATAAATTATTTGCTCGAATGCAATTTACGCAATACTATAAAGGTGACCTTATCGTATAAATAAATATACACGTCAGAAATAACAAACTTTTGATAATTAAAACCCGTTCGTTAATTTTTCATTGCTAAATCATTTTGCCGGATCTCTTGAAACTTGACTTGTACTTTAAAACTGACTTTTCGGAGTCTTGTGTGATAGTCAACACAGACTATAACGGTGAAATAAAACATCGCGATATAACCTGCATACCACAGCGATTTGTAAGAATTTCTATGGTATGTAAAGTCCGCCAATACGCACTAGGACAGCGTGATAGACTACATAAACCCTTTCAATCATATTCTCGATTATAGAGGAGGTCCGTGCCCTGCAGTGGGACGTATATGAGCTGATACAGTACAGTACAGAACAGTACTTCAGGTTTTGTAAAGTATCCAAAGTAATCAGTAAAGTAACATCGGGCACTTGAACTCGAAATTCATGATAGCAAGTTAGTGAATTAATTAAAATCAGGTTACTGGAAAATGTGTGTATATCACAAGTTATATGATATAGGTATGTGTATCACAGTATAATTAATACTATATGTGTCAAAGGATTTGAGAATGCCGCTTGATTACTCAGCGACCCAGCCGAAGCCTCGCATTTATATTCTATACACTCAAGGGCTAATTTAAATACGATTTAAATTATGTCTAACAGACCATCTTTGCTATTGTAAAAATCTTAAAAATTAAAGCTTTGAGAGGCATTGTAGCCAGCACTGGAAATAATGAGACTTAATATCGTATGTCTCAGGATGGCGAGCGCAGTGGAATTCCAAGCATTGCTTTGTTATTCATGGTGTTTTTTGGTTTTGCTACTGTCCATGTCATGACCATCTCGCCATTCTTAAAAAAAAACTTGTAAACAATCTTCAATTACGCAGATATACTCGTACTCACGCTGTTGTCTTTCGGCAGTATAAATTGTATTTCTAGAGCCTTCCTGAATAAGTAATATTAATATGTTAATCATACATTTTGCCACATGTACTAGCATGTCCCCATCGCGTGTCAAGTGAATTAGTTACGGTGGCGTTGGTCAGTTAATTCAAATGCTAGGAAAGGCGCAGGTAGTGTGGGGTGTAACCAGTGGTTGCAGTTCCACCGCGACGGGTATGGTGCAACCACGCTGATGTAACCACGTCTGTCGCTAATAGCTCACTGGTGGAAACGTACGTTGGTTTTAGAAGGTCTTTTGAATCTAAAATTAAATTAATGAAGACTAAATAATAATCTAAAAAATAAAGCAAAAATGTAAACATGATTATTGAATTTAAGGGTATTTAATTTTTGAATAAAGATTTTTTTTTTAATAATTTGTGATAAATTTGTTATTTGCATCTTAGTTCGTTAAACGATTAATAATATAACTTATGACAATAATAATTATAAATGATGTACTGCTGAGAAGGCTCGTGCCCAGTGGGACGTATATGGACTAATACAGTACTGCTGAGCACGTCTCCTCTGCGGTTGAGGGTTGGTTTCAAGTCCACCACGCTGACCTAGTACGAGTTAATGGTCTTCACATATCTTTCAAATTCAAGTTGAGGTCCCCGATGTAGTTGTACAAACATGTGATTACTTACGATGTTTTCCTTACCGTGAAACCGAACATGATCTAATTACTGGACTTTATTAATAAACAAAGATATTTATTACAAAATAAATTAAGGTAAAATAAAAAAAAATGTTGTAAACATTACAAAATTAATTTACATTGAATTTTAAAAAAATAAGTAGTATAATTGTTCCTAATTATTTTAGGCTTAGTTTTATTTTAATTATTGATAAGTCTATTTTGAATGTTATTTTGTGTATGCTGTTGGTCTGGTATGTCTAATAAATAAAAAAATATATATTTTATATCTCTACAAAGATAACTAAGGAAAATTCCTTTGGTAATTATTAATAACAGATAAATGTTTCGTGCATGCAAAATTAATTTGAATAATTACGGCAAAGTTAAAATGTATGCTAATATGAGAACCGCTCACTGCAGTTGGCCTTAACTTATATGAAATATTGTTTTACGGTTTCATTTATTGACGACAACAAGTAATTGTCAGGTAATTGGTATAGCGATAGTGTAAACATGGCCTCTGAATCGTGAGGTCCTGGGTACAGTTGTCCGGTCGGGAAATTGACTGAAGGTGAAAATACTCGTAGTTACCCTGATATGCACTCAATTCCCAAAAGATTGATTGCTTTTTGACAGAAACCATAATGTTAAATATTCCCAATGGTCACACTTATTTTTGATGCCATGCACAATGCAAGTTTTGTGTAGTAAGTACCAAAAACCAGGGGTAACTCTATGATCCGAAACGAAACTTGAAACTTCGGATGTCGCTTATAAAACTGTACGAATGTGCCTAGGTACTTAACGAAATATTCGAATGCTTTATCGTACGTCCTAACTATAGACTTAGTTCGGAGTGAATGATGAGTAGCATAGAGAATAGTGTCGATTTTTACAAGTGGAAAATTAAAAAGGTCCTGCAGACTTCGTACGTCGGAACATTCAAGTTTCGTTTCCGATCACAGAGTAGCTCCCAGAGACGTCGATATTGCAACAACCAGACCAAAAACAAATACAAATAAATCACAAATATTCATTTTGGTTTAGGGTTTTCAACCAACCAGTTTTTAACCAACTGCGCCACACTAAACTATTCAGTACAAGTAGAACTACTCAAATATGTGTTTGCAACATAAGTATGTATAAATGTCAATAGGTGACCCCTCGTAATAATGGGATAAGGATCGGCAATAAATATTAGTATAACATTAAATATTTTGAAAGGAAGTGTAGAAGGCCGTATAATCTAGAACGGGTGTTAAGAATACTATAATCATAGTAATAACTTATTGAAGTCGGATATTAAGAAAGTTATATATTTAGAGGTTGTTTGCTTAATTAACCCATATTGATTTTGTCTGTGTTTGAGATATACTTGGATTGATAGCACACGATATGTATCACTATAACTTAATGTTTACTGTATCAGCCTATATACGTCCCACTGCAGGGAACGGTCCTCCTCTACAAAAGAGAGTACGATTAAGAGGGGTTAGACTACATACATAGTCCACAGTAGAGTTGTAAATGTTTCTCGCACGTGGGTATGTTATGTGTACACTCTAAATTTGAAATATGAGGTAAGTGTGGTCACTTGGTTGTTCCAATTAAAAAAATGTGACTTTTATGACTATGTATATCATTTATCAATGATTTATATTTATTGCTTAATGCTATGTGTTATATATGGTATAATGTACAGCGGGCAAAGAGTCAGCCGTCAAACGAGGTGGCACGAGTTCGACTCCGCTCGGGAATAAAAATTGTGTGATTCGATTGACAAGATAATTGTTTCGAACCTTGGGTTACTTTATTCTTCTATACGAAGTTCGAATGTTTGAACGTTCAACGTTCACGTATGAGATAAAAGTTTTTCACTTCTATAATCAATAGTGTTGTCTATAAAAGTTATCATTCACTCTGAACTTAGTCTATGGTTACGACGTACGATAGAACGAACGAATTAATTCGAATATTTTGTAGAGTACTTAGGCCTATATTTTTTTAATCATTGATTTAGGCACATTCGTACAATTTTACGCACGACGTTCGAACATTCGTCATCGTTTCGGAGAATAGGGTAACCCCCTAGGTATTATAATTTATAGGTGAAAGATCCTCTTATTATACAACACAAGTCAAGTATTATGCTTTCGATTCAGAATTATGGGTATGATTCATAAATTCATTATAAATCATAAATTCATGCCCATTATTTATGTAGAACTAATTTTCTAATACCATTATAAATAAAATAGAAAACCGTATTGAAATGCGTATTAACTACATATAATTTAGTTTGCTGTTGTTGCTGTAGTTACTAAATGTACGCATATATTTCAATTGGAAACCGTGAACAAAGTACTTAGAGCCCTTGTTTTATAGTAATTACCATGAGATTGCAGCAACAATTATTTTATGCTTTCTGCTAATATATTTATTTACTTCAAATTGGATTACATAATGTGTCAGGGTATTTTTTTTTTTTTGGAAAAAGTCTCAAATATTTTGGATCGAACCTAATACCTCACAATATCTCGTGCGTGTGCGTTACTACTAAAATATGAAAACAAGACGTTTCGCAATATACGGAACCAATTATATGATTTTTTCAGTTCCAAATGAATGACCATGGGGCGCCACAAATTAATCCTTGGTTTTAATCCGTTATGCATAATTTATAATGGTAGTTATTATATTTTGATATGAAGTGTATAACCTTACAAGTGATTTATTATTTATAAAATTTACAAGCGGCGCTTGCGTAATTATCTTTATAAGGTTTTAACTAGTATAACACACGTGTATAAACATTACGCCTTAATTCCTGAAGGGGTAGGCACAGGTGCAACCAGGACACCCACGTTTCGCCTTGTGTGTTCCGTCCCACGATGTGATACGGGGCAAGCCTATCGCCATATCGGACACAAATTCCTTACTACGGGCTGATAATTAATCGGAAAATCCAATATCACTTTGCCCGACCCGGGATTCGAACCCGTAACCTCAGCTTTGTAATCGTACCGTAGTACAAATACGTCGAGACAGTTAACTAGTAATTTACTTCAGTATTAATTGAAATTTAATAAAATGACCCGTCGTTTTGTAACATTAAGAATAATTGAGATGTTAATTGTCAATTGCTCAACTTTTCATCCAACCACCTGTTTATCATAGATTTTTATTCTATTTTTATCTTCGGAGAAAAATATAGCCAAATTAAACGCGCAGGTTGCATATTCAAATCTTCTTACCGTAATGGAAAGCTGGACAATATACTTTGTCATGAAATGTATGATTTATATGTATCAGCCCATATACGTCCATCTGCCAGGCATGGGCCTGCTCTACAATCGAGAGTACTATTGAGATTGGTTAATCCATATAGTCCACCACGCTGACCTAGTGCGGGTTGGCGGATCTATTCCGTGGGAGGACTTAACATACCATGGTAATTATTACAAATCGCTATGGTATGCAGTTTTCCTCGCGATGTTTTCTTTCACAGTTATAGTGACTGATTATCAATATACACATGACTCCGAAAAGTCATAAATGTGCCTTGGGATTTGAACCCGCGACCACCGTGAAGATGTTAGCAGCGTCTGGTCCGTTAACCAACAGGCCACCACGCACTTACGATAATGTATGATTTATGTTTCATCATAATTCATGTCTTAAAATTGTCTGCAGTTAGTCCTGTCCAAAAATTCCATAGCCACTTTATCAATAAAACCTATATTTATAATTAATATATAAGAAACCCAACACCCACAAAGTCACGTGCAGCAATAACAAAAGAAAATCGTGTCTGTAATCGCCGTATTCCGGAGGCGAGTCATGGAGCGTTCCAGTGCTTTTAACTGGCTGTCCATTAACCCATCACGTTGGCGTGGGTTTCCAGTCGCTTCTACTGAGCGAGTAGTCTAGCTTGAAGTATTGAGGTATTGCTAGTTTTTTCCTTGCAGTAGGATTGTTGTAAAAAAAGTAAAGCTACTTTCTAAAAGGTTTAGTGTGTGAAAGATAATAAATATAATAATTATAGGTTTGTCAGTTTTACATATTTTTTTTTATTTCCCACTTCTCCATTATTTTGAGTAACAGGAAAGTGGTTGTCTATGCTTGTTTACTTTATTTTTCTTTTTTTCCCAAACTGATAATTATATTCATGTAAATTTTGTACTTTCTGTTCGCGTTACGATCAAACATTATCCACACTACTTTAACCTTATTATTAACCAATGCTCGTTAGATTTAATAAGAACCCAATACACAAATAAGGCTAAACAAAACCAACATAATTCAATTTCATTTAGATGAAATATTTATATCATTTCATGATTATATTTCACGCCATAGAGCGAAAGGGTATTGTGCGGCAGGTCGTCACGGCTATCTAAATTAGATCTGCCATTCAGTGGAACGGCTTATCGCTCGATCTCAGCGGAGATGTGACGATGTAAGCGAGCGGAAAATCATCAAAAACATCCATATTGTACATGATTACAGTGGAACTGGCCGAAAATATTGAAAATATTGTGTGTTTTGGAGATAATTCTTTTACATCAGGTACATTCGATGAAATGAAAATGCGGTTTTTTAGGTTTTACGGTCGGGAAGGCTGTGATTACTAGAAAACTATGATACAATAGCGACAGCCTTCGTGGCGCAGTTGGTTAGACGCCGACTGTGAAACGTGAGGCTATGGTTTAGGTCCCGCACCGAGACATAAATTTGCGCGATTCATAGGTATTTGTTTCGGGTCTGGGTGTTGTGAGACCGAAAAGTTTCTCGTGTTTTTAACCAACTTAAAAAAATGAGGAGGTTCTCAATTCAAAATAACCAAGACACAGAACTAGGCTGTTGGATGTATTTATTTATTTATTAGAGCATAGCTATGAATATTATCACTGAAATGACAGAAAAGGTTATGAAGGAAGCAGGACCCTAAAGGAACAAAATAATATTTGAATCGGCAATGGGAGGTCGCGTTAGTCAATCGCCGATTGTGACAGCAATTTTAAGTCACTTCCGTCAATGCACCAATGAGTTTTTAGAAACTTAATAACATATTTGCGTACCACGCTTCAATGACAAAGAAAATGTGAATGAACCACTCCGTTATTAGAATTTCAAGGAATTTTACATGTTTATTTACGGTTCCTAAAGATATCATTACTTCAGAGTCAAAATTACCTAATTTAAATACGGAAAATAAAGTTGTTTTTAGGCAGATCAAATTGTCAAGAATAAAACACCATTGAATAAATGCATTTTTAAACTTAATTCTGTTTTGTGAATAACAAAATCGTTACACTACTTGCCCTTTTTGACTGAAAAAGATTTATCTGTGACCAGAATAAATAATGAATCCTTCTTTTCTATAAAATAGTAATCAGTCATACACAAAACTATTTTTTTTATAATTATATTCCCTGGAATAATTCCTCGAAATTACGACAACTATATACTTATATTTGAATAAAAAAATACTTATAATACCTATCATTTATATCGTATAAAACAAACAACCTATCGAGCTAACAAGACCCACACATCGCGATCAATTTGTCATATCCTATGCGTACCGAATGACCCCTAGACGTGTGGATGACCTGCAAAGGCCGCCATCGCTTTTAGCTCCAGACGATTTTGAAGGTTGTGGAAATATATTCTAGAAAACTTGTTTTAAGTACGCAGATTATTCCCTTTACGTTTCCGCATTTCTTGCCCATCTAATGTACATATATTTGCTTTGTAAATATTGGGTAATTTCAGTGATTGAGCTTGTGTATTTCTTAATGGAATTTAGGTGTTATTTTCCGTAAACTATTTGATAGTGATTGTCATAATCCAATTATTTGAAATAGGTATTTCTTCCTCTTGATTTTGAAGGACATAGATAATTCTTAATGACTTTTAATTCAACAAATACGACCAAAGAGTAGATAAATATATGTAGAAAGAATGATTCTGATATTATCAGTTCGGCAAAAATCAAAAGACGTCAAATTTATCGCCAAAATGGGCTTTAGGGAAATTATTATTTTTTGCTCTGGCAAGACGAAGTGACTATAATACAGTCTGTGGTGAATCCAGGACAGTCAAAAAAGAATATCTGTTTATTGGTCTCTTAGAATATCTACCGACGTGAAACGCTTATATCAGGAGGGTCAACATAATTTTGCCGCCCTGATCATATTCTGGTATATACAGATGAAAGCGTAATGTTGTATCAGCCCCTATAAGTCCCATTGCTGGGCACGGGCCTACTCTAAAGTCGAGAGTATGATTGAGAGTGGTTAGGCCATATAGTCCACCATGCTGGCCTAGTGCGGTTTGGCGGACTTTACATACCACAGAAATTCTTACAAATCGCCATGTTATACTGGTTTCCTCACGATGTTTTCCTTCACCGCTATAATGCGTGGTGATTGACTATCAATTCATACATGACTACGAAAAGTCAGAGGTGTGCCCTGGGATTTGAACCTGCGACCACCGTGAAGATGTTGGCAGCGTCTGGTCCTTTAACCAACAGGCCACCGCGCACTTTTTCCGACCCGTAATCCGACATGATATTACCCGTGTATTTTACTATGGCATTTGTTACTAATATAGATGATCACTCTTAATTTAAAATTATATCCTTTTAAAACATTAAACATGGCCAGTACTGCAAAAATTTTATAATATTATAGGTTAATTTTAATGCCATTAAATACAGTCTTGCTGAGTTATCATAAGACGAAAAGGCAGTATATCTTACTTTGAATTAAAATTTATAAAGAGAATAAAAGCAATGCCTTACGTCACACGCAATGTGACGTAAAAATGAATTAAAAATCGAAAGCAGTCGTCCTTCATAGTTCGTAGACCTACTTGCATGTAACTGGTGTAATTTAAACACCTTAGTTTTAATAAATTACTTCCTACTATTCTTCCGCAAATAAATGTCAATGAACGTCACCATGCGCAGCCATATTTTAATGGTATGTTTATTTTGCCGCTCGCCTTCGTTTATAGAATAACGTTTACGGAAATCTCTTAGTAGGTGACTAGGTGTCGTCATATAGGTGCGGTTTCCAATAATTTTTAGACCAAGAAGTATTTGATAATTTGACTAAAATGGTCTTTATCGCTTGTATTGAGATTTCTGAAATGCATAGAAGTTTTGAAGAGCATAATTTCTACCAACCAAAGCATGCTATTGACAGAGAGAATACGAGAGTATTAAGTTGAGGAGCGTTGAGATAAAATTAATATACTAGAGTGGTCATCGTGAATAAAATGAACAATTTTTTTAAAATAAATATACAATCGACTGTCTCGGAGCGCAGTTGTACTACGGCACGATTACAGCGCTGAGGTCTCGGGTTCGAAACGTGGGTCGGATAAAGTGATATTCGAGTTTTCCATTTATTATCAGCCCGGAATCAGGAATTTGTGCCCGACATGGCTCTGTGGCCTACCTTGGGAGAAGCCTATGCACAGCAGTGGACTGCAAGGGGCTGATGATGACGATGATGATGGCGATAGGCTCGCCTCCTATCACGTCGTGGGACGGAACACACAAGGCCAAACGTGTTTGTACTGGTACCACCTCTGCCTATCTCTTCTTGCAAAAAGGCGTTAGCTTATGAGTTTATGTTCTCGTATTTCAAAGCATGTTAGGCCGCCTGTAAAATGGTACCTAATTGCTCTGTAGAATTATTGAATCATAATGCTTCTCTCTTTTATTTTTTTTAGTACCGATTGCAAATATGCGAATTGATTACTTATGCATAATTACTAAGATTATGCATATTACATTCTCTTTTCCATTTTGGTCCAGTTTCACTTTCTCTGATACAAATAACGTATTATTATAGATCGCGTTGATGTTTTGATTGTGATGTAACAATTGCTTACCTCATTATAGAATTTGCTTTTGGCATAGTTAATTACTAACTTAGTGAAGAATAAATTATTTGTACATAATCGTATTTTAAAAATTGAAATATTATTTCTAGGATGTCTAAATACATCTTCATTATTAATCATTTTTAAGGCTAATGGGGTCAGCAGAACAAGCTGAGTTCTTTTTTTTATTGCCATTATGTGTTCGCGCTTAAATCCTTTAAAGAGAGCCAAAGTTTCCACAATAAGCCGATCTTATTACCGTGCCACGATGTCGTATGAAGCTAGTCCGTCACCATAAATTCGTGCAAATGTAATGTTAAGCAATGTTTAAAATATAAATAAAAATATTCGCTACATAAATATAAAATGCTGGCTTAGTAACTTGTGATATTGAGTGGACAAAAAAATATGTGAGCAAATACATCGAGACGAAAGTGCTCATTAAATTGGGTTATTGCAACAATTTGGTTGAATCACGTAACATAACACTTTAAGAGCTTGCCTAACAAGCACAAACGCAACTGTGTAATCATTCTTGGTAACAAGGTGCGTTGATTTGATAAAGTTTTAAACTCGAGTCCCAGGTCATGGAATACACTAAAGTTGGATATGATGACTCAGTGGTACTACAACACTGAGATTTCATACGTATATTTGTAGATCATACATTTGTTTCTGAGCGCAGATAGATTATCAAACTCGCGGCTTGGATCCTGGATCATCTGGATTCTCGTCCAAAGTGTTTGACTGTCACTTAATCCTTTCTCAAACTACAGTACAGAATAGGATACCGTAATCTTAATCACTCTCAATTGTATACTTCCCACTGCAGGGCACGGGCCTTCTCTACAATCGAAAGTACGATTGACAGGGGTTAGGCAATATAGTCTACCACGCTGTCCAGTATGCAGGTTTCCTCATCATGTTTTCTTTCACCGTTATAGTGCGTGGTGATTGACTATCAATAAACACATAACTCCGAAAAGAATGAGGATAAACGGATTCAACAGTTATTTTCAATTTCATTGTCATTATCTTAAATTTCAAATGAGTTTCATGAGTACAGGTTGTGAAACGTAACACCACCACACAGCGGTTAAGGACGCGTCATAGCGACCTACGTAGGCTACAGAAGTGCGCCGCGTTTCAATACATATTCCGATAAGATTCAGGCCGGCAAAATTGTTCGACCGGCGAAAAATAGCCACCTCGCGTCGGTTGCTGTTGCTATCTTGACTGTACTGTGCTTAACATAAGATGCGCGTTGCAATATCCTAGACTCTGCTCTTATGAAATAATAATGATAAATACATTCCCATGACATACCCCACAAGATCGCGTGTTGTGTCGTGGGTATCAGAAACTACGAGATACTTTTCGGTCTCACAAACACGCAGACATGAAATAAATATCTGTGGATCACGCAAATGTTTGTTTCGATGCGGGGATCGACCCCGCGGTCTTACGTTTCACCGCCGGCTGCTAACCAACTGCGCAGAGGCTGTCAAAAGTAACTCAAATTGATTAATATAATTAAAATATACTAAACAAATTCTGCGCCGACCTTGATAAAGTTTTCGAAATATATTGGTGGCAGGTGCCGTCTTAACGTCACGATTATCGCAACGATACGTGCGGCGACTGCTGATGTGTATTGGTCCATTAATTCCACTGGACATTAACAATTAAGGTGACCGTAATGTACGCTATAAAACTAAACAATACGGGGAAGTTTTATGTTTCGTTGTGAATTTATTCTGCGACGCGGTAATAAATTTGCGTGTCGTGTAGTTAAAGACGTGTGAAGAAAATATTAGAACTGGAAAGACAATGTATTTTCCTTTATTGCATAGGTCCGGCAAGCGAGCAAACAGGTCACCTGATGAAGTGATCCCTGCCGCCCATGAGCATCCACAAAGCTGGATCATGGATGTGTTGCCGACCCAATTGGGAGAGAAACGGGAAGGAAAAAGGATGGGTAGAGGAAAGGGGTATTGAGCATGTATAATGTTGAAGAGGAGCGTAGACCCTGATATTGGGTGGGATAGCTCTCGAGACTGTTTCATTAATTTATCTGTCGTCTCATTGGCTTAGTGTCGACCATTAGGCTGTGAACCATGGGGTCCTGTGTTCGATTACCGAGAACCAATTTTTATAGAGAAAGTATTTTTTCAATTGCTTTTGGGTACCATCTAGATAACAAATATACGTTACAGTTAAATATATAGATCCTAATAAGTAAATAACCACTTTATTTAATATATTCATGTGTTTTGGCATTTCTTTAGAGTAGAACAAAAGAATCATTGCATGTCAATCAGCTCAAAACAATTAGGTTGTAATATGATCGCCTGACTCAAGTATTTAACATAAACACATCAAACTTACTCTCAATACATCAATACTCAATTACTCAATACACCCGTTTATCATTTATTTATTTATAAATTATACATTGTACACTGCACCTATATTCGTAAATGAAAAGCACTTGATATAAGTTGTTGTCAAATTTAATCCGTTGTTTGAAGTACATATGCACGTAAACTCACGCCTTTTCCCAGAAGGGGTAGGCAGATGAGCTACCAGGACACCCACGTTTCGCTTTATATGTTCTGTCTCACGATGAGATAGAGGGCGAGTCTATCGCCACATTGCGCACAAATCCCTGACACCGGGCTGATAATGGATAGAAAAATAAATCACTTTGCCCGACCTGGGATTCGAACCCGAGACCTTGGGGTTGTAATCAGTTAGTATAACTGCGCCACCAAAGCAGCGTTGCCTGAATACACCACATAATATAGAGATCGGTAATGCATGCAGCAAAGCTTTGAACTAAGAATCTAAATACTTGAATTTTCCTCACAGAAAGTGGAGGAAAGTCGCTTTCACTGTCATATAAATAATGTAAAACGTAAAGTTTGTGGTTAAAGTAGAAAACACGGTGAAGTTTAGTGACCACTAGCTTGTAGCATGGACAACCATCATTACGACACTTAGTAAATTGTGGCAAAATAAATTAATATACGTTACAGTTGTATATGTGAAGTATTGTCTTGTGTAATGGTTATCAGAAAGGACGAGATAGTAATAGGAAAATAAAATATTACTTTGCCCGACCCGGGATTCGAACCCAAGACCTCAGCTTTGCAATCATACCGTAGTACAACCGCGCCACCGAGGCAGTCAGACAAGATATATTCCGACATAAAATCCAAAAATCGTTCCATAAATAAAATGTATAATTCATCCTCAACTGATCTTTATCTACGAGAAGCAAAACTTCAAGGCATCAAAAAATTTTAGATCACGTTGCATTTACAAAAATCCACTGCACATTCCAACTTTTTACGAAATTCTTTTGTGTAGCAGGTATACGGCCTACAGGGGTTTTTATAAAAGGGATTCCCCTGGAGCAGTTTTGTTTGATCGGTTGCAAGTTGAAAAAATTGTAGTATGTGCCCTGCTTCCAACAAGTGTTACAGTGAAAGCTGGTTGATGTTATGCAGGCCTAATACAGCATCTTGTAATAAGGTCTTACTACCATGGTGGCATATATAAGCAATAAAATATATTAATAACAAGAATGTAGTCATCCTTGTTCTAATCTATATATATAAAAGAAAGTCGTGTTTGTTACACTATTTATAACTCAAGAACGGCTTTACCGATGTGGCTGAAAATTGGTGAGGGGGTAGCTTAGAGCCAGGAGACGGACATAGGCTACTTTTTTTTGTGAAGAAAAGGCTTGAAGGGGTTGAAATAAGGGATGAAAGTATGTATGGAAAAATCTAAACCGTTACAGTTAAAATGTTAAATTTGGCACTTTAGTTACTCATTTAAAAATAAAAATATATAAATTAACCCTAAAGGGGTTAAAATAAGGGTTGGAATTTTATATGCAAAATCGAAACAGCTAAAGCTATTTCTAAAAAAATATATATTTCAGCTCCTTATTACAAACAAAAAATAATGGCTTACAATAATTTGGAAAAACATCATTACGGGGATAAAATATGGGTAGAAATATTGTACGGAAAATCAAAACCGCTAAAGCTATTGATATAAAAACTTATAATTTGACACCAGTAACGAAAAATAATGTGCACTATAAAAACATCTTAGGTAATGCATACATAAACACACGCCTTTTTCCCAGAAGGGGTAGGCAGAGGTGCTACCAGAACACCCACGTTTCGCCTTATATATTTCGTCCCACGATGTGATAGGGGGCGGGCCTATCACCATATCGGGCACAAATTCCTGACTCCGGGCTGATAATGAATAGAAAAATCCAATATCACTTTGCCCGACCCGGGATTCAAACCCCAGACCTCAGCTTTGCAATCGTACAGTAGTACCACTACGCCACCGAGGCAGTCAATAGGTAATGCATAGTCTTCTTTATTAGCCTAAAGCGACGAAAAGGGGTTTGTTTTGACGAACATTCTTAGCGCTGTTTCAGGTAGGAATAAACAACAGAAATTACCAAGAAGGGAAAAACGTTATTACTATTGCATTGTTTACATTTGAGAAATAAGTAGTTTACTATACTTCAAAAAAATTAATTTCGTAGTGAGAATTTTGGCTGAGCGGAAAGGTTTAGCAGGAATTTAGCAAAGTATTTGTGTTTGGGTATTTTTTAAATGATATTCGTCGTATTTTCGTGTTTATATAAGGCCTATCTACAAAATAAAAGCAATTCCAAAAAATTGTCAACATGTCTATTTAGGCATTAAGGGATAAAGTGGGACGAACGCAATGAGACCGGTCGGATCCGGATTGCATTCGATGGGAAATAATGGGACGGGATGTAACAGAAAGAAAAGGAGCCAGATGAGATGGGATGGGATAGGATAGAAAAAGGGATAGTAGGTACTTAGGTTGAGTTCAGAAGTACAAAAGTTTGAACGGGAATAAGATATTTCTGGTGTGGAGTGGAGTCTAAACATCTAAGCACCCAGGCAAAGCTGGGCTGGGCCGCTAGTATGTTAAAAAAAAAGTATTTGATAGAGTATTCATAACATACAGGGAGCGTTGGTACTTCAAAAACGTACATCAAAATGGTGGCACCGGGCCATCTTTTTCTGCCTTTTGGCTGACATTTGACAGATTGTCCAACATGCACGAATTATTTGAAAAATAAAAATAAAAAATAGTTTAAGGCTATTGAATTCTATTCAAATTATTGTTGGTTGCGTAATAACTAAATATGCCTTTGGTTACCAACGGAATCTGTTGTAAATTGTTGTTGAATAATTAGTTCAATTTTCACTAATATAGCAGTGTTACCAACATTATGAAAAAAATACGTATTTTAAGACGCAAATGTATAACAGTATTGTATTGTATTGTATTTTATCAGCCCATATACAACCCACTGCAGGGCACGGGCCTCCTCTACAATCGAGAGTACGATTGAGAGTGGTTAGGCCACCTATACCACAGGTTTGGTGTATAACAGTGCTCCCTTTATATTATAAATACTCTTAGGATTTACGTTACCTGCTATGGAACTGCAAATATTTGTAAGCAGTTTTATTATTGGTATAACAACAAATAATAACCATTTCGAATGTAAAAATTGCGTCAACAGCCTATTTCATTAGTTATAAATATAATTTGGACTATGACGAAGGACATGAAATTGCTTAAAAACAGTTACCGAGTAACATTACCAGCCTTATTCATAGACAATTTTAAAACCTATTTTAGCTATCGAATGTTTTGTCTTCTTCGCTCAAACTGAATTCAAAATTCGTTCGAAAGGACCAAAGCACTCGATCAGTAAAATAGCTTTTAAAACTGTTTTTGAATGAGGCCATACGCCTATAAATTGCAAACATACATTCATTTATAGTAACTGTAACAACAATAATTTATTTTAAATTATATTTGGCACGGTTAATAATATTGAATCATCCATAATTATGAATAATTAAGAAATTATTCATCGAATCGATAAGGGAGTCTTGTGCGTATAATCCGAATTTCAAAGAACACCTTAACGGTCATTAAACACACAAAATTTACTGAGCAATAACGGTAAAAGTTAAGGATAACACCACAAGATATACCGAGGGTAACACAATGGTATTAAATACCGTAAACGAACTCCATATCAAAAAGTGATTCAGGATAAACCCGGAGAGCAGCATCGGTTAAACCCAACTTAAGCTAAAAGAGGACGCTTTTTCCTTAATCATTTTCACATTCTGAATCCCCTTGTTATTGTACACCGTGGAGAAATAATTAGAGCCGAGTATGTTCATGTTATTTTCGAATTAAAGTGCAGAGGTCAGTGGTGAAACTGCGCGAGTTAGACGCATGAAGGAGCAAGGCCGGAGCTCTGGAGAGTTCTTTATTCATACACTTTATTTACTACGTATGTTTTTGTGCGCCACGTGTATTTTAACTGCGCCACGGAGGCCGCACATATTTTCTTTTTTATTCTATTTTCATGAATTCTTTGGGCTGTGTAGTTGGTATGCATGTTATATACCTCCTGATTCACAAATGGTCGCCTGATTGACGTCAATCGTGTCGGTTAATCAACCTATATTAATTTCATATCAAAATTCTGCATTTCTTGCGAATTAAATTGAGTAGTTTAATTAATGGTGGAGTTACCATTTATATAAATCCTGAATGTATTCTGAATAACTTCTAATTTAAATACTCAATGGTGCTCAGCAGCGGGACGTGTAAAAGCTAGTGTTTTTTTTATTATTGACTGCCTCGGTGGCGTAGTTGTACTACGGTACCATTACAAAGCTGAGATCTCGAGTTCGAATCCCGGGTCGGGCAAAGTGATGTTCGATTTTTCTATTCATTATCAGCCCGGGGTCAGGAATGTGTACCCAATATGGCGATAGACACGCTTCCTATCACATCGTGGTACGGAACATACAAGGCGAAATGTGCGTGTCCTAGTGGCACCTCTGCCTACCCCTTCTCGCAAAAAGGCGTGAGTTTATGTATGTATGCTATTAATATTTGGAGTTCTTAAATACTGACAAAATATTTAATGTGTCTCCTGCTTAGTAGGCAAAAGATCAAAGCCCAAGCGTCACACACTATTCGTCGTAGTACCTATAATCAAGGCGAGATTTTTATGTACTTCTTATTGTTGTACAATAAAAAAATATACCTGCCAGATGGTCCTTTATGTACTCACTATTGTGAGATACAATGAAATGATTTAGATCGTGTCGCTATAAAAATACTGAAGGCTCTCAATTGAAATGTCACCTTAACAAATTGAACTCTTATTTTTTGTTCGAAACACCTTTTATTCTGAATACCAGTGATGTTTGTTTTTCGTAATATCATTGCTAAGCACTTACGGCCTTATTTATGCTCAGTTTATAAAACTAAACACTTTTCCTAAAACCCTAACCTTTGATTTTTGAATTCAGTTTGATCGAAGAAGACTAAACATTCGTTAGCTAAAATAGGTTTAAAACTGACTATGAATAAGACGTTTATTATTTTAGTTAGTAATACATTTGTGGACATATAGTTTTGAAACGGTAAATGTTGAAACAAATTAGCTAAATAAATTAAATTTAGTTTTTCGGTGGAAGAATAATACTTTGTCCTGGATTATAGTTTTTAAAGCGTTGACGTCACACAGATGGCCAGTTTCCTTTTATAAGCCAAAGTTTGCAATAACAAGCTTGAAAATCATGTAATTCTGACCTTGCCGAGTGCAGAAGGATGATAGAAAAATATTAAAAATATATTTCTTAAGTATTGTTTAATAGCTATTTCTTTGACATCTTTTGCACCCCACAGTAACTTATATTATCCAAAAAAACAACCTTTATAAAATATATAAAGTATTATGGATAATTACTTTCTTATACTCTAATACTTTGTACGATACCTAAAACACTTTCAAAGACATCTGTGTCCAAAACTGCGAGCGATATTATAAAGCACCCTGTATGACGCCATGCTTTCCGCTCTACCTGCTCTCTTAGCAAGATGTCATTGTTCGCAAGTTTCGTTATTCGTCGCAATTCATATCTACAATACCTCGGTTACCTGTTATTACCATTGTGATACCTGCTATTATTATTATCGTAATACCTTCTTGAAGACCATTTAATATCAGAATGTTATTTTCGCTTAGATTAATATTTAAATTTACTGTATCAGCATCTATATACGTCACACTGCAAGGCACTAGTCTCCATCACAATCAAGAGTACGATTGACATAAGGCCATATTATCCACCGAGCTGGATTAGTGCAGGTTAGTGGAGTTTACATACCATATTTAAATGTATAATTATTATTCAGTGACAATATGTGGATTAACGTACATAAACACACGCCTTTTTCCCAGAAGGGGTAGGCAGAGGTGTTACCAGAACACCCACGTTTCGCCTTGTATACGAGTATTCCGTCCCACTATGTGATACGGGGCGAGCCTATCGCCATATCGGGCACAAATGCCTGACTCCGGGCTGATAATGAATAGAAAAATCCAATATCACTTTGCCCGACCCGGGATTTGAACCCGAGACCTCAGCTTTGCAATCGTACCGTAGTACCACTACCCACCGAGGCAGTGTATTAACGTATAAATAATGGTTTGATATTTAATTCGCCTTACGTAAGCTAAACACGTGCGTGAATAATTCCACACAAATTAGGTATTTTGTTAATACAATTTATTGTCATTCGGCTGATAAATTATTCATTAGTATAGCCCTTGACCAATTATAACTCTAAATATTAATGCTAAGGTCATTAGGTGATCTTGGAAATTATTTTAATACTAAGTTGCATTGATTTAATTAGGAAAATGACACTAGGATATCGTATGAAATATTGAGCAATTAGGTAATTAAGTATGAGTCATTTGTGAGCAATATTTTGTATAGTATATATATTTTGAAATTATAATAGTCTCATTAGTATACAAGGCCTATATGAATTTTAGCAGCAGATGTATCTGCTACAAATTTAAAAGACTTGGTAAATATTTCTAAGCAATTTTTGTCATGTTTGGAAAACTAGGTTGTCTATTTCTATATTAAACATGGAAAAGATATAAATATTGTAAGTGAATAGGAGAACAGTCTTTTAACCCTTTTGTGACAGCTATGTGAAATAGGCTTCTTTGTTATATATTAAGGTAATATAATTATTATTCTGCTATCGTATAAAATCATTACATTTCTTTTACATTTTAATATAGCGTTATGAGTCATTCAATTACAATTTTACATTATTCATTTTGGATCATTGTATAACATATTTACTTAATCTTCGCCTATTATAAATATTAAGATATTTTGTAGTATTGGTCAATAGGAAATGCCATACTTGACCGATTTCCGTCATTCGCCCTAATCATAACCGGTATTGATAAAATCTATTTTTTATGCAAATTGGATACATAAATATTAGTAATCTATATAATATTTATTAATATATTTTTACGAGTATATTGTTGATACGTCACTGATATCGTAAATTATACCTGAATAAATTTGCAATAAAAATGTTCATTAAATATTTTGTTTATTTTTTTTTGTACAAAATAATGTGGAATATTTGTGTCAGCTGCCGGATATATCGAAATTTGTATTGAAGACGTTCTTAATAGTTATTTTTAAGTATTATTTCGAAATCATAAACGAGTTATCTTACACAAATGTTTCTTCCTTCCTCTTTTGAAGGCTTCATTAATATTTAATGATAAACAAAACACAGCCGAAATCCTGTCCATATTTTCTACAGTTCTTTGCTCCACTCTGCGTATAGGCTTGAAGTTAAACCTCTTATATATGTCACCGTAAAATTGTAAATACCGTTAGATTACAATCTATCTCGCGAGATTGTGAACTATCGAAAGATTGTGAACCGTAACATACTGCTTACAAATTAACGCATTATTTTGTCTCGGTGCGGGGATCGCCTCTCGTTTCACAGCCGTAGAGTTAGGTTAGGTTAGGTTAGGTTATAAACTTATAATACCTATATAATGGATTGTAATCTTCCGAAAAATAATGCGTTAAATTGTAAGCAGTATGTTACGGTTCACAATCTTTCGATAGTTCACAATCTCGCGAGATAGATTGTAATCTAACGGTATTAACAATTTTACGGCGACATATATATATTATCAAGAAATATTCTGTTAATTACCTAGTATTATCTCATTCGTAATTAAGTTTTAAAACTAATTTATCGCAAGTAAATAATCAAGTTAAAAATCAGTGCAAAATATATTTTGTCTTTGTACTCGTATAACCTACACGAAACTTTAAAGGCCTTATTCATAGAATTTTAAAACCTGCTTTATTCATCTCATCTTCTGTCCCTTTCGAACGACTTTTAATTTCGGTTCAAGCGAGTAAGACAAAACATTCGATAACTAAAATAGATTTTAAAACCGTCTTTGAATAAGTCCGTAAAAAATTAACAAACCATTTATTCAACTGACAACTTTTTATCGGTGTGCTACCCACTTTCCGCGATGATCTAACTAATGAGGCAAAACTATGTATTGATGTGTAACAATGTAGAGATTGTGGGAACAGAGAGCACGGCCTAACTATATGGAGAGAAATGAATATCCGAAGACTATTCCATCTTAACAAGGTGTATCATACGTATATTTTTAGAGCGTATATTGGTACCCTTGAAAAGAGTAGTTTTAATTCACCTGATTGTAAGGCCAGTGCTTTTTAGATATCCCGTTTTATAATGTGTGATTGTAATGTAATTTATGTCTTTTTGCAATGTCTTATGAAACTCTGCGCACCAAGTTTTACGGTAATTCACGAAAAATATATTTCTGTATCAGACCATATATGTACGTCTGACTGCAGGGCACAGCAGGGTGCAGGCCTCTTCTGCAATCGAGAATACGTTTGGGAGGGGTTAGGCCGTATAATCCACCACGCTGGCCTAGTGCGGTTTGGCGACTTAAAATAATATATTTATTCTCCTAATACTTTAATTAAACACGGGCCTAGTTACTATGTTGTGATTTTTAGAGACTGCAAAATAATATTAAATTTTAGAATTAATCTTCGCCTTTACAATCGTTTGTTTTTTACGTGATTCAATAGCACGTAAGATTTTATTGTTACATTCTATAGTAATATCTCATTGTGTTAGTTTATTGCACACTCTATGGTCATTGTGTAACTGTGTGTGTCTATGTTTATTGGCCACTATAAATAAACAAATGAATATTGTTTGCATCGCAAACACGCTACTCTAATAGTCATCGTAGCTACCGTATGATCAATACCTACATATTGTTACAATATCACAGATCTTCCGATTTTATATATTAATAAAAAGATTCCGACGAATTGAGAACCTCCGCCTTTTTTTGAAGTCGATTAATGATTGCAAATTGTAAATATTTTTAATAAGCTGATCCATATTATGTATATCAATTTCTTATGAATTATCTTATTTATGGTCAATAAATCTGATGTACGCGACACTTATGGAGCACATATTTGTTGTATAATATGCAGGTATATGTATGTATTACAGAGTCACTAATAGTATAAGTTTAAAGTAAATTTAAATTGCAAGAAGCGAGAAATAAGCATTGAAACAAGAAATGTCCGTTGGTTTCTGCACTCATTATGTATAGAATCAGGGTATTAAAAATTATGATGTACAATTGAAAAAAAAAAGTTTTACTAGAATTATTTATTGCAATCGTCACTTTGTTTTATTCTGATTAATTGGTTTGATGGTTAAAAACAAGATAATGTCCCTAAGAGACTCGTTGACTTTCGGTGCTCGTTGTCAATTGTTTGAGCTGGCGAATAGTCTTAATATTTTTTTTATATTGTATCTATTATACTCTGTATACCATATTGGTATTTTACAATAGAATTTCTAAATTATTTTACGGTACCATGATGACGGTACAGTATAAATTGCCCGTCATTACAAAATCATTTATTTGCGTTCGAAATTTGTTTACTCAATGACCTAAATGAATCACAAAGAAAAGTTCGGTCGAACTTTGTTCATAGAGTTTTTAATACGAATAGTCGTAATTTTTATTCTACAACTAAAACATTGTCAAATAGTGTAACTACTTAGAATACAGGTAAATCAAAAGCACTTAGTAAAACTCAATTTAGGTACATGCACAAAATATTTTGCCCCACCTGCTTACAAGGGTAGCATCGTGTTATTGTTGTTTGTTTTGCTTTACCGAGGTATTAAGTTATTTGGTTTCGTCCACTTTCTTTATTCTTTTCACGGGTTTCGTCGGTATAAGATCCTTTTAACTTATTCCTTTTTAATATGCTTTTATTAGCTTCGCCTGTATGTATTATAATACATTATGTAATGGAACCTTTGAAGTGGATACTCGAGCATTTCAAAAAGTTTATTAATTTGAAATTTTCCACACTTATCAAAGACCGATGACAATGCAATAAAAAATATTCTTTTGATTTTTTTTTATATTGGATAATTTGTGCGCCTGTTGCCTTCTTTGGATGTGATAGACGTATTTACTCAAAGTAATTTATGGCTTCAAAACTAAACTTAATAGTTTAACCTATCTTAATTTCGAAATCTATTGATACTTTCAATCAATGAGATCACAAGTCTTCAATTCCAATATTCCCAGTAGGTCCAGCAAAAAATGCGTGCACGTAATCGACACAGATACGCAACAGGAAGCGAAATATCTCTGTGAACTCGATAATCCTACACTTGATTGTAATGTTTTTGCTCGTAATACTGTACTGTATTCTGATATTCAAAATCAGAAACGAGTTGGGAAAAATATAAAATTTATTTACATTTTACCACTAATATACAATCACTTTAAAGATACTGTTTAACTTTTATAAAAAAATAAACCATAATATACTTTTAACACAAAATTGTTGTGTATAAAATTAAAATAACGTTACTATATGGATTTTTGGTGTAGGCAGTAGTGACGTATTTATAAACTTGGTACATTCTCTACCAGTTAACCTTAAAATGTTAATTGTTCGTGGTAATTTATAAGTATATCAATCGTCAGGGCCAATCATTGCTGGTATTAATTCACCGAAACTATATTTTTGTAAACCAATAAATCAGTTTACATTTTATTTTAAATTAAGAATATTTAGGTAAATTAAAAAGGCAGATTATTGTGTTGGTAATCCATTGAATAAAGACATCGTCAGTTATTCAAACCGGGCGTCGAACCCGCAATCGTACAGTACAAAACCCTACCTATTATAATGTTTAAACCATTCAAAGATGAAATCATTTAAAGTAATGAGGCTAATAAAGATTTTTTTTTTTAAAAGAGTAATTAAATTTTATTTTTGTCCTGCATTTTAGTGATAAGAAATCTTGTGGACTGCACAATTCATTCCTTTTTCAAAATTTGTTGAATTACAAATTGATTGGTTCTTGTGATTTATCAATTTGAATGCATCCTAACACTGACGTCCCAAAAACTATATTGAATACCCAATACTCTCCTATTTAAATATGTAACCGGCTTAACAATTATTTGCAATTTAATATTCATTTTCGTAATCAAGGAAGTTTTGTATCTGTAACAAAAATGACTAGATGACCTGTCCGCAAGTACGGTTATGTAAAATAGTTTTGCAAGTTTTAAACAGTGCCTTATGCAACCGACTCCAATATAATACGATATCAACGATTTAAATGGCATTTTTTGAGCTCAAACATATTTTCACCGAATTAAATGTTAATAACGAGTTGGTCAAGGTGTAGTTGGTAATAAGCGCTTTAACAATACCCGTAAATAATCTCCAATATTACACGCTTATTACAACGGTAATAATATTTCTCAATTTTATTAACACGTTTACATTCCACATTTCGATAAATTCAGATCCTAGAAGCACCGTTTCATTTAAAAACACAACTAGCTCCTAGATCGAGCAGGGGAGGAAACATCAATTTCTTACTAATTAAGTTGTTAAATCAACTATACGCGCGTACGCACGTAATTATTAGATATCTGCGTCAAGATAAATGTCTGTAAAAACAGCAGCGAGAAAGTGTGTCCCTGCCGGACGTAGACGTACCGTGTGTTGTAAATGGGTGGCCGCAAAACGAAACTGCACCTTTGCAATAGGTCGCCTCGACACCGTTTATGCAACCGACCGACGGACATAAAAAAAGCTAAATAAAAAAAATACAACGAAAATTACCTTGAATTCCTAGAGGGTTGCTCTTTCACAGTGACAAAAAATCCTTCACAAAATAATGCGTTCCGTACACTGGCTAAAACACTTGGTTGCACACTGAACAGTTATTTTTTTATTTTTCACCTCACTGAATTCGAATACATTTTAATTACAAATTTAAAAATCGAATCGTTTGAAAGTTCGAGAGCGGTTGCGCGTGCGCTGAGCGGCGTGCGGCAGTCGCGGTACAGCGCCAAGTGTTAGGCCAGTGGCCACCCCACTACGCTCGCGACTTGACTGTGCTGTTGAAACTCCGAGATAAGGACCACCTCCACTTACCGCTTCCCGCTGCGAGGGCCCTAATCCTTTATGAGACGGAATAGGAGAATGAACTTTGTCACATAGTTTTTGTCGTCGTTGTCGATGGAATTCTACGAATTTTGTCATAATGTGAGTGATACATTACCTGCCCTGTTTTACGGGGACATTAAACATTATCGGCAATAATAAGTATCAATGAGGTGTATAAAGATAATATTGAAGGACCGTCAGTGCTACACGTGTTGAAAGTTTGTGGTAATGGAAATCCGACACGGTCTTTTGTGTTGCGCTTCCTCCGGTGTCGGCGTGGGTGGTTCGCTCCCCCATTTCGACATTCTTTTAATGGAACGTAATCTCCCTGAAGATATTGCGTAAATCGTAATTTTTTATTTGATTTAGTTGACCCGAGTCGATCTCGATATTCAGTGGTTCTACGTAACGTGGTTACGAACAAGGTAAACGGGTGTTAGTCGAACTAATTGCGCCTGTATAAAAATCGTGTTTAAGTGTAGAAATCTGGTTGTGAACGAGTTGTGTTTTAAGGGCTCTTTGCCGAAATTGGGCGTGAAAAGTACTTGGTACATTATTATTATTGTTTTTTTTTTCATTTACTGTTAAAATAAATATTCATCATAAAATATATTCCTTTGCATTAATTCAATAAATGTCAATTCAATAATATACCATGGTGTGATCCACGGACGATATACATAATATTATGGTCCACATGGAGCCTGGCCTACCTTACCGAAAATCTCAGCATGATTTTTTCCGCCAAATTATCCTTATATTATTAAAATAACACCCAAAGGTTTTTCAACATAAAATAATCACTCAAAAATCCGCTATGAATGAATGCATTTGAAATTACCTATCGGATTTTACCTGCATACAAAATTCGCGATATTTAGATATTATTTCTTTATCCTTCCTTACAAAGATGACCTATCACATTATTATTTTGATGTGGGATTTTGATGATTCATTAGAAGGGTACCTATTTTTATATTGATAAGACAAAGTTTATTCTTTCTTGTCTTTTTAATTTTCGATTTTAGATTTGTTACATTATTTTATTAAGTTAATTTAACTGTGATATTATAAGAAGCCTGCAAACTAATATTACACCGAGGGCTTAATAACTGCGACATAGTTATAACTGAAGCAGTTATTATGGCAAAAGATTTATTGTTTCATTCTTTGTTGGTTCAGAAAGATTTTTTTTCAATTTATTTCATTTTCAAGTTAACTGCAATTCGCCTGATTTAAAGTACAGTTCAATCAAAATAGAAAGTCCACGACAAAGGATGCCTATATTTTTCCGTTCAACACAGTTAACTATATCGGTTTGTCCAAAACCAAATGCACAAAATGGATCGGATTTAAAAAAAATACTACGGTGGATTTTCCACCATCGTATAAGATGGTTACCGTCGGGACGTTGACGACAATCCTATCACCAATAGACCAATGCTGTCGAATATGTAGTAGAAATATTAAATAACACGTGTTAATTTATCCTTCAAGGTAAAGGTCTAGGGACGTCGCTGGATGCAGGCTGCCTCCAACAGGTCACTTTGGAAATCATTGGGAGAGGCCTATGTTCAGCAGTGGACTTCCATTGACCGATGGATTGGATATCCTTCAAGATACTTACGCCAACTCGCACTAGGCCAGCATGGTGGACTATATGGCCTAACCACTCTCAATCGTACTCTCGATTGTAGAGCAGGCCCGTGCCCTGTAGTGGGACGTATATGAGCTGATACAGATACTTTCGCCACTATTATATTGCGAAATATGTTTACTATAGATTTATACTCACGTATATTTAACAAGTTGTAATCAAGTTTCCATTCACCAGTCTTACGTGTATTTTAAAGAAAACAAGTATATCTTACTTCACATATGTGTGGTCAGTGAGTAAGGTTATATTAAAATATTGGAGCGAATGTTGATATAGATTGTCAACGTTTCATTATATACATATATACATAATCGTCACGCCTGTATCCCATAGGAGTAGGCAGAGACTAAGAATCGCCACTTTGCTCGATCCTGACATACTACTTTCGCTTCATCCATGTTCATCAATCTCTTCATGCATGCTCGTCGGTTCAGGGTACTTTTAACCTGACCCTTCTTGAGGGTATCACCGATTTGGATGGTGTAGGTTCGGTGAGGTCGACCCCTACCGACTCTTCCATCGGTTCCAATTCCAATAGTTTTTTTTATATTGGGCTTGTTAATACTATAAGATTACGAGTAAATGCTGTTGTTTATATTGTGAAGACATATCTCAAACAACGCGTTAAATATATTTTTTTAATTTATTTATTTTGTTGTTTAAGGACAATTAGTGGTAATTACATTACATTAATTTTAAATAACAAAAATACCAATAATAAATTAAATGCATTACCTTCAGTTGCCACTGCATGCATTGACTGCATTAACATTTAAGAAAAAATAGAAATTACAAATGTTAACATATTCAAAACTGATATAAATCTCTTGTGTTTTAACTACTAGCTATAAATAATAGGAATAAATCTTCATTATTACTATTAATGCGTATAGTAACTAAAAGGAACTGATGATACTTAAAAAAACTAAATTTTGATTGTGGTTCCAAATTTCGCCACACGCCAGTATAATGTAGATCAATGATACATATCAAACCATCAGACGCTATATTATCGCTTTACCTAGCCCACTTGAAAAGAAAAGAGTACATTTCATAAAGGTAAGTTAAGGTTACATACGACATTCAAAAGATAATATTATTCATGTAATAAGTAGATACACACATAAAACACAATGAAACCTTTTTACGCAGTGTTTTCACATAACTGTACAATTTAAACTGCGAGCGTTCTTGTTTCAAAAAGTATTCTTTATTCAAAATTAACAACGAGGGTCTAAGGATTTGGTTAGTTTGCAAAATTGCAGGAAATAACGGTTAATATAATAATCTCGTGCGTTTCTCAAACTCAAACTAACAGTTATTGCGAATTTTAATAAAACTTGACCTTACCACTTGGCAGAATTGCCTGGAGACAAGGATCTGGCTAGTAACCTTGGCTCAGGAGTTATGTCGCGATGTAGGCAACATAATAGGTGAATTAGTAACATTTGGTGCGCTGGGTCGGCGCCCACGGTCTCAATCAGGATTAAAGCTGGGTGCCCAATGACATGCTGAAAATATCATCCAGTCATTGTGGGCTATGAGCACATTAATTCATTATTTTATTTTTATTTCATATACGTTTATGAAGTTCACCCACCTGCGCTAGACTAGTATCGTGGAATATGGTGTAATACTAGCTCATTCACTTCACTCATTCACTCCGTTAGTATTTGTGAAACGCAAGAAATAATTTAAGCTATTTAAAAAATTCAATGCTGAAAGTGCCTATAATAAAAAGTAATGAGCGTAATTTATTATCTGTATACAGTATGATTGGTTCATCGATCGGTTGTAATTAGCAGCTATATTTTAGTCCCGTTTCATAAAATTTACGTTAAGCCAATAAATACTAACGACGTAAAAAACACAAAATAAAAGCAGATATTATTTCAAGGGCTGCTTACAAATTAAAATTATATTTTAAACCAGTGCGTTATTCATGCGCAAGTACTTCATATGTGGCGAGTGAAACCTTTTTTAAATGCTTTATGTTTTTATAAGTAACATTCGATATTTGATTTATTCCAGGTTTTTTGATGTAATATTTTTTTTTTCGTAATTGTTATTCCTGGTCTTTCCCTTGAGTCGTTCCTTGTCTGTATTCCTTGTTAATAGTTTTTCCTTTTGTAAATATATTTCTGCTTAAAATCCTGATTACTTTAATTTGTTAATCTTTCATTTTGTATACACATCTACATTGAACACGTGGGTGTAAGCCTCGTCGGCGGGCATACCCCACACATTCATCATATTTTTTATTTAATTTTATAAAAAAAATAAGAAGTTTATATTTAAAATATACTTCAAAGTGTCTATTCCACATATTTGTTTCGTCCACGAACAGTGATTGCATGCCGTCCCGGTCTTACGCTTTGGTTTGTATTCTATTATACCATTATCTTAATTCCGAGTGGAGTTGGCGTGGCCATAAACTTGTGCTTGTCCTGTCCATAGACAGAGGGAAAGGCAGAAACGGCATTTTAATAGACAGTTTTAGGTTTATCATAAAAAAACTTGTGGGTTTGGAGTAATTTGTACTTTTTATTTGTATAGAATAGAATTTCGATAGAAAATAGTATTGAATTTCAAGTGATACTTATGTGCTTTTTTTTATTTCTCCTTTATTATTAACATTTTATATCGAACACAAAAACGAAAAAGGACGCATAGTCACAATACAGAAGAGCAAAAACTAAATTATAGGTATTTTTTTGACAAATCCTTGCATCAGCATAATATTAAAAAATAAAACGGCATTTAATTCATTTATCAAGAGAAAGAAAATGGTAGCATTTTATCGTCTTCTAGCTATTTACATGTTAGTGAAGAATACGATACAGTTTTGTACTGAATATAAGTGATACGTGACATTAAAATATGCCAACTATGTGATCTAAGATTTTTGAAAGTCTACCAGTGATATTTAATCCGATGTTATGTACGTAATAGGAATCCGTGTCTCGACAGTTACTAACTCTATGGCTCGTAGGAATCTTGGTAGCATCATCGACGTCTCGATTATTTAGTTATCCCGCTTATGACCTGTTTCCGGGCTCGCTCAGTGCCGCTCATCTACTGCCTTGATAAATACTTATTTCTCGTAGAAATATCTACACATTTTTCATCTTTCACACTTGCAAATATATTTATTTTGCAAAGATGACCAAAAAGTTATAAAAATAGTCGTATGTAAATTTAATAAATTAAATCAAACTGAAACTCTAAGAATCGATTTAAATACGTTTCGGGCTATAAGACTGAAAAAGTGACAGAAGCGACAGTTTGAATAAAAAAATCAGGTAAAAATAATAGTGAAATTAAAGTCGGTGAACCAAAGACTAGATAACATACATCATTTTAAAAGGAAACAATAATTTGGGGGAATTGCGATGTACTCTGTTTCATGGTGCGGACGCTTCGCACCGGAGATGGCTAATGAAAGGAGCTGCTAGTCAATTGCATTTCTCGGAATTAGGGACGAGAAGAGATGTATTGGAATGCTGTATTGTTCCTTTTTTGTACAGCGGGACAATATGACTACAATGATCTTAATGGTAAGTGGAGTATTTAAATGGAACGCACAAAATTATACAGATTTGCTTGGAAGCGTTTATTTACACGTTGAACCCAAGCCGTGATAGCCTGGCCATTTTGACGATTTTTTTACTGTTGTGTATGATAGGCGGTATTCGAGCAAATACAAAAATCCACCATCACGCTAGTGTGGGTTGGTAGAAACCACGTGCGTTCGTAAGTCTTGATAGATTTTCTGAATTATTAAGGTTCTGTACAAAGGAACTTTTTATCCGTATTCTTTTTTAGACTGCCTCGTGTCGCAGTTATACTACGATACGATTACAGCGCTGGGGTATTGGGTTCGAATCCCAAGTTTAGTAAAATTATATTAGATTTTTTATTCATTATCAGCTCGAGGTCAGGAATTTGTGCCCGATATGGCGATAGACTCGCCCCTTATCACATCGTGGGACGGAACACATAAGGCGAAAGGTGGGTGTCCTGGTAGCACATTTGCCTACCCCTTCTGAGAAAAGGCGTGAGTTTATGTATGTAGTTTAAGTATGATTTTTAGACGTAAGCACTCAGGTGAGAGCATGTTACCGGCCTGGGTAATGCCACGGGAAGCGAACAAAGTAAAGTATACACATCAGACATCGTATGAGGGTAGGCAGCGTGACGAAATAAGCGAAATCATTGTCATTGTGCAGAATGACGTCCGTTTACGCTTGTTTATGTAATGATATTACGAAAAGTTCTGCGAACGTTAGGCGTCTAACGCAATTCCTCAAGATTAACCTGCCAATTATGGCGAATTCAAAAATCTCCCAGAAATTGAGGACACCAATTTTAGTTAATTTTTTTTTTTTAATTGTTATGTAAAAACACAATTTACTAGTATTTGTTTCAAAATTTATATGAAATGTTCCACTGACTTCATTTAAGTAATCATAAAATTTTGAATGCGTATAACTTGTATCTTTAATTATTATCATAATTGATTACCAGCATCAATGAGGAAAACGAAAGCCTAAGTGTTAAAGGGCAGCCTTCATAGCAGGTATTTTCCTAGGAAAATCGCAAAGGTGACACTGTAAATGGCAATACTATAAATAAACTTAATTGTGACGACATATTTTTAATAATTTAAATAGTTATATCGAACAAGGTCGTTTTTATTTTATTACATGCTATGTTTACAAAAAACAGTTGTTTTTTTTTATAACACAACAAAAGTCCGCCAATCTGCACTAGGCCAGCGTGGTGGACTATATGATTTAACCACTCTCAATCGTACACTCTATTGTAGAGGAGGCCCGTGCCCTGCAGTGGGACATATATGGGCTGATACAATACAGAAAAAAAACCGACACCTCAAACAGGACACATGTGTACTAACTCATTAGGTAAGGATTTTCCCTAAAATGGCTTCAATGGCGCACCTAATATGATGGCTAATTAAAATGGTATCGACGAAAAACTTCACAAAGTAATGGGTTGAAAGAGTCCCTCTTTATTTAATTTGGGAGATTCCGTACCAAATATTGGCAATAGTCAGTGTAATTAAAAGACATTCTTTATTTATAGATTCGAGAGTTTTCGTACTAAATGTTGGCAACCCATTAATACTTAAATGGGTGATACCGCACAGTCCACGCAGATGGCATCGGCTGAGATATGAGTTATTGTACGGTAATGACGTGAAAGCGAGTAATCAGCCGTACTTATTGTAATAAAATAATAAACGTTTGGTAATTGTGGCTTATTATGGCTTAAACGGTATAATATGTGTATGTGATATTGTCTTTTGGAAAACTGTGAATGAAACTGTGAAAAAAATCCGTTTTGTTTTTGCTCCTATGTTAATGTAGCATTCAAATAATGCATATAGCCTAGGAACAGTTTTATCTCACTAGATACGAGGTAGTATCAAATGCATTTTAAAAAAATATTGGTTTGTAGTATTTCGTCTCCTTCGTTCTGTTTAGTTACTTGCCGTGCATCAAGAAGCATATTTTTAAAATAATGCGATTGATGCGACAAATTATCACACTTAACAAACAACTAAGTCTGTGCCCATCAATCGCAGCAAATTGATTTCACCAGCATCTGATACCATTTTGCAATAAACCATCGATCCACTGTCAAATTCGACAAACATTGGCAAAATAAACAAACATTTGCGCCACAACCTTGTCCGCAACGCTACAGAGGGCCAGAAAACGATAAAAATGTATTGCAACAAGATAATTAAACGCAATTCTGCAATGTGTGGCTACTCGCACCTTCGTTCAGTGAAAGTCTTCGAGGAAAATCCTGGTGCAAAACATGTTATTTCTGTCAGTGACGCGGCCGCCTTTCTCGGGGAAACATGCGATCTTACGCATAAACGCGATAGCGACATACAAGATCTTCAACTGTATATGCACGAACATATTCATATAAATAGTATTTGAGAAGACTAGATAAAACCAGAATAAGGCGGCATGGACATAGTCTAGAATTATATTAAAAGGCCTTAAGTTATAATGTATGCAGACCACGCTTAGGTAGACCTGGTGTAAGATGTTCTGCTGCGCAGACTAAAAACTATTTAATTACTTTAATAAAATAAATGAGATTGCATTGTAGTTCTCGACCTTCCTATTTTATTTACAGCATCCGTGGCGTAGTTGGTTCGATCCCCGTACCGAGACAAATATTTGTGTGATCCACACGTATTTGTTTGGGTTTGGATGAGACTGAAGAGTGCCTCATTGCGTGATACTTACGACACAAGACTCGATCTTAGTGCGGGGTCGGCACTATGTATATTATATTTGACTATTGGGTGTATTTATTATTGAAAGACCCGTAACCTTCGTCTGCCTCTATGTATAGTTTTTGTAGGCACAATCAGTAACCATCAGGCACTCAAAGCTATAAAAATCTGTATTAATAGTCAACGGAATAAATTACATGCAATTAATCCACGGTTTCTTAAAACGTGACCTTATGTTATTCACGATTTACTATTCCTTATGTCAATTTTAACAGTTCGTACTTGAGATCGCTTATATTGAAATTAATTTTGCTATCAAATCACTTTAACATTGATAAGTCGGGAAGTCAGTTAGTTAAAACATTATTAATTATGCATATATTATTAACATAAAGATCTTGTTTAATTGTAACTTGAAAGGTGGCTTTTCGCAATGGGCCTCTTATGAAAGGTCAAGGTCTCGAGGTATTGCTTGAACTTACAAAAATGAAGGGAACCATAGAATAAAGAAAACTATTCATATAGCTCAGTGGATTAGTAATTTACTATTGCACATAACGTGCCGAACAGATGGTTTTAAGACTAAAAATTTTCAAGTTGAGGGATAAGTAAATTTAGACAACAACTAATTAGATGCACATACTACTGGCTCTCTCAACTACCAAATGTAATACATCAGAAAAGCTTGCTTCAGGTTCATTTTCCGTGGGTTGTGGTGCTTACTAGGTCGAGTTAGATTGCTGCTGTAGCCAAAATTACGCTGTGACTATCGCTAAGACTGAGACCCCAGACCCAACACCCATTACGTCAGTTATCGCTCATGCTTACACTTCTCTATCACTCTAATTTTGTTTTCGGACAGTATGTGAATTCTGCGGGCCTGGTAAGATCTAAAAGGTGTACGTATATAAATAAATGCTGTGAATTAGAGTATATAATTGCGGTTGCACGTGTCGTAGGATACGCTTCGTGCAACCCGCGTGTATGAACCACATGCACGAACGTTGCAATAAACTCACAAGTACTTGCCGTTTGATTGACGTGGATGTTTCAATGTTAAACGAATTTCGATGACTTTTTTATTGCGCAGTTGGTGCAAGATTTGAATCTTGATGTAAAAAAGGAGCGCCTGATTGAGAAGGTATTTTTTTTTAATTTTAGTAAGATGTAAAAGGTTGTGAAGGCGTTTTATGGCGATTAATATTTTACATTCTCGTATGCACTGAAAAATATTCCTTACAACCGTTGTCGTAGATACGGTCTGTTGAAATAAACGAACGAGATAAGCTTCAAAATATTACATAATTTTAGCAAATAACGGCAGTCATCTAAATATAAAAGATAATTATTAATAATTATTTATTCTTTGTACTGATTCTGATTTTAGCATTTATCCGTAAAAATGATTTATTTGAGGTTTAAATGCACACTTGAAATTAATTATCCACTTCCTTACGGTAATACGGTTCGTGGAAACTATAATACGTAATATAACTTGTAGAAAACCACAAAGCACTTTATTCGGCTAGCGATATAAAGGCCATTATTTTAAAGATTGTCTGCCCTTTTTGAGGGCCCAATCAGCACACTAATTGTCCCTTTACCGGCTAGACTGTATATCCTTGAACAAATCGTTCAGTAATTTATAGTACCTAGTATAGTACGAGTATAGTAACAGCCCATATACTTATGTACGTCCCATTGCAGGGCACGGGCCTACTCTACAATGGAGAGAGATTGAGAGTGGTTAGGCCATATAGTCCACCACCCTGGCCTAGTGCGCGTTGGCGGACTTTACATACCATAGAAATTCTTACAAATCGCTATGGTATGCAGGTTTCCTCGTGATGTTTTCCTTCACCGTTATAGTGTGTGGTGATTGACTGTTAATACATACATGACTCCGAAAAGGCAGAGGTGTGCCCTGGGATTTGAACCCGCGACCACCGTGAATATTTAGGCAGTCGCATCTGGTCCGTTGCTGACGGGCCACCACATACTTTTACAGTAATAAATCATAACCATACATACATAACCACACGCCTTTTTCCCAGAAGGGGTAGGCAGAGGTGCTACTAGAACACCCACGTTTCGTCTTGTATATTCCGTCCCACGATGTGATAGGGGGCGAGCCTATCGCCATATCGGGCACAAATTCCTGAATCCGGGCTAATAATGAATAGAAAAATCCAATATCACTTTGCCCGACCCGGGATTCGAACCCGAGACCTCAGCATTGCAATCATACCGTAGCACCACTACGCCACCGAGGCAGTCTACAGTAATAAATCACCGACAAAATTATCGAAAAAGTGAGTCCCCTTGAATTATTTGTTGTGGTGTTTACGACATACACTGTAATGGAGGTACATAGTAGAACGCCGATGTAGTTTACGAATTTTTAGGATTGAGTTTGGCAATGGAATGTGTATGCGTTGATATAGAAATTATGGATTTCCTATAAACGTTGGCCCTAGGGTTTCTTTTGTTTTTTTAAGTATTAGAATTTATGAAGTACTGTGGGCTAGGGTAATATATTCAAATTTAGCATCCGTTGAATCAATCATTATTTAGGTTTCAAATTGAACACTACAATTTACAATTGTTGTATTGTACTGTACCTCTCCGTCTGTTTCTAAACTGTTAATTACTATTGATGCCTATCATTAGGTAGGTTAAGAACACTAACTATTAAGTTACAGTGTTTTTTCAAGCTGGAGCTGACAAAAAGGCGCTATAAATCTATGAATAAATACACAATTTTATGATAGCGCAAGATCTAAGTTAACAAGATGAGACGAGTTGAACGGATCTCAGAACCAGCTTGGATAATACCAGGCAAAAAGAACACAACTACATCTTTTAACACGTGGAATATGTTGTGCCAATGTTTGTTAGACTTTCATAGATGCATTCGATCGAGCCGTGGCCCGAATTTGCGTTCGTGCGTAAACAGCGTTGCGTCACAAGACATCATTTTCTTCGAATCTGTTTCTCAACTGCATACATTTTACCTGCTATATGTTCATTTGGTAGTTTGTAAAAATATTAATAACTTGCTGTGACGTGGGTACTTTTGACCTGGGTAGAATTGCATTGATAATTTTCAATATTAAAACGGCAAACAAGCGAGCTACTTGCTGTTAATATAACCGTCGCATAGCTCATGAAGTGATATAAATCTCAAAGAATCGTAGTGATAGTCGTTTGAAGAAATTAAAGCTATTTTATTTACAGAATCACATACATAAGTACCTACGATACTGTACGCTCGTTCTCTGTTAAAATTTAATATATTTAAGTGAATAGCAAATATTACCAAAAATACATACTCGGAAGTAACACTGAGGTCTGGTGAATATATAATTAGAGCCACCACACCCAGCCACCATAGTTATCACCACAGGATACGATAAAAGCCTGTTTTTGATACCCACAATTTGTGTTGTGGGTATCAAAAACTACGAGAGACTGACATTTCAGTCTCATAAATACCCGAAAAAATACTTGCTCATAATTCATAAATTACTAGTCATACAAATATTTGTCGCTGTGTGTGGGTCGAATCCGCAGTCTAGTTTTACAGCTGGTATCAACTCTTCCACAGAGGCTTTTACCACATGATGCCCACTGGTGAACATAGGCATTATATCTATCATAGGCAAATACATTTATATATTACAGTTATACTATTTAATAAAAAATAAGCGATCTAAATATTTAAATGCTGTTGGTCTATCATTTTAAACAAATAAATAAGCATTCAAAGTTGGAAGCGGCCTGCATCCAACGACTTCTTGCAACCTTAGCCAGGTCGTCTGTCCACATAGTCTATCGTAGTAGGTACGATATAACGCTCCTGTCACATTTATTTACAAATATTGGTTGTATATTTTAAACGTAACACATTATAAGTACATTTGATAGTTGAACTCGCTACGTAGTGCCCAATTTGATTAGAGTAGAGGGAGCGGACATTCCCAATTTGTCCGGGCCCCCCTCGACGCGGTCATAATGCCGGTCTAACACGTGTGGGTATAAAAATAACACTATTATGTACTTAATGTACATTGCGCAGGCGGTTTTACTCTTTATTGTGAAAGGATATTGTGGTAGAGTAATCTACGTCGTTGTTATTAACACACACGTGTATTTATTTATATCTTTATATGTATCAGCCCATATACGTCCCAATACTGGGCACGGGTTTGCTCTACAATCGAGAATACGATTGAGAGAGGTAAGGCCATATAGTCTACCACGCTGGCCTAGTGCGGGTTGGCGGACTTTACACATTATAGAAATTCTTACAAATCGCTATGGTATACAGGTTTCCACACGATGTTTTCCTTCATCGTTATAGTGAATGATGATTGATTACCAATACACACGTAAATCTGAAAAGTCAAAAGCGTGCACTCGGATTTGAACCCGCGATCACCGTGAATATGTTGGCAGCCGCGTTTGGGTCATTACCAAAAGGCCTTCAACTACGTGTTTTTATTTACTTATGATTATTTATAATTAGGTTAGTTTGGTTTTAATGGCATTGTAGGTTATGCGAGATGAAGATCATCCAACTACGGCTATCTCATGCATAAGTAGGATCCACGAATATTTTTTATTAACTTTTAAGAATATTTTTGCATAAGTTTGCGACTGACCTTCATGGTTATATAATTAACTACGAGACTAGCAATATATACTACGGATTGAAATCCTTGTGGAGAGTTCTCAGGCACTCCAGCATTCTCATGATGATTCTTTCAACGTCAAAGATACCGAAAATTATAAAAAGTTTGAGCTATCACCAGCATTCGATGACATGACCTTCGCGTTCATCCAGTATGCTTCGATCCCAACTAGACACTAAAGTAAAATTATTTTACCATATTTTCCTGCTCGACTGCACTTGATGTTTTTATTATATTTAAAACAACCCAAGCATAGCACAAGTAACACATATTTGTGAATGCAAACACGCCGATAACGGATTGGTCATCGGTCAACGTACCAACGAACAAAGCCACAGACTTATACACAATAACTCCTTTTCCAAATAAAACTATGTCGTTGAGAGCTCAACAGTTATTTGTGTTTCTAATTGGTATTGGCATGCTATGACTTATTTCCAGGTATGGTTGCGGTAAGGCGGAGGGGGTCAAATTAACCTATTTTAGTCAAGTCATACTTTATCAACTCATTGGGGGTTTAAAAATATCAAATAAGTTACTGCGGTTGCGTATCGGTGTCTTGTACCGGAATTGTTCATTTTATTGTTAACATATAATTTAAGGGCAAAGATAATACTTATATTACATTAGGATATTTTTAGCGGGTCTAACAATTAGATATGCACTGTTTTAATAGGGGGTCACGACCCCTAGGTATTGTCTTCTGAAAGCGCCTCTGATCATTTTAAATAGGCTGCGAGCTTAAGGATTCCTAGAAGGTAAAAGAAAATGTTCTGAGGATATTTCAAAGTTTACTTTCATGTCATTCTGAGTGAATTATTGGGGTAACAATAACTATACAACTTCTGTTACTTGTATAGCCTGTGCATTGACTGATTCTCATTGAGCACTGTAGCTAATAGCTTGCAGTCTCTGCAAGATAATAATTAATTGTTCGTCTAATTTTTTATTTAAATATTTACCATGGAAATAGACAAAAGCAAGCAAGTAAATACGATAATGTACCTCAAATATGTAACAGCGGACGCACTCACTCACGCATGTTTCAAGTGCACGTGCACTGAGCCGTGTTAGTGCGTTTGCACTTACGCATCCGCTAGTCAGGACATTAAGAATAAGTGAAATGGTCATAGTACTAGCTGTATTATGTATTGGCATTTGAATATAAGGGAGTATAGCTTTTATTCTTGATCGATAAAGTTAGTACTGCGTCTGATGATAATTGCCATCCAGGTAGAAAAAGGACTGATGAGAAACGATTTTCTCTTGCCTATTCAGACAATAGTAAAATTAGAACGCAGATATTTTAATTTTAAATACTTAATTGTAACTCGGTGGCACTATACAGAAACATATAAAAGATAAAGTAAGGTCATACGCAGATAGACGATCACAAATCTTGATAATGCAATTAGGAACGTTTAATATTTTATTTTCATTAATTTTCCTCGAAGGTAATTTACATATATTTCGCCGTCCGCCTTTCCATTGCAGTAAAGATACATCAGTGACGTGTCCTTTGGACTTCGACCAGCTAATTAGTAAGTACATTTAGATAGGGGTAATGGGTAATATTTAACCCACGTGTCAAGGATAGATATGTTTATATGCGCACGTAGGTTAAAAGAGGATTTTATTCATTCCAAATTCATCTTTACATTTAATTTTTCTTTTCATCATATGTTCGAATTTCCTTTAACGAATGCTAATTGTCATTAATTCTTCGATATTTTGAGACTTAGAGAGTCATTATGGAACCTTTTTGTTCTGCCATGTCTCTCTGTCTATTCGTCCATGGCTGAGAGAATAAAGCCCCATTAACACGGGGGGAATTTTTCGTCTCGGAGATACGATTATCGTAAGGATATAAAAAAGTCGCATCGTCTAAACATATTTTGTCAGAACACGAATATCTATGAGGGTTATGTCATGCGATAGTCGCATACGATTCTCGCCCCGAGACACGCTCTCCGTGTAAATGCGGCTTAAATACTAGTAATCTGTATGAAATAATTATGCAAGTGTATACGAATATGTATAAAATATTACGCTGGGAAAGTGGTTCATTAAAATCTTGTTAAATTCACATAAAATGCCTATGAATATTTTTTGTTACTATAATAAATCCCGGCATAAAGGGCTAATTAAAACATCTTTTCGATTCTAGGATATCGCCAGCCCAATAATTGTTTTTGAATATGCGAAAAAAAACATAGTGTCCGTATAATTAACGAAGTCAAAAGAAAAAAAATAGTATAAGAAGTGGGCTTTATAAATTCCTTACAGTTTTTTTTTTATGTTGTCAAGTCACAATCACCATAAATTAATATGGTCGTTGTGAGCCTATTCACGTAATAATAGCTATTACATCACAGCCTTTTCAATTAGAGGTAATATAAAAAAAATTGGTAAGAATTACTTACATAGCTGCGTACTCTATTGGTAATTATGTAAGTATTATTTATAGTTATATAATTAGACATATAACGTTTTTACAATCACTACGGAGTACATACTACTTAATAGTAATACTTAACTACTAGACATAATGAGACTTAACATCTTTTGTCTCAGGATGACGAACGCAGTTGAAAGCCTAGCATTATTTTATAATTGATGTTAATTGGTTTTGCTACAGTCTATCAGCGGTCGTATCGCTTACCATCAAGCGAATGGCAAGCTCGTCTCGCCATAATCGCTAAAGAATAACTTATGATTGGAACTTAATTTATCGTCAATGTATGGGTCGTAGTCTAAAACGTAATGTACAACAACAGTTTACTCCTTATGCGAAAATATTTTCTCTACGGTATTCTGAACTGTAGGAAAATATAAATTAGGTTAACGCCTATATTTCCAAAGATGTAAGCAACGGTAGTGCCATCAACATGTCAACAAGTTTATTTTAATCTTAAAATATCGCAGAATGAGCTTATCAGCACCCCGGGTACTATTTCTATCAGAAACTCGTAAGATTTTTCAAATAAATAAATACACCACACCACAACCAACACTCACATACATAGTTCTGACCCCACCCCAAGATCAATTAAGTCTTGTCTCGTCTCACAAACACCCAGACCCGAGACAAATACTCGTCCTCAAAACATTTGTCTCGGTGCGGGGATCGAACCCGCGGCCTCTCGTTTTATAGGCGGCGTCTAACCAACTGCGCCACGGAGTCTGTCAAATGCATTACACAGAATTAAGTAGCAAATGAATCTAGGACTAACAGGCCACAAAGATAAATAATTCGATCGACATCCAGGACTGTCATAACTAAATTAAAATTAGGTCTCAATATTTGCGTAATTACCAATACAGTGTAGCAAGATATAAAATACTAAAAATAACTAACAAATTTACGCCAGCGCCCTTACATTCGAATGTCCAGCGGTTGCCAAAGCCGAGATGGATTTACAGCCAATCACTTTTATTTAACGTGTAGTAACACAAATAATATTGTAGATGGTATAATATTCGTAGTTGCTCGGATTATAAATAACTTGAAATGGTGACCCAAAAATGAGTTGAATATAAACACATAAACTCACGCCTTTTTCCCAGAAGGGTAGGTAGAGGTTCTCCCTGTCACCCACCTGGACACCCACGTTTCGCCTCGTCTGTTCTGCCCTACGATGTGATAGAGGGCGAGGCTATCGCCATATTGGGCACAAATTCCTGACTCCGGGCTAATAATGAATAAAAAAACCCAATATCACTTTGCCCGACCCGGGATTCGAAACCGAGAGCTCAGCGTTGTAATCAGACTGTAGTACAACTACGCCACCGAGGTAGTCAAATGAGTTGCGTTTCGGCTTTATCCTATGTATATCCGGATATAATTATCAGGCCGGCAAAATAATGTTGACGACAAGATAGTCCTCTCCCTTGAGTGGATACTCTATCTAAACTAAACTGCATTAATAATCAGATGCATTCTTGTCACTTCTTCATATGAGGACAAAAATAATAAATTAAAGCATCGGAATGAGCTATTGCGTTATGAGTATGTGGAACGAGGGAACTATGTGGCTTTCATTAAATAAAGGCGAGTAAACTATTGTTACACGATGTAGCTTAAGTTCAAGTTTAAAAAGTCAGGCTAATCAGTTAAACATTAGACAGGAGATTTTAGTGATTGTTGGAGTTCCACGACATTCGAGTTTATCCGAATAGACCATATTTGTATTGCTATTTGTTACTTATCAGTATTGCTTAAAAAACACTATATACAGGGTATATCAAGACTGCTATAGAAAACGAAGCCAGGTGGTAGTTTTAGTGAGTACAGACACAATGAAAATAAAAATTTTGCAAAAAAACGCGAATTTTTTTTTGTAAAGTTTTAAATATTATTTTGTTTGGAGGGTAAATCCATAGTTTTTGCTAAAATTATAATTTAAAGCTTTGCTTACTATAGCGCATTTAAAAATAAACGGATTTACATTATCGTTTTAGGAAAATGTATGTATTTACTACCCAAATACGATGATAGGACAAAAATACAAGAAAAATACGTCGCGTTTTTTTGCAAAAATTTTAGTTACATTGTATCTAAAGTCACTAGAACTACTACCTGGCTTCGTTTTCGGTAGCAGTCTTGATATACCCTGTGTATGAATCCTAATGCAATATCTGACTTTATAAACGGACTAGAAAGTAGGCAGGGAGATAAAATACAGGAGAAGGGAAAAGTTAATCGGCAATCTCAGTCGTTGAGCGATTCGCAACAGCAAAACGTCAGATTTGTGTAAGATAGTAGTAACACACCGGTCGAGTCCATTCATATTATCTAAAATAAATTACATAATATCTATTATATTGCCAACAATAATTGGCATATTTCATATCGAATAATTGTGTGTCTCGCCGGCTCCAACACCTCACTTTCTTTACGTAATCTCTCTATATATTAAGTAATAAAGTTTATATCAAATACAAGGAAAGCGGCGTTACATTTCTTCTAGTTATGTCATCGGTTATTAATATGCGTTAATAAATATTTCTATTTTATATAGTTAGATCACTCGCTATGGCTAATGAAGTTATAACTTACGCACCGTTTCCAGTAAAATATCGAGTATTGCATCACTTAGTGAAGGGAAAGTTTATTAACAGTCTCTGTGCTTTATACAAGATACGAAAAAATAAATGCCAATAAGCATTTATATTCAAACAAATCAGAAAAATTATTCCATAAAATGTGAAGAATAATTGATGTAAGACTATAATTAAAGATTTTAACAGTCAAAATAATCTCCCGGGCACAAAAAAACACCTTAAAAAAATCAAACAAACCATATATTTTGGTTAATTTCGACATCAATGATTTCATTGATATGCTCATAAATGTTTCCAAAAGGCTATCACTAAAATTCACTCTACTTTTTACTTCATCATCATCAGCCAGTTGCAGTCCACTGCTAGACATAGGCCTCTCCTAAGGTATGCCACAGAGCCCGGTCTGCTGCTCTATGCATCCAGTCAGCCCGCCCTCTTGTGCAATCTTACTTTTTACTTGTATTGTATCAGCCCATATACGTCCCACTGCATGGCACGGGCCTCCTCTACAACCGAGAGTACGATTGAGAGTGGTTAGGCCATATAGTCCACCACGCTGGGCTTTTACACTTTTACATACCATAGAAATTTATACTTTTTACTTACCTCTTATTTATCTTAAAATCGAATCTCACAGTCACAAATCACTTGTGTATTTGGATATATACCCGCTGAGTCGTAACAAGCGCCGCGCAATACTAATAGCAATAAAATTAGACTGTCTACCAACTATCATAAAAAAGCGATAACTTTTAGTGAATAATCATTAAGAATTACATTTGAAGTAACCGTCGCACAGACGTTGTTAACATTTACGATCAGTAAGAGTCTATTATTTTGATAATACTCATCAGTCACACGTAGAGTGCAGTTAGACAGGAATACCCGAATGTAAAGTACGTAAGATTGCACGTGCAGCTCGATTATAAATGGTCGTTGTGTAAAAGCCAGTGTGCCATCGTTCTGCGGATGAATATAATGATGATGATGCTGGAAAATAAAAGACTGTAGACCGTACTGATGTTAAAAATATAACATAGCTTATAGGAGAAACGAAAATGTTTTCTTACTTTTAAAACTTCAACACCTTACAGGGAAGACAATAAACAATACAATTTTGATTAGGAATCATATGGTTCGTGATAAGATCCAGGAATGTCACCTAAGATGTTTTATTAGCCTTAGCAGGCAAACGAGCGTGCGGCCCGCCTGATGGTAAGCGGTCACCGCCGCTCATGGACCTACACAGTGCCAGGGGTCCAGCACAACCAGGTCGCTGCCTACCGTACCTGTTTACGCTTTAATTATAAGTAGAAGGAATGAGGGTTCTGGTACAGATAAATTGAGTCATACTGCAAATACAGAAAGAAACGAATATGAAGTTGTTCATGCAAATTAACCTTGAAAAATTAAAGTGAAGTTTCCTGCTACATTTTGTCACCAGGACGCAAACGAAGAAACCAATGACACGCCACAATTGGGCCAAAATCAGAGCGATTACTCAAAGGAAGCCGATATTTATGGCTCAAAAATGTCTAATTTAAACGACCCATTTCTCAAGACCAATAAAGCTAATGAATGGACGTCGGAAATCTGAGACATGTCTGTTTCGTGGCTACTTAATGTTTTCAGAAAGTAGGTCAGGCTTGTTCAGCAAATTAAAGAGGTAACGAGGATAATTCTGGCGGTTGTTACTTAGTTTTTGTTCCTATTAGCCCGGAAATAAATAAGAATTTTAATTAGGATTTGGAGATTTAAAATACTAGGTAGTCACTTATGATTTGTGTGGTCCGTCAAAATGTAGAAACACCAAGTCGAAGATTTCCGTTCTACCTGCAACTGTTTCAAAATATAACTCGCCAACTGGATTTCCCAAATGAAAATTCCAACAGATAAATAATTGTCTCCCTGCTCTGACGTAAGATATTACGGTTAAAAGCGGAACCTTCTCAAGGATTTTATAAGTGTCATAACTTTTACTATACAAGTAAATGCACTCATTGCCCACACCTTTACTCTTAAGCCCTATTTACACGGGGGGAGTTTCTCGCGGCGAGAATCGTATGCGATTATCGCCAAATGCTTACACGATGCAACTTTTTTATATCCTTACTATAATTGTATGTTGGAGGCGAGAAATTCTCTTCGTGTAAATGGAGCTTAACTAGACTTTGGACATGGACCATCCTACGACGTGTTTAATCACTTATCAACACCTCATGTTATTTTAGCATGCTGAACCGGTTCTAGTTACTCGTTCTTTTGAATAATATTTGTGTTTCATAAACGTGACACTTATTTATTTATTAAACACTTTATTGCACATAAAAAAATGAAACAAATACAGTCAGAAATCATTTAAAAAAAAAGTATAATTGGCGGTCTTATCGCTCAAAGGCAATGTCGTACAGACAACCATACGATAGATATTGGAAAAGAGAGAGGGCAGTCTAAGGTGTAAAGACCTGACACATGTTTCTTTTTTTTTCGATGTAGGCATAGGATGTCACATAAATCTTTATCAAATCACGTATCAATCACTTGTTTGATTTATAAGCTTTAGTTAAAAAAAATCGATTCTACGACATGTTAAACCTTAGGTCGATTATATTCTTCAACTTCGCAGCTCTAAAAATGTCTTTCGCTCCCACCATAGTCAGTTATGATATTATTGAACAGCATTTACATTCAGTAGGTAATAAATTAATCCTTGATGCCGTTCTCACAATATAACGCTATTTAAAATATTTAATTTACTTTAGGTTCGATTAAAACAAAAAGGTCAGAAGTTGCAAAAGCAGTACAAAATTGCCAATGAATCGATTATTCGATTGTGTTGCGATCGGTTTTTAAATCGATTTTGCGGGACTAATCGACATTCCAGTTGCGATATTCTTTTAAATGGTAATTTCATTAATGTATTACATACTTCTTCGTTCGTATCAATGGCTCAAAATTATTTGCATTCTTAAATCTTTACAATTTCCTGGCCCAGTAGGTCGCTATACTCATCGCAGCGTCTGTAGCCTCGATGATGTCCCTTCTTATGCAGCTGGTAGAGCACAATGGGCACATCAATAAGTGTGGCATATTTTGTTCTGGAGCGCCACAGTCACAATCAGGCTTTGATTGATAACCCAACTTTACTTTGATGTTTTGTCTTGCAGCGGCCCACACCTGTACGAAGACGGTTGTGTGACTCCCAGACAGGCCACTGGAGCTTTTTGCTAGGAGACAGATGTTCCAAAGGTGTGCTGTAGTCCGATGGGTCGGGGTATTTCAAGCCCCAGAGATGGTTTTTGATATCCTTTGAATTTATTGTTGATTCTGTCAATTCAAAAAAATTATTGCGGCTTTTTAGACGCACCCGCTGCATGACGTGGCCAAACATTAGATGGGGATTGTTGGCTTCCTGTTGATGTTTTGCGATTTGACAGGCTACTTGTTAGCGGTGCTACTAGTGGTGCTATTCCTGCGAGTGGGTACACCTGGTTCAATGGGGTTGATTTAAGGCAGCCCTTGATTGTCCGGCATTTCTCATTTAATGCGACGTCTACTTCTCTTGCGTGTGTAGAACGGTGCCACACTGGGCACGCGTACTCACCGACAGAGGAGGACAAAGCGAGACCAATTGTTCGTAAGACATCAGGGGCTGCTCTACAGGAAGTCGAGGTCAGACGCTGTAGAATATTGTTCCGGGTTCCAATCTTTTTCTGACATTTATGCAATGCTCGTTTAGAGTCAATTTTCCGTCCAAAGTAATTCCGACGTAGCGTGGGTGAGCGCTGTGCTAAATCTTGACTCCTCCCCATGATAATTATTGAATACAGATTACATTGTGTATTAAGTTAATATTCGGCGCAAACACGATGATTTACGTTCACGTAGATTCTAACGAAATGTGACACACATAATGAACGTTCGTGTGTGCACCGTGAATAACAATTCGTTTATGTAATTTGACACAGCCTTGAACGAAGCAATTAATAAAAGTAAAAGCTAGTGACACGGACACATCTACATTTTAATCGATACTGACTGATATTAACAGCTTTCATTCAAATCGATAATATTTGTAAGCAGGTGTAAATGAATTTTCAATTACGTGTTTCATTTTGAACTAGATTTTACGCGCGGTATTTTCCGTATAGAGCTTATTCCGAGCTTTTCCACTACAATGTAATGCCTCTTTAATAAAAAAAATCGTGCCACCCGTTGTTGCATGCAACAAGGATAATATATCAAACACAGTTTAATACTTTTATTATTATTTATTAAATAAATGTACATAAACAGTAACATAACTTTCGACATAGCGGTCAAAGTTTTGTCGCTTTGCGACAGCCTTCGTGGCGCATTTGGTTAGACGCAGGCTGTGAAATGTGAGGCCGCGGGTTCAATCCCCGCACTGAGACAAATATTTGTGTCTGGGTGTTTGTAAGACCGAAAAGTCTATCGTAGTTCGTTATACCTACGACACAAGACTCGATCTTAGTATGGGATCAGGACTATGTATGTGACTGTTAGGTGTATTTATTTATTTATAAACACAGTTTAAGTCATTTTCAGTGAAAGTATGAAAGTCGCGCTGGAAACTTTATGGCAATACCAATTTCAGCAGTCAAAAGTTACTCAGTAGATCAAAGCTATAAAAAACTACAGAATATCCGTCATTTATAATCTAAAAGATCAAAATTGCTATAATAATAATCGTCAAAGACCTATAATAATCGTCAACACTCCTAATTAAATGACAAGTATAAACATAATCAGTTTTACCAAACCAACTGGAAGTTTCTGAGGCTAACAAAAGGAGCGATGACCTAAGGTCGACATGGCTAATGTGTAACTTTAGGAGTTTAATAGCAGCAGTTACCAACTGCCATCATCTCGACACTTGAAACCGAAAGACAATACCACAAGCGACAAATGAAGCTGTAAGTGAGTAATTTTTGTGACGCTATTTATGTGCTGCACATAATTTCACAGACAGCACTTTTAAGAATACCGAGTTATTTGTACTTTATTTTTCAATATATTTGAGCCATATTTATACATTAAGTTCACTCATAGGCCACTCATGTGGAGGCCGCCTGGGCAGGTATCATCGCAATGTCTATTTCTCCCGCCAAACAGCAGTGTAAAAGCACTGTTATGTTCTGGTTTGAAGGTAGCCAGAGTAACTACTGGACATAATGAGACTGAACATCTTATGTCTCAGGATGGCGAGCACAGTGGAATGCCATGCATTGCTTTGTAATTTATATTGTTTGGTTTTACTACTGTCTATGGCGAATGGCATGCTCGTCTCGCCATTCATTGAAAAAAAAGTACACGTACATACTAAGCTCATCTTTAGATTTCTGAGGGGGTAGGCAAACTAATCCCTCAATACCCCGCCAACCTTATTTCTGTTGCGATGTGACAAGGTCGAGTCTAATATTTTAATTTATAAGGTCAGAAGTACCTTCACCCGAAGTGCGTTAATGCGAAGACTGACAAAAATGGATGCATCGAAAGAGAATACCAGGATTGAGCATTGTGAAGTTCAAAATTCTCTATGTACATATAGGATACAGTCGTGAAGGCTATGTACATATGTATAAAAAATAAATACACCCAACCGTCACATAGTTTAAGGCTAATAGTAAACTTTTATAATACGAGTAGTAAAGATTATGTTTAAATATGAAAGTGATAGTGTGTTTCAAAATTTACAGAGCATATTGAAGGCCATGTTTCTTAATATTTAAACTTTAGCGTTCATAATTCATATTGATCATCTTAATTATTGCAGACACATTTAATACATTTAGATATGCCATTTATTTTTAACGTCTTCATAATATAGAACTCTGCGATAATCCCGCCCTCTATCACATCTAGTATGGAACTATGCTCTGGGAACGAAAGGTGGCAATTGACACTAGTGTTATGCCTATCTCTTCGGAGATATAGCCGTGTGCTTATTTATCTATATGAACATCTGTATGTGATAACTTATTTACTTCGAATATTATTTACTATCACTTTGCCATTGAAAATTATTGAAAGAAACGTCTAGTAAAAAAATAGTAGGGGCCCGCTTTAGCTAGTCTTGAATAGGTCGACACACCCAAAGCTTGGTCAAAATGCCAAACGTCCTATAACACTTTTAATTCTGTAAGGCATAGTACACCTGCGATTTGCCAGGTGTGTTCAGATACATCGGTGGCTACTTTCCATCAGATGACCCCTAAACCTGGTTACCGCTTTTGTGGTGTATAAAAAGAAAATATTTGTACGTGTTTTTCCTTTCTTTGATTTACATTAATGTACTCGTATAAAAAGATTTTTACTTTCAATTAATTACATGATTTGTTTAGTGGTTATCAGAATCAGAGAATTTGGGTCCAATAACTGACAACGTGAAAAATTAATTGTAGAATGAATATCATACAAACATCAGCTTTTCTTAGGGAATGATACCACTGAATCTTTCAAATATTTCAACCATATTTTCCAAATCTCTGATACATACATACATAAACACACGCCTTTTTTCTAGAAGGGATAGGCAGAGATGCTACCAGAACGCCCACGTTTCGCCTTGTATATTCCGTCCCGCGGTGTGATAGGGGGCGAGCCTATCGCCATATCGGGCACAAATTCCTGACTCCGGGCTGATAATGAATAGAAAAATCCAATATCACTTTGCCCGACTCGGGATTCGAACCTGAGACCTCAGCTTTGCAATCATACCGTAGTAAATCTCTGATCATTGCACAGTATATGTCAAAACATATTTAATAAAAACAAATATTATTTTCTTCAACACGTTAGTCTCAAAACACACCGCAGAGGTCATTGGTTATCTAACAACCATTGTGAAGCCCCTCCGCATTGCGCGCGCGGCGAACCTACTAACATACTTACCAACACTGACCAACATTCCCAAACATTGGCCACTAGCCGGTCCACTGACCGACCCGGCCCTTCCTTACATAACCTGACCCTATCGTGACGTCATACGTTGCCTCCAATCAATTATGTAAGTGAATTCGAAACGTGACCTTTTTGTTTCAAGGTTGAATGTTATGTGACACGTGTTTCAAAATCTTGTCGGATGACCGTGTTTTTGAATGGATGGCGTAAAATTATCAGTAAATGATACAATTTAAAATCTAACCCAACAACATTCTGTATTAACCCATAAACGTCCCACTGCAGGGCACGGGCCTCCTCTACAATCGAGAATGCGATTGAGAGTGGTTAGGCCATATAGTCCACCACGCTGGCCTAGTGCAGGTTAGCGGACTTTTACATACCATAGAAATTTATACAAATCGCTATGGTATGCAGGTTTGTGTTGTTTTTTTTGTATTCATTCTATGGTGGCCAACTGTTTTTACAAGAAGTAAAGTATATTTCGGTTTGAGAAGAGTGTTCAACTGTATTTTAGAAAATTGAACAGTATTTTATATTTGTAATGTATTAAATACATATTTTTATAGCTTTTCGCACCATTTATTAATTTACAGTCTTTTTTACAAACTTCATGCGGCTCACCATAATTATAACTATAATAAGAATAAATGAAGATTAAAATTAATCTAACTTTACCACGTATAGTGTTAAGGATTTTGATGCTGAAACCAGTATTTTGTGTACTATATTTTGTTCTACATACAGTAAAAAGTACAATGGAGTCAAAAACAGTATAGTACTGTTTTTGACATATTAGTTAGCAACTTGGCAACCCTAATTCATTCATGAGGCATAACTGAATGATTTTTTGAGAAACAGTTTAAGTATAGCCCCAGTTTCCGATATATCATTCTCGTAAATACTAACACGCGATTTTGAATTGCGGTATATAATCGGGGTAAAGAAAGTCTTCTATTGCTACGAAAATTAATCGATTCGTCACGAAATTAACGAGTGAAACGGACAAGGTATCAAAAACTCTATATTTTTATTTTTAAAATATTACTACTAGGTTTTCATTACTTAACTTATGTGGGACCATTTTATCTGATTAAACGACGTAAACATGGACCATTATATGGATTGTTATCTGCTATAGTAATTATACAATGGAGGAATCCTATATGCAGGACTGGGCAAAATACATGCTTTGCCTTAATTTTTTTTTTTATCTGCCCATTTACGTCCCACTGCTGGGCACGGGCCTACTCTACAATCGAGAGAATCGATTGAGAGTGGTTAGGCCATATAGTCCACCACGCTGGCCTAGTGCGGGTTGGCGGACTAACATACCGTAGAAATTCTTTAAAATCGCTACGGTATGCAGGTTTCCTCACGATGTTTTCCTTCGCCGTTAAAGTGCGTGGTGATTGACTATCAATACACACATGACTCCGAAAAGTTAGAGGTGTGCCCTGGGATTTGAACCCGCGACCACCGTGAACATGTAGGCAGCCGAGTCTGGTCCGTTTACCAACAGGCCACCACGCACTTAATTAAAATACAAAATACTCTATCGCATGTATTTAAAATATAAAATACAGTATTTTGAGCATTTGTATTTATAATACAAAATACATTCATTTATTTCTAACAGCTATACAGTAACGTTATGTTAAAAGTAAAAGCGAAAAAAGGTGATATCAAAACGTAGATGAGGATAATTTATTCAGTGTCGTTAAATAAATTGTAATAATTTACACAAATTTCATGTCAATAAAAGCATGATCAACGTTGGCATTTCGCGACCCACCTTTTGTATGTTACGCATATATTTTCCAGGAGGTTTTTCAATTAAATTTTTCGACGCAGCATTAAACTGTCAAGTATCAACAATTTTCCCGTCCACGCGTTTCCTTCTTATAATCCTAGATACTAGTGTCGTAGCGTGAAGAAGCAGTTAGGCCGACATAATTGTGTCAATGGCAGGAGACAGCTGTCTATTATCAATACATATTCTATTTGGTCGGCATTACAATTATCATCGGGCGCAGTGCGGTCACTTTATCAAACCATAAAGAAACATAACTAAACAGTTCTTTATTTTTACCAAAATTTGTTGCAGTAAGCTGGTTAATAAAATATCTTCTAATACATACATACATAAAATCATGCTTTTTCCCAGAAGGGGGTAGGCAGAGGCGCTACCAGGACGCCCAAATTTCGCCTTATATGTTCCGTCCCACCATGTGATAGGGGGCGAGTATATCGCCATATCGGGCACAAATTCCTGACTCCGGAAAAAAAAATATAAATTTGTCCAGCCCGGGATTCGAACCCAAATCTTCAGCTTTGTAATCGTACCGTAGTACCGAGGCAGTCACTTCTAATAAATATAACCTTCCAATACTTAGCTTGTATAAAAAAACCGATCAATCCGCAAGCCATTGCGTACATTCTCCTCAGGCATTCATAGTCAAATGTCATAATCTACATACTAATAAAGAATTACGTAAAATAAAATGAAAGGAAGGCATCTATCTCTTGCAGATTGCTCGTTAAGGTGTCCGTGATAGTTATTGCTAATAGTTATTGTTGGATATATTGATAGTTGCGGAATATTTTGACGGACTAGCCAGCGCGGTAGTAAGGTCAGCTGTTACAAGAAAAGGTTAACCCTTCATCATCATCATCAGCCTATAGTTGTCCACTGCTACGTGCTCCATTGCGTGATTTTACCCCGTCTTCGGCCTGTCGTATCCAGCATCTTTCGCAAATCTTCACTCCACCTAGCTGGAGGGCGTCATACTCTATGGTTTAATCCTCGCTATGCGACAAATGTTTGTGCAGTTCACAAATATTTGTTTTGGGTCTAAATGTGGCAGAATTGCAAAGTTCCACGTGTTTTTTGATAGCACAACACATTAGAACCTAATATGAGATCAAGAAAGGGTTTTTATCGAGTACAACTAATAAGGGATCCAAATTAATTTTCTTTCAAGCTTTGTTTCAAGCTTCTATTGTTTGTGAAAATACCAATCACATCTGCAATAGAAATATAGTAAACCTACCAAAAAGCCAAGTTCTTTATCGCTATGATATAAAATGGACTCTTATGACACATTTTAAACTCCTTTCTCCAAAATCAATTTTAAAATTAGTAGCAGATCTAAAAATACTCAACAATAAAAACATTCTTCTTCACTTCACCTAGGTATTAAATAAAAAGAAAGCATAAGATATATGAACTCAAATCCCTTAAGATAAAAGGCATGAAGCATAACTTAAATAAGCAGTAGATAAGCAAAGCTTTAAAGCCACGCCGGGACAATACGAGGAAGTGAAAGTGAGACTCTTAAGCCGAGCAACCAGCGAAGGAACTAATGACCGTAATAAAGTTAATACGTAGTAAGACTTGTGTTAATGATTTTAATTACTTTTTAAGCGGAGTATTTTGAGAATGCAGTTTGTTTTAGAATTTAGATTGTGAACAATGAGTTCTTAGGTGCTAGTTTGTATTTGAAATAGAAAAGTCACTGAGAAGTCCCGGTTAAAAGCATGGAATAATTGCTACTGCAGTCCCAATTTTTCGATATAATAATTATATTAAAGCCTTAATCATAACCTTTAGTGGTACATTTCAAATGCTGTCAGAAATTTTAGCTGAAGTGCTTAATACCTACCTAGTGTTAGTTCGGATTAGAGTAATTTAATTACATACATACATAAACACACGCCTTTTTCCCAGAAGGGGTAGGCAGAAATGCTACCAGAACACCTACGTTTCGCCTTGTATATTACGTCCCACGATGTGATAGGGGGCGAGCCTATCGCCAGTAATTTAATTAAATCTATTTAATTTAGGATACGGACCTCGTTTGAGGTATAGGCCTCCCCCAACCTTTTCCACCGTTCCCTATCTTTACCCTGTTTGGTCCAATATCTCCCAGCCGCTTTCACGGTGTCGTGGTTGCTTTGATCTACCAACTCTTCTTTTGCCTGATGGATTTTTCGATATAAACCTATACATATTATACGTTAACAACTACAAACGAAATTCCTGCAATATGAAATAATTACTAAAGTTTGTATTTTTGCTTTACCACACTAACCTAATAAATGTTGACGAGAGTTCATAAGATAAATATATAAAACATTTGCTAATTTTAAATATTCAAAGTCGCGAAAAAATTCGGGGTTCATTAAAACCAATTCCTTTAGCCTGTTAGATAGTTAGATATGATTTATAATACGTAATCAGCGCAATCATAGGCATCTGTCAGGATTAGCCGCGACAGGTCGTGGTGTGCTAGCGGTTGCGTTTGGATTTCACTTGATCTAGTTGATTATAATCTGGATGAAAATAGTTTGACCTTGTAGACCGATATAAATACTAAATTACTATCCTTACAGTGTAAGTTGGCCCTGCTTTTAAAGATGTTAGGTATGATTGCGTATCACTTCTCCCATGATTAATTGCTAAGGGTTTGAAGTTCAGAATGATTACTTTTTATTTAGCGCAAGCCTTGACGAGAAAAAAGATCGGCATATTATAACAACACTTCGTAGAAGAATCTTGAAGATAGAATTGACAATGTTGTATTAAATTGATACACCAAAACCGCCTTTGATAAGCCGAAAACACCATCCACTCCTTAAAATTATAACGACAAAAAGAATTGGTATATTTTTTTTATCTAGTGGACATCTCGTGTTCGACTATCTAACAAACATCGAGTATATACTCGTACATTATACAGTTAAAAAGTGTTCAGCTAAAATATTTTTTGCTTCACATTTAAATTATATTCCATCCATTCTAACAAGTAAAATTGAAAGCAGTTTACAACATGACATGGATGATTGATTCATAATAGTACTTTCATTGCAGATCACCATTTAAAAAAAAAGGAATATTTTACCGCTTGATTGAAAGCCGATAAAATTATGATATTTTTTATGTAATTTTATCGTTTAAACCTTGAATATTTTTGTGGAATAAGACTTAATAATAAGATAAGTCATTGTGCTGATATGAATACATTAGCATTGATGATGAAATAAATTAACTTTACTGTTTGAATTTTTAAATTGATGTTAAAAATCAAGGTATTTCTTATTGCGTATTTCAAATCTATTATCAATGTCACTAATGATGCACACGGTCGTGTATTCATTCTGGTACATCCTGATGTACCAGAGGTATAGTACAATGCCAATATTTTTTCTATTTCTACCTCCAAGTGTTTCAGCTCTCTTGTATTCCGGTTTAAAGGACATTGTAGCTAGTGATCACTGGCTATCAGGAGACTTAACATCAAATGTCTTGGGCTAACGTGTGCTGAGTTTAGAAATTCGTTATGAGTGGAGTTGCTCCTGTCTATGAACAACCTGCCCATTTCAGAGGTTTTTTATTTTTGTTCACAAAACTGGACATACATAAATAGCAATATCAAACAATATAGAGTTTGTAAAAATGACAAATGCCTATATATTTGTACATACGTCATCTTATTCGATGTGAACACGACTTGCAGAAAGTGACACATCATTCTAAACAACAAAAAAGCCAGCATCGAGGAACTCACTTCAATCCAGTCGATTCCAAATAACGTAGGAATCATTTAAGGACAATTTGCGGCTAACAAGATTACCTTTATTGTTCCTCCACCGACCGCGCTCATCCTTTCGTCGTATACTTCATTACACTTAATCATTCAATCATCAATATTAGCTTGTCGAGGATGTGCAGTTTGCAGACTCATTATTTAATTCGTTATATGTTGATAGCCTCCACGACGCAGTTGGTTAGACGTCGGCTGTGAAACGAGAGGCCGCAGGTACGATCCTCGCACCCAAGACAAATGTTTGTAAGGCCTACAAGTATTTGTTTCGGGTCGGGTGTTTGTGGGACCGAAAAGTCTTACGTAGTGTCTGATACCCACGACACAAGAGTTGATTGATCTTAATGTTGGATCAGGACCATGTACGTGACTGTTGGGTGTATTTATTTATATTCCATCCATCCATCCATCAGCCAAAGGAAGTCCACTGCTGAACATAGGCCTCTCCCAATGATTTCCACAGTGACCTGTTGGAGGCCGCTTGCATCCAATATTTATTTATATTGTTGGTTCAATATTTGGGTCCCGAATTCTATCATCCACTTGCGTTAGGGTTAAAATTATGAGATTTGTGAGCATAATTATTACGTAGGAATAAAGGCCACTGGAAAGGTAAATTATGTCATGTTTCGATTCGAAAAATATTTTTTTCCTGGACTGTTACCCAGCCAAAAAGAATCAAAAACACCATTTTGGTTTAGATTTTTGTTTTAAGATTGTCGTGGTCAGGCTTACGTAATTTTGCAACACAATTAATAAAGTAGTTGTGTCGAAGCCAAGTCTGGTTTAAGAAGCATACCTGCCTCAGTTTCATTTATTTCTTTTAAATGCCGCAGCGATCCACTGAAATAGAGCTCCTGAAAGTTACATAATACATTAGTACTAAACTGACCATTATCAATTCTATAATGAAACACGTGAATATCGCAAACAGACAACACTTTATTTTTTTTAAAAGAAATTACATTGTACCATCCCACAAACAATAATACAAAAAGAGTATAAACTTTTATTATTTTGATACCTCATTCTAACATCCCCACTTATCAAAATAATCAAATTAAATTATTTTGGTACAATTCCCAATTTATGCAGAAACTTATAATGTTTAACAGGACATAAACCTTTAGTGAAAATATCAGCTGTCATTTCTTCAGTACATAAATATAGAATTTTTACATACTTATTATTAACCACATCTCTTACATAGTGATATTTTACATTAATATGTTTCGATCTATTGTGACTTTGATTGCTTACTGACAATTTTAATGCGCAATGAAATGAAATCGAGTATTTTGGTTAGGCGTACGCGCCTACTACGAGTATAAAACAGTGACTTTGATTGAGATTGGTTAAAGACAGGCTAGTTGAATCAATATTGCAATTTCCAACAATTTTCGCATGTAAAATGTCATTGCGATAGTACAATGTTAATATGGATTAATCGGTATTGCGCGGAACTGCCAGAAGAGTTACATAAGGTTTGAGACGAAGCCCGCGCGGCGTTTGCGAAACGACGCGTTTTCGTTTTAGTTGTACCTTACGTCACCGACAGCCACTTTAATCTACCGTCATAAAGTGTACTCACGGGGGTGAATTGACAGAGTTGCTGCTACGGTTTATATAATAATGTTCTTTTTTAGAAAGGGCCGAATATGGTATACTTCCTCCTTACTGATCAAAGTTTGTAAGGTGACTAATTACAGTGGAAGAAACGAAATACCTCGACGGAACATAAGCGATTTTTAAGTTATGTTTGTGATTTTATGCGTTTTATTAAATTAGATTACCTATATTTCCTTAATGACCGTCAACACAAATACTTTTTGTTTGAACACCATAAGTAAAGTGACAAACACAAGGGTTCCGCGTTTCGCGATCAACCCAGCGTAGATCTGGTTAAATTGCTTTAAGAAGACTCACACTATTTTTAACCAAATTTAAATGTTTATTTAGTCCGCAGTCTCTATAAAAGCAATGAACTTATCAAAATATGAATTGTGACTATGCAGTGCCAGAGCGTGAAAAAACGCGGCGTTTAAATCCGAAATAAACACCGTGTGTAATGTTGGCAAGTATCGCGATGTAGTTGCACAGTATGTGTTTGATAGTTTGCGCCTTCCGGATTGCCATTACAATGTTATGCACAGTATTGTTAGAACAGGGTAAAATACTGAATTTTGTATCAATATAAATAACAAAAAATACTAATAATTGTCCAACTGTTGGGAAGTGGGCAAGGTCACTCATCTCCGTCCACTTGTCTCAATCTCTTGCTGTTTTCGTTCAAATGGTCGAGGTACGAGGTCACGCCTTTTTTCCGAGAACCAGATTTCGTCATCTCATACCATTCTTGGGTAACTATACCGTGGCAAACTTCGCACACCTATTCGAGTGCATCCGGGTTACGTAGCCCGTCAAAAGACACTTAATTCACCGACATGTGTCCAACACCCTTAATTCTGGTTATTGAGCGCAAGATGTTATTTGTCAACGAAAACTTTTAGGCAACCTTAATAACCTAATATGTTGGATCTCTGCTTCAGGAGTACGGCCCAGTCTCGACAAATTCTTCAAGCTGATTATGTATTCCTAGATAATTAATGCCATGGCGACTGTACAACTGCACCAGACATTTAAATCTCTTTCCCACTGTCTCAGGTTGAAGGAATTCTGCTGCTGAAAATAAATAAATAAATACACCCAACAGTCACATACATAGTCCTGACCCCACACTAAGATCGAGTCTCGTGTCGTGGGTATCAGAAACTACGAGATACTTTTCAGTCTCACAAACATTCAGACCCAAAACAAGTATCTGTGGATCATACAAATATTTGTCTCGGTGCAGGAACCGAATCCGCGTCCTCATGTTTCACCACCGGCGTCCAACCAACTGCGCCACGGAGGCTTGTCGATTCTTCCCCAAGTAAATTCAACAAAAAGTTTTTAACTCTGTTGTTTTCGAGTCTTTGATACGTTCTAATGTAGGTATACTCGCTGTTTATTTATATTTTATTTTGTAATTTATGTTGAGTAATGTCTGTCCGATGCAAAAGAGTTGGGGATTACCACCGAGCAGTATCACAGCGACTTGGTTGTTTTTCCTAAGACATTGCTACACTTGACACAGTTAGTCGCGCTTTCCAACCAGTCAGCATGCGTAATTACTTCTGGTTTTGATCACTCTATGCGTCATGTTATAACATACTCTTGGAGTAGTTTCTGTCATAATCATCAGCATCGTCAGTTTGTAGCAGCCCACTGTTGGACATAGACCTTCTGTCGATAAATGCTGAAGGCAACTAGTTCGTAAATAGAGACTCTGGTAAAATCCGAGATCTGTGTTAAAACATATTCCCTGAAACGATTTTGTTCTGTTAATTCGAATAAAACAAGTTTCTGCAGAACTGGAGTGAACTTATACTAAAGCAAGAAGTTATCGAAACTCTTAAACAGTTAATTCCAGTAACGTCCTCCTTTCGATAGCTGTATGCTTCGATAGATGGATAGATTCAGTAAGTCCTAAGGTTTTGCTTATTTTATTTGCTAGTTTGTGCGTAGTTAGACAGTATCTTGGCTTTACAATCAATAATGCGATTGCTGTAAGCAGGGATCAGCAAAGAGACTTAACATCTTTTGTCTCAGAATGGAGAGCACTGTGGAATGCCAAGTATTGCTTTGTAATTCTTGGTGTAGTTTGGTTTTGCTACTGTCCATGAGCGGTCGTATCGCTTACCACCCGACGAATGGCAAGCTCGTCGGCGAGCCTCTGGATATGTTTCACTGTGGTGGAAAATAATTATTATCCAATTTGCTATGTGTAGTTATAATTGTTCCTAGAAATTAATGAATGATTTGGACACATCCTTTATTTTACGCATCAGAACCTTTGGTGGTGAAGAAATCATATTCCTTCCATAGGTGTGGTACCCGTACACGACGAGGAAAATCCTAACGAATCCACACGAAATCTACTCTCTCTCTCTCTCTCTAATCTACTATAAAGGCATGTTAAATGTCCCACAATCTTCCTCAAGAATTGTACTATCAAAAACAAAGATTTTCCCAAATGAAATTGGTACATACATACACATATTTAAACTCATGCCTTTTTCCCAGAAGGGGTAGGCTAGGGTTCTCCTGGTAGTAACCAGTCACCCACGTTTCGCCTTGTCTGTTCTGTCGCAGGACGTGATAGGGGGCGAGCACATCGCATTATTAGGCACAAATTCATGACTCCGGGCTGATAATGAATAGAAAAATCCAATATCACTTTGCCCCACCCCGGGATTCGAACCAGAGACCTCGGTTTTGTAATCATACCGTAGTACAGCATGAAACTGGTAGTTCTAGAAATTAGCGCGTTCTAACCAAATGCTGAGCTGTATTCTATTAGTACATAATATAGATGTTTAGAACATTATCATCTCATAGAAAGACGCGAAATCTTTTCAACTCTTTGTAAAAATTGTGTGTTTTTCAAACAAATGTATGACTAAACGGTTTTCGTTGGAAACAGTTAAACACCAATTTTGCGATAATGGTGTGGTCAGTGTACTAATAACCTTAAATGGTTTTGTAAATACGTAACGCTTGGCTACACAGACGGTCTGTCCGATATTTGGTGCGATAAACTGTTTAACTATTTACATTATTTATCGTTTAAAATAAATATAGAACAAGACCTTATGCAAAAAAATTAAGGCGGAAAAAATAAAATACATAATATGGTTATTTCTGCAGGCTTTTTGACAACATATTGGGGTATCTATGTAAAAAAAAATATCAAATAATTTTTCTAAAAATATTATTTTGAGTATATATTTAACATTCAAAAAAATAATAAATATCGATTACAACCGATCCAGTTAGTCGTTTCTTCGTGATACAGATAACTGAAATTCTTATAGAATTCATAGCTTGGCAGAGAGAGAGAGAGACATAGTGAGATAATTGAAAAATTAATCAAAACATCTCAAACATTACGCAAGCTATTATAATTAACAGATATAGAATTTCAGTACTGTTTAACATAGATATATATTTTACGCCTGGGTATCTACTACCTGTAGCTAGGCGAAATATCATAGAGCAAGAAAACAAAAACAAACACTGGCCAGGACAAAGATAGGTAAAAAGAAGAAACCCAGACTTTAAATTTAAAAAAAAACATAATCATTTCAAGCCACATTGATCCACTGCTAATGACTACCTCATTAAGGTTTAGGGCAAAGCGTGGATGTGATTTGCGCAGGATTGTGAAAAAAATTGTGTGATATGTTCATACATACATACCTACATAAACGTCTGTATCCCATAAGGGTATGCAGAGATTATGGATCTCCTCCACTTTGCTTGATCCTAACATACTACTTTCGCTTCATCTACTTTCATGAAGCTTTTCATGCATTCTCGTCGGTTAGGAATACTTTCAACTGTCCCTTGCCTTGATATGTTCAGCAGTAAATTAAATAAAATTATATAATAAAAATAAAAAAAATGCACACAGCATGGGTTTAATAAAACTATTTAACATGATGTATACAATTGTATATTAATTTACGTAAATAAATAATTGTGATTAAGTACAAACGCTACTACAAAATTGAATCGCAGTATGGTTTCATTTCAGGCAACCCGCACTAGGTGGTGGACTATATGGCCTAACCACTCCCAATCGTACTCTCGATTGTAACGGAGGCTTGTGCCCGGCAGTGAGACGTATCTGGGCTGATACAGTACATGTTTCATTACACGACGGGGATCATGGACGTCCATATGTCCTTGACGGTGATATAAACTCAGGGGAGCATCATACAATTACTAATACATTGCTTTAGATTAAAATATCAATTTTTGTCTGTGCTTAATTTTTTTTATTTTATATATTTCATAAATATGATAGCTTTTTAATCACAATTCAATTATTTACTAATATTGATTTTCAGCCTTAAATTATAATTTATAAGTTATCGTCTATTGATTTTAAGCTTGAAAATTATATATGTTGTTGCTATTAGATGACTACATTGCATTTGTGGAATTAGCTGCAAGTAGCAATTTGTGTTACTTTACACAATTTTTGCATGCATGAAGGTAATAACTACTTACGCTATCTTGTATATGTTTTTAGAAGTAAATTGAAGTTATATGAGATGTTACAATAAATGGTGTACACTGTTGCCGGTAGATGCCGCGCGCCGCTTTAAAATATAGTTCTTTAGTAAAACGTAGATGGCGTTAAAACGAAAATGTTATTTAAAAAAATATTCTTTTTCGATAAAGAATTGAATAGAAGTATTATTATTAATACAACGTAGGTAATAATATATGCTTATTCTGCATTTTATGTTCTTAATACACCGACGATATGTTTATGAGGGTCTACTTTATATTTCAAAAAGTATAAATTATATTAAATGTGATTTGAAGAATATAATGATACGCAGCAGCTAAGCTATTGCTTCCATTTGGTTTTATATTTGACAATAGCACTAATCCGATCGGACTGACCCATTTGTACTCTCGTTTTAACTGGCTATAGCAAAGCTCTACCAATGTAAATACCTAAAAGAAAATTACGAATACTTGTAGTTCATGTATGTATGTTCAATAAATAAGTATGCGAACGTGCTTCCAGCGGTTCCAAATAATCTTTCATATGTGCTTTTAGGTTGATAAGTAACATAATATTTTGTTCTTTTCCCGAAAGTAGCGAATTTTGTAGAATTATGCGGCAATTATGCAATTCGACTACTTTTTTTTTATTTGGTTCACAAAACTGATGTACAATTAACAAAAAATAACACAATGTTTCACATAATACACGTAGTATTAGCTTAGCCTATTTGACATCTACTAGACATATTATTATGTCCTTTTGAATAGTATTCCATAGGACTGGGTTCAGGGCTTCTTTCATCCATCCCCGCCCAACCGCGAATGTTTTAGTAGGTAGTCTAGTTTTAGGTCTATTATACTACCATTGCGCGGTCCTAACTCCAAAACTTGTGAAAAAATTGCATTAATGGGTTAAAAATGGTAGTTGTAGTAAATAACATTTTTAAAATCATAATAAAGCAGCTATTCTTGAAATATTGGAGGTGGTTTAAAACTATTTCTGTATTACATAGGTATTGTGTGAAGACTTTAATTCTGAGGATATTCATCTTAAGAATTTGAATGGCTTTACATTTTCTTTCTATGTAATTAAATTTCTTCCGACAGTATTGATGCAATTCTAAATAAGTAGAGTTATTTGATTAAAAACCTTGCAATGAAACACCACTTATAATCTATTTATATCTTCTCTGTTTCCAAAGACTATGCCTGACCTGCAGCTTCTTTATTTTTAATAATTAAATCTTTATTATAATTCACATAATTTCCTCAAAAATATAAACATAATAATGATACCACAAAAAAGCTTTATTTACGAAGCTATCAACCATGACAGTTGATCCAATCCATTACATTCAGAAGCGCACAATGCGTCGCCGGCAATTTTTATGAAATTCACCCACCCCCTCACAAAAGGGGGGTGGATCGTTAAGGGTGCAGTTACAGGCATATTTGGTGGTGTGGGGCTACACGGCTCGGTCTTTTCAATGTCATAGGCGTTCATTGGCCAAAAAGGTCGGGGATTTTTAAGGCCTATGTAAAACGCTTTGTAATTTTGCAGTGTTTATGTTCATATTTCTCGGTTTAATAACATCATGGGAGTTTTTTATTAAATATATATTGTTGATCTATAGTTACATAAATTAAATAATTTGTAATTTATATTTCTAATATAGGCGACGAACCACGTAAATAAAAAAAAATCACCACTTTTTATTTATTGTTTGCAGTAATATTGGTAATAAATAAATATGTATCGTTATTATATTACCTATAACATATGTTTTTATAGATTTGATCAACATAATGAAGGAAGACTCTTTCTCAAGACATGATTAATAGCGCCATCTATCAGATCTATCAGCAAGTTGTAAGGTAGTTTTATCAGTGTTCAAAACTAAATTAATAAAGATTATTCTCAACGAAGTAATTATCGTTACAGATAAGTTTAATTAAAGAAATAAATCTCACTCGAAAATGAGTTTCGGCACTTATTTGCCGACAGTTATTTGTATTCCGATTTCCAATTATTTTCCAGAGCCTCCCCTTTATTTTTGGAAGTTTTTATTAAAATTTGCTTAGGTTGGAAATGTTTGTGATTTTCCTTGTTTTTCGCTAATCGAAATCTTTTGGTGTTGTTTGTTGGTATTCGTCGGCGTGATTGAAATTCGAGCGTTCTATTATAAATTAACTTAAGTACATAACAATTTGTATTATTTGTAAATTGAATTCCCCTGATTGTATGAGATTTTCGATTTCCTCCTTAATACCAGTGAGATTACTTCCTCGTTGTTAATGATTCTCCCTTTCAAATTATTTTAGATGCAAAATTTTAAGACAGTGATTTTGTTGTCATTATTCACATTGACATTGAGTCGGCTTTCTGTAAAGTAATATTTAACAAACACACATTTTAGTTAGGTATGTATAGAAATAACTTTGTTGATTAAATATCTCAACTATCTCTTCCATATATGAATATTAACACTACATAACAACTGAAGATATAAAAAATAACACGTTAATAGCCAAAAAAGCCGCCAACCTGCACTAGGCCAGCATGGTGGACTACATGGCCTAACCACAATCAATCGTACTCTCAATTGTAGAGGAGGCCAGTGCCCTGCAGTGGGGCGTATAAGGGCCGATACAGCTGTAAAAATCATATCCATCATAAATAATGCGCATTGATTTTTAATTACTCACAAGCATATCTTGAATACAACGGTCACAAAAAACCTATACAAAGCCAGACAATGCCATAATTAATGCAGCGCAAAACATTAAACCAAAGCATTGTTAATGAAAATTTGTGTATCGACCGTCTACCCGTGCCCTTCGTCTCCCTGCATTCAGTTTCAGCTACAGACGACCCGTCAAGGTCACAGACGCGTGTACGCGCACAACGCACACGCAGACAGGCCTACCTGCGCTCCCTGTGTGCGTGCGCGGTCATTACACTTTAGGCAACTTTGTTATATACAGGTAGATGGTAGGCTATTGTTACCTCGGTTTGAGGTTGCACGTTGGAAAATATTTATATTTTTAAGTTTAATGAAGTGATTGCGCTGCACTGGTTTGTGAATGGTAGCTAGTGTCGAGTGGCGATAGATATTTAATTAATTCTTAGTATTATCTGTAGTGTAGGCAGTGTGAAAGGATCGGCTCTACGCGCTCTTCGTTTCGTAGAATTACTGGACTGCTTTTAAATCGTAACCTCTTGCTTTCCTAATGAAGATAACTTCTTTCTTTTTCTCCATCCATTTCCAAAAGTCAATTTTGATATTTTTCTAATAAGCTACACGAATATTCTGATAAACTATTCGTTGTTTCGTAAAGTAAAAATTAAAAAATAAAAAATAAACACAATCATGTATTAGTATTACGCACGCTAAATTTTGAATGAATATTTAAATAACCAACTCATCTTATTTTTTCATAATTTTTTGTTCTTAGGAGACGTTGAATTATTTTTATCACATGCATCTATTCACTCTCTTCCAATCTCGTGTTTAAATTTTGTTGGTTTCTGACAACTAAAGATATAAAATTAAAATTATTGTAATATATGTCTTTAATTTAATTTCGGAGTATTTTCTCACACACATTGTTTTCGATAAAAAATAATTTATTACATTCGTTCTCTACAAATGTGAACGCATCAACCGCGGGAAAAAAATGTATTTTTCGGCCAGAAACTAAATACGATTTAAGAGTAAATTGCAAACCGGTTTTATGTTGGCCGTATTCAGATAACCTGCATACTTTAAACAAGCAGACTTTGTGTCTGCTAACATATTTAAAAATAATTTGGATCGTGGAACGTTGTGAGGGAAACGTATTTCATAAAGTTGCCGTGAGATGTCACTGGTTAGGCTTAAAAATATGTTTTGCAATATAGTGTTACTAAATAGTTTTTTTTAATTGGTCTCATAATTATTATGCATTAAATCTACGTAAAATAAAACAAATTTCTTGCGATTCATATACAACTAAGCTGATTTCAATGCAAAAAGTTAAGCAATCTTTAAACCCTTTATCCTAGTACTGGGCAGTACTAGGATAAAGGGGTGTGAATAATTATAATTGTTGTTGATTTGAATAATTAATATTTTATAATATATTTTATTTATTTATTGCATGTTATCATTTTCAGGTAGATAGCAAGTCACAAAAAATTGACATCACTTAATTTTAAAATTTATTTCTGCTCACTATGCTATTTTATCTTTATTCTATGACCTCGAATTCTATTAAGCCGCAGAAGCGAACTTGGGTTACAGGCTTCTATATTGCCTTAACAGTTTCTGTGTACACAAATTGTCCTATATTGGACCTCCAACTGAGGCGTGAACAAGCAATTAAGCTAGCCGGTAAATATCGGTGGCCAACAGATTGGTACGCCGCTTAGTTTACAATACAATATGTTAGACAGGAAGGCAGAAGGAAGGAAGGGGAAGGCAATTCAATTCTTGTTCATGATTAAATGTAACTAAAAAGTTTTTCAGAAGCACTAATACAAAATAAAATGCCAATAATCTTAAAATGTACAGAGAATCTTGTATGAAGGCTAAGATTACATGAGGCAGAAATAAGGAAGTATTTTTAATATCTCGTATGTACTAATAAGTTCTCGTAGTCCCACGGACAATATCAAGCCTATCAGATGTATATTTTAGTAAGATTTCTGCTAACACTCAAATCGAAAAATATTGATTACAAAATTACAATAACAAGAAACGTATATTTATTACCACAAGAATAATCTACATCAGAAACTTTAAGACTGTGGAGAGATGAGTCTGTATGTTCTATCCAAAGTGCTGCATACACTGAAACTTTAGTTCAAGACACCGTCAAATTCTATGTTTACAATGGCGCTTATTGGAAACGGGGGGCTTACTCTATGATCCAAAACGAAATTGGAATGTTCGAACGTAGCACGCAAAACTGTATGAATGTGCCCACGGTACTGCATGAAGGTATTCCACTAAATATTCGAATCTTCTATCGTACGTCGTAACCGTAGACTTAGTTCGAAATGAATAATAAGTATCATAGAGAATAGTGTTGATTTATAGAAGTGGAAAACTTATAATTTTTTTCGGACTTCGAACGTCCGAACTTCGCCTATTGCTGTAATTGGCTACTTTTATCGAAAATTAGTTAAATGTTGACAGTTTATTCTGCTAAAGTTTTTTGTTCACAGCCTTCTATTCTACAAGAAGTACCCCAAACAACGGTTTAGAATGTAGACCCTTGTACCACCCCACCAATTTTTATAAAGTTCCTCGATATCAGCTGACCGTCTTAGCGCAGTTGGTTGGACGCCGTCGTTGAAACGCGAGGCCGTGGGTTCGATTCTCGCATGTTTATACGGCCTACGAGTATTTGTTTCGGGTCTGGGTGTTATGACACCGAAAAGAATCTCTTGGTTTCTGATACCCACGTCCCAAGACTTGAACATGTGTTAGTTCGGAATCAGGACTATGTATGTGGGTGTTTTTATTTTATTTATTATTTGAATTTTTCCGTCCCGTCCCGTCATATCCCGCCCTGTCCCGTCTCATTCTTATTCAAGGCATGTAATTCAGTCTCATCCCATTCCTTTGAATATAAAAAAATAAGAAACATATCGGAATTCCTTCCTCACCCCACCGTAACACTACATTTTTCGGGATAAAAAGTAGCCTAAGTGTTAATCCAGGGTGTCAGATACCCCCATACCAATTTTCATCAAAATCCGTTGCCCCGTTGTGAGTTCATCGCGCACAACCGCACAGACAAACAGACAAAAATTCTTGAAATCATTGTACAGGAGGCATCGATCAGTTTCAAATTTATAAGTTAAATAGATATGTATAGATAGAAGATTTATAATACGAGTACCGCCTGGATGCGATTTGTTCTCTTAACAGTTATCCAGTGGTCTTTTAGCAAGCGAAATTTCATGTAATAAAATATAATTAGATTTTTTTATTACAAAATATTATTTAATAGAAAAAAGTTTACTCCAGAGGTCGCAAATTTTTAGAAACTGGATACTAAAAGAATCACATTTATTTATATTAATTACCCCTGGTGGGACTCGAACCCACAGTCCCCGGCTTAGGAGGCCGATGCCTTATCCATTAGGCCACAGGGGCTTACACTTAAATAACGAAATTAGCGTTCGTATGCCAATAGGTTTTAAGCCGTTTTAAATAATTAAATGATGAAACGCAATGTGTATTATTATATGTATAGACATTTTATTTATTTCAATACTTAAGAAGAGGGGAAAAATAATGTTTCCATGGGAACATTTTGGAAGTGGTAGAGCCACGCTGTTGTCAGTCATGGCTCAGCATGAATGGGCAGGTTCATCCGGGGCAGTACCACTGTGTTACAGCAAATCGACGTGAACGTGAATAAATTAGTCTCTGGTTGAAGCTGCGTTGGACAGTTGGTAGTATAAAACTGTAACCAAGCACATAATAACCTCCAAAATATTTATAGCTTCATATGTATTTAACCCGGCGTCATGGGGGTTGGGTCTGTGCGACCCACCACATTTTATTTCGCTAGTAGTTCGGTTACTATGCGTGCGACGTTGCCGCTCTTCTCAATAGCTGGAGCTGTTGAGTTGTCCTACGCGTCGCAAGCTACACGTTAGTCGTGCCACGGCCGCAGTGGGAGATACAGGTGCACAAAGTTAAAAAAGGTACGTGAGACCCATCCCCGCAGTCGGTGTAACAATTTCGCGCCATTTTGTATACATATTGTTTTACTTATTATCTGTGTTTTTATCATTTTTATCTTTGATTTTTTATTGTTATTTACAATTGTAGCTGGTTATATATAGTTCAATGTATTTTATTTGTATTTTTTGTAGGTACTTAGTAAAAAATGGACCGTGAAGAGGCTGAACGACAGCGTATTCTGGCAATTTTACAAGAGTCTGACTCTGATACTGAGTTGTCAGACCAGGATGTGTGTGACGAAGAAGATCACTTGAGTGAGCGTAGTATTTCAATTGACACAGAACAGGATATCTCAGAGTCTGATGATGATGATATTCCACTGTCTATTCGATTGCATAGAAATCGTTCGCGAGAAGAGCAATTTACATCCGAATCGTCTAGTTCTTCAAACGTGAACCGTGAGTATTCTTCGGACTTTTATCATGGCAAAGACGGAACAAAGTGGTATAAGAGGCCCTTTCGACAAAATGTCAGAACCAGAACTGAAAACATAATCCATCAATTGCCAGGTGTAGTACTAGAAGCAAAATCGGCGATATCTGAAGTGGAATGCTGGAATCTTTTCATTTCTGAGGATAATATGTTGCAAATTATACTTACGCATACTAATGCACGCATTATACCAAAAATAGCTTCATGTTCTAATTTAGCTAAGTATACTCATGTAAAAGAATGTACAATGACTGAATTGAAAGCTTTTATAGGCCTCCTTTATCTAGCTGGTCTTTACCGATCAGGCAGGCAAAATTTGAGCGATTTATGGGCTACTGATGGCACATTTGTGGATATTTTTCGGCTTGTAATGTCTTTACAGAGATTTCATTTTATTCAAAATTCTTTGACTTTTGATGATTATTCTACTCGTGAACAAAGAAAGCAACTGGACAATCTGGCTCCAATTGGAGAATTTTTTGAAGCATTAGTAGAAAATTGTAAAAAAACTTACACACCGAGTGATTGTCTAACAATAGACGAAATGCTTGTGGCTTTCCGAGGTAGGTGTAAATTTCGCCAATATATACCTTCCAAACCTGCTAAATACGGCATAAAAATCATTGCTCTAGTCGACGCAAGAAATTTTTATATCAAAAACTTAGAGATATATCCTGGCAAGCAGCCTGAAGGTCCTTTTTATGCAAGTAACAAGCCATTTGATGTGGTTGACCGGATTGTACAGCCTATTACCAGGTCAAACAGAAATGTAACATTTGATAACTGGTTCACCAGTTATGAACTGGTGCAGCATTTGCTCAAAGATCACAACTTGACATCAGTTGGTACCCTGCGCAAAAATAAGAGACAAGTTCCAGTAGAATTCACTAAAACTCGCGGAGTTGAAGTTTGCTCATCTCGATTTGGATTTCAAAAAGATGTCACACTTGTCAGTCACGTGCCTAAGAAAAACAAAATAGTATTGCTGATGTCTAGCTTACATCATGACGACAAGATTGATGAAACAACAGGAGAACAGCACAAACCTGAAATAAATACGTATTATAATACGACAAAATGCGGTGTGGATGTAGCCGACGAGCTATGTGCTACGTATGACGTAAGTCGTAATTCTAAAAGGTGGCCACTGACAATTTTTTATGCCTCGTTGAACATAGCTGCCATTAATGGCCTAATAATAAACAAAATAAATAATAATTGTCCAAGACTAAAACGAAGGCGATTTATAAAACAATTAGGTCTTAGTCTTGTAATGGAACACCTAAAACTTCGCCAAAACGTATCAGTACTTCCAAGTGAGTTGCGGCAAAAAATTGGTACGTTTGTTGGTGAACCTTCAGAGGAACCTCCAGCAAAAAAGCCTAACGTTCGCAAAAGGTGCCAAGTGTGTTCAGCCAAGAAAGACCGTAAAACTAATTACACCTGCGAGAGTTGCAACAAATATATCTGCGTAGAACATATACTACCTTTCTGTGCTGACTGTACCAAAGATAATGATTCCAAATGATTAATTGTTTATTTTTTTAATTTACTTAGTTACCTACAAAAAAGTGCCATTAAATGTTAAGACTGATTGTTAATTAATAATCATATAATTACATTTAAGTAGAAGAGAAAAATTTTGTTGATAGTTTTAGTTCTTTTTTTAAAATTTTATTATATATAATTAAAACATAATATAACATAATATTTGTGTTTTATTTAATCACAAAAATACCCAAAAATATAAACACGAATAAATATAGTCTTTGTTATTTATAAATTTTTGAAATAATTTCGACATTATGAACGGGTCGGTGAGACCCACCCCAACGTCCGTGTAACACTTTTCCACCCCCATGACGCCGGGTTAAGAAAAATAATATGTAGCACAAAGCACCTCTGGCTACCCCTTCTGGCAAAAAGGCATGAGTTTATGTATGTATTCATGTAGGCTGCCTCGTTGGCGTAGTTGTACCACGGTACGATTGCAAAGCTGAGGTCTCGGGTTCGAATCCCGGGTCGGGCAAAGTGATATTGGATTTTTCTATTCATTATCAGCTCCAAGTCAGGAATTTGAGCCAGATATGGCGATAGGCTCGCCCCCTATCACATCGTGGGACGGAATATACAAGGCGAAACGTGGGTGTTCCGGTACCACCTCTGCCTACCCCTTCTGGGAAAAATGGCGTGTGTTCATGTATGTATGTATGTATGTCGTATATAAAATATTAATAAATTCTTAACGTGGAAGCTTTATGTTTTATGTTGAGTTTGCTAATCGGCTTATTTGTTATGAGTTGGGTTTTTTATTGTAATAGACGCGGACCATGCTTCGTATTACCGAAATAATAAAAATAAATAAATAAATACACCCAACAGTCACATACATAGTCCTGACCCCACACTAAGATCGAGTCTTGTGTCGTGAGTTTCAGAAACTACGAGAGAAGTTTCTATCTCACAAACACCCAGACCCAAAACAAATACCTGTGGATCATATAAACATTTGTCTTGGTGTGGGGATCGAACCCGCGACCTCATGTTTCACAGCCGATGTCAAACGGTGCGTCACGGAGGCTGGCAAAAATACTACCCACGCGACGTTAAATCATTTTAATTTTAATAAATTGTATTTTTTTCATAATACAAAAATTCACGGCTGTACCCTGAGGGGGTTGGTAGATAATATGGCACCAATTCCAGTCTAGTACCACTCATAATAAATTTGAGTACCTGACCTGATACAGACCTCTTCGACCCAGAGTTGATACACATTCACAACGTATACGCGTTGCCTTGAGCGTTGGGATAAACGAGACGAACTTATTTCAATTCAATAACTATTCCTTCTATAGCATCTGCACAATTGCCTAATGTATCAAGAAAGCTGTTTCATATAAATGACGTCACGTTGTACATGGATGCAAGGCTGCGGTACTGAAGTGGTCTCCGGGCTGAAGGGTGCTCGCGCGCCAGCATCGGCTCAGCGGTATAGCACGGAACGAGGTCAATCGATAAGCGAACTTTCGATTTACCTATTCATTACATTGTTGGAAGTGTGGGGTTTTTATTCTAGAATATTATTTAGACTTTCTTTAATTAGACATACATAAAATCCAAAACTAAAGCCCCATTTACACTGGGAGAGTTTCTCCCCTCGAAGAAACGGTTATCGTAAGGATATAAAGAAGTCGTGTGGTGTAAACATTTATCAGAACACGATAATTTAATGGCGGTTGTCATGCGATAACGCATACGATTCTCGCCCCGAGAAAATCTCTCCGTGTAAATGGGGCTTCTGGCTAGAGTAAAAAAAAAAAAAACGTTTTCCTGATGCGTTTTACCAATTGATATCGGATCCGGCGTTATGGATTTAGTCACAAGTAGATATTTTCAGAAACAGAACTTTTAATGCCAATTGTTATGCTTTTAAGCAAGCTTTTGAACTGTTGTAGCTTCATAGCAGAAACATTTAGATTGCGTTTAAAATACATTTTTTTAAACGCGATGAATGAGTAACATGGATGCTTAACAATAATTGATAGTTTAATATGATATTTAAAACAATCGAAGACTTAAGCTCCTACTACAATTAGTTGTACACGTATATTTTAGACAATACAAGAGGTGCTCCCTGGCAGACATAAAAAACCGATAACATACAATATTTCTTTTACATCTTGCAAAGTTTCTTACCTTGGAAATGAAACACGTGATAAAAATGCACTGTACCCTATGTCCTTGCAAAATGGACCGCTCGTGGAGTCATACAATGTATTGAATTGAACTATAATTAGCCGGGATGTACAATTGCTATTAGTTAAGAGGTCGCTAGGAGTTGCAGTACTCGGCCTGCGCACGTCGACTCTAGATAAACGTAATTTCTCTGGACGACTCATGCGCTATACATCTATTACAATTTAGAGTAAATTCAATGATTGAGGGATATTTCTAAAGGGTAAAGTAAGGCTCAGTATGAGCACATCTTTCTTGGTTACAGCTTAATGACGTAATTTTGAAAAGGCTAATGTCTAAAGTGGAATACTGGTTGATAGATAGATGGATAGATAAGTATTCGTTCCTCCTTCTACGTTGTTTGGATGTTCACACATCCAAATCGGCTTGATGACACGTCATTGTTAATGACGTCAACCGTATCTTGTGTCAGTATACAAAGTAATCTAATGAAAGCTGAGACAAGCAGCCATAATTAGCAAGTTGAAGGAGCAGGTGAAAGATAAAATATTATATATGAATCAAAAGGATAATGGCTAGTAATCACTGATATGAATTATTGAAAGAACTGATCCCAATAGGTAGCGTAGTTGTCGAAAATTTCATATTTTGTAACAGCTTTAATTAGAACTATTGTCAGTTGTAATACTACTTTTAGTTCTTGTAGGTGTGCTCACAACTACGTAAAGTACAGCCAAATTATTTAGATTAAGGAAAAAAGTATTTACAGAGCAGAGTTTGGCATTCGAAGTCCACAGGAAATATCGGAAAACGTTTAAGAGGATATCGGAATGGCCTATGAGAGTGCAAGTAATAACACTAATAGGAATTACTATTAAAACGTTTTTACAGATTTATTGTTCTGTGTATTAGTCCATAAATTCTTTTAAACTTATATCCCAACTTTATTCACGCGAGACTTTTAATTAGAAGTTAATGTTTTCGTTACTGTTTTCGCAAACTTATTTCGAATACGCGTGCTTGAAATTCCCACGGCTCCAACGGCTTTATATTAAGTCTAGATAAACGCTGTCATACGACTTTCATATTTAAATTAATGCCGTTAAGCAAACTACTCCGCTGTGGCTACAGTTTAAGACTTCATACAGCGTGCATTATTTATATATTTTAAGTGTTGAGCCTTCAAAAGGTCATATATTTTTTCATATCTAGTTTACGACACGCAAAATCCCTGACATGGCGTTATTGGATAGCTTTTTGCCGTGTCGATGGAAATTTTATGGCATGGGTGGGTGCTAGATAAGATTACTAGGCGCAACCACTCCACGTCAGCGCTGAAGCGGAGATTTACAGCTGCTAAAAGCGCCGTAAACGGTTTGAGCTATTACTATTGAGTGTTATTGGATCAGAAAGTCTTTAATAAAACAACATGATAGTTTTACAATGCAAAAGTTTTTTTCTTCGTCTTGTATTGCCTCTCCAACGACTGAAGTTCGGCAGGGCATACTTTCCCTTGTCTTTTGACCGAAAAACTTTTCTAATGAATTATTATTACATAGGCCACTTACTTGAAAACAGTGACATCTATGATTAGAGGAGTGAACTATAGTATTCTCAGAGAAACGAGTTCGGTTAAGGATAACGGACTTATTCATAGACAAATTAAAACTTATTTCAGCTATCGAATGTTCTGTCCCTTTCGAACGACTTTAGAATTCAGTTTGAGCGAAGAAAACAAAACATTCCATAGCTAAAATAAGTTTTAAATCTATTCATGTATAAGGCAGTCAAAATAAATATTTCATTTAATTGAAAATTTCCGTTGCATAGACAAAATTCCAATGCACAATAACATTTTAGCATTGGATATTCTATTTTGTCACCATTATCTGCGCCTTACATCTGAGTCTAGTACGGTTGCCAAAACACTTTATCAGGGATTACAGATGCTCCTTCAGAATAAGACTGTCATTTGTCCTGTAAATAACGAACCAGAATATTCTAGCTGAATTCAACATCGATGCACGTATTGTTATTCGAATGTACCTAGATGAGCCAATATTCTAACCGAAGATAGATGTTAGCAAAATGTAAATGAACAATTAAACGGGATGTGACCCGTGGGCGTCGCTCACATTAACTTTGAATATTTAACTATTAATGACTGTTACCTATTCGTGGTTGATTGAGGCATAAAACCAACGCATGTCATGCGATACGTACCGACGTTTCCAAACTCATAAATATCAATCAAGGACCATTAACTGTGAGCGCTCAGTGCATATTCTTGCATACGGAAACCGACCAGATTTATCAGACCCCTGCATTCACTTCAATGTTCTTTATTTCTCCCAATCATGCAACGCTTACGGGGGGAAAGGAATGTCAAAGGAAATTCGCTGATGCCTTTGCGTTCGCCTTGAACGAACTGCGTGTTTCACCACATTCATCGACTATTATAGTATAGCTTTTTGTTTTTAAAACACAAATTCCTAACCGAATATATCAAATGAATGGACGGGACGTCGTGGTTCAAACTTTAATAACGAAGGTAATATTTTAATCAAAAACAGCCATTAAGTTCTAATGTTACCTGCCGTTTAAATTTATGATACGCTATATATTGCGAAATTTAAAACCTTAAAAAAGCCAAAATTCACGTCTCATGTTTATCAGACACGAACCCCGAGCGGCCATTAGTCGTCAAAACGTATCCTCTAATAAAAGGAAAAAGGCAAAAACGGCTAAAGTATCGGGCGCTGACTATCTGGTCGGACCGGCGAACTGACAAATTGACTCGCATTCCACAATACATCCTTAGAGGCTTGTGAATAAGTCTTCATTTTAAAAAAACGTAAGACTTAGAAACTTAAAAGCATGGAAGACAGTGCCACGTCTGAGAAAGATGACTTCGAAAATTTCAACGTCATTTATATTGATTGGGCTTTTTGGACTTGTTAGAAAAAATGGTTAAACAGGATCATGAACTTAAAAAGCAGCTAAGATTTATTTGCATTCAACTAATTATGGCATATTATAAATCTTCTGAACAAATTTAATCTAGAAGATTCTTAGAATTTGGCTTACAATGTAATAAATAATGAAATGAAATAAAATAAATTTAGAAAAAAGCTCCTTTATATCTATTTTTATCTAATCTTATATCTAATAATTATTATTTATTATAAACCGCTCAACCCATAAAAAGCCCATAATAACGTATTGATTTAATAACCTTTACAAAAACAAAAATGTGGCCATTACAACTCCGTAACAATGTTTAGTTTGTTTGAAGTCGCTTGACTGATGACTGTCTGGTCAGTAACACACAAAATAAAAAGGATTTCAATATTAAAATTGCTGCTCGGCGATAAATTAGGGACGTTGAGCGACCGCGCCTTCGGAGCTTAATTTTCATAATAATTAATCATCAGACTCTAATGTTTTCAAAACGGTCGTCCTGCGGTGTGGAAGGCGTTGAGCGTCGGCCCTGAGTATTAACCCTCGTCATTTCAATAATTTTGGATGCAGTGTTAAAACAATGTATACGATATCACAAAATATGAATACCTACCGATGGAGAACAAGCCGGCAGAAATGCAGTAAAACTTTGAGTGAAACAATTTGGCAGCAGATGGAAAGGTTTGAAATTGAAAGTTTGAAACGAATGGCTGAGAAAGATAGTTTCGATAATAGTAAATGATATTTTTGAAATGTTGGAGTATAACCTAAAGAATTTTAGAATATAGATAGGAATATAAATCATCACAGGGAGACAACTCCCTGATGATTGTAACATACTGTTGCCTAACCAGTTGATTCTTGGATATAATGTGATTAGATTATCACCACAACATTCGAATATATTTTCCAAGCATCCATTTGTATATTATATTACAATAAATTCTATACAAAACTAAAACCTTTACCGCTATCATCCAGAATAAAGGAAATTGAAGTGTCTCTGGTTACAACGAGATTCGTAGCAAGGACAACTTCAACGAATCGAGTGTCGAGGTTTAATGCAATTTAGGATAGTCTTAGCTAGATCTGCGCGACGTGGTGAAATGTGCGAAAAGGGGCGGGTTTTTGGGGTGTGGGGTAAGGTAGGGTGGAGAGACGGAGGGTGGAAAGGGTGCTGTAGAAGTGCAACATCTCAAGGTCGCAGGGAGTCTACCATTTAACTTCTAGCTTTAGTACGAGCGCTCGGTAAGCTATGTTAAGAAAGACGTAAAACAGAAACGTTAGGGGAAGAAAACCTTGTCTGTGCTAGCTCACGCATTAACTTACTGTGTAATTATCACATTATAATTAGAAAATTTATGTGTTTCAATGGAAAAAAGAAAGAAATTTAAATGAATATTCAGGGTTTATAGAAAATATTGGATCGATGAGTTGTACAAAATATTAAGAGCGACCGTTGAATCTTATGTTCATTTAACACAAACGATAAATATAGATGCAAGGTTTTGCCCATTAGTCTAATCTTTTTACGTTTTAGGACATGTTTGAACATTATTTTATTCCAAACGGAGCTCGGGTTTGGGTCCAGACGGCCTAAATTAATTAAGATCATTGTTTGTTATTCCTTTACAAATTTATACAGTGTACCTGTGTAGTTCTATCTATACTTAATTCCATCAGGTACAGTTATTAATTCCGTGCCTAACTATAGACCGTGCCAGGTAATTAGCGCATAGTCTATCTATTTCTTAATTATTCTTAACAAGCCAACATTTGTATTCGAGACAATGCATAAGCTACGCAGTAATTATGATTTTTTAATCTGCCAATCTTGAAGGTAATTTATGTATCTACGCAAAGTATCTTAGTGCAGGGCGGTTCTGAGGATGCTAATATCCAGTTCGGCCGAGCTGACTCGATATCGACCTAGTCGTCTAACCCGTTCCTTCACTTTCAACACTGCGTGCCTATGCTAATGTTTTTTATCCCATTACTATTATAAATCGGAATAACGTTTATTACTCAATCGGTTGAATCAATTTACACGAGTTCGCAATTGCAATTCATATTTCTTGTGGGCTTCGTATCAGTACACTTAAATATAGATTTAGCGGTGAATTGCTGGTAAGCGTCATTGATTTCCTAAAATATTTTAAGTTAAGATTTTCTGATTACCTGCATTTATTATTTTATTTTGAGTTAATTTTTTTGATCCAGACATCAGATTAGCCAAGATTGTGTTCTAGAAATACACCATCATCAGATTTCTCGTAATTAAGTCTCTAGATTGCCTCCTTAAATTTCATACTTATCAACTTGGCAATTTCAGCCGTATTTTCAAAACGTAATTTTGAAATAGCTCTCGCAATATCATTAACATCGCAGTCCCCCACGCAAAAGATAAAATTTCACGTACATGAACTTGAAAACTCAAGTTCCCGGAGGCGTGTGAAAACAGACTGAATAAATTTTGGAATATTGCAAAATAATTAAAATTTATTAATTCAGTATCGTAATTTATTCGCGTCACGTTCCTTGCCAAAGATTATTTTGTACCTATGCGTATGAATATTCAAACGGCACCAAAGTTTGTCGTGCCTCCGCTTCGCTCTTATCACTTTCTTCAATCCTTTATATTAAATTCGAGAAATAATGTCTTAAGAGGAAAAGTTAAGAATGATGTTTGAATTTTTCATGGAGTCAACATTGCTCATTTAATTCTGCATTTGGTTTAGAGGTTTTGAATGAAGAACATAAATGTTTCGTTATGCAGCACTGTGCTACTTTCCTAACACCTAGTGACGCATGTACAGATCTCGGCGATAACAAAAACCAGCGAATGTAAATGAACCGCAATATAAACAAAGTCGTGGCGCTGAGCGTCCGCGTGTTGTGATGGCGTTATTTTATCTAATCCCATATTATCTAATAGCCGATAGCGCGAGTTCAAGGTTGGTCGTGGGTTGTTAAAGTAGCACAGTATCGCGCGGTCGCATCGTCTCGTCCCAGGCCGTAGCACCCTTGCGCTTTTATCAATACGGCGCCGACCGCAGCGCCGCCCCGCGGCCGCCGCCAGTACTGCCACGGAGTCGAGTGCGCACGCTCCATGCTCCCCGACATTGCTGCATTTATAACACAAAACCATTTCTTCCCCCAAAAATATCCCACCAAAATTAACCTATCTCCATCCGATTCGCGAGCCGCGTTGTGATTCGTGAGGTCGTTAAACCGGCGTATCGCGCGCGAGCTCCGAAACCTAACCTAAACCGACCGTGGATTACGTCAATAACAGCCCCACAAGATATTTCCGCGCTTCTGTTATTGTTTATTATAATCAAAAACAAATCGCAACCTGGTGCCGTGGTGTGAGTGTTCTCGCGGAGCTTACGACCGGTAAGTAATGTTATCAAGTGCTCTGCTACTCTGGTGTTGCAGTGAGATGTGAGCAGTGAGTTTGTTTATGTGCGCCCGTGTCTGGAAAGTATTATCTAGGTGTTGCGAGCTCTTGTGCGGCTACTTTCGCTGGCCAACGTTCACGAGAATGAGGACACTCTCTAAAATAAACTGAGTTTTTTTAACGCTGTGCGTTTCAGTAACATCCGACACGTTTACAAGGCGCTTGTTGTTTGCGTTAAGCTAAATCGAACATAAACAAAGCATAAATAAACAAGTACAGGAGTTAGATGATAATGTTCCCGTCGTAGGTTATCCGCCATAATGGCTTTATTAGGTAAACTTCAACCATTAACGTTAATTCACAAGCATTTACTCGCCACGGCATCGTTAATCGCACAGGTACCCTACTTAACATCTACATAGGTAGACCAGTTCGTCTCTCACTTTATAACAAAAACTGTTCTAACATTCCTGCGAGATAAACTAGTTTTAATACAAGTACGTTCTTTTGTTTTGTTTGCGCCGGCAAATTGTGAGGGGAACGCAATGCACTCTTGCACAATTAAAGTTGTTATGTTAATTTCGCTCGTGACGGGAGTGCAGATCGATATAAACAAATCTAATTTTATGTAAGAGATAATGAGATGCTATACGTATTTACAATAGAAACGAAAGTACACGAACGTAATTACATTTCAGTTAGTGGCACATCAGATAAAATAATACATTGACTGTATAATGTAGGAGATTTATATACAAACCATCATCGTACTGATAGAACAGATAGTCTAAATATAAAATATGTATAGACTTTAGCCAATTCTAAACTAGGATGCTCGAAAGTATCGATCACTGGCTATATAGGTCACAGTTTAGAGACAATCCTATTTCTAGTAAACGCTGACGAGTTGAATCGAGGATTAACGACGTACTTGTTTCCAACCACGACGATTTAGTAGATGTGGCAGACTAAATTAAACGCAATAATGGAAATATAAATCGTAAATAAAATATATTATTTATTATTGTAATGTGAATTCCTTCATAATGCATGCAATGCCAATGCATCGTATTTCCGATGCAAACGTTTGTGCCCGCAGTAAAGCTGAGGTTTGTTCTGCATCAATGCAGTTCTTTTTGTCCTGCCCCCGGTTTCGTATCGTGAGAAAGTGGGCCAAGTTCATGGTCGCATGCAGCGATTGTTTGAGTGCATGTTTCCGACACCAAAGCCCTTCGCAACCGGTACTGCAAAACCAATGAGCCACAAATTGCTGCATATTAACGCGATTGCTAAAAGATCTATTTTTAAATAGCAAGGGAACTAGATCCTTTGCAGTTACCAATACAAAGAATGGTTTGTTCGCCATGAGAAGGTTCGCCCCAATACCTTCACAGCAAGGGGAGTCTATTTATAGTACAACACTATTCAAGTAATGCTGGTAAATAGGTTAAGGAATTTATTTTTGCGCGAGTAGTTTTTATTGTGCGACGCAAATTTTATAACTAGTCTGGCCCTATGCGCTTGCAAGGGCGATCGATGAAAGAAATGAATCGCTGCAAAATTTACATACGTACATAATTGGTGCGTATTTTGATTCACAAAGGAATTTAAAAATGAATGCAAATTGCAAAAATAAATTTGGTCTCGTAGATTCTGCTGTAGCAATACATATTGGATAGCAAATGGGAAAAAACGAAATGCGCTATTATAATATCAACAATATAAAATATGCAGCCGTATACCCAGATCATTGGAAAATGGCAAGTCGGAGATTTCTGCTGTTACAAATAAATAAGCGACAAATAACAAACAAATGAATTTTAATACAAATATTTGGGAATTAAGTAATTAAACAAAATAAAACGAATAAGATACCTATAGAACCGATAATAATCTTTACGCCTGTATGTTGCCAAAATAGATACATCGGTTTTTAAGACTGTCGCCCTCACACCCACTACTAAAACTTCTGTACCTAAGCCAGCGTCAATAGAGATGTATACAATTGACATCGAGCTCCGAAGCTGGGCGATTCCCTCAGGAACCCTAGCTTGTCTGTAACCCACGAAGAAATTGATCAGAACCTAAATAAAGAAAGGCCAAACATTTCTCTAGCAAATAACGTTTCTTGAACCCATAAATTCGAGAGGCTAATAAATGCAGCAAAATATTGTAAACTGTACTCATTCAGATTGACGGAAGACATAAAATATAATTGCGATTATACGAAGCCACTTTGTACACTCGAGAAGTAGGGTCTGATATTTTTATTGTACCCCTACTTCAAACATTTAACCACGTCATGCGTCAGTTCATTACTAGATCCACTGCATCGTAAAATCTCGTTTATGAAGTGCTTCACCTTGTATCTTAATGCACAAGACGCTTTCAATGCGAGCAAAAAAACTGCCCATCAAAAATGTTTACGGCCGACCTTAGTTCAAAGTATTTACGAGGTGCCTAATAGGCTTATTATCTTGAAGTGAGAGGGAATTGGACTGCATGACGTTTTAACCCAAGTGTTGGAAATGATCCATGACAAAGCTGGAATTCGTATGAGCTTTATTTCCTTAGAATTATCTCTCGTCCACAAGATTAGGTAGAGATATAATGTCACCCATAGTTTGTCTAGCTACTGTTTATACCACAAAATGATAGTTGACGAGCCTATCGTCATTTTATTATTGTTATACTAGCCTAAAAGATTCCACAGCTGGGCAAAAGCCTTCCATAAACTCTTCCATATATCTCTATTGAGAGTAATTTTCGTCCAGTCGCTACAATGAGAACAAATTTATAGGCGGCTCAAATGACATTATTAATATCGAAAAATTCGTACTAAGTGGGTAACCTAGCCAAGCCTAGTGTTTAACACCGAAGTCAAACTCAAGGGGGTTATGGAGTCTTCAGTCTCGCTATAACTACACTAATGAAGCAACAAATCTAACGTTTGAGTAATTTTACTTCAGTCAATCTGAAAGAGGAATAATTTTGATGATAACATTCATTCATATGGCAACATCGGCCCACGCTGTTCCGCTAATGGTTTTGCCTATTAACATATTCATGTAAAATATATTGATATGTACCATATTAGACACTTTATTGAACCAGGCGAGAGCATGATTCATCATTCGATTAATTTGTGTGTCTGGTTAATTCTTAAATCGCTCCTGATTTATTTCATGCTGTCTTATTAGAATTATAGGAAGTCTTCTTAAGTTTTATTAATAAACAAGAATTTTCAAAATTATGGAGCATACATTCAAAACAATGAAACGAAGTTATGAAATAGAAAACCACATGCTCATCTACAACAACGAAAATGATTAGCTGTATCTGTATCAGCCTATATACTTCCTACTGCACGGCACGGGCCTCCTCTACAATCAAGAGTACGATTGTGAGGAATTAGCCCGTATAGTCCACCACGCTAACCCAATGCATTTCTTCCGAATCACTATGGTATGCAAGCTTCCTCACGATGTTTTCCTTCACCGTTATAGTTCGTGGTGATTGACTATCAATATGCACACAACGAAAAGTCTAACTAAAGTTTAAAGTTACCAAAATGGTCAATTGTAATTACATACGTGTAGACATTTTCCGCAAATAATGTTTTTATACAGGATTTTTTGTGACTACAATCCTATCCAATCCAATCCATCAGCCAAAGGAAGTCCACTGCTGAACATACGCCTCTCCCAATGATTTATACAATGACCTGTTGGAGGCGGCCTGCATCCAATGACTACAGATACGATGCAACTATAAATGTTGTAAAAAAAACGCGACGATGTTTTTTTGTAATGTTTTAAATAACATTGTGCTTGGGTGGTAAATCCATAGTTTTTGCTAAAATTATAATTTTAAGCCTTGCGTACTATAGCGTCTTTAAAAATAAAAGAGTGTACATTATTTTTTTAGAAAAATGTATGCATTTACCACCCAAATACGATGATAGGAAAAAAATTAAAAAAAAAAATCGTAATCGCAAAAATTTTTGTTGAATTGTGTCTAAAGGCATTAAAGCTATCACTTGGCTTCGTTTTCGGTAGCAGTCTTGATATACTCTGTATTTGTATGCCTGATTCTGTTCATAAAATTATTCTTCGTAGGTAATTTTTTCTGCTTGGATAAAAACATCAAGATTCCAGACAGTCATGTCAAGGACAGTTCAGAGAACAAGTTTTCAAAAGTAATCAAAGTAAAATAGCCAATATATTTAAACTATAAAACTGAGTTGGCAACAGCAGATAAAGTTAATAATGACCATTTAAATGACAATGATTTAGTTGATGACTACGTTGACCTTGGAATCTGTTGTTCATTTATTTTTTGGGGCTATTATGGAAAGTATAATATTATAATACAATAGGTGTTACATAAGTGAAGTATAAATGAAAGGATGCCTTATATTATAATTCTATACAATAACTATTTTTAAAAATTAGGGTAGCAAAGAGTAGTTCAAGCTTTTATCGATACTAATTTTGGGCAGTCTATTCTTTTATTTCAATACAAATTACAAGCACGAATTCGATATGATTTTTTTAACATATTTTATAACTAGGCCAGAAAGTGGCGTTGGCTAATGTTTATCGCAAAAATGCATAGTTATTATTAGATTTTTGAGAGTTTATATGTATGTACCCCTACCAATAAAATCAGTACCTAATTAAACAACATAGTTTATCGTTCCACATAGTTTTTTCAAAATTTCGGCAATATATTTTAAGTGAAATATTCCTCTTTATAATATATAAAGAGTTTTTAATTGGCCACCAGCACAGCGAGTCGGAATTATCAAGAAGTAGCAAACTGGGTAAACTTTCCCCGTTATTCCGTGTATAAAATTGTAAAATTCTTAGGAACGGCAGCAGATTTGCATTAAGATTTCAAAGGCTATCTACTAGGTTTTCGCTGAGTCTGCATTTCGTATATAACGTACTTCATTCTAAAGTCTGGGTCGAGGAACTGCTTCTTGTGATTAATATCATTAACCGCTTTACTAACTTCCTAGAATGCTATGGTTAACTTTTACAACTCTACCAGCAAATGCCCCATAATTATCGACAAATTAAGGAGTAAAACAGTCACAACTAAATTACGTTCTAAGCGATAAATAATTTACTATATATTCATGCGTGATTTACATACATACATACATAAACACACGCTTTATTTCCAGAAGGGAGAGGCAGAGGTGTTACCAGGAAACCCACGTTTCGCCTTGTATGTTCCGTCCCACGATGTGATAGGGGGCGAGCCTATCGCCATATCTGGCACAAATACCTGACTCCGGGCTTATAATGAATAGAAAAATCCAATATCACTTTGCCCGACCCGGGATTCGAACCCACGACCACAGCTTTGTAATCGTACCGTAGTATAACTGTGCTACCGAGGCAGACATGCGTGATTTAGTTTAATCAAAGATGATCTTAGAGTACCATGGATTGAAAACCACCATGTTGACAGTAAGTCCCATTGCATTTAGAGTTTTGTACTAAGTAATATAAAATCCCAGACATAGACTCGTGCTAGTAAGCGCAGGAAAAAACTAACATTAAAGATTTACATCAGCTTTCTGCTAAATCATTATCAGATGCAAATGAACTTGGCTCGGAATCTCGGGGCATCTTTACGTGGCTTGCATAGACTCCATTTGCAGCTTATGTAAAATTCACTTTACCATACACAATAGAATTTGTTGATAGAATCTGATATAGTGATCTATATCGGCGGACGTGCTCTTGTTGGGTATTAAAGTGGGCGTGCCTCGTTCTTTTTGTAGAAACGGCAAAGTATCCAGAGGTTTACGACAGCCTCCGTGGCGTAGGTGGTTGGACGCCAGCTGGAAAACGAGAGACCGCGGGTTCGATCCCCACATCGAAATAAATGTTTGTGTGAACCACAAGTATTTGTTTCGAGTCTGGGTGTTTGTGAGGTCGAAAAGTCTCCCATAGCTCCTGATACCCACGACACAAGACTCGATCTTAGTGTGGGGTCAAGACTATGTATGTGACAGTTGGGTGTATTAATTTAGTTTAACAAAACCTACCTCTATCCCTCCATTTCTTTATTTTACAATGAATCCTGTCAGTCTAAACCTAATCTACTTTAATTGATCCATCTATTCCTATCGGCCAGATGGTTTGAAGGCGTAGGAGAGATTAAGGGTCCCTGGTTGACTTATTCAGATCAGTTCTTTGCACACACGCATAAACTCATACATGTATCTTCAAAGGAATCAGGGAAGCCAGTAGTGCAACCCAGAATTTGCCAAGATTATTTATCTTCTTAGATGTGCTGAGGCAAACCATGCCATGCCTGATGCTCTTAGTTCTTACGTAAGTAAACGCTCTTAAAGAAAATACTTTCATATCAACTTTATTATACAGTTGAATGTCCTTTACAACATAGCTTATAATTATATTTGCTTCCGGATGTGTCACGCCCAATAAAGGACACCTCTGACGTCACTAATTAACTTCAGTGACAAAATACACCCACCAATAAGAAACTCTTCGTTAGCTATCAATCTCTAGTGAATGGCTTAATTAGATCCGGGGACCGTGATCCAAGGTCATAGCTTCCCTTTGTGTAGGGATTATGAACTACCTACATAATTATATTGAATACTAGTACAGCCCGCAGCTTCGCCCGCGTAAAATAAATCCCGAAAATAAGTTTCGCTATAATGTTTTTATCGCGAGAAATGTACGCTATAGTTTTCCTCTATATTTAGACTATCCAACCCTAAAATTTAACGGTGAAGGAAAACATCGTGAGGAAACCTGCGTACCGTAGCGATTTTAAAGAATTTCTACGGTATGTAAGTCCGCCAACCCGCACTAGGCCAGCGTGGTGGACTATATGGCCTAACCACTCTCAATCGATTCTCTCGATTGTAGAGTAGGCCCGTGCCCAGCAGTGGGACGTATATGGGCTGATAAAAAAAAAAACCTTAAAATATTTTTTCAAATCAGAGCCGGAGTTACTGAAATTAGCTCGTCCAAACAAATAAACTCTTCAGCTACTGAGCTGAAGAGTTTGATATTTGCTGAGATTTGTATTGTATTGTATTGTATCAGCCCATATACGACCCACTGCAGGGCACGGGCCTCCTCTACAATCGAGAGTACGAAAGATTTGCTATGTAGTAAATCGATATTTCTATACTGATAGAAATATCGATTTACTATATAGCAAGTCTTCAAGCTTCTGCTTATCAGTATTTGAGTGTTAAAGAAGATATTTAATGTACGAATATATGGTATGGAACTCATTATATTTTATATTTTTATCATTATTTCCAAAGGACTAAAGCCTGTTTTACACGGGGTGAGTTTCTCGCACCGAGAATTGTATGCGATTATCGCCTGACTTAACGGCCATAGATTATCTTGTTCTGACAAATTTTTACACGGTGCAACTTTTTTATATCCTTACGATAATCGTATCTTCGACGCGAGAAACTCCCCGTGTAAATGGGGCTTTACGTGTGGGAGTGCTTCCTCTAGTACTACCCACACTTCGCCGAACTTATATTTATCCCAGTAGCAGAGGGTGTGATTGAAACTGTTATGATGTTTGTGTGTAATCTTTAACTAGCTTGTAGGTATCATTAATTTAGTATTACTAAAAGTCTTGAATTGGACACATCTATTTGTTGGTTGTGCAACACATTGAAGTTTAGGCACAATAATGATACATTACTGGGTGATATCGAGATAATATATCAGGCAAAAATTACAAATATATGAAACCCATATGAAACTTTCTATTCGAATTTTTCAAACAAAGTGGATTGTCCGATCCTGAAATCAAACCCAGGGTCTCGCGATAGTAATTACAGTTTGAAATGTTCAATTTACAATATTTTAATTAAGGAATTAATTTTATTTATTTATACTTATTTATTACTTTATCTGATCGTAAATTTTGGCTCTCCAGTCTACAAATAGACCATCATAGTTTGTCTGGTCAGAGGTGTGCATACCTGCTTCCTCTAATACATTGCCATTATGGACAAGCACGAAGAAAATAACAAATACGATTCGTTTAAAAACATTCTCATACGTTCCTTTTCCACCTCCACTTAGTACGTGATGTGTAAGTAACGTAATAACATCAAACAAATAAAAATAATAGCGTTCCATGGCGTCGTGTTTTTTGCGAAGAGCTTTTGTCTCAAACGCCATTAGTATTGAAGCATTACGCTGTTATATTATCTGATTTGTCGTATACCTACCTCGGGGAGGCTCGGTGCCATCGACCGCTTCGCTAATGTATTCCTTTCAAATCTCAGTACCATTGTGAGACAAATGTATCGCCGCAAAAAGTTGTAAACCAAAAAAAATTAAGTCGTCCTCTGACTTAACGTCAAGGTTGTATTTCGGGCATATTGATACTTAAAACAATACGCGCTTGCGTCAACTGAGACTGTGGGGTTACTCTATGATCAGAAACGAAACTCGAATGTTCGGACGTCGCACGTAAAACTGTACGAATGCACCTAGATACTCCACAAAATTTTTGAATCCTCTATTGTTCGTTCTAACTATACACTAAGTTCGAAGTGAATGATAAATATGATAGAGAATTGTGTTGATTTTTAGAAGTGGAAAACTTATAACTTATTTCAGACTTCGAACGTCCGAACATTCGAGTTTCGTTTTGAATCATAGAGTAGCCCCTCTGACTCGTGGATTCGCTTTGTAACTGTAGACTTGACTTACAGCCGACCTCACCGAAAAAATGATCAATTGCATCCGAGACAGGGCAAAATTACCTTAACTTTTTTGTTTCGTGTTAATTAAAACCTCATTTCCGTTCATTTTTAATACGGGTAATTGTTCACTTTACTCGGACTTGGTAAATATAGCCGTCGCTTTTTCATTACGTCCCCCTTTTTAAGTTCCATTAAAGTAGGCTGATAAATTAATTCTACTGATCGGATCAACCGAAAAGTTTGTTTTACTCTAAGTTTGGAACAGAGGTTTGTTCGAAATGGAATTGTAGGTCATTCGAGACGGCAACGCATGATGTAATTTTGGGCTTTATACTTTGTATAAGTCGTTTATCATACGGTTTTTGACATGCAACCAATAAAACGAAAATATTATTTTCCTCTATGTAGTTTCTTGCAATTTTGTAGTCATTGTTCTTCATACCTACAATTTCGATGTGCAATACAATCTTGATTGAGTTACACATAAATCATACATTAATTAGGCAACATAAACACGATTAGTCGTCATAATACCATAAAAATAAAAAAAGGTAGAGTGATCTAGTTGCTCTCAACGATTATAATTTTTGTAAAAAAAAAATTAAAACTTAAAGTGTAACAACAACACTGCTCTGCGATATATGAATATATAATAATGGGTTCTAAAACTCGCATTGTTAAAGAAAAAAATATCAAACAAAATCGTTTTTTTTTATTTTTTATTTTATATATTTTTTTTTTATTTTTTATTTTATATATATTTGGGAAACATACAGAACAATAAACAAAATAACCACAATACTATTACTAACACACAATCCAGTGAAGTTTCCACAGTTAAATTATACATAAACAAAGCGAGTGTACGAAACAATTAAAATTAAAAAGGAAACTATTAAAAACAAAAAATCACAACGAGTTTTTGCTGTGCTACAGTAAAGAAATATGTAAACAAAACTATGAAATTATAAACAAACGTAAAAACTAAATAATAAAAAAATAAAAAACAAACAATAAAATTTCAATTAAAATACGAGAATAAATCAATAATAAAATTAAATTAGGTGACAATTCTAATCTACTACAACTTGGATTTCATTACATTAATAAGTGAATGCTTAACTTTATTACACGATAAAAAGAATATGTCGATATCGGAGAAGTTTCGATTATAGTTATTGCAAGCTCTTCTAATGAATGAATTAAGACCATAGTTGGTACGAGCTGTTGAGGGTTGAAAAACTGATCTATTTCGTGAATTTGTTCGAGGACATTTAAATATAATCTTGCTCATAATATAAGGAGAATCAATGAGGTTATGGATAATTCTAAAAAGGAAAATTTGATCTCGTATACTTCTTCGATCAGCCAATGACAATCTTAAAGATTCAGGTAGAGAAGGACAATTGAAGCGATAATTCAAATGTTTTATAAATTTGTTTTGTATATGTTCAATTTGGCCAATGTATACATTATAATACGGATTCCAAACAACTGATGCGTATTCTAAGGTAGAACGAACAAAAGAATTATACAAAAGTATCATTGTTGAAGGTTTTTTAAAATCTCTGCCCACTCTAAGAATAAAACCCAATTGACGATAAGCTTTAGCAACAATATTATTAATATGTAGATTAAACGTGAGTTTAGAATCTAAGTAGACACCCAGATCCCTGATAGTTGTAACTCTGTTAATCGATACACCGTTGACGCTATAACCATAATTTATGTTTAACTGTTTACGAGAATAAGTAATTATGTTACATTTATCAACGTTTAAGAAAAGTTGATTAGTATCGCAATATTCAGATAGTTTATCCAGTTCCATTTGTAAATGTAAACAGTCATCAATAGATCTAATGACCTTATAAATCTTCATATCATCGGCGTATAATATGAAGGAGTTGTCAAAAATATTGGCTATATCATTTAAAAATATATTAAAAAGCAATGGTCCCAAATGGGAGCCTTGTGGGACACCTGAAGGGACGGGTGTAAAAGAGGAGCAGAAGCCTTTAGCTGTAACAGCCTGACTACGCTGTCTTAGATAAGAGTCTAGCCAGCGGAGTAAATCACCATGTATACCAAAATTATGTAGTTTGGAAATTAGGATATCATGATTAATTTTGTCAAATGCTTTAGAGTAGTCCGTATATATTACATCAACCTGGCAACGATTCTCCATGGCATCTGAGATAAAGTCAAAAAATTCACAAAGATTGCTTTCAGTGGATTTTTTCCGCAAGAAACCATGCTGTTGTTCAATAATGTGAGGCCTTACAATAGGTGCAATAATGTCATAAATAATACGTTCAAACATTTTAGGAATAGTACTTAATTTAGAAATCGGCCGATAATTACATATATTACGATTGTCTCCACTTTTAAAAACTGGAACAACATAAGATCGCTTCCAATTTTCAGGCATTGTAGCAGATTCTAAAGATTGCTTAAAGAGAAGGTAAATAGGAAAGCTTAACTGTTTATGACATTCACGCAAAAATAGAGGTGGAATTCCATCGGGGCCCGCACCTTTAGATACATCAAGCGATTTTAAATATTTTTCAACCATTTGCTTGGAAATTCTTAAATTCGCAATATCAACATGGTTTGATCCTTGATTATAACAACTCGGCAACGCAGCACTAACGAGGGAATATGAAGAATTAAAATGATTATTAAATAGCTTACAAATAACACTTCCTTCAGAGGACGACATTTCATTTAAAAATAAGCGGCCAGGTAAATCTCCAGACTTTCTCTTGGATTTGATAAAAGACCAAAAATGTTTACTACAATCTAGTATTTTATTCTCTGAAAATTCAATATATGCATCGTAGCAAGATACTTCTAAAGATTTTTGCCGGTCCCGTAGTATAGCAAAAGAGTGATAATCAGCGTAACGACCGTAACGCTTCCATCTTTTATGATATTTGAGCTTTTCTCTGACTACTTTGATTAATGAGGAAGAATACCAGATCGGAAAATTACTATTGTTACGCAACAATCTAGTTGGGACGTATTCGTTGATTATTTTATCTAAAATTCTATAAAAACTAGAAACAGCTGATTCAACAGTAGCGCTCCGTAACGATTGCTCCCAGTTAATATTACCAAGAGCCTGGGTAATCTGAGAATAATCACATTTGTGAAATAATTTTAAAATACGAGGCGGCGATCGAAGAAATATACAACTAATATCAGGAATAGTAATATCTAAAGAAGGATGGTGGTCATCCTCAGGAACTAACGATTTTAATGATCGGATAACTTTACAATTACAATAAGCGATAACAAGATCCAAATATCTGTAATTTACATTAAAGGTTGTATTAAATTGTTCAAAATTATTAAAATTTAAAAAGTTATATAATGCCATTACTTGTAAATCGTCACAGACATCGATGTTAATGCTTGAGTTGTTATAGCAAATTGAATATTTCGACGCGTTTTTAATGTTAAAGTCACCGACAATAACGTATTTATCATCAGGGTTGCGTAGCACACATTCCGAGACACGTTCATAAAAATTAAGTAAGTCACGAGATTGCATGGGGCACTGTGGGAAATAACAACAATATATATGAAATCTTTTAACTGCTCCATGCACTTTAGTAGATAAACATAATGAAATAATGTCAGCGGTATGCTCACTATTGGATGCCACAACAGATACATCGGTAACGATTAATTCCTTTCGCACCGCAATAAGTACGCCACCACCCTTAGAGTCAAACGATATACAGCGAAAAATTCAGAGAAAAGTTCAGAATTAAAAATACTTGGGGTTAGCCACGTTTCACTTAAACAAATAATGTCATGTTCATTAGATAATACGTTACGATAAAACAAGTTGGTTTTAGTGCGTAAACCCCTAACGTTTTGATAATATAAGTTTAGATTAGCCATTATACAATAAATTGTAAACAATAAAATTTATAAAGTAACGAATGTAGATTTCATATATATTTTTAAGTGTATTATATATTTGTTTAAAAGCAAACATACCATAATAATTATTAAATAAACGCTTCCGAAATTCCACGAATAGATCATAATAATCTCCAAGGCTATAACATAGATATTGATAAAAAAAATCTCCGAAATCAAACAAAATCGCAATAAAATAATAAAACCCTACGCTTTATTATTTTATTGCGATTTTGTTTGATAATTCAATAATGTTACAATTGACCTTTCAAGTTCAATGATAAAAAATAACTCACCGGGACGATAAGCATCGGTCTTTGCAGAAAAAAGACGAATATATCGCATATCTACAAGTTTATCGGGGAAATAAAAAAATACCTTGCGGTCAACGCCTTTAAAGGATTTGGGGACCGGAGTTTTTGCACCGAAATCACCCGGCCTGTCTTAATTTCGACTGACAGAACTCATTGGCATCTCAAACATCCGATCGAACTCACTCGCCTGAAGTGTGAGGTATAATTTATTTCCAACTTCTATTCGGTTTGCTATTTCATTAATTTATTTTATTTCCAGAGGCTCGCTAAGTATGAGGGCTGTGGTTTGGAAATTCGGCAATAGGTCTTCGGCTAATTTACTACTTACATCTAGGATTACCTGAATAAAGTCCCATTTACACGGAAAGAGTTTCTCGTCTCGAAGATGCTATTATCGTAAGGATATAAAATAGTTGGATCGTGTAAACTTTTGTCAGAACACGATAATTTATGGCAGTCATGCGATAATCGCGTATGATTCTCGCCGCGAGAAACTCTCCCGGTGTAACTGGCGCTTAAGACCCCAGCCTGATCACGGAATATACATTATTCTTACTCAACAATATATCGCAGTTAGTTGACGTTCTTAATTATCTATCTTTATCATCGTCTGCAGACGCAGGAAGTCCACTGCTAGATATAAGGCTCCCTACTACCTGGGGATTACTTCTTCCACTCCTCACCTTCAATTCACTTTCACTCTCCATTCTTTATGACTGGGAAAGCAAGCACCTTTGGTTGTTTAGAATTTTTGAGTAAACACTCGTAAAAACGAGAGAAATTATAACTTTCCTTCAGGTGAATCATTTGCTCATTTACCTCTCTTGTGCTATATAAAGATTTAGCCTAACTCAAAACGCAGATGTTAAATATAATGATTTATTGATCATAAATAATCCGAAGTGTAATTTATGAGAGTCAGTGTCTGTGAAATTGGCGGAAAGAGAGATTTGAGGTCATAAGGTCTCGCAGAGGTCGTCAATGTTTGATATCAACAACTTTATTACCGAGCTCCAATTTGTGTGGACATTAACACCGTGATTTATTTAATTTAGATTACGGGTGTAGGGTTACCGCTGTTGCATTTTTTGGATCCTGATTACAAATTAATTACTGATCGTGTTATGGCTTCTGAATATTTCTATCTGGCAACTTAAAAATCTGGTCAATTTCCTCATTGATTGTCATTTGTAATCGTAAATGCTGATAGATTGTAAAATAAGTCAGCGATAGAAACATCACTGTGGAAATTATCAGGGGAGGCCTATATTCAGCAGTGGACTTCCTTTGGCTGATGGATGATGATGATGATGATGATGATAGAAACATGATTTTATAATTATTTTTGGGTACGTCTATTTTAATCTTAACCTACAATATTAAACATGTAGGTTTACATTCCTAAAAGTCATTCAAATTAGAAATTGCTAAAACATCTAACTCCAAGCGTGTCGTTTTATTCCTAATATTAGTTTGTTCGGGCTAAAAAGCGTGTATCTCAATCTAAAACATTTGTAATTCTGTGCGTTCTTTTATTTTTTGTTACCAGAAGCACGTGACAGCACAGGCTATTTTTTGCAAACGAAAACGTGGGAAAGAAGTACTCGTTAACATTATATTCCAGAGACATATGGATATACCTGTATTTTTTTTCTGGAGACTATCGCCATCACACCCACTACTGCAACTCCTGTAAGTTAGGATCTACAGTGGGCACGCATTGTAATGACACTGAGCATTGAAGCTCAGCGAGTCTCTCACAAAATCAATCATTAACTCCTATCATATATACCTATTATTTACCACAACACTGTGTAGAAAAATCCCAAAACGTCTACTATATCTATGTAAACACGTTTCGAGGATTCCATATTAATTTTGTTATTTAATTTACGATTTCCTCTCGTAAATAATCTGACCGAGTTATATAAGTTTAATAGCGGCATCCCTAGCGCGTGGTACATTAGCGGCCATCAGTCATCGGCCTCGGCTTCCGGTTACGTTTTGTGGTTCATTGCCTCGGTAGATATCCAATAGACGACCTTCACAGCATTCGGACTACTTACCACGTCCTACTACGTTACTGTCACAATTGTCCTGACACCATTGCTATTGTTGTAGCACAATATTCTACATTTTGTAAACAAAAAGAGCATTGGATAAGGTCACTGCAAAAAACACGAAACAATTTTGCAATTAGCAACATGTGTGCCAGCACCAATGCGTGGTCTGTTGGCGTTACAAAATCTCAATATATATTTTTTGCCTCGTCTCGTTTTATTCGCGTGCTATTAATTTCAAGGTTTTTAATTTTTATTGGTATAATTTGATTACTGAAGTATAACAAAAACTAGTCGGTAGCGATGTTTGTTTTTTAACTTGTTAAAAACCATTTGCCACGCTGTAAAACTTTACATGTGTAGAGAAGCCATCGTTCTTCTGTAATGACATAAATGTTCAAAGTTAGAATCATTAATCATATCGTTTTCCGTCCTTTTGCTTTTCTAAGTATTATAAGCGTATTTTTCTTACCCACCACATTTTGTATACATGTTGAATAATTTGTTAGGGCATTCTTTTTATTTGAACATTTCAGTTTTTCGGAACGTACCGTCTTTTTTTTCTGTCCAAAACATACAAGTTTATTTGAAATTCAACGCTTTTTTCCTGGATGTTTCCCAAGCAATCTGATTTGGACACAGTGTTGGTTACTTCATGGACAGTATCCGTTGTTAAATTGATTCCAAAAATTGCGTTCTCGTCGGCGAGTTAACTGGGAGGCAAATAAATGTTTTTTTTATTGCATCGGTTGCAGCAGACGCCAATCATTGGTTTGACATTCAGACGGTCTAGCTTGCTCCTCACATTGTGTACATTTGACGGCCAAATGCAGGTCTTCTTGTCGCTAACGAGCCAACGTCGACTCACATTTCAAACAAAAAGAGGTCATTTTCGTTCGGTGCACCGTTTCGGGAGATTGCATTCGATACCCGAGCCCGCAATTCGTAATGACCGTGCATTTCGTACTCAAGGGCAAGGGTACCAATTATTATTCGTTTAGATCTTTCGACCGAATGGCAACTGAAAGACTTATCCTCTATTGTTAGAGGCGATATGAATTCGCGGTCGAGACTCATTGTCTTTCTGCTGTCATCATTTTCAATTTGCGGGGCTACGTCGAAATAGAACGAATTGCCTCACCTCGGTCGGGAACCGCAGACTTCAGAGACCCTGGGAACATAAAAGCCTATTTTACGGTGCATACTGCAGTGACTATCCAATATGACAAAATTAACAGCGCTTTCGTCCGATTAACACCAAAACAAAAAACATGAATGAAAATAGAAATTAATATAAATTAGCAGTAATCATTCTGTGGCCTGTTGGTAACAGACCAGACGCGACCACATGTTCACGGTGGTCTCGGGTTCAAATCTTAGGGCATACGTCTGACTTTTCGGAGTTATGTATGTGTTATAACAGTGAAGGAAAATATCGTGATGAAACCTGTATACCGTAGCGATTTTTAAGAATTTTTGACAGTATGTAAAGTCGCCAACCCGCACTAGGCCAGCATGGTGGACTATACGGCCTAACCCTTCCAATCGGACTCTCGGTTGTAGAAGAGGCCCGGGCCCTGCAGTGGGATGTATGTGGCCTGATACAGTCATTCTATGGCTGAAGTTGACCACAATAATATAAATATTAACGAACGTACAGAAATACGTATCTATAAAAATAATTTAGCAACACTAGTCTGTCTTACACTCGTATTCAATAAAAAGCAACATCATCTCAATTAAAATGTAATAAAAACAAACACGGCAAAGGTTCCGATAGCATGTCATGTTAACAATATGAATGCAAACATTATTAATGGACGGAACGAAATATGGGCATGACGAATGAAGAACATCGTCATGTCATTCTGCGGTCCTTACCTGCTGTACAAATTCATTAACATATACATGTTTAGAGCGTTGTGTGATTGTGTTGAAACCTTTATGTTCAGTTTTAATTTTTTTATTGCATAGGTCCGGCTAACGAACAAACAGTTCGCCTGATAAGCGATCACTGCCGCCCATGACCATCCACAACACTTGGTTCATAGATGTTTTGCCCTTAAATCAGTAAGGAACGGGAAGGAAGAAGTATGGGAAGAGGATAGGAGTGTTAGGCATCCGGCAATGATAAAAATACATAAAATAAAAAGAACAGTATTTTTTTATGTTACCAGGTTAAAACTTTGAGATACATTCACGATAATACACCCAACAGTCACACACATATTCCTGACCCCACATTAAGATCAATTAAGTCTTGTGTCGAGGGTATATTTATTTGTGATAGTGGGTTTTCGGTCTCACAAAGACCCAGACCCGAGACAAATACTTGTGGGCCTCACAAACATTTGTCTCGGTGCGGGGATGGAACCCGCGGCTCCCGTTTCACAGCCGACGTCTAACCAACTGCGCCACGGAGGCTGTCTGTAATGACGATGTTTGTAATGACACCTACAGTCCTTCATATTAATATGTACTTATTTATTGACTTACTCTTACGTTTAACAGTAGGTATTTTGAGGCTGAAGACAATGATGAATCGAAGTGTTACGTCGCTCCCAATAATAATTATGTCTTCCATAAAATGAAAATAGTGGTGGAAAATGAATATAGGTACATTAGATAAATTTGATCTTCGCGTAGAGACGAAAGTAACTGTATTTTATCATGGTCACCCCGCAGAATACAAAATTTGCATACTTTTAATAATCTCTGCAAAATTATCTTTACGGAGTTAATTATTTATAGGTATAATTTTGGCATAAATATAAAATATTTACAAAGTACATTAATATTTTTACCAATTCGTGTAAGATTTATCGTACAATTCATGTTTATTTTTAATTTTGAAATTGTAGTTTAAGTTGACTTATGAATTGTAAGTTTTTATTTGTGCAATATAAATACAAAAATATCTCGAATAATTAATAATAATTTATTTATCACTGCAAGCTAGCAAGGCCCATAAAAGCGTCTATGAGACAAAACATCTTGATTTTTTATCATTGCACATAAAATGGAATAGTGACATTGATGGTCCATAAAATTATCAAGTAACCAAACGATGCGAAATAAAAGATAAAAGAATCAAGGCTCGGACGACCTTCCTACGTCTCTCGGACATAAAAGTGGGAAGAGAATGATGTCGAGGTCAACCGAGAACAAACAATTTAACTTTGTACGTTCAACGATCAAACTAAATGATCCTATTCGTAAATATCTAATTCATGTTACGTCACTGCCTTCAGATAGGGACATAGTCACGATAGAATGTTGATCTCTTGGGTCTTACTCATATGTTACCAAAAATTACGTTTTCTCTAAGTTTAGGCGTGGAAACCGAGCAAACGGTTCGGTCTGTATCTGTATCAGCCCATATACGTCCCACTGCTGGGCACGGGCCTACTCTACAATCGAGAGAATCGATTGAGAGTGGTTTGAGTAAACGGTTCACCAGATGGTAAATCATAACCGCTGCCCTTTAACATTTACAATAATTCGATGGGAGCTGCGTTGCTGTTTGGCTGGTAGGTCTCTCATATATGAGAGGCCGCCAGGGTAGGCACCACTGTAATGTCTATTTCTCCCGCCAAACAGCAGAGTAAATGCACTGTTGTGTTCCGGTTTGAGAACATTGTAGCCAGAGTAACTCCAGGACCTAATGAGACTTAATATCCCATGTCTCAGGGTGGCAAGTGCAGTGGAATGCCAAGCATTGCTTTGTTATTCACGGTGTTTGGTTTTGGTCCGGTCCATGAGCGGTAGTATCGCTAACCATCAGGCGAATGGCAAGCTCGTCTCGTTATTCAACGCAATAAAAAAAGACAGGAGTACGAAAGGAGTATTGGGCCTCAGGATCAAAATATATAATATGAAAACACTCACAAATTATATCCATTAAATCATATTGTTGCTAACGAGGTATTTTTTTGTGAAAATGTGTGTTTTCGGTTGTCCGGCCTTGTGCTTGTTTTTAATTTTATCTCCGGCTGAGACTTTCACTCGTCTATCAACGAGCGCAGGGTCGATGATCTCATTTTCGTTTTCCATTGATATCAGATGTAAATTTTGTTTTGTGCTGCACCGGACCGTCACATGTAGACTGATTAGATGCTCCACATATTTATTTTGTTGACCTAAATGTTTAAGAACACGGTCATGTCTAACACAGAGTACGTGCTTCGGTAATTTGAAATACATTTCGTCACCATCATTATTATTATCGTCAGTCACAGTATTGTGTAATCTTCTGCATGATTCTGCGGAACATGCGTCGATCTCTCCAAAAAAATCTATAGCGTCTAATTGGAAGTAGACCGAATTCAGCAACCTCCCTAATATTTCTTTACAAACGCAATGAAAGTGAATTGTTAAAAACACGACGAAGTCAATGAAAGTGATTATCGCAATCTTTTCCCTTCACGCTCAGTAAATATTTATCAATTTAAATATGCCATACGATAAGGCGTTCAAAGAACCATTCCGTTATTATTTTATATTAAACTCCACTCCAAATACTCAAGTAGGTTAGAATGTAATACGGAGCTCAATAGACGCATAACTTGATTTTACCTGTTCATCCAGATCAGATTCCCGGTAGTCGGTGCAGGATCGCGTGTTCGGAACGCTTTGAATGATATTGCATAACACTGCTGCAAATATTAGCATGCATCGTTCAGCCTTGCCAACGTTATCACGAGCTTCCCGGACCGCTGTCTGGGTGACCTTTGTGATCGTCGCTCGGAAACTAGGTCGTCGGCTTCTGACCTTTTGTTTGTGTTGCAGCGGATTGAAAAAGATAAACGCGCGAACGCCGCCGATGTTGGCCGAACTATCGCCGAATGGTGCTCGGGTACAGTCCTAACCTATTTCTGTTGCGACGGGATTGTTGTAGATCGGCGATTTGTCAACATTGTCGTTTGCCTCGTTTGTTGTTTCGAATAGTTTGAGAGGGGTTTTAAAATCAATTTATAATTACTTCTTTATAAAACATTCTATGGCATTTGAAGTGAGGGAATTCGCACTACACAAGCGTGATGGATTATGTCTTCACCTTTCTCAATATTATAGTAGTCCTGTGTGCGGGATGTTCATGGGCTGGGTCTTTGTAAGTTAGGTACTATTCATTTTGTTCAGGGTATTTGACTTTTAGTTTTTTTCATCTTGGTGCAGGGGCTTGTAAGATGTTTTGGTCGGACGCCAAATTTTTTATCGAACTTTTCAGCAATTTTCAAGTAGTGTTGAGGGGTGCGGCGGCCTTTCTTCGCCAAAGTGTGAAGTATCAATACAGGGGGCATTCTCCTAGGTCTGCGTGGGTACAGCTGTTGTAAACGTCTTCGTATGTGAACGTGATGATTTGTGAAGATTTTTTATATTCTTATTTCAAATCGAACAGAGACACTTGTTCAATGCTGCTTAGGAAAACCTTATATACACATATCGTTACATCTACTTCTACCACAGGCTCTTCCGGATTGTAGGCGAGATTTTAATTTGTTCAAATCAATGTTTTTTAAACGATATAATAGTAATATTAATGAGATTATTTCAATAGAATATATTGGAGATATTATAGTACTTCGCCCTCTCTCAATCGAACTCTCGATTGTAGAGGAGGTCCGTGCCCAACAGTGGGACGTATATGGGCTGATACAGATTATAGTACACATTTCTTTTACTTTAGATTCATAATACTTCTTTTTGGCTATTTATGTGACAGTTATAGTTCCAGTTTTGACAATGACATGTGTCACACAGATACACACTTAGACATTTCTCGTATTTTATTCCGTTAGAAAACTCGAAAATGCCATTAAAACTAGAAATCTGCGGCATTACTGCCTTCCATTTATAATTTAATTTTTATATACACTTCTTAGCAGACATTAATAAAAAGCTATAGAAAGTCATCGTACATGATAATGTCGACTTACAATTCAAAATTTTACGCACAAAAATTATGATCATGATTTCAAAATTATACTCTATTGCAATCAACCGATTGTTATCACTGGTGGTAGGTCTCTCATATGTGAGAGGCCGCCTGGATAGGCACCATCGCAATGTCTATTTCTTCCGCCAAACAGCAGTGTAAACGCATTGTTGTGTTCCGTTTTGAAGGACATTGTAGCCAGTAACTACTGGACATGATAGGACTTAACAACTTATGTCTCAGGATGGCGAGCGCAGTGGAATGCCAAGCATTGCTTCGTTATTCGTGGTATTGTTTGGTTCATGAGCGATCGTATCGCTTACCATCAGGTGAATGGCATGCTTGACTCGCCATACATTGCAATAAAAAAAATATGTCTCGTAAGTATTGATGGAAAGTAACAGCGTTGTTATGAAATTACAACATATCAATTTAGTAACCTTCAAAAGACGTTAATACGTCTACTTATACCTGCGACCTGACGAGTTGTATTGATCTTATTATGAATACTGGTATTCATAATAAGATCAATACAACTCGTTGTTTTATACTAGCTTAACAAAGTAAGTACAATGTACCTATAGCCAGCAGACTATAGATTTTAGTTGACAATAAGTGCGGTTCAGATAGAGTATTCATCAATGCGAGAAATCTGTCACCAGTCGACACAATTATGCCAGGATCATTGTATCCCGACATACAACTGTGAACCCGAAAAGCAACATACGTACGTAGGTGACTATGACGTTGCCTTATCGTTGTGTAGGTGGTTACTATCCGGACGAATGCGAATGTCCTACCACAGGTTTGCCATTGCAAAAGTAAAAAAACACTTAAAAATTAACTATTAACATCTTCAATTAGATTAACAAGTTGAAAAAGCAGTGGACGGGCACATAGCTCGTAGAGCTGGAGTCGAACGGTTCTGGAATGGAGGCCAAGGACGAGCAAGCGAAATGTCGGACTTCCACCCACAAGGTGGGAGGCCTATGTTCAGCAGTGGACTTCACGTGGCTGAATAGAGAGAGAGAGAGAACATCTTCACGGCTTATAAATTGATTGCTTGTCCGTCCAAGAGCAAGATGTCGGAAAAAGGTTATTTGTACTTACTATACTTTTCCTTCTTAGTTTGTATACTTTTATGACTGCCTCAGTTTATTACTTATAAATCCATCCCATTGTTTTCTGTAAGACATTGCCGTTGAGCGATAAGACCGCCAATTGTACTTTTACGTTTATGATTTCTCATTGTATTTTTTTGTGTGTGTTAAAGTACATACATACATAAACATCACGCCTTTGTCCCAAAAGGACAACCAGGACACCAACGGAAGACGCAAGGCGAAACGTGGGCCAATCACGATGTGATAGGGGGCGAGCCTATCGCCATATTGGGCACAAATTCCTGCCTCCGGGCTGATAACTAATAGAAAAATCCAATATCACTTCCCGACCCGGAATTCGAACTCGATACCACAGCTTTGTAATCGTACTTTAGTACAACTACAGCACCAAGGCCGTGTGTATTAAAGTGTATGTAAATAAATAAAAAGAGATTGTCTAAGGGCGTTTGCATACGGAGTTTTTGTTTTAATTTATAAGAGCCATCGTCACGAATTATACGGCTCTATAGGCATTATATCTGGCAATAAAACTGTTCACTACGCAGTTTAAGTGATTTATGATGTCTTGAAACTTGGTAGCTTGATTTTCTGGATGTTTCCGCGTTGTAATTAAAAATATAGTTATGCCAATGTCATTGTCCTTTGAATGGCGTAGATCGTGGGATCAAAACCTACAAAAATACATTCTTGTTATGTTGACCTATCAAGGATAAGTTATTGAACCTTATTCCTAGTTTATGTTATTTTGCAATGACAACTACCACCATCATCATCAGGGCGTTGCAGTCCAGTGCTGGACGTAGGCCTCTCTCAAGATACACCACAGAGCCCGGTCAGCTGCTTTATGCAATAGTCGCTGCCGGTCCTCTTGAGCAAGTCGTCCCGCCATCTGGCCAGAGGATGTCAATGACAACAGTAATTATTAAATCCTAATGTAACGAGGCCTCGGGGACAACAAAAAAGCGTTGACACTCTCTAAAAGACAAATTCGCGCCTAGTTTATAATGTTAATTTAATTTTTTAATTTTAATACATTTTATCTCAATTTAATCCCATTTGTATTGTATCAGCCCATATAAGTCCCGCTGCAGGGCACGAACCTCCTCTACAATCAAAAGTACGATTGAGACTGGTGGGGCCATATAGTCCACCACGCTGGCGTAGTGCGGGTTCGCTGAGTTTTACATACCATAGGAATTATTACAAATCGCTATGGTATGCAGGTTTTCTCACGATGTTTTCCTACACTGTTATAGTGCGTGGTGATTGACTATTAATACAAACATGACTCCGAAAAGCCAGAGGTGTGCCCTGGGATTTGAACCAGTCGCGGGTTAAACCCATTAAAACCTGATTCCAACAAGCAAAAAACGGTTGTATACATGCACAATCGTGATCAAAATGCATTTTACCAGTAAAGCACAGCACGAGTAACCCAATCAGTGTTAACCGCAGGTGTAGTTACCATTAAACCCTCAATTAACTTTGTTTCGTTGAGTTGTAGTTAAGGGCCGCATCATGTTGTCACTGCTGACGTATGATGTGGACAGCTGAGCTGCAATTATGCTCACGACCTGTTTATCTCACGGGCAAACAATTGAATAAAAAACTAAGATAATTGAATTGCGGGATTTTTGTTAGAGCAAACGTGAGTCAGAGATATTCTAAACTGAGCACTACGTTTTTGGATTGTCGTTTTTCTCACAGAAACTGTTTTTTTTAAGTGAGTACCTAGTACTGACAATGCCTTTTAAGCCTTGTACTGTGCAGTTCAATTAGTATATAATGGAGAGCATCCCAGATATACAGGGTATATAAAGACTGCGACCGAAATCGAAATCAGGTGGTAGTTTTAGTGACTACAGACACGATGCAACTAACATTTTTGCAAAAAATAGGCGACGATTTTTTTTTGTAATTTTTTCCCATCATCGTATTTGGTAAATACATACATTTTCCTAAAAAATAATGTACACCGCGTATACTCCACCGTACTATATCGTCTTTTTTAAAAGACGATATAGTACGCAGGGCTTTAAATTATAATGTTAACAAAAACTACGAATTTACCACCCAAACACAATGATATTAAAAACATTACAAAAAAAATCGTCGCATTTTTTGCAAAATTTTTAGTTGAATCGTGTCTGTAGTCACTAAAACTACCACCTCGCTTCATTTTCGGTAGCAGTCTTGATATACACTGTATAGACTGAACCCAACGCGCAACGTTTTGCATGGTTCAATGATAGTTTGCCATCTTGCATAGTATCCGGGTAGCTTAAAATATGCAGTCACTGACAAAATGAAAAAAAAATGCCTTTCTCTGGCTTATCAACTATTTCTGACTAATCATGTCGCTCCGTTTCTGTATTCATGCGTGAAAGAATGACAAACAAACACACTTCTGTACATATAAGTTTATAAACACATATTTTGATTGCACGAAAAGACCTGAATTCAAAATCTGGGTAAATTTTTGGGTGAAATTAATTTGAAATAGCTATCCGACGCTCGTAATCATTTGGCAAGGCAGCGATCGTTTTAATCCGCGTTAGAAATCCTGCGATTGGTTGGAAATTGCTGACACTAGGCTATTAGACTAGACACTAGTCCAATAAAACCCATCCGTCCATTAACCTGAATTGAGTCGGCGTGGTAGTCTAAAGTAAAGGATCTAAATATGGGCAATATAAAGTTTTAAGTGTGTAACGTTTTTATGTATGTATAATGCATATCACATATTAATTTTAACCAATCGCCTATCGGATTTTATTCGATTAACAATATTTAAATATTAATTTGATTGAAATCGAATTAATAACCAAGAAGTAAAAACATTTCTTTTTAATTAATAGTGAGCGGAGAAACAAATTAGAAAATATAAACAATCTTGATCCTCATCAAGATCAGCAGTAGTAATTCTACACCATAGACTTGTAAGTGACTCCGACCTATTTTTAGAATCAACGTTAAAACAAGAGCTCAGTTAACAGTAATAAATTAATGTATCCATAATTAACGCTGGGTTAACAAAAATCTAAAAACAAATAGGTCAAATTAAAATAGGTCAAGGAGACTGCTAGCGAAAAATATCGTCTCCTTACTCGTAACATATCGTGCAGTATTTTTATATTCGAATGAAAAATTACATTATCACGTGAAAATAAGCAATATATATATGTATGTAAAATATAATTGGCGAGATACACTATGCTATGTGAATTGTGAGCCGGCCAAATACAATACAGAGTACCTGAATTTGACCCTCAATGTGGCAAATGAAATGCCTAACGCATTATTAGAGCCTGCAGAAATAAGACCTAGATGCTAAACATAGACTTCTAGCATATAAAAATTAAGACAAAAATTTTGAATAAGGCGAATAAAATCTGTCCCACATGGATTTCGGAAAATAGGTCAATGATAACCTGTGCATAAATTCCAAGGTCACCACCACACTAACTCTTTTTACTAAAATTCTTAAAAAATAAAAGACCAACACACCAGATCGATAGTAAAAAGGACATTACGTCATAGTAACGTGTGTGGGGCGTTCAATTTGGTAGTGACGTCGTTTCGGCCCGCACGGGCAGTGCATATCCGCGTTGGAGGGAGGGGGGGTGACCTAGTTCTCATGACCAGGTCGCACGCAGCTCGACCTGCAATAGTGACTAATACGTAATTGAATCCGACAATGATAGCAACACTGGCTAATTAGGACATAATAATTGCCGATGTCGATACCGTCAGGTGTATTTATGGAGGCAATTTTAGTATTACTTACAGGACGATAGCTTTGAAATGTGATTTTATTGCATAGATCCGATAAATTAGTAAGACGATCTGACGATGTAAGATCGATGTTAATCATAAACGTCTACCTATTGATCATAATCATAGGAATGTTCGTGTTAAGTGTCGAACGCTAGACTACAAGGTGGACGAAAGACCTAGTTAAGATCGCAGGAAGTCGCTGGATGTAGGCGGCTTCCAACAGGTCGATGTGGAAATCCTTGGGGAGGCTTGTCTTCAGCAGCGGACTTCCTGTGGCTGAAGAGACAGAGAGAGTTAACAACGTTTCATAATTAATGCTAAAGGAAAAGAAATATTTTTGGATCTTAGGTAATCCTACTGACCAAATAGCAATAACCCGTGAAACAGTGAATAAATACGTAAGAATGTCAAAATATGGAAGTGAGCTGCATGAGTGCAAAATGCTCATTTAAGGTATATGCTAAATATTACATTGTTTTTATTAGTTTCATCGAGGACTGCTAAAGTCTACAGGCAATCAAATGCCAAAACGTAAGAACCACCCATAAGCAGCGGTTGCGGCTCAAACACAGCAAAGAATATTCGCCCATAAATGTCTCAGGTGGCCACTCAACTCGACAGGTAAATGGCATCGTAAAATTATGTTTTCATTGCCAACGATGGGACATCAAAGTATTGGGAAACCGTCCAAGTATCAAATTACAGTCTCGTGCGGTGGCGTAGAATGAGGCTGACGTGTTGTTCACACGTGTAACTAGATTAAGTAGAACCAACCTTAGATACTTTGGAAGTAAATGTACAGTACGGTAAGTCAAGACGATGCTGGGTTTTCAGTTTACAAAGAGCGTTTGTAAGGAAGGTTTACAAATATAGTTTGGGATATGACGTTCATAGATGTTCTGCGAGGGTTTCTGACATTGGTTTTCAGTTTCTCTGGTCTTTAACCCGGCTCACTGCAGATTGTGGCCGGGCTGGGGCCCTAACAAAACCTACGTCAACAAACTGACTAAAACCCCCTCGATGACCTTCACGCGCATTATAGGTGGCACTGGCAATCCCAGGACGAGCAATGCCCCGATATACGACAATATACGCCCGGCGCAAAACTGTTGCTAGTCCTTCCATTGTGGAGGGCCTGAATGCCCCACACTTATTATTTTTGTATGTCCGTTTGAGATGTTGTGGGTGTCCACGACAGAAGCTAGCCCATGCGTTTTATCACACATCTCGGAGTTGTTACAAGTGAGGGCGCACTGTCCCCGCAGTTTGCCCAACGACCCCGAAATAATATAATACCTATCTCGCATACCTAATTGAAGGAAAACATCGTGAGGAAACCTGCATACCATAGCGATTTGTATAAATTTCTATGGTATGTAAAAGTCCGCCAACCCGCACTAGGCCAGCGTGGTGGACTATATGGCCTAACCACTCTCAATCGAACTCTCGATTGTAGAGGAGGCCCGTGCCCTGCAGTTGGTCTTATATGGACTGATACAAAAAAAATATACCTAATTGGTTTCGATCATACCTAACGATTGAATTTATTTCACCTATATTATTATTCTCTATCAGTATTCTTAATTTAGAATACACAAATATTTGTTTTGGTTTTCGGCGTTGGAAACTTAGAATAGCAAAAAGTTTCTCATAGTGTCTGATACCTACGACACAAAACTTAGTATCTTAAGGGGTTGGACTATACGTGTAACTGTATTTATATAGTTGTTTATATTTAATTGGGCATTTATTGACTCCATCTTAATCTCACTTCCAAACATCACCTTACTGTTCCTCCGTCTACTGTAACTCGAGGGATCACTTGAATCGCAATTTTCCGATTTGTGAGCACAGAAATTTCGTTTAATTTTGATTTGGTTTATATATGTGATGGAGTTACGCCCACTATTTTAATTACTTTTCAAATGAACCTTAATTTTGTGTATTAATCAAATGTTTAAAGATACACGTTTCACGACTATATTTTCGAGTAGGTGTATAATTAGTTGTTTGAATTATATCTATTGATATCCTAGAATCTCTACATACTGGAATTAAACTTATCTAAACTTTTGTTATGATAATGGGGATTAATCTTTGAAACTGATATTTATTTATATTTTTTAAGATAGAGTAAACATTTGCTCATTGTCATGTGTATACACTTAATAACGCAAGATACAGGCCATCGCCTTCCAAATTCTTCCAAAATGACACTTGAATAGTGCCAACCCGCACTAGGCCAGTGTGGTGGACTATATTGCCTAACCACTCTGAATCGTACTCTCGATTATAGAGTAGACCCGTGCCCTGCAGTGGGACGTATATGGGCTGATACGTTCATACTTGAATATAAGCAATTATACCAAAAAGTATACAATTTATTGTATTCTCGATACGTATTAGTCGTGTACCGGCAAAATTCGCGAATAACAAACACATAGGTACAACATTGTGGCATTGAATTCACTGTATCCGTCAAATTAGCATCTTTTATTTTACTTCACAGTGCCGGTCAATGACCCCGTGGTGTGAGTGTTACTTCAAATAAGATCCAACCTTTGATAAACCGCTCCAGTGATATACGAATCCGGGATAAAAGTACTTTTAGTTTTACTAATAGCTGGAGGTTTTTTGAAATATCTGTTTATTCTTACTGTATAGCTATGAACTATGCAAACAGTTTATCTGATTCTATGCGATTATTATGAACTTTGAAAATCTAGAACTATTGGATCGTAGCTACGATCCAATATTTCTAGATTTTCAAGCAGCTGGCAAAGCTGCCAGCTTCTGAAAATGAAAGGAGAAATGGAAGGCAACATATAGGAGGCGGAAAGGGATGTTGGGCCTTGAATAGTTGTTGTTTGATTTCTTATTGGTTGAATGAGGCTGATTAAACTTGAATACAAGAGAGTGGTGTAAAAAGGACAATCACATCAAGAGACTAAAAACGGTTACTTTTTAAAAACTTTCTGGTAGACTAAAATCGGACTTTGTAACAAACATTTTTATTTTACTCAGTTTTCATCTATAGGTGTTAGAGCTTAAAACCTCCTAGTTTGTAATAACTTGTAATAACTTACATAAAACGGACTATTATATTTAAAAAAAATATCAGTAACGCAAAATAATAGCTTGAACTAAATATAACACACAAATATTTGTGTTGTGACCACACGCGAGTATCGATCACACCGGACTCTCGAATTACAATACAACGTACGTTGTCAAAATAGATTAATGGCTTTTACATGATAGATACATCCAACAATACGTGTAATGTTATATTCTGGTATACCCTATTAATAGGGATGAGATATGATATAACAGAAATTACTATGAAAGCGGGTCGGACGTTGCTTCTCTGCGTGATTATTTGAGGAGTCGCTTGATATAACCAGCCTCCTAGTTTTGGATTTTTTTCAGAATATATCTTCGGTGGATCAATATGATAATCATGAGTAATTATTAAATCCATTCGCGAAAATCGGGAGCAATAGGGGTTTCGCTAACCTAATTTTATTTCATTATTTATTTGACATACAGTAAATTATACTCAAACTCTAAAATCGCCTCCTTATTCATTAAAACTGTTAACACCTGTCAGCTTTTTTAATTTTTCACATTGTCTCACAAGTATAACATTTGTGTCATAGCCAGCGTACGAAATAAAATAAATCAATTATTTATGCTGCTCTACTTTTTAATTGATACATAAAACAGCATTATGTCCGGTATATACCTTGTCAATTACTTTACGACTCTGGGGGTTACTCTATGATCCGAAACGAAACTCGAAAGTTCGGAAGTCGCACGTAAAACTGTAATGTGCCACGGATGTGCCTAAGTGCTTCGAAAAATCTTCGAATCCTCTATCATACGTCCTAAATATAGACTTAGTTCGGAGTATATGATAAGTATCACAGAGAATAGTGTTGATTTTTAGAAGTGGAAAACTTATAACTTACTTCAGACGTCGAATGTCCGAACATTCGAGTTTCGTTTCGGATCATAGAGTAACCCCCTAACTTCGACACGAAAGGCTCCGAAATCCTTTACTAAATAAAGCCTAGTCTAAAAATATCTTCCTAAAAGCAACATCCAATTGTTCTAAATATACCGTAAAGCAAGCCTCGGCGTTAAGCCCTATTTACACGGAAAGACTTTCTCGCCTCGAAGGTGCGATTATGGAATTGATATGAAAAAGTCGCATCGTGTAAACATTTTTGTCAGAACACGATACGCTATGGCGATTATGTCATGCGATAATCGCATACGATTCTCGCCTCAAGAAAGTCTCTCCGTGTAAATGGGGTTTTAGTCTTACAGAGAGCGGAATGACATTCACGGGCGATCGAGTCCGCAATTCGCTTCGGTACACATAGGAAATTCGGATATCCGCCGCAATTCGACACAGACTAAATTGATTATCCTTACGTGAGACCTTGCTGTTTTGTTTGTACTACTTTTTGGATGATTTTATATTTTAGTTGTATTATTGCTAGATTGAGGTTGCGGGAGGTCGTTGGATGCAGCCCGATTTAGACAGGTCGGTGTGAAGATCCTTGGGGACACCTATATTCAGGAGTGGACTCCCTATGGCTGAAAAGAGAGAGCGAGTTCTTTACTTAACAGGCGTTCGTCTGAAAGAATTTGGTGAAGAATTTATAGAGGCGTGCCGTACGTCGCTATGTTAATAAGTCACTTATCATCATGAACCGTTTGCTTATTTGACCATCCTATAATACAACACAAAACATTCAGTATAGTTAATAATAGTTATTTTGAGCCCCAATTTGGAACCAATATTGGCACAACGTACAAACATTTGCCGTGAGAACCTTTCATTTCTCAGTCGGAAGTATTTAAATTGCATAACATATTGTCTTCCAACCGTTATTTCTAATGAACCAGTTACAAGACAAGTAATAAGAATGGGTTTCATAAATAAAATTAATGAGTTTTTAGTTAATTTGAGATAATATCTAGACTAACAAATGAAGATTGATTAACTGTCTGCTTCTTAGCCCTGTCAAGCTTCAAGGTTTAAATATAAGCTCAAATGAATCGGAATACCGTTTCACACCAGATACAACGGCAAGGAATCACTGAATCAGAGCCTTGTATAAATGCCAGATGTAATTAAGGTATTATCGACCGTTTATTTGCATTCCAAGTGCTCGTTTCAATGTCTATACGAAAGTATAAAAATCACACGATGAAGATTAAAGTGACCTACATAAAAAGTTTTCTGGCAAATTCCAAACAAAATGTTTTGCAATTGGGTCTTTTTTTTATTGCAATGGATGGCGAGACGAGCATGCCATTCGCCTGATGGTAAGCGATACGACCGCTCATGGACAGTAGCAAAACCAAACAACACCATGAATTACAAAGCTATGCTTGGCATTCCACTACACTTGCCACCTTGACATATAAGTTGTTAAGTCCCATTATGTCCAGTAGTTACGCTACGGTCTACTGGTGTTTTGGAAATGGATGTAATAAAACATAAAGTGCATGCCATTGGTAAAATATAAAGAAATCCTATCACGGGGTAGACAAATAATGGAAAGGTTAATTTAAATTTCTGGTCATAGACTAGACAAGGTCTATGTGAGTTTTTTAGGGAAAGCCTAACTACAGTGAACTTATACTACTTGAAAAAGATGATAATATTGATAAAGAGATCCGAAAACTTCCCTATAAAATTACATTTTCGCTTAGCAACAGATGCGAAGAAGTAGAGTAGATACGCTCAGCATTTATATACTGGGAATTGAGCGTAAAACTCAAATATTATGTCAATACCCTTCTCTGCTTATTTAGGTCCATTTGCACTCAACTTCGTCCGGGGCAAGTAGAGTGCGGACAAGTAATAATAAATTTAAATTAAATTAAACAGACATTTAATTTATTATGTCTATTGATGTTTGGTGTAATGCCGTAACCGTTAATTTAAATTCGCCCTGATCATATAATTTCGTGGTGTGATACAAACATGATAATGAAAATTCTTTGATTTTTTTCTCAATTATTTCTTTCAATAACACTAATTTCTAAAGTCTTCAGTTGTGACGCGTAAAAAATCATTTTGTTAGCCCTCTTTAACGTTGAAAACAACGGAATCATCGGATTGTTTGATCATTCCGCTGTAGACATGCGTTTGATAAACATTTAGGATGCATTCGTGATTCGTCACCATGTTCCCGAGGGAAATATGTGTATTGTAAAGTGGGTACATTACGATGCGTCGACTGTAAGCACATACTGTAAGACAAATGTTAAACAAACGAGCCAGTACAGTTTTTGCCGTAATTTCATATGGCATAGGAAAATTACGGCGGTCACAAATCATACAGTAAAATGCATTGCATGTTTGTTATTCATTCCTTGTTATGTCTCGTAACAAGGTGTGACATCAAATAGTTTTTTGTTAGCGGTATTGTGTTTTGTTTCAAATTATGTTTCTAGGCGGGGAGAAACTTATTAGGAATGTTCAATTGCAAAACATTCAAATATTAACCAAATACATATTAGATACTCAAGGATACTTAACATTATGAACTCTTGATTTACAGTTTTTCGACCAGTTATATACAGATTGGACTAAATACATATGATTCTACGTATGTTATCTTCAATCTAAAACTTAACTTCAATGTAAAATATATTGAAAAATGTCTTCTATTAATTATTTTAATCAATTTACATCTTGACAGTAGACTGTGCAGCAGACCTTAATATCCAATATAATTATTGTATAACAAATCCTACCATAATCCAAGATTCAGACAAGAAGGAATTAATTCAAAGATTAACACCATTCGCGCTAACGTTAAATATAGGCCGTCTGCGTTCGCGACGGAATCACGCGTTCTAATGGAGTCCTTAGCTAAACACTGACTCATAAGATCTATTTCTTATTTTCTAAGAATAAATCCAAAAGTGCATACGAATGAGTCATTGCACACTAAAATGATGCTTAGCGGGTCGATGACCCGATGATCTTCACAACATGCCTTAGTGACGAGATGTTTGTGCTAACGTGTTTGCTCTGCGCTGTTTTATGATATCAGCGCTGGTCTTCTGTCTGTGTCGTGGGCGCATTGTGTGACTCACAAAAGAATTCAGGTTTCCGTTGATTACATTTTCTTTTCGATTGTTGACCTCCTTGTTCTGGTTTAATTTCTAAAATTGGTATTATGGTCTTAAGCCAATTATCAATTTTGTTATGGTCAATTCGACAGCCTCCGTGGCGCAGTTGGTTGGACGCCGGTTGTGAAATGAGAGACCACGGATCCAATTCCCGCACCGAGACCAATATTTACGTGAACCACAAGTATTTGTTTCGGGTCTGGGTGAATGTGAAACCGAAAAGGCACTCGTAGTTTCTGATACCCACGACACAAGACTCGATCTTAGTGTGGGGTCACGAGTATGTACGTGATTGTTGGGTGTATTTATTTATTTTTAATAACCTAAGGTGGTTGATAATAGTGTTACCATTATAAACTGCAGGTCGGCAACTATAGAGACAACAACAGATTTTGGTTTTGGTTCTATAAATAGAACCTGTAAATGTTTCTCATTATTACTCTCAATTGTAGAGTAGGCCCGCGCCCTGCAGTGGGACGTATATGGGCTGATACAGATACCGACACAGAAAGGTCTCCTTTTCTAAAGCCACTGCTGAACACAGGCCTTCTCCGATTGCCATAGCGACCTGTTGCAAAGTATACCAGATAATAATAAAGGTTCAATGTCAATTTGAAATACTCTACCGTTACGTAATTGGTTTTCTATCCTTCCTTTTACAGGTCGTAAGGCTATTTCCACGTATGGGCAGATTACTGTTATTGCATGATATCACTTTCAGTTAGTCACGAATTTGAAAGTGCATTTGAATATTGTTATTGCTAACTGATTGTCTATATTTCTACAATAACTCTGTTTATTTTGAAAGAGAAGTTAAGCTTGAAGATAATGCTAACTAAGATATAAGGTATTTCATAGTTTATAGTAAAAATAGTCGTCTTATTAGTCTTGTGCCAGCATCATTGAGTTTTAAACATGCAGGTCCTGATTGCGATTCCCAGATCGGGTACTCAAGTTCATGTGATTTTTCTCATCAGAGACGTTCTAAATGAGGTTTACGATTGGTATTTCTGTTCAGCATAGCGATAGGCTCGCCCACATCGCATTAAGGACGGAAATAAGCTCGACAAAATGCAGGAAGCAGGAATCTCTTTAATTACATACTGCCATAAGCGTAGTAGGTGTGTATAACAAAACACAAACCATCGTTCTTAATATACCAATATTTGATCCAGTAATTCAAATGTTTGGGCAATGCAAAATTCACGACCGAAACAAAAGTTATAAACCGAAATTAAAAAATACTACGTGCAATGTTAACGACACACGAACAAAAGCGTACGTGTGTAGCGTAAATATTTTTTACCAGCACGTGTAGTTTTACGTATAAATGTGTTTTTGTTGACTGGGAAAACATGTTTAGCATGTCAGTATGTCCGCCCATTGGAAGTATCCGCTGTTTATTGCCTTTTTTCTTGATACCATACGGGGATTGATTGACTGTTAACATATCTATTAGTTTTATAAAGTTTGTAAAATTATGTGCGAACAAACGGATGAGATGATGACAGGACAAGTCATAACCGACTACACACACATTACCCTTAAAATTGTAGATTAGTTTTAGGAAAGGCAGAATATGGGTGAAGGAAGTTTAAAGTAAACTTAATTGTTCTGGAGTTACTGAAATTATGACTGATAACAATAAGGTCATCATCCTGTCTCCGAATGAATATTTCTGTGCTTTTTCTCTACATTTTCTACAAAATTACCGTCCTATATTATATGGAAGTTCCATATCGTTGCACAAAATATTTTACTTACAACAACATTGTAGCTACATTTCTTCAAGTTCTAGGTGGCGGTAATAAACCAGCATCCATCAGACAAAATTTGAAGACACGGACAGTAAATTAACAATAACTCCCGCACCACCTTGTAGCACAAATAAAGATAAGGCGAGGAAGATAGAATTAGGAAATAAAACCTCGGTAGCGAATGTTCATAATCCGGTGGGAACTGAACAGTCTCGATTGCGGTAACATTTGCATTCAACGTCCTCGGTACCTGTATTCTTAATTACAATCCGGGAACTTTCTCCTGGAACACGGGAACTTTACCTAGTAGGTAGCAGAGTCGGGAACTAGCTAATCGGTTCTACTCAATCATCATTGTCAACCGCTGCGGCGTCGTAAACTTTGGTTGTGGAGTTATTTTATTAGTTACGCGGTTTTGTGTGGTTTAAGGGTTATTTTGTAGATCAATAATGTGGGTATGTTTATGCGTAGATTTTTCGAAATATTGCCATTTGCCAACCGCTATCGTAACAACTAAAATGTTTTGTTAGGTATTCCACAAAACCTTCAAGTATTTGACAGCCTCCGTGGCGTAGGAGGTTAGATGCCGTCTGCGAAACGAGAGGTCTCGGGTTCGATCACCGCACCGAAACAAATGTTTGTGTAAACGACAAGAATTTGTCTCGGGTCTAGGTGTTTGTGAGATCGAAAAGTCTCTCGTAGTTTCTAATACCTACGACACAAGACTCGATCTTAGTGTGGGGTCAAGACTATGTATGTGACTGTTGGGTGTATTTATTTAATTATTTTTCATGCGTTTCTAAACTCCTCACGGTAGACTTGTTGAATCCAGCGCAAAAACTATCGGAACAATGTCATGACTAAAACCATAACCGCCCTTCACAACACACATCTCTTCACTAAAACCATAGAATAAACGCAACGGTGCTGACTAACAAGATCCTTTTAAATTCCGACTCGAAAGTGTCGATTTAACATCTAAAACTGCGCCAAGCAAAGGCCACGTCTGTGTCATTTCTACTTACTATGGTAATGTGGTCGCAAATACATCTAGCTTGTGAAGTTCGCGCGAACCGTTGTCTTCCACAGTTTCATTGCAAGGTAAATGTGAACGACAATATACATTATACTTCAAGACTGAGGAGACGGAAGAAAATTCCTTCAACGTTTAAGTTTTTTTTTCATATTTTTTTCAGCTACAGGAAATACGTCAAAATAGATCTCATTCAATTGATTTACACTAATTGTAATTAAATTATGCAAATAGATGTGAGTATGAAACAGTGTCTGGAGATTGTATTATTTATATTTAAAATTTAAATTGAGCACATTTTCTATCAAATATAATGATTAAGTGCATATCAGTAAATAGCTGGTTGCAAGAACCTTCCGGTAGATTACTGTAATTGTGTAACCATATTTTTAAAAATTGAATTATCATTTTAAGAAAAGGTATCAATTAAATAAGATTAAATGGAATGCAAAAAACAAGCAATTTTGTAAAAAATTAACAGTCGAAGCTTGATTAAAAATATATTCCTTATAAAAAAGTATAAATTAAATGGAATGCAAAAAAAAACATTTTGAAAGAAATGAACAGTCTTAGCTTCATTAAAAATATATTCCTTTTATCATCATCATCGTCATCAGCTTGTTGCTATTCAGTGCCGGACATAGGCTTCTCCGAAGGTACGCCACAGAGCCCTGTCTGCTGCTTTATGCATCCAGTCACTGCCACGTGTTGCCGTGCAAGTCGTCCTGCCATTTGGCCAGAGGGCGTCCCTTTTACTTTACATGTGCATAATCAGCCCAATTTAATTATAGTGAATGTTGCATGACCATTAATTTGTACTTGTGATTAAACGTTTAACCACCAGCATAAGGTTATCCAATTCGAGACTTTCTTCAATGTCACTTATTTCTCACGACATGATTCATGGAATCGTATCCGAGACCTCTGGGTTAATAGGTACCTTCACCTATTATTTTAAAATAGATACAGCTCCCTTCTCACGAGAGCGGATTAAATGTTAATTTAACTGGATCTGGGATCACAATGAGTCTTTCAAAATACTTTCAAGGTGCTTCATACGATAGTGGATTAAAGATTAACAAAAACTAATTCTTACGGATTTTATCGCGAATTTGATTTAATTTTTACATTTTTTAATTTCCCGACGTTTCGATCACTTTACAGTTTTCGTGGTCACGGGGCGGACAGTCAGACAGGAAAATCCGTAAAAATTCGTTTTATTTCAATCTGTAACATTTGCGTAAATCCAAGAAACCAAAGATTAACTTCATCTAGAATACAATGAGTCCATCAAAATGCTTTCAAAATATGAAATTTGATGTTTCATCAAAATCCAAATCAATATTTCCATGCAAACAATATGGGAATAATGTAATCTACCTATAAAAAAGCTAGTCTAACATTATCGATTGATTACACCATGAAGTAAATTACATAAAAATATTTTCTAAATGTCTGAACTGCTAGCACGCTTTAAATACGGTTTCTATTAAACTTAGCGTGCACTCGTATCCCTTATAAAACCGGCGAATAGTAATCGTTTAATTTCACAAAGTTTGTATTAAGCGGTAGCGTCCCCGGGATAAGTAATTCGTTGAGAGCTGGCAGTGTATTTTGTATTATGATGACCCCGGTTACTGCACAAGTTGCAGTGGATTATTTTAATGAATAGCTCGCTTTGTTCCACCGCCCGGGAAAGGGTTATTTGAATAAGAAAGTGGAACTTTCACTGCGCCATCTCCAGTTATTTTCTTTCGTAATTGAATTGGATGGATGAACGTTTTGGTTAAAAGAAATCCCCCGGTATTAGACTCGAGGGAATTTTATGTCTCTATTTTTTTTAATCTAGACGAATTATTCAGAGAGCACCCGTGCCACTTTATGTCTTGAATGTGTTATTTTATTAAATTATTCTGTTAGACACAGTGGCTATTTGGTTTTGAATTATTCTCGTTATCTTTAGTGTTTTAATAACTAATCTACCTAACTAATCAGAGGATTGCTGAAGACACTATTTGTGGCATATTTGAATACGCTTGAGTAACAACCCCCGTTCAGGATCGCGGTAAAACCCATCTTTGTGATCCGCGGGAGGGAGTGGCGTTTCCGATTCAACCTGTTTTATGTCCGTTTAGAGGAGCTCGGTTTAATATTGTCGATTATAAATGAGGTGTAAATATTTTTCACCGGTTGATACTCTATTTAATTTGCAATTCAGTTACTATATTTGGATTATGATCGCTTCGTCGTGTCAATAAAAGGCAAAAAAAAATTATAGTCCCTTCGTCGGTAATTGGTTAGCCAGCTTTGTTGTCTTTCGTTTGGTGAGTGTTATATAACCAATTACTATCAGCTTTTCTATCCACACCATCATAACTATCTGATTGTCAAAGCACACATTCAAGTGCAATTACTGAATAAAAATCTAATTATAGGCTCACGTAACCAAGAATATAGAAGGAAGTAATTAATCGTCTATTACCTAACTAAGTAAACAAATCGTAACTCCTCTAACACGCAACTATAATTGTCCTGTGGCATATTAATCCCGAAGGAATCAGCACGGATTCAGTGCCCTTGCCCCGCAGTCATGGACAGGCCTAATGAGACGAGATAAGCGAATACAGTCTGATTTCCCCTGCGAGGATCGCTAATGGTGGAGACCAAGGACGAACATTTAGAACGTTGACACCGCACTTTGATCGCCACATCTGAAGACGCGTACAATATAACACGCCGAAAAAATGTTTTCGTATGAGGAAATGGATATAACCTCTTATAATATGCATGTTTGGAGTTTCCCCTTTGTGCGATACACATTCCTACCTTTGGATTTCTTTCACGGCAAAGAAACGAGGTACAAAGCTTTGCTTGTTATTTTTGTGTGAAAATAAGTGTGCGGAATCTTTGTTAATGCAAAAAGGGATTTTGAAATTAGTTCTAAGAAAGTACAGGTTGCTTTTTGGAGTTTATATTGTGTTCCTTTCTTTAGTATCTCTCACTCGAATAATATTATAAAAAATCAAAAAAACGTTGTTAAAAACAGTTAGCATTTATTATTAAGTTACATTACCTACTAAAACTAAATTTAGAAAAATCGCATCGTTTGCTTTAAAACTGTAGGATCAATGACCGTTGCGAATTTATATCAATTAAAATTATGACCCATTATTAGATCTTATTCATAATAGGTTGAAATAATAAAATAGACGATTATTTTATGACGAAGGTCGTTGAAGGCTGTCGGTTGCAGGCAAAACAAACCGCAAATCGTTGACCCCTGTGGATGACAACGATTTTCCGGACTTGTTCTAAATGATGAAAGAAATTGCAGAAATATAGATCACTTTGCGTTTGAGTACATACCCGAGCACCATAAAGGAGTACTTATTTGTTAAACTAATCATTATCATTGTTATTTACATTATTTTGATGCAAATGTGTGTGAAAATCATGTAAATTGAAAAATGTTTTTTTGATGTTACTAAAAATTTGTAACACAAGTGTAATTTTTGTATTAATTACCATGTAAGTGTGAAATTTAAGCCTATCTTTTATCAGAATTGGGTGTATACGACTATTTTCACATCGAACAGAGATTTCCCGAAGCGCCCTAGCAACAAGATCTTTCATAATATCATCGATATGTAAGGAAAAATCTTTAAGGCGTATAATTTCTAATATGTATGTGAATTGGTTCTGACGTGACGGTAACTAAACCCCATATTATGTGCGATCAAAATAGCCTGACAGGTAGTGCGATATTAGGCCAATATTTATAATAAATTTAGTCGCCATGCCAGAAAATTGTGCTTACCATTGGGTAATTTCATTATAATTATTTTGTGTAAGGTTTTTATATAAGTAATTTTCAAAAGTCCTGCTAAGCTGATTGTCATACTAGACTGGCATTGTTCAAGCATGGAGGGAGGGGATTTGATGACCGATCGAGTCGGAACGTTCTCGATTAGGGGTCACATTTCTGCAAATGCGGCATAGGACGCTTACCCACGTGGTGGACAGTAGAGAAAATAAAGGATCTATGAAGTAGCTGAGCAGATGGTTGAGAAGACCCATAGAAGTGGATTATCTGGGTAGATTCCTCTATTTTGTTACGAGTCTTTTAAGCTTTTTGCTCTCTTAGCCGTCGTGGAATAACTTCAAAAACACATTTTCACAAAAATCGTGACCAACCGCAGTACGGTGAAAAGCTGAAAATAATTCGCAATAACTTAATTAAGTATCGGGGGTATAACAGCGTATAAAAATGCGGTTAACGTCTACAACCTGTACAAGTTGAGTAACAAATTGCTCTTAATTAAGGCCGGAGTAGTTCGGGTCAGGGCCGGGAACCTTTGTTCCAAGTACCCTTCGGCGGTCGTGGCCAACGTGTCTTTATCTTAGAGTGGGGATAACCGGCGTATTGCTTCTAGCGATCCCTCAGTCTTTTGATAAAAGCTGCTTTTAACATAATCCTCCTTTTAGCTCGTCAATATGGATGAATTGTTGCCAGTTACTGGTTGGTCAATGTTGGTTGGACAAAGCACTTACTCTCGTTAAAAAAATTGTGGAATTGGATGTGTGAAGTTGTGGAATAAATTTTGTGATATGGAAAAAAAAATAATGGATTTTTTTAAAATAAAGAAGTGTATGGTGGTCGGTTGGTAACGGACCAGAAGCGGTTACGTTCACGACCAGATGTTCATGGTGATCGCGGGTACAAATCCCATGGCACACCTCTGACTTTTCGGAGTCATGTGTGTATTGATTATAGTCAATCACCACGCACTACAACGTTGAATTAAAACATCGCGAGGAAACCTGTTTACCATAACGATTTGAACGAATTTCTATGGTATGTAAAGTCCGCCAACCCGCACTAGGCCAGCGTGGCGGACTATATGGCCTAAACACTCTCAATCGTACTGGCAACTGTAGCGGTCGTATATGGGCTGATACAATACAATTGTGATTTGGCCGAGGTGGGTGGTAAAACATACGGCCGATGCATATGTCAATTTTTCTCTACCTATCCGGGTTCAGAAAGGAGTATAATTACTGAATAGTAAGAATTAATTAGATCTAATATCAGAAGTAGAATATTCAGCATAATTTTATCAGGCCTACTGATATTTTTACGCCCATTTTCTAAATCTTCTTTCACTTTATAACTTGATATCATTGCATTTTAAAATTACATAATTTATCGCCTCCTCGCCTCGTTCTAGGACAGCCCATATATTATAATTGGGTTTACAGTAACAAATTCCCACGCACACACTCGGAAACGGAACAAATATTTGTAGGTCACACAAATAAATCAAATACAACATACCTAAGTCTTACTCCTCTCGCCTCGTCTAAATATAACATTTATGACCTATTAAATAAATAGACAAAACTTTATAGTTAAAAAATGTAAAACAATATTCAATGTCGGTATAAAATGCTTTTGCCGTTCATCAACCAGATTTTTTTATCATTTTCGAATCAATTACATTTTCACGCACATATTTTTGGATAGTAAATATGCGGCATGAGTCATTTTTAATACGAGCACAAAATTGCGCGACGCATGAGCAATTTATTCGCCTGAATGAAGAATTTTATATGAAATGGAATTTAATATTTTGCATTTATGTAAAGCGCTCGTAATGTAGGATATGACGGATGCGTGTCGCCGAGTATGACGATGTGTGTACATAGTACAGTTGTTATTGCTTATCATATGCATATCACTAAGAAATCGTACATGTCTATGGCTATTATAAAACAGATTAAAATTTACTCAAAATAATTGCGTATTATTTTGTCTTCAATCAGTCACAAAGACGCTCGTTTGATCTCTTCAGTAGTTAATTATTCTAACTTCATGAGTCAAATTGGAGAATATAGTTTTTTTTTTACACTGGCACGACATAATGACTGCACTGCACCTGATGGTAAGCGCAAATGCCGTCCAGACAGAGTATCGAATGGCATCAGACGGCGGTCCCATGCCATTCGACACAATTATGCCGGCCTGCTGAGATGCTTCTTCAGACTACGGCGGAAGGACCAAGGATTATAGGAAGGAGGGAACACGTGTGACGGCAAGTAATTTCCTTTGTAAGTGCGGCTAGTATTCAATAACGTAATTAGTTACAAAACAATGTGTTTTTATACCTGGTAAATTTAATACTGCGCTAGAAATGCGCATGAATGGGCAGGCTCATCCGGGGCGGTACCACTGTCTCACAGGAAAACGACGTGAAGCGACAGCTTCGTTGTCGCGTTTCGTTCGGTGATTGGGATTTCCGGATGCCCAGTACCCCTTTCCTCTTTCCATCCTTTTTCCTTACCGCTCCCCTCCTAATTAGGCCGGCAACCCATCCATAATCCAGCGTTCTGGATGTTCATGGGCGGTAGTGATCATTTATAATCAAGGGACCTGTTTGCTCGTTTGCCAGATCTATGTAATAAAGAAAAAGAATTCGTTCTTCAGTAAATATACTCGCAGGAAAAATTATTGCTTCTTCAAGAACCTGATAAAAAAAATTAAACAATGTACAATGCGAAACGGGATAGCTATATCTTCATCTCTCAGCTTTTTATTGGACTGTGCTACTTGGCGTCTAATGCATACGAGTACTATTCTGAATTTCTGCTCCTTGTCTGAATGCTGCACCAGTTTGTTGGAAATTCTGTACACGATTGTAGATAAATATTGTCTACGATCTTTTGGCGTTCGAATGCGGTGCCAAAATATTAGGAACAGTGATTCTTAGTACACTTATTCCAAAAAAAAAAAAACACCCAATTTTTACGACGTAAAAGCGTGTAACTGCCATTGATCGTAATAAATCCTTGGCCCTTCTCGCGGCATTGATCACATAAACGCAATGTAAAACAGTGTTATATGCATCATACGCCATGACTATTCCCGTCACGTAACTTCGATAGCGTTTGACGGATGTAGGTATTGTCTAGATATTATATTCTCCTCTAGCTCTAATTGTTTAGCTAACAACACCATTATGTAATCGAATCACGGTGGGACATAAAAATATAGATTTATTCCATTGTATTTTATTTGTACAATGGTATAAATCATTTTTATGTGATGTACTCTGTCAGTGGTTGTACTTATTAATGCAATTGATGTTACGAGTTTGTAAAGAAAACATTTTTTTTTGTGTCCAAGAGGAAAAGCTATTAAGCTCCCCTTTCGGTACCCCGGGGGAGGCCGAAAGGGGTATGTCAGTGTCTCTGGCCTTCCATCTCTACTGCCAATTTCCAGGTAGGAACTGGCGAACTGATCGCACTGGTCTACTGCTACCCCAAAACCTCATTTTAAAGTTAAATAATCATGGACTTCCTTGAAAAGTTTGAGATTTAATATAGCCCCCTAAAATGGGGATTTGAAAGTATGAATGTATTTCTATGCATTTCTTTGCCTTTTTTTGTCTTCAACTTAGGCGGTGCATTCTCTTGCAGTCAGTTGTATTTGTTTCGGCTTTATCCTCGGTGTCAAGAAATCCACAGCTGAACATAGGCCTTCTCCAAGGCTTTTCACAGCGACGTACACCTAGCGACTGACTGTAAACTTCAATCGTCTGTTTCCATCCATCCATCAGCCAAAGGAAGCCCACTGCTGAACATAGGGCTCCCCCAATGATTTCCACAGTGGCTGCCTCCAACAGGTCACTGTGGAAATCGTCTGTATATTTTATAAGCTGTAAGAGTTAAGCTATACTTTCACCTTCACTTTGCTCCCTTACACCAGTATAACACAAAGCGAAAACGTCTTTCAAACTTCCACATTCATTTGAATTCTAAGGAAATATCACCAATACTTATCGATACCGCTTATGGAAATCCCACAGCTCAAAGGCATGAAACTTGTCGATCGTTTTCTTCCACGCCCCCTATTGTTATAATTCACTTACATAAAGGCAAGTTAAACAACAACCCCACGAGTTCAAAGTCAACAGGAAGGCTTACAAATGTTTGTTCAGAAGAGTTATTTGAATTTTGTAGGCCTATTATATAATTAACAAAAAACAAATCAAAGGATTATAACTTTGAGCAAAGCGCTTGGACAGTATACGTAATTGTTCTATGTTATTTATGAACTGCTCTGAATTTGACTGCGATGTGACTCTTGTACGAGTATAATCATTGTATTGTAAACTTTTTTGAAAAGAGCAACGCTAAAGTTTCTTGCCCGTTTTTCTCTGGCGAAAACAGCCTTGTAAACCGGGTGGTGGTGGAAGAAAGTGACTGAATCTAAATAATGTATGACTTTTCATGGGTTCAGTAAAATATCTTCATTTCATGAGGAATGTCATCGATGATTTTGGTGTCCATGGTATTGTACTGTGGAATTTTACGATTAATAACCAGAAATAGCTTTTCAGATCCTTTGGTATGGTGGAATGTTGCTTGATCAGGTTTGGTCACGTGTCACATACTCCACGGGCGTATGTTGGTAACACGCCTGGGATTTAACATGGCAGGTAAAGGATCGCGACGTTGGCAAAAAAGTGTTCATAGACTGCAAATAATGTATATTCATAAGAAGATCCAAGTGTGTTACAGTCGACGATGGATCTTCGAAACGAATGAAATTCGAAAAGATTTTTCAGTAACAGGGAGCCTGTAAATGGCTATGATTATGGTAAAAGCGGTAATAAATATGAATAAAAAAATAATATAATTGATAATATATCTATATTTTTTATAGCATTGATCCAACAAACGAGCAAGGAGGTCACCTGATGGTAAGTGATCACTACCGCCCATGAATATCCACAACGTTTGGATCACGAATGTGTTGCCGGCCCATCAGATCGGGAGGAGAGCGGGATGGGAAGAGGAAAGGGGTATTGGACATCCCGCAGTCTCACTCACCGAACGAAACGCGACAACAAAGCTGTCTTTTCACGTCGAAATCCTATGAGACAGTGGTACCTACCCGGACGAGCCTGCCCATTCATGCTGAATCATCGCTGACAACAGCGTGGCTCTACCACTTCTGAAATATCTTAATAGGTATTCAACATACAATTGCATAGGCTGCTTATTCTACAATTGAGAATATCAAGGCTATTAGGCCACGCTGGTCTAATACGCGAAGCACACTTCTCATGCCTAAAAAATTGTTGTACAGAACTCTCAAATAATTTAAGTGATTTTGTTTCTTTTAATATCATTTAACCTTGTCACTTACTTAATAAAGTTGTCTGTCAATATCAATAAACTGTGTCGTAATATTTAATAATCAACGAAATTTTATCGAGTCGTACCTTGTATGAAGTTCAAATCAATCACTTTATACTTAACTCACTTATACAGATTGGTGGAGACATGACGTAATGAAACCACAACGAGATCGCTGTGAGTCCGTCAAGATACCTAGTAAATTTGGTGTTACATTAAAATTAATAATTAATATTTTCAAACAACGTATATAAAGCAATATCTAATCCATAACATGATCTGTACTGTACAGTGCTGTATCAGACCATATAAGTCCCACTGCTGAGCACGAGCCTCCTCTACAATCGAGAGTGCGATTGAGAGTGGTTAGGCCAGGTCAGTGCGTGGTGACCTGTTGGTATACAGACCAGACGCGGCTGCCAACATGTTCACGGTGGTCGCGGGCTCAAATCCCAGGGCACACCTCTGACTTTTTAGTGTCATGTGTATTTTGATAGTCAATCACCACGCAAAATAACGGTGAGGGGAGACATCGTGAGGAAACCTGTATACCGTAGCGATTTAAAAATCTATGGTGTGTAAGTCCGCCAAGTCGCACTAGGCCAGCGTGGTGGACTATATAGCCTAACAAACAAAGGATAATTTTCATCTATCGAGTTAAAATATCCTTTGGTGTATTAAGTACTGTAACAATATAATCTATACATACGGGTATCGGCAAAAGAGCAGCTCTCGGTGATTAACAAAACGAAAATGGATATAAAAATCGAAACCTGAACCCGGAACGCAATACACTTGTGTGGTTCACTAGGGCATATATTTTCACCATCGCGTACGGTGTAAAACGGTGACTGTCTGGTCAAATACAAATATTCTGAATATCGCAATAACTGCAGCGTGCCGGCTGGAATGCCAGTGACACTGACATGTCCCGTTCTGCCTCCTCCGGGGCACTGAAAGGGGAGCTTGACAAAAAATACAAACATCCTACCATCACCTAAATGCCCAATACAGAATACAGTCCAAAAGATTAAATATAAATACATTTCTGCAAGTTCCAATGGATAGACGTTCGGGAAATAGTTGGAAACTCTTTGTACGTAGGTCGTAGCCGTAGTTTCGGACGTTTCCAGGCCAAATGGAGAAACAAGTAGGACGTGCTGAAGTTCTCATTCAATATCTTCCTGGACTGAAACGTGTTGTGGCTCGGAATAAAATTGATGTATTTTAGAAATTCGTTACTTACTGTTTATGTTATAAGTGTAATTACGTGACGGTAATAAATGCGGCTGGTAGTCGCGGGTTTGAATCCCAAGGATTTAACTTTTCGAACTTTCAAGTGTATTATGAGTGAATTGCTAATAACCAATTTGTGTAGTTCTCTGTCTGAATTATCATAAAAGTGTGATGTCTAAACTAATATCTTAAAGAGGAAAGATTTGATTGTTTGTTTGCATTGAATAAGCTCTGAAACTACGAGACGGATTTGAAAAATTCTTTCACCATTACAATCCTATAATATCTCTGATGAACATAGGTGATAGCATATTTTCATAAAAGTGTATCTTCACCCGGGCGGAGCCGGGACGGGGCGCTAGTTTTATAAAGTTTTGAAATAATAGTCAATATATTTATGTTACCTAATGTCTTTAGGTGCCACCACACTAAGTCCTATGTAGTGTTTGACGTGAATAGTCTAGGGAATCTTAGATTGGGGACAATATTTACATATTAGATGCATTAATTCATTAAATAAATGTTTGTCTTTGTCTACCATTAGCTCGGCGTGCTTGACAAATAGGTCGTGTTAATATTTATCCTGTAATTTAAATTATACATATTATATTCATTATTATCTACTATATTCTCGGAAGAAAATAAGTTCAGCTCAAGACGTGTAGCACCATCTCGGTCTACCACTTCGTGATTACAGTTGTGAGTTTTGTTTTAAATTGTTGTTTATATACTTTGCCTGATAAGATAATCAATATTTAGTGTTTACATTCAATCAAAGCTCAATCTTGCCACAATAAAACTTAATGCCTCACAAAGGAATCATAGAGAAATCCCAAACGCCTCATAATAAAAATAATCGTCACATCAACGGAAGAATAAATTAAACTAAACGTAAACAAGTGATTTTATTACCAAATTCAAAAACAGAAAAAGAAACAAAAAACAAAGCAATTTAATTCGATTCGAAATTCAAAAGCGAACCACAGACTAAATAAGCCGTGTCAAAGAACAAAACTCTTATTTACGAGTCTCTCGGCGAATGTCAGACGAAAATCAAATAACATCAAAGAGACTGTTATGTATCACGTTTCTGAATGCTGAATGTACGGCACAGTCTGCAGATTACATCGGCTCAGCGGCGAACATCCGCCGAGTGCCCTTTCCTCGCCCTCGGACAGACTAAAAATGGCCAGTGATATCAGCGCCGGCAACTGACCATGTTGGAGGGAAAAATCTGATAATGCACCACAGTGGTTTATGTAACTTGTGTTTTTTATTGTGAATAAGTGCATAAGATAATTATTTACTTATTATAATATTTGTTACGCACGTGGGAATAGGCTAGGGAAAATTACCGCGGAGATATATCGGTGGCAATAGTGGCTCCTTCGATTACTCCTTATGGCTTCGATAATAAAGGCGTAGTTTTCGTGACATTCTTGTCAAATCAGCCCGATTTGGACTGCAGTTTAAACTCTCTACGATGGAGCTTAGCCACTGCAATCCAAATTTATATGAGCACCCTTAGATAACTTAATCCTTACAGTACGTATCAACATTAGAAGTACGCTTACACGAGCATCTCTGAGGGGCGGGGAGACGAGCGGCTTCCCAATTCAGCCGAACTAATTTCCATAAACAGAATGCACGACTCGAAAACACAAGCTTAGCGTTTCATTGCTCAAATGCCTTGGACCCATTATTCTAAAGAGGCTACAAGTTAAAAATCCATTTGTTTCAAAAACAAAGGACATTAATAGATACAACAGGGAACCAAATGGTTTGCTAATAGACGCAATAAAAAAGGCGGACACGGTGCACCGCCGCTCGTTGTACAAATCTGCAACTTCCCTGTTCGCATCCTTTTATTCCCAACGTCATCACCGTTCTAGGATGGAAATAGCTAAGATTCGGAACGCATTCCGTGTCTACTATTTCTGTCTTCGTGTGCATGCTGGTCATTGCTGAGCTATGCTGTACTGCTTTATAATAAGGAGAATGTGTCATTTCATGTTATTTTAGGCATAATTGCGTTTTATTTCGACAGAGAATATTTGTGGCCAATCATTACTCTTTTGTAGACGACATCGCACTTCACAATGTGCGATAAACACACAGAAAGAAAGAAACTTATGAGAAGTCCCAATTTCATATGAAAATTATAATGGTCTTTTCGTTTTATGTTATTTCTTACAGACATTCATTTAATGTCTATCCGAAGTATATTTGGTTTAAAAATCTCACATCAGTTGCCCAGGACTGGAATTGTCGGGAAACCAGATCGAAATGTGGATGGTGACTATTAGTGGCACCTCTGTCTATTCCTTTAGGGATATAGACATGAGTTTATATATTTATTTATCCACTACTCCAGCTACTCTGATACGGATTTTCGTAACGGTATAACCGCTGTACTCCAACGCAGGATCGGTAGGATTTGATAGTCAAATAAAGTAAAGTTTATTGCCAATCTAGTGGTTTAATTAGTCTTATTTCGATTTCCTGAACGCTATAAGCTTCATAGTTCGAGACTGGTTTAGCAACATTTCCTACACTAATGAAATAAGGTGAATTGGCGAGACTAGCGCTGTAATTAGCAAAACCACTTTGCATTCCTATTTTGACCTCAAAATTATTACTATTCAAAATTCAATAGGAAAATGTAATTTCCAAAACCATCCAAAACTTTTAAACAACGATTATAAAATGTATTGTTAAGTTATGATATCATATTAATAAAAACTGCTGTCGGGTGTCGACGGCTATCAATATCTTTATCAAAACCATTAGAATAGAGTTAGCACAGCTGAACAAAAAACTGCTTACAAACCGGATAATTGATGCAAAAAATCTCTCAACAGGCAAAATGAGTTAGGAAACCGACGCAAACAATTTTCGAGATCTAAGTTTAGCTACTGGTTTATCTGCTAGTTTGAATCTTAAGAAATAAATATCATTAATATTCCTAAGTAGAGGCTTACTATTATCTTAATAGCTATGTATCTCATATTTGTTGGCTTATTCTTGATGCACGGTTTCATTAAAATCATCATCAATTCCTATAAAACAGTGAGCAGCAATAAAATATTCTCAAAACTAAAAACAGTAGTTTCCAGCGGGCCATGCAGTTGAATTAATATTTCTCAATCGAGCGTTATTCCGTTGCGTCAGAGAGCCCGCGAATAAATAAAAAATATTTGCAGTTACGTGTCTCCAGGGTAGTCATCGAGGACGGAAGGAACACATTCATGCGAATTCAACATTTATTTCTTTTTAAAACTGCAGTCGAAATTTCGTCATTTATCCTGTATTGCTTTATACATATCACTATCTGTGTCTGCAGCTTCAACCACGTGATTTTGGAAATATTAACATCAAAATTACTTTTTCTTTGATGTACCTAAGTGGTCGCTTTTAAACTGCTTCAAAAAAGTAGGTTCTCAATTCGAATGTATAGTTTTTTTATTCGTTTACCTTCTATTTATAATATTAGCATGATTAAAATGTTAAAGATCTTAGACAAAAGAAGTCTAATATATCACAAGAAAATTACTTACCGGGATAAAAGAAGCTAATGTAATAATTCAGGACATTATCTATATACCTGTAACCAAATTCATCCAAATCCATGAAAGCATGCTTTCGTCTTCTTTCAACAAACATCGAAACGTCTCCAGCAACTCCTAAATTATTCGTAGGTTTTTAAAATTTAACATCAGCTCCAAATAAGAATTTAGGTTACGTCGGGCGAGTCCGGAGAACTAATCAGTAATCAGTTTATGTTTCAGCCGCAGCTAAGTGTATTAACAAAGCTAAACATCCTGTGCATTCGTGCTTGGATACATGAGTTTTAGCATATTACTTGGTGGTCCAACATTATCATGCAGGTTAAATTTATTTGCAATTTTAGTTGCTGTCAGCCTAATTAGTCTTTAGATTTTGGAAGCTAATGCAGTTATTTAACTTATGAAGGAATCAGACATACTGAGATTGGTTTGAAGTCCTTATTTGTATTCAACAGTCAGTATACAATTATCCCTATTGTTATTAATGCAAAAATTAATTTGTTGGTTTGTTCATCTTTCAGGTAATAATTTTTATAATAACACTTTATGAATAGGACCCAAAACAGACTTTTTATTGATCGATGAAGGAATTTTGTTAGTTAAAAACTTCAAGAGAAGAGCCTAATAATACACTGTAACATACAGAAAGATACTTGTGCTATATTTTGATTCCACAAAGGTCCTTACCGAGTATTCCTAAAACTCAAATAGTTAATCATAAATAAAATTTTCAGAAATACTACTTATGGACTTCTCCAACACTCCATGACCATTTAGCCATAGAGTATTTTACATTAGAATGTTGAGTACAGATTCATGATACTAATATGAACGAAGCCAATTACAGATATCTCGATAATGCATCATGGATTCCAAACATTTCGTGCACTATGAAGAAAGTTGAATACTGCAATACGGTAAAGGGAAGTCCGTAACATTTTATCGCAACTAGTTTGACCATAACCGTCTTTATTAGTTTTCTCTTTCACGTACTGTCCGTCCATGAGGAGCTTTATTTGTGATTCGTAGATTTGCAACTTCTACTATCGGTACTTAACTATTACTTATATTACAGACTAGGATGTGGTAGGGGATTCATATTTCATATCCACCTGGAGAGGTACCATCACCCGTATTGGTCAACAGCTCGTCAAAGTGAGCCAGGTTATAGGTCGTTGCTTTTCTGGTCACCTTGTGTATATCCGCTTACAATCAGGCCGACGTAATTGTGTCGACCGGCGAGAGACTGTAATTTTGGTAGATATCGCGCCTAAAATTTTTTTTGGTAGTATGAAAGACGTATTGTATCTGATAAGAACTCCTAAACAGAATTAGATGTTATTTCCGAAACTATTTTATGACTTTATTTGGATTGAGTCCAACTGATTAGGTTCGATAGAATGACGCGAGAAATTTGCAACTCGTCCGTGTTAATTTTTAGCAGCAAATGTCTTTGCACTGCACCAGTAACCCAAACTAATTGTAAAAATCTATGTTAATATTAAAATTGTCAGAGAAAACTAACACCGAGTAAACGTAACACTATGAATGTTATAATGTAACATTTAAATACATCAGGTATTTAAATGTTACATCATAACATTCACGTCTAGTATGGTAAAAAACTATAGTTTTACACACATCTCTCTAGTATCTTCTTTATTTTTAAAACTTCTTATAAAACTCGTAGTTCATTTTATATAATATACTTTATCATTTAATCTCAACCACTATTACGTAATTATTTGAATAATTCCAAAACTCAGTTCCTCTCTTAATCCCGACGATTGTAGTAAGAGTAAATCCCTGTTCTTGACTTAGCAAGTTTTAAATACTCCTTGATAAATCATAATTTGGAAAGTTTTCCATTTAGCTAATGCGGTTGTTTTCGGTTCAACTTTGCTAAGTGTTACAGTCTTCTAAGCACAATGGCAATGTTACCCAACCGTAACATAGATTTGTGTTTATTGCTAAAACATTTCAATTTGTGGGTGAACTGAATGGAAACGCTGTAGAGGAATATTAAATGAAATATACGATGAAATTGAAATGATCGTAGATTCCACCGTAATGGATGCCAGCAAGAAAAACTGAAAATCGATTTTACAGACTCCATTTTATATTAATTCTAAACTACTTTCAAGTTCCATCTTTGAACAGACAATATCGCTCCAGGGCTGGAAATAAACAAAACCCTTCTCAGAATCTCAATAATTTCTAACGGAATTTCCATAGCTTATAAATGTAAAGATAAACAGAAAGCATTTAACATTAAATAAAACAGAAATAGCTAGTCTTGTATATTAATTAACTCGTGTATAAGTTAATCTTCAACAAGCGATAACGAAGGAGTCATCGCACGGAGATCTTAAAGGTGTTATTTACGGAGCCGCTGCCGACGCTCAAAAGTTTGTTTGTATTACACATTAATACATCGACGAAATTGAGAGACACGAACTAATTAGCATGATAAAGACGTTTTGTTACTTTTGTTTTTGGTACGGGCGAATGGCAATTTTCAAGGCCGAATATTAGAGCTATGAACAGTTTTTGACTAAATGAATAGGTTTAGCCGGTGTGATGTAATTGTCTTACAGAATAATTTGTACAGTTGCGCTGCGTTCTGTCAGTGAAAATTGAGTGGTTTATCAAAAATCTTATGAAATCAAGTATTTCCTCTTCCGATATTAGTATAGGCTGTACTAAGAAGGACCCAGCCCGACAAAAGTAATACGACTATGTCACACAAAACTGAGGTCCTTTATTTTCATTATTTTGCCCAATCAATAACATCAGCAAAAGCCTAACAGTCTTCACACTTTCTGTTTCTATTCCTTCCGTACTTCAAAAGTATAGGATCTACGATTCTCAAAGTTACATCCTCTTAGGCATAGATGCTGTATACGATTACGCGTTACGCCCATTTTTTAACCCGATGCAAAGAAATTACCGAAATTGGTTGAGAATTAATGGAGATACCACGTATATGTAACTGATCATGCAAAAGTTTGTTCCTGAAGTGAGAACTTCCTCCTTTTTGAAGTGGGTGTAAAAATATAATTACGAGAACACAGGCTAGATGTTACTGAAGTAAGTGTAGCACGCACCAGCTCCTGTTTTGCTTTTTAGCGCACACGAGTTCTAACTGGCGAACATCTAATTAAAGGTGGTGTTTTCAACGTCTTACGTGCAGAAAGTACAGTAACCCTTTTAGAGGGATTATGTGCCTCGTATAGACAAGACAGCTTCTGTTTCATTATGAGGCTCGTTGCAGGTTTCAAGAAAATTATACGAATTATGAACGTCTTTGAAATACTTAAAAGGAATATTATGTATAAATAGACTTAAGTACGTGTTTTATCGTTAAAGAAATATTTGCGATTGACAACAAGCTTTCTATTAACCTCAAATTCTATGTTGCCGAGTTAATTTGTATTGAAAGTCAGACCGCTTTCCTTGAAGTTTGAATTTTCTTGAACTTCGTTGAAGCGTTTCATAGAAACTATCAGCTATCTATTTTTCTTGGAAGATGGGTCTTATGCGAATATACAAAGATGATTATTATTGCGTAATATTTTGTTTATTTTTCCAGCTGCTTTACAAAGAAAAAGTGGTAACGTTTGCTGAATTTGTATTAAGGGCTAAGGCAAATTAAAATTATAACTTCTTTGGTTTCACTTTAATTATTATTGTATGGTACACATATTAAAACGAATTATTCACGTCTTTACACGGCTCATGCTTATCATCATCTCTCGTTACCTGTCACAATTATTTCTTTGTAAGCGTATATAGATAAAAGCAGCAAAGCGGGCTCTGTGGTGTACCTTGGGAGAGGCCTATGTCCAGCAGTGGACTGCAACGGGCTGATGATGATGAAGGCGTTATGTTGAAAGTGGTTTGTCAGTATTTGTTCTTACTTCAAGTATTAATTCGCCTGCTTCTTATTCCGTATAAACAGTGTTATATGTATCTACATTTAAATACATATAATTGTCACATTCAACCACAATTAGTCCACCAGTGAACATTAATAAACGAAAACTGATTTCCATAACCACCTTTTGAAAGCAACCTGCATCCTTTATCATTACCACTCAAATAGTATCAAGATTCGGCACCTCTAAAATTTACAAAACGAACAATACAGCCAGTTATAGGCCAAAAATATCTACCACTTATCCAAACATCCCATAAAATTGCCTCACAATAATACCAAAATATATTATTATTGAAAAATCAATAAGACCCTTAAACGCCATCATAAAGATTAAATCGCTGGTTTGTCAAACGGAGGCGATATCATAACATCCCGCGCACGGTTCAGTGAGGAAAACGGCGCGATAAGAATCGCTTCGCAATACCGATTGTATTTACAAGTGATATTTGTTTGTTCGCAGATACAGTGTTATTTTAACGATATCAACCAACGCATCTGACGGATTCGCTTTGATAAACGGTGAGTTATTTATTTTTATTTCTAGTATATAAGAAAACATCGAAGATTGACACAATTTTAAAATTGTGGGAAGATCACGGAATAATACTACGTACACGTTATCTTGTATGTATTGTACATTATTACAAAATATTCAATTAATTATGCTCGATTTTTTACTCGTTAGATAAAAGTTATCCATTAGCTGCTCAGCTGTCGTCGCGTTTCGTTCGGTGAGTGAGATTGCCGGATGCCCAACACCCTTCCTCTTCCCGTCCTTTTTCCTTCCTGATCCCCTTCCAATTGGGTCAGCAACACATCCATGATCCAGTCTTGTGGATGTTTATGGGCGGCAATGATCACTTACCATCAGGTGACCTGTTTGCTCGTTTGCCGGACCTATGCAATAAAAAAATACATAATATTATACATAAAAGTAGTGTTATTCCCTTTAAATACTTATGCCGAAGATTATAAAAAAACAAATATTATACCGAGATATGAATAATTAAATACAATCTGCGTCAAAATAACGCAAAAGTGAATATTTACTCACAGGGGATCCTTTATTGCAACATAACTTTGGTTAATGTTTTCATCTGCATTTAAGTTTTACCATAATCTAACAGTGAACCTTATGCAAAATGATCTCAATGCCTTAATATGTGTTGTATGAGGTTGTATTTGTGTTTTTTAATCGAAGACGGTGTCTTACTATTTTGTCTTATTTGCAACCTATGATATTATTACATACATACATAAACTCACGCCTTTTTCCCAGAAGGGTAGGCAAAGGCTCTCCTGGTAGTATCTAGGCACCCATGTTTCGCCTTGTCTGATTCGTCCCAGGATGTGATAGCACAAATTTCTGACTCCGGGCTGATACTGAACAGAAAAATCCAATATCACTTTGCCAGACCCGAGATTCGAACCTGAGACCATAATTTTGTAATCATACCTAAGTACAACTACGCCACCTAGGCAGTCAAGTCGATATTATCATTATGCCTAATAAATGAATCTTAATAACATAATAGTGTATTGATATTTTTGTCTGGTCCGTGAAACTTGACGTTCTGTCATTATGTTTGACGTCATAACACATACAGTAGCGAACTGGTTTTCCTTGGTCATTATAGAGATAATAGCGATAGGTTCGCCGCCTATCACATCGTGGGACGAAACACACAAGGCGAAACGTGGGTATTCTGGTTGCTACCAGAACCAGGGAGATGCTCCTCGGCCTACCCCTTCTGGGAAACGGCTTGAGTTTATATATGTATTATAAAGATTTTATCTGTGCGGATTTTATTTTTTATTTTTTAATCGTTCGCATAAACGTCACGCCTACCAATAAACAGGTGCGTGATCACTCACAATTTGTTATTACAAAGCACTGCAAGATATCGCATTGCGCTCTTTACAGAGCCTTTTGTCTTACTGCCTAGTAATTTCACTGCCTACAATATCCATCCAGCCGGAACACTTTGATTACACATTACCACTTGGCAACAGCAGCAAATCGATGATGCCTTCCTAGATCGATTCTCCCTCGCCTTTAATAAACTTAATACCAAGTGTTCGTCCCTAAGGTAAATAAATTATTACACCTAAAAGTCACATACATAGTCCTGACCCCACACTAAGATCGAGTCTTGTGTCGCGGGTGTCAGGAACTTCTGGAGACTTTTCGGTCTCATAAACACTCAGATCTTAGCCTTCGGTATAATAATATTTATAGAAAGCGCCAAACAACTGCTGTGACAAGGATGGGACAATCCTTACACGGATCTATTTTAGAAGAGCCCAGTATTAAAGTAATTAAACGATGAGCGTTAAGCTTCGCGACCGCGGATTAAGTTCCTATGTTAATTTATCTACAAGTTGTAAATTTTAAGGGATAATTCCCAGCTAATTCAGACGCGACGCATATGGGGTGTGTGGATCTTTACCTTTAGTTACAATTTATGAACAAATAAAGGTCTTTTTAGATTTGCATAGCTAAATAACTGCAAAGTTTCTGATGATTAAAGCAGACAGTAAAAAATTGGCTGATCTGCCTGGAAGAAATTAAACTAACTCACTTCTCAAAGAAAATAAAGTTCATTGGTGGTTAAAGCATATCTCCTGCATGAAGGTCTCTATGGAAATCCTGGATTTTCTTTTAACAAACATGATGTCGATTAAAGAATAAATTAAATGGAAAGCATCCTCAGCTAAATAAATTTGGTCTTCCACTCGCATCTGTAACATATTATATGCAATAATTTTTATAATGTACATAAAAAATATTTTCCATGATAGATTGTTCGCGTTAATCTTCGCAATATTTATAAAATGTTTTCACCGAAAAATGTTGTCATTAATCATCGAGCATGTTTGTCAATCGTTCGCAGATTTATATTTGAATCGTTGCCAGTTACAGTAAATGCAAATAAATACACTGCGATTTGTTTGGTTTCAAAATTATATTGAAACGGGAGTAGTGATTTTAGTACACATGTGCATGTTTATGCCATGCTCTGAAAGGAAAAATATCCTATATAGTTTCTGCTTACACACTTATTTATTTATAATTCTTTATGTACGATATAGAATTATAAATAAATAAGTTAAATAATTTTACAATTAAGGGACTTAAAGCTAAACATAAGTTGGTACAAAGGGCGACCTTATCGCTAATGGCGATCTCTTCCAGACAACCTTTGGATGGATAGGAATGAATAGGAGAAGGAAACTGAAGAATATAGTCATTAAAAGAAAGGAAGGAAAGAAATAAAAACATGTATGAATATACTACATTCATTAATTCAAACTTAGTTCGAGAGTAAAGCCCCATTTACACGGGGAGAGTTTCTCGCCTTGAAGATTATCGTAAGGATATTAAAAAATTGCACCGTGTGAACACTGTCAGAACACGATAATCTTATGACGGTGGTGTCATGCGATAATTACATACGACTCTCGCCGCGAGAAACTCTCCCCGTGTAAAAGGCGCTTATGAACATCAACATCAGAAACTTGGGGTAAGAAACACAGAAAAAGAGAAAAACAGATTTAATGGTAAGTTAAGTGAAATAATTCAGAATAATGTCCCAGTTGGTTGAGATCCTGCTTTGAAGCGAGAGGCCGTGAGTCAGATTCTACAAATCTGTAGTGTAACCCAAAAATGCTTGTTTTGGTTATGAGTGTTGTCAGACCAAAATTAAATCGTTGTTGCTGATACCTTAAATTAAAAAAAATATATGTTACTGGTAAGTCACTACTATATTGTATGTGACATTTGAATGTTTTCTTTTATCATCTGTATACCGTATTTTAATTAAAAATTATCCTCTATACTTAGAGTATTTTTAATGTAGAGGGAGCGTTGGTACTTCAAAACCGTAGATAAAAAAGGTAATGCAGGGCCAGCATTTTCTGCCGTCCTACTGACGGACATGTGACAGGTTGTCCAACATGCACGAAATATTTGAAAAAGAAAATAAAAAAAATAGTTTAAGGCTTTTTAATTCCACTCAAACTTGTTTTAGACGGATAATTTAATTTAATTTCGGTTACCAACGGAATTAGTAGAAATTTATTATTTAATAATTAATTCAATTTTCACCAATACAGTACTACTGAAAAGACGAACAAGAAAATATCTACGTTTTTGAATCTCTCTCTCTCCCTGTCTCTCTGTCTCTCTCTACATATAAACATACTCTTAGCGTCTAAGGCAGTCTAAAATGCTAAGCAACAGCTATTTATTTTTAACATATCCACAATTTCGTTCCCTTTCGTTTCCTTGTGGTCGCTGGAAATTAAAAAGTATTTATTTACCGGAAATACGGTTTTGGGCAATGAAAGAGTAATAACCGAATAGCTATAATGGTCACGCAAACCCATTATATTCATGTTGGAGCGACATACGATGATGGGTCTATTTTTTAAAGCTGAGTATTTTTAGGTTGCCATGACAACTATGTTTGTTAACTTGATATCAGGTGTTGGAATTAAAATACATTTGTTTTTTAGATGTGCTTGCTTTATTATTAAAGGGTATAAATTATCCACAATTTCGATATTGTATTATTGGATCAACTCAAGGAGGTGACTATAGGCCAGATATAGAGAGCGGTACATATGGCGCAGAACCGGACCGAGTGGAGAAGATTGACATACAGTCATGGTCCTCAGCATTGAGGGAACGACCAGAAAGAAAGATTACGATTTTTGCAGAATTATTTTATCCTCGCAAAAAATACTAATAAAGTTAAATGTATTAGGCTGAATACCCTCATTACTCGTATATTTACATAATATTATTTTACGATTTTATATTTTAATTTCTAGAACATAATGTTACGCATCTAATTGCATCCAAGATTTACTGTTATCTGATAAAATCGACCTTCTCAAGATCATTAGGAATCAGATAACCACGGCGCACGGAGGCTCTATTAATTACCGGTCTGTATCAGCATTATTGTATCTAAGCAAGAGTTAAATCCTTCGAAATAAATAAATAAATAAACTTCGAACTTTGCCCTTGGTATATATATCAGTATCCGCTTGGATAGGAACCACTATATTAATAGACATAAACATCACGCTTTTTAACCAGAAGGGATAGGCAGAAGCGCCTCCAGGACACCAACGTTCGCCTCTTGTATTCCGTCCAACGATATGATAGGGAGCGAGCCTATCGCCATATCGGGTACAGATTCCTGACTCCAGGCTGACAATAAATAGAATCCAATATCACTTTGTCCGACCCGAACCTGAGACCTCAGCTTTGTAAAGTATCGTAGTACAACTACGCGACCGAGGTATTCGATAGTTGAAAACCGAACTGAATTATTCGGGTTCAGCCTGGGTACATCCAGTTTCGAAAAAACCTACAGAATTTAATCAAATGGGGAGAAATGGTTATACTTTAATGCTGTATTTAGTTTGCACGGCACATATCATCAGGCGCATTTTACGTTGTCGTGCAAGTAGGTACAAACAATTTTGTAGCGAATAAACTTTCGTCTCTACATTGATGGTTACAAATAAGGTAAAAAACTCTTAGGACCCTCCGCTTCTCAAAGAGAACATCAAGATGTCGGTCTCAGCCGCTATCAAGTGGTAACCACCGCTCGACTCACAAAACTTATGGCGCGGCTTAAAATTCTACTTTTACCTCTTGTCTACGGTCTAAAAGGCATTAAATAAAGAAAAAAGTGCCTTTATTAATTCCAAGGCACACGTTGAAACCCAGACGTATCGTTTTAGACATACTACATTTTTTAAAAGCGTATTTTTAGGTCTTAAGTTTTGTTTTTTGTAGCTTTTCGAAGTCTGGAAATATTCGCTGTGTTTTAAATTGTTATGAATGTAAAAAGTTTTTTATATGCCTCGTCTATTGATGGTAGAGGGCGGCGAGGTATTATTGGACCGCCGGTAATCTCACTCAATAAACGAAACGCGAAACTAAAATACTCACGTTTTTCACACCTATTATTTTAAAAATGTGGTATAACTAGCCAAACTACTATAGTATTAGGTTATAGCATTGGTATGTCATGCTCAATTAAAATAATTAACAAGTTATATTATCTTTGCATTTTCTTAAAAATCTTTAACGCGAAAATCAGAGGGCGGATTGAAATTTGCCCACGCTGGACCAAAATAATGTCTTTCAGTAACATGTAATTGTAATTTGGTACAAAGTTGCATGTTTACACAAATGCCCGTCGAATTACCTAAATGAGACGCTACTGGGTATAATGAAGCGTCAGTCCCGTGTAATTTTTCCCTTAATTTTTTATTGGTGCGTCTGACGTCACAAAAGCGGGTGACGGGCGCTTTTTGAGTAAAATCATTATCAATAATGAAATAATGTATCGGTTTGTGTGGTTGACCGGCGTGTTGTTATGAGTTGTAAATTATTACTACGGGTTCTCGATTTTGGAAATAATTTTAAAGAGGTATTTTTTATGTTGAAGGTATTTGCTTCATATAATATACCAAAGATATACCAATATTCAATTTGTATAAATTATTCGCTCATAAAACACGTTATGTTCGATTTTATAAATAATGTTTCCATTGTCGTTCTTTTTACAATTTCTCTTATCATTGTATGAATATGAAGTCGGCAAACAGATGTTAACAAAGCAATTAATTGTTTTATCGAGAGAGATTTGGAAAATCTTTCTCATCTCTTATTATTCTATTTACGATCGAGTTTCCGTAGTAGCGGCGTTGCACGCGCTGGTTAGCCGGAGGACGGAGCAAGGGCGGCGAATGTCAGACGGTTGATTCACCCGCGCTTTAGTACTAAACTAATTGCCAATTAATCACACAATACCCGCAGGAACCGGCGTAAACCTTCGACGGATTGATGTCGCCCGGCCCTTGGACACTATCAAGCGTCCGCTTTGCCGCCCTTTTGGGGAAAACATGCTTCAGATTTCAAGAAAAAAAAAATGTTTTTTTTTAATTTTGACTATGTAGAAATCTTTGCTTGATAGGTATGTGGTACAAACTGTCTCCCTCTCTCTCTCTCTTCAGCCACAGGAAGTCCACTGCTGAATATAGGCCTCCGCCATAGATAGCCACATAGACTATATGTGTTACTGATGATATTGGTGAAGCATTTACTGGCACTACCATGGCTCGATAGGATAAAGAGTGGAAAAAAAAATGTAAAAAATATCTATGTAAAACGTACCTATGTGAAATTCTTTTTTCTTTATATTTCTCCTATGTCGTAAAGAATTTATAAGCATTAAATATTTACATTACAATTAAAACAAATTACGTTAAAATATTTATAGGCTACAAGAATATTTATCCATGCGGAAATTCTAACGTAGAAATCTAACTTCATCGTCGCTGCACCAATCACTTGTTATTTTTAAACTGAACATAGCAACACTAATGTTATTTGATTTATATGTCAAATCTTCTTCTGTCTGCTCTCATTCTGACCTATAAAATCCATAAAAACATAATTGTTCAGGCATATTGCAAAATTATCAGACTAATTATTTTACAACTAGTCATCAGCCCGATTATGAGTAAGCCTTTTACAGTACCACGCCGGCCTAATGCGGAGCTTAGATTTTACATACCATAAAACATAATTATGAATAGACAAATCACTTCAAAACGTAAGAAATACAACTTTCGGGTCTCACCAGTCCATTGCCTATCTAAAATATCGCTCACCTCAAATATAGATTTATAAGACTACATATCTGGCATCAGGTGAAAGGAAAAATTCCGCAGTAAAATGTCCGAGGCGAATGTTCGCACTTCCCGGAATAGGGCCGACAATGGTCCACCATAAACATCGTGATAAACGTCATCGCCAGAAATAGCCCATGGTTTCATCGGCCAATATTTTAGTGCCATACGAGGTTAGCTAACTTACATTGAATTCTCGTAACAAAGTAAGTGCTAAACGGGGATCCGAATCAAAAGGCCATAAACGTATAAGATTTACAATCGAAAAGGTCTTTAATGTTTTGTTTGAATTTGCTAGCTGAATATAAAATGGTAGTGCAATGGTGAAACTGCTAATTAAAGAAAATAGTTTGATGGAGGATTAAAGAGAAGCAGTATTAGTATTATTTAAACCGATAATAGATAGGGGAGATTAGAACACAAAAAAGAAACGATATTAACTAAAGATCCAACCAACGATTAACGTTGGACCAAAGCACAACAATTCTTTAATTTGACTGAAATAAGCATAATAAAGTATATGTAATGGATGTTTTCGCACCCCAATATTTACTCCTTTATAACAAATGACTTGATAATGTCATGTTATTTTTTTAGCAATGACTTATCACACCAAATCTACAGCGAAAGCAATTGTGACCACTTTATAAACACACACGAATAAAGCGAAATCTCGAAATCTTTTTTCCCTTGTGCTTTTAACTAAAACCACCCAGGATTATCAATTAGTCCCCCACTGCGTAACAGTCAGCGTAATTAATAACCGTCAAATATATTCTTGAGTCTCGTTTTGGTCCCAAAGCAAGGTCATATTACTTTAAAAGCCATTTGATTAATGTTTAAAATGTTAAGTTTGCAACTTAAGTTTTCCGACTTTTTGTAAGGACATTGTAACTGTATTGATATTGAATATCCCTCTGTAATGTTTTTGTTGAATTAATTTATGATTTTTATTAGAGATGCACGGTAATGACCAGTCATTACAAACCTTTCCACTTTCTATCTATCCCAAAAACCAGCGACGCGTTTTAATAATCCTAGTATTGTAGATGTTCATGAAGCATAGCCAGTGCATATCAATAGATTACTTTCTAATTCAGTTCGAAAATATGTTTTTTTTTTATTTGTATTAAACACCAAATTGATTGTCTCCTAGCGGTCGTGTTTCATGACGTTGTTTAACGTCGTCATTTCTCTACCATTCCATACTTTTTTATTTTATTTTGAACGACAGTGGTGAAGATTGTTACGAGTGATTTCCACGGATCCAATTGTTTCACCTAATTTAAATTCCAGCAAAGTTTTAAAACAGTGTCTACAAAAGAATAAAATACATTATTTTTTACGCTTTTTGCCTCTATTCACGGCCATTTATTTTCTCAGCTACATAAAACATAGTAACTTACGCATCACCCATAAATTATCTTGATAATGCATGGTAATGTTAATAAAAATTCGTGTTACAAAAAAAACTAAAAGTGCTACAGACTTTCGGTCCTTATTTTATACTTTGAAAATATTTCTACTTGAGATTAAAACATAAAGTATAAGTCACAGTAAATAAATCACTTTACAAATATTATATTTTATGTTCAAAACAAAACATACGTTTAATAATGTCTCATATATGTTACTCTATGTACGTATGTAATAAAATTAACTTTTTTTTTACGGCGGCGCTATTCTTTTGTCAAATTTTAATTACATGAGTCTAATTACAATTGTGTAAGTCATTTATCACCGGCAAGGATTTAAAGTGTTTCCTTTGCCAAAGCTGCCGCAGAAAAAATCAGTGTTACAAGCATTCACACATTCCTACCACGACATTTTTCATGCTTGCACCGAGCGACCGACGCGACGGAGGCACGGAGGGAGCGATCGCGTCAAGGTCATCCGTGACGTCACTCTCAGCGCACAATGACCTCCCGAAAACGAGCCACGAGCCAGTGTTGCTGCCGTTCTGTCGATACTTCGATGACACTTGACAGGTAATTTTATTGACATGGGCAACTGAAGTTCCGATGTTGACGTTTGACGCGGAGTGTATAGGACCTTTGGGTTTGGGAAATGTTATTTTCTTCGGAAAGGGTGGGTAAAAATACTTTCGATTTAGATATACTGAAATTCCGTTCAGAATAAACATACATACTTTAATAGAATTTTCTGGACCCGTGAAGATAAATTCAATTATAATATTACAGCCAGGTATAAAAATAAATAATTGTTATTAAAGATAACTTTATGGTATTCAATGCCAAGATACGTAGGTTTACAATTGACAATGCAAATAATGCGTATTCTTGCGGTTTTATTGTTTTCTTATCGAAATATTAAATCATCGATACTCATTACAATGTTGCGCACATCCCTTTTCCTTCGTATTTTGTAATAAAAGTTTTTAATAAGTTTTTTTCGGAATAAGAAAACTTTGTTGCGCTAACAAATAATGTTTCTATTTGTTGTTAGTCTATCATTACAAGTTGGTAAAGGAAATAAGAGACGTCACGGCTAGAGCCATCTTATTTCGCCACAAAAGTGCCGAAAGAAACAAATAACATTTTTTTCCTTATTCAAGAATTGTACACATAATTGTATGCTAGCAGTGCTACATTTACATAGTTTCAAGTTGGATTTTTCCAAATATTGCGTAACGATCAACATTTAAATACACAACAAACGTACGTGTTAGTATCATTATTACTTTTTAAAACGTTTCCAAAAATACATAACAGACACATTTATATGATAATTTATATATGTAAATTAAATATTTTAAGAAAATAAAACAGCTCGCAGATTCAAAATGAATACTATGACTAAACATTAAACTTAGAATTTTGGGTTGTTGAAAAATGAAGTCAATGGCAAGACAAAATGATTATCAAAAATGCCGAGTGCAATGCAATTTAATTATATCTCCTATACAAACTCTGGCAAAACTACATTACCATCCGTCGCTTAAAACAAAAACAAGTAATCTTCAAAATTTCCAAACAGCATTAGCAAATATGAAGGATTATTCAAATTTCTATTTGCGAGACAAAAACTGTATTAAGCAAGGTCGTTCGGGTGTTGTCACAAAAAGTTTTAATTCATCAGTGTCGGCTGGCGAAATAGTTCGATTTACACTTTAGATATTGCTAATGATTTTATTTCTACTGCCCTTAATCCCACAGTGAAGTGGGGTAGCTGTATCACTTCATGTAGTTTTTTTATAGTTGTAGAAATAATTACTGCCTAGTTGGCGTGGTTGTACCACGGTATGATTACAAAGCTGAGGTCTCGGGTTTGAATTCCGGGTCGGGCACAGTGATATCGAAATTTTCTATTAATTACCAGCCCGGAGCCAGAGATTTGGACCCGGTATGGCGATAGGCTCGTCCCCTATCACATCATAGGACGGAACACACAAAGCGAAACGTGGACGTCCTAGTAGCACCACTGCCTACCCCTTCTGGGAAAGGCGTGATGTTTGTGTGTGTTTGTATGTAAAAAAGAATCGTTTGTATTTCATTGTGAGAAAAGAACCCACAGAAACACGCGAAAACCGAACTTAAATACGGGCCTGCCTAGTGACAGATCCACGTACGGTTTGTATATTGTACTATTATGTATTTAAAAAAATACAAATATTACTGCATTTTTAGACATCTATGTTTCTAAAATGTTTTTATTTTACAATAAAATATTTTCGTTCTCCATAAAATAACACTTTCCATACTAAAATGAAATTAAAATTTCAACCATGACACTACGAATGCGATTATAATAGAATTTTTGTTCATAGGCATTATATTGTTTTTTTTTAATGCAAATACTTTAGAATAAACTTATAATAAAGCCTGATTGATGTTGCAGCAATATTAAGTAAACAAACTAACATTTGCGTACTTCAATAAATTTACTTTAATCAACATTCTGTATGCAATCGATGTTTTCAATGCTTTTTATCAAAGATGGAGTATATTTTCAATTTTGCTTTATTCTTTTGTTTTATGTAAGAAATTAAAAATCATATTAAAATTGATAAATATATGTTGTAGTTGATGTTTACTGCATTTAAAGACTGGCAATAATATAAGAATAGTATCGTATTAAATATCAGTGTGATTTCACAAATACATTGTCTCAATTCGTTTGGTCACTGAGATCTTAGAAGGCCCAATATCAATAGAACCGACAGACCGAACTTGAAGAAATTAATAAATGGTTAATAAAGATACCTAGTATATATGTCATAATGCCAGTTATGACATATATAGTGTTGTATATATGTCATAAGTGGTGGTGACTGCTGCAATTATCACCCGTCATTTGTCCATATTTCTATAAAAAAAACCACCGGATAACTTACTAGCTCGTTTACAAATCGTACGCTATACAAAAAGAAAGAATTTGTTGTATCGTATCGCAATAATCGAAAACAACAAACTACCAGCAACAGATTCATTTCTGAAATTACTTCGCTGAAGCAATGTATTCGAGTGTTTTTGAAAGAAGTTAATGACCAAAAAATGATGAAATGGCTAGAGACACATTTGCTTCTCTATTAGCCCAATTTTGTTTGAATTAAAAAAATGTGTAGATTCTTTAAACATATAATAATCCTTTGTATCGATACTTGACTAATTTTTCATGAAATAAATAAAATATACAGACGAATAAATCAATAACCTTTTTTAATTGTTTACAAATTAATAAACATAGTCAAATATTTCCCGAAAGAAATGACCCGCAATCCGACAATTTTCCGCGCCCACCGTCAAGAAGCGACCTTTGTTAAAATCAGTATAATCTAGCAAAACACATGAGAACCGTCACCTTGACCCCTGTAGTCTCCGTGTTTATTTCATTTGAAATAACATCAGTAAGTATCGGGTACGTTTCCACGGCTTTATAGATGAGTTATAAAACGTCTAGGCGCTAGCGAATTCGCATCACAATTTTGTTTTATTATTCACGTCTATACGTTCGTAATAGCTTTGTGTTTCCTTTGCATTTGCAGTCTTCGTATGTTAAATGTTTATGCGATGCTCTTTGGTATTACTTCGAAACTGTTGATCATAATTCATAACTGAAGAATGCAATGGTACGTCGAAAGACATGATTTAACTTAAACTTTTTTGAGTTATTTTATTCGGTCATTATCATTTATCTAACAAATTGGGAATTGTTAAATTTAGGAAAAATTATATCTACGTAGAGTATTTATAATGTAGAGGAACGCTGGTAGTTAAAAAACGTAGGTAAAAATGATGGTGCTGGGCCATATTTTTCTGTCTTTCTCTTGACTGATATTTGACAGATTTTTCAGCATGCACGAAATATTTAAAAAAGAAAAATAAAAAAAATAGTTTAGGGCTATCAAATTTTGCCCAAACTCGTATTAAATGGATAATTACTAAATATACTTTCGGTTACCATCGGAATGTATAGCAATTTGTTGTTGAATAATTTGTTCAATATTAACCAATATAGTAGTGCTACCAAAATTACGAACAAAAAATAGCTACGTTTTTGAAGACACAAACGTTTGTCTCTATTATAAATACTCTAAGACTTTCTACAAATATTGTTGTTTTTCTCTATCTAAGACTTGACTTGCTTATCCGATGTTACCGCTCCGTTTCGCGTGTTTCAAAAAAGCCAGCTACACCATACATATTAAATAACTTCGTTAAACAACGTCCCCAAGATAAATTTTCTTTTACGTTGTCATTATGGTGAAATGGGTCGTAAAATATACATACGGAAGAATTAGAGAAGTTTTTATGTTCACGAAACATAAAAATCTTATTGTTCTATTAGCTATTAAAAAAGAGTGAATTAATGAGCATTTCATATTGTTGAATGGTTATCCACAAAGATCATTATAATTAATTGAAAGTAATAGGCCATAGCGAAAACGGGACATTTATAATACCAAATCAATACAATTTAGTTAGACCGATTGTACGTTATCTAGTAAATGTACAGATTTTTGCAATTAAAAGTGGTACGTTCCCATGCTACATTTTATATTACGTCATTTTAACCCTATGAGCCACAAGAACTCTCGAGATTACGAGAAGAATTTGATGAAACTGCACAAACCAATGACAAATTCCTACAAATCCTAAATCCATAGCCATTGCCTATCCCGCAAATCCGTAGCATTTTAATCGATTTATAATAAGAGACGATTATTTACTCAAATGGTTCGATTGTATGTTACCCAATGACTCTTCCGATTGATGCAAAATTCAAATGTTCGTCTCTGACAGTTGAGTTCGGAGTACGATTTATTGACGAAATATTCGAATCATTCGTTCTTCGTTTCACTTTTTCGAACGTCGTGTTAAAGAGTAGGGGGGTTACTCTATGATCTAAAACGAAACTCGAAACTTCGGACGTCGCACGTGAAACTGTACGAATATGCCTAGGTACTCCACAAAATGTTCGAATCACAACAAAATGTCCGTCCTAACTATAGACTTAGTTCGAAGTGAATGATAAGTATCATAGAGAATAGTGTTGATTTTTAGAAGTGGAAATTTAAAAACATACTGCAGACGGCGAACGTCCGAATATTCGAGTTTCGTTTCGGACCATAGAGTAACCCCCGTTCCGACACGAAAAAAATCACGAAATTTCGAAGTACGTAGAGTAACACCCCTGAACAAATTTTTACTACTTCTTTTGCAGTAAAATCTGCCAACAGAGACGGTAGATCTAAAAGACGCATTCATTCTCATCCGCCACACATGGCCAAGCGTTCTGTTTGCGACGTGTGTCACGTCTGCCGGCCAGTTAATCTGACACCGGCCGTCAGGAATATTGATGTACCATTAATCATGCCTACCCCTTCGTCAGCTACTGACGTTTTTCGTCCACATATTTCATGTCCTCGCGTGATGATAATGTACTTAATTGTTCGATGGACAGGCATTGACCTGCGGTTTATAGCTGCAGACGAGGTTGGTGTGAATTTTTAATGGTCTGAAACATAGTATTAACAAATAGGTTTAGAAATGCATAGTTTTCGATAAAAGCATATTTCAGAATACAGTTGTTGGTAATTAGGTGATTAAAGGTAACATTAATCGCTATATTATAAAAACTGAGAGAAATCAAAAACTATAACTATGAAAATACAGTCAGATTTCGTTTTCCTTATCGGTAGATGGTCATCGTCAATTTCATTATAGTCCATATGATGATAACATTGATAACTGCTTACAGGTTGCCGTCAGTAGTTTCCACAGTGACCTATTGCAAAGGACCTTAGAACCCCTACAGACCTGATGTACATCTAACAATGTCCTTGCCAATACCTTGTCTGTAAAATTGAAATATCTTTAAAGCGTTTTAAAACATAATAAAAAATATTAAACAGCGACCTAATCTTGGAACTTTATTAAAGATCTTATTTCATTGTTGAGATATTTTCTATAAGAACGTTACTTGGCATTATCTAGCTCATTTTCTGCTTCACCTGCTAGCTACAAGTGTATTATAATTTCCTTTTCGTCCTTTGTTCAACATTTTCATGAAGGTCCCGTTGGTAAAAGTAAATTGTGTTGTACAAGGATTTTTATCCATCGCCGTGGGGCATCCTAGCGTCTTCATTTCAATGCCCTGGTCCCCTGTGTCGTCGACAATAAATAACTTGTATCTCGTGGAGAATGTCGCGGAATATTTTAGGTAAAAGATTGTCAGATGGTGCCTTGATTTTCGTGTGTACACGGTGTTTTAATAACCTCTATTCTATCTACTTTAAGACAAAGCTGGGTGGTATTTTTACTTATAATCTTTACTATTAGTCTGGTTTTGGACTCATATACCACCTCTGGTGGCGAAATTGACATGCCGTCAATAATTAGTAAAATTTAGTAGATTTTCATCATGATACTATAACTTTAGGTATCCTGAAAATCTATTCAGGATCATTACTTTAAAGGAGGATTAATGGCCTGAGCTGGGACAGTTCAACGAACAAGATTGTGATGGCCCTCGTAATGTCTTTAATTATCATTACTCCATTGAATCCGTAGCTAAATTTTCAGTCCTGAATTAATTCATTACGTACACTTCGCCTTAATTGATTGTTTTGTTTACCTTACGGCTTACATAGCAACGAATAACAAATTCCTAATTTAATTACAATCAATGAACGCCTAATTTAAATATCATCGGGATTAAAGTAATTACAATTTATAATGCAATGTTTCGTTAACTTCACCTGAATTGTAACAAAAAAATTATACAACATTTTTTGTGTTAATGGGTCTTATAACCCGAGTGGCTCTGCGTTTAGTTAGTATTACGTCACAACTTGTTTTCAACTCACCAACAATTATGTGCAGGTATTTAAAATTCGGAATTGCGTGGTGGCCTGTTGGTAACGGACCAGGCTCGGCTGCCTACATGTTCACGGTGGTTGCGGGTTCAAATCCCAGGGCACACCTCGGACTTTTCGGAGTTATGTGTGTATTGATAGTCAATCACCACGCTCTTTAACGGTGAAGGAAAACATCGTGAGGAAACCTGCATACAGTAGCGATTTTAAAGAATTTCTACAATATGTAAGTCCGCCAACCCGCACTAGGCTAGCGTGGTGGACTATATGGCCTAACCACTCTCAATCGTACTCTCGATTGTAGAGGAGGCCCGTGCCCTGCAGTGGGCCGTACATGGGCTGATACAATACAATTTAAAATTCGTGAATGTTAGACTTTTTTATGTCACCCAGTGGTGTACGAGTCACGTACATTATAGGCTGTTAGTCACAGACAGTTCGAATTTAAATAATAAATGCACGTAACGTCCAAGATGACCGATAAAGAGGTCGTCCACACACAAAATATGAGGTAATGCTTCAATGTCGCGCGTTTTAAATCATCGATATGTGCCGTGTCGTTTTCGTTCATAATTCAGTGTGGGAGCGCGGCTAATGGTGTTGGGGTAGCGGCGGGTCATCGACCGGCCTTGCCTACACTCATTTGGAATATTTTCTTAATTGCGATCGTGGTTGATAGTTTTCGGTCACGCACCGTGTAAATAGAGGGCGGTTAATTGGCTCGGTCTTTGTAGCGGTCATCTACGCTATAATGGATGAGGTCATAGATGCACTTGTACACGGTTTGGGTGCAGCGGGCAATTTGGTGCGCAGGCGCAAATTGACGCAGCAGACGGCGCGTCGGATGTTACAATTGTCGCCGTCGCCCGTGTCGACCCACCGACACTCGACGACGGCTCGCGTATATATAGACAGCTACACCGCAAACATAGCTTTGGAAAATAAATTCAATACTTTAAAAAATCTAGCGTGAATTGTTTTTTCCTGCTGGATAAAGGGCGCTCCTTTCTTCTTCTACTGATCACAGTCTTCCCCAGCTCTTTTGAAAAAATGAACAAAAATATTAAATATGACCCCCAGTCATTAGCCACACATATCGTTCATAAATACTGATGTATATAAACAAGAAATATTAATAAGTCGTCCGGATCACATCTGCTATAATTTTTTATAACATAAATATGTAAAAAATATAGCGTGGACGAGACTATAGAGCACGTATCGTAGTAAAATAGCGTAAAGTTGAACTAATTTTTATAGAGTCATTGGTCTATTATTGTCGGAGCGAGACGCGGACGACCTCGACAGTTCGCGTATTGACGATATAAATAATACTTTAGTAGTCACGATACTAAATAGCTGCAGGTTTTTTGTATGTTCGGTTATTCATAATTTTTAAGTAACTGGAGGCGTTTTCTATGCAAAAATCCTAGCGTAGAGGTCTTATTATGGCCTAAATATATAAGTTTGTTAAAATTGCGTAAATTGAAATTAAAAATAACATAAAAATTGTTATATCTTTATAGAAAATATCTCGTAATTCCTGATACCTACGACACAAGACTCGATCTTAATGTGGGTTCAAGATTGAATATGACTATTGGCTGTATTTATTATTTATTACAATAAAAATTAATAGTATTCATAAGTCAAATTGAGAACGCAAATTATAATATACCTATGTATAATATAAAAACAGTAATTGCCCCAAATACCGCTAAATCTGCCCATTAGTGGATTTTACATTTAAAAATCAAATAATATTATATAGATCGTGTTTATTTTATTTTAAAAGAGTTTACAAGTAACCTAAAATATTTTAAATCTTAATAATATAAAGTTATTAATATTAGAAGTGGATTGGCAGGCCATGTGACATGAATGCATCAAAATCGGTGGACTAAAACAGCGACCCAATGGGTACCTGATGGCCGATGATGTCGCGGCAGACTAAAAATCACTGGCATGACGACCTGGATGCTTTCGATCCCACGTGGCCTGAAATTGTTTGGGACTGTTAGAGGCCTTGGCCCAGCAGTGGGGTGATAAACGATAAGAAAATAAAATATTAGGTTAAAATATACTCTGATCTCGCAAATTCCCACGGTACGGGCCGAGTCCAGCGCGTAAACTGAATAATTATACGCAAACAAATGCGTAACCTTCGTTGTCATTTATTACCAAGAGAATTAGACGCATAAATCTTGAAGAATGGCGAGACTTCCTTACTATTGCAAATTATATGTTTCGAGTTTTAGTTGTCAAGGCCATTGACGCTATTGGCCTATACTTGAGATGCAAAGTAATATAGAAGATTTTGGTTCATTCCGATTTTTTTTCCTGAGACTTTGATACTTTACGTGTATTTTATTTTTTTAAGTATAAAGTATAATCCAAGTCGGCTTTTTGTAACTATTGGAGGTATGTATCCACTGTTCCGCACTTCATTTTGTATTTAGCGGCCCGTCCCAGCTTCGCCTGGGTGCTGATGTTTTTTGATTCCACACCACACCAGATCCATGTTATTTTTCGTACAAACTGGGACGATCTATACAGGTCGTATACCAGTTTGCATATACATGCATTATACATATAAACCTTCCTCTTGAATCACTCTATCTATTTAAAACCACATAAAATTCCGTGGTGTAGTTTTGAAGATCTACACATACTTTGTTTTATACTATGTAGTGATTGTCAAGTAATACAGAAGTGTATTTTCATCTGCATACTTTAAATGGCTATGGACATATACTCGTGTGATATTTCCTACCCCATGAGAATAAAGTCTAGGAAAAAGGAATATACTTCTAAAGAAAATTACTTCAAAGTCGTTTTAAGTATAGAGTATACAAACTTCACTGGTTTAATCTAGCCATCTTGTAATATTTAAGTTTCTTGCCATTGTACCTATGTATATTTGATGGACTCGTTACCTAGAAAAATACCATATTAAAGTTTATATTAACCTTAAAGTTTTTAGCGATGGGCCGACTTTACAATGTTAATACCACTGCCTCACAAAAAATCTACTTGAAGCGTCACCTTTCTTGACGGTGAGTAAGAATGCCGAAGACTCAATACTTTGCTTCTCCTTCTTACACTTTCCGCTCCCATTTTGAGGGAGGCTGACAACCCACTTGCAACCATATTATTCTAGATGTAATTGGGTGACAGACGAGAGAAATCACTTACCGTCAAGTGAGACATTTGTTGCTCTACCGGACTTGACCTATGCAAAAAGAAAACTTATTGTATTTTTTTTTTCTAGCTGTAGATATTGTTCCAGCATTTTTTTGTTTTTTTTTGTATACCGGTTTCTTCGTAGTTGACTTGGATCCTAGTCTATACGTCATACTTGTAATAAGGCGATGTACTAGCTAGTGTTGTCGCCAGGACCGGCACGAACCAGCCACAACACCACAAAATAAATCAAGTTCTACAAAGGAACCAACACGGTCGTGAGTTCAGGAGATTGGCCCTTCGACACAATCGTTCCCACCTTGAAGACGGTTTATTACATTAACATGAGATGCCATAAGCCTTACAGCATCTTGGACTTAAATAAGACATTGTTTCTCAATTTACCATAGCCTGTCGCCTATTTAAATATAGGTCTATGCATTTTTAAAGTGGTCTGCTAAATGTGGCATGCAATCGAGACTTCCTGCAACTTACCCGTAGTTATTTTAATCTATAGCAGGAATAGGCCGGGGTGGCACCACTGTTTCACAGAAAACCCATAATTTCGCTGTAGCGTTTCATTGGGATTGCCTGAGGCCAATATACCTTTCTTTCTTCCGCTATTTTTCTTTCCCGCTCCACACTTGTTTTTAAGCATCTTAAACGCATCTAGAATCCCAATAAATACATTCAACAGTCAGTTGCATAATTCCTGACCCCACCCTTATTTCTTAATCTAAACTTTGTGCCGTGGATATCAAATTCCCTCAACAGTCATATGCATAATTGCTGACCCCACCCTTAGGTTGAATCTTGTGCCGTAGGTATCAGAAACTGCGAGACACTTTTCGTTCACTCAAACATCCCGAACCAAATACCTGTGGATCATACAAATATTGATTTGGTTCGTGGGGGAACCCGCGGCCTCTCGTTTCACAGCCGGCGTCTAAACAACTGCGACACAGAGACTGTTCTATGTCGCAAATTTTCATGGACAGTGATAATCATTTATCGTTAGGTAAGCTGTTTGCTCGTTTGCTGGATTTCTCTCTCTCTCTTTTCAGTCACAGGAAGTCCACTACAAAATATAGGCCTCCCGTAAATATCGCCAAATAGACCTGTTGCTGAATCTATAGAAAAAAAACCTTGGTTAGGTCATCTGTCCGCCTTCATAAAGGTGATTACGACCATCATGGTCCTGCACGCGACGTCCTTAGACCACAACCCCACGTCAAGAATCAATTCTGAGTCTAATGTAATTATAATCATTAGTGAATCTATTATGTTTGTTTATGGTCCTAATTAATATGCCACCTTTGTATCGCGACGATAGTCATCGCTTAGGTGTTGATTATGCAATTAATATCTTTGCTATTATGGTTATAATAATTGAATAAAATCAACTAATCATTGCGTAATACATTTCAAGGTGTTCTTTTAGTACGGTGTGTGAATTTTTAATTTGAAAAAGTGTAATATTTGAATGAATGAATAAGTATACATATAATACAGACTTCGTTCAGTAAAGTCTTGGTTATTTTTAAACAATAACAAATTGATACAGCACCCAGATTACTTCACCGAGTGACAATTATTTGAAAAGAGCAGCCCAACCCGGCTTCATGAGCAAATCTGTATTAATTATAGCCTTTTTTGTTATAATGATATTCGATCTATATTACTGTGAAGTTTCATCAAACTCGATTCAGTAGTTTTTGCGTGAAAGAGGATCAAATTTATCCTACATCCGTCCATATCACAAATTTTCACATTTATATTACTATTTAGGTTTATAATTGATTACGAACCTTTTTATTCGAAATCAAAATTGAAATTACACAGATACGCATCACAAAATCACTGTCATCAAAGTTTTCAAGCTTCCCTTGAAGTTTCGCGAGTCCACTCGAAAGTTAAATTGTATTTAAAATTTCATTACTTTCATTTAAAACTTTGAGTTATCTCAACATATATGCTATAGTAATGTCTAGAAGTAAGACATTACTTAGTAAACGAGACACTGTCTTAAAACTTTGTTTTTCTACGAGCTACCATTATAACTATGACAATTTAAGTAGAATTGTAGTAAGTATATTTGTTTTAGTCGATGTTAGTTTTCTTTTGCTTCGTCTAATTTATTATTGGCCTCCTGGTTTATGTACGAATATGAATTTTATAATACTTCTATACCATACTTCATTGTTTAGTAGCAGAATAATTTTTAATAATTTCACTACGGGCTGGCTGGATGACGTCAACCTTTTCAAAATTAGATCTTTTAGTCTATCACATTGACCTAATTGCGGTAAGTAGACATCACATTTGAAATTCTAAGTAATAAATTTACTTAAACTTAGTTAGTTACTGACGTAGTATAATTTACTAAAACTAACAAGTGTTTAATACTTATGTATTTAATAAAATATATTAAAAATAATTTCCCAAAGTTGATTATACATAGCAACATGCAGAGGAAGCGATTGTGAAAACAGGATCATTCATCTAGACTTGCAGCTGTAGTAATCGCGCTGCATATAAATTGTAAATTGGTGCTCTAATGACCTACAGTCGAGGAAACATAACTAGTAACTAGTTATTATAGAGCAGCAAGCGGAATTAAAATAAAAAAGAGATTTCCTTGCTAATAGAGTTTGGGAGTTTTTGCCACTAGAGTGCCTCGGTGGCGCAGTTGTATTACGGTATGATTGCAAAGCTGAGGTCTCCGGTTCGGATCCCGGGTAGGACAAAGTGATAGTGGATTTTACTATTGATTATCAGTCCAGAGTCAGGAATTTGGACCCGATATGATGATAAACTCGCCACCTAGCACATGGGGGGACGGAAACTACAAGGCGGAACGTGGATGTTCTGGTTGCACCTCTGCTTACTCATTCTGGGAAAAAGGCGTGAGTTTATGTACCTATGTATGTATGGAATTTGCAAGTACCTATGTATATCGGGAGTTGTGAGACCAAAAAAATGTCTCGTGGTTTGTAGTAACTACGAACCAAGACCACTGTCTCAACTCCTATGAATTTAACTTTATGATTGATTTCGTTGCGGGTTGAAGACAAGTTAGACATTCCCGGAGACAATAGTACCACTGTTCAACCTGGCTTACAGGAGTTGCAGTGGTGGGCGTGAGGGCCGGACAGTCTCCAGAACCCAAGACTTACATCTTAATGTGTATAAGGACTATGTTTTTGACGGCTGTGTGTATTTTTTTCACTTTTCCGTAACATTTGTATCTACATTTTAAACTGCAATATAAATGGACCAATTCCGTTGGGGTGGCACAAACTAAAACTGCCTCAGAAAACCGACCGGGCAGTGAGTTCGAATATATGCACTCCCCGGAGGCTTGTGGATCAGACTGAAGAACGCAATGCCCTGAAACTACTGGTCTAGAATCAGGTCAAACCTAAGACGAGGAGTGACCTAGATTGACTGCTCAAAAAATCAACAGTGATCATTTTAAGCAATCATGAATGCTGTCTGTTAGCCATGGTGATAACAGAATAAAATTATGAAATGAGCTCTCGCTAAGTTACATTACACTAGTATGATGGACAATGTCGAAATAACTCTGAAGCTTGTGAAATATCCTGGCTCAGGACTAGCCTAATATAAAATACACGTTTCCCAGAACATCTCAAAAATTCAAACAAGAACAAAACTAAAAGTAACAAAGGCTATGGGTGCTTTAATTTACTACAAATGAACTGTCGGTCATCATAAACAAAATTTATACATGAGCGCTCTTGTAAATAATATATTATTCATATTACGTCCACATATTTTATTGGCAATTACGCTCGAGAAATTAGCTACGGTTGTTCTATAGAAAATGCACCCCAGAGGCCTTGCAAGGCCATTAAAAATACTTTACGATTGGCGTGAGTATCGATGCACGAGGTTTTCGATATATATATTTTGTTGATAAAATCAAGTGTATGTAAATGAGTATTTGATTTGAGGTGTTCTAGGATCGCCATGAAAGGATTGCGACCACCTACGCTGTTAGCTTTCTCGATAACAATCAATAGTTTTATTAAAGAGAAGATAATACGCCACAAATAAATGATAATAATTAATTAATCACAAATGACCTAAAACCCCGATTTTGTCACTATAAAACAAAACACGCATTGGAATCGTCGAAATAATAAAAATATCATTTTACAAAACATTTGTTAGACAATAAAATTGTCATTGAACATAATAACATATGAAATATGATATTCTACCCACATCAAAGCTTTTTTGGACATTTTCGTTCGACACCGTTCTCACACGAAATGGGTTCTATATAAAGAATAAAATTTATAGCTTCAACCGCGGCAATTTGCAATTCAAAAAATGCTGCATTTTTCACCAGTCATTTGAAAATATTTTAATTCCTAAACATATAAGAAAGGAATGTTCTGTTAAAAGTATTTTCATGTAAGGGGCTGCATTACGCATGTTATTTAGGATTATAAGCCGGCCTGTAGTAATCGTTGAAATAAAAAGCAATCGTGCATTTTTGCGAAGCAGTTACTAGTCGTGTCGTTAGTACGCTAGTAACTTGTTGCAACTTGCAATCCAAGTTCGCTTCTCTCATTATGCTCGCTATCCTGCCGCGCAGGTTTTGCTACTCGTCCTTCTATAAATAGTGGCCGCCGTCCACTTTGTAAACAGCTTACTTAACTTCAATAAGCAAGCGAGAATACGCCTCAATTTCTTTGCAATAAATTACATATTCCCGAGAACCCACTTAGCTTTTAAGACGTTTTTACGATCGCAACGAGCACGCACAGTGGCCCAGTCGCAAGTGGAAGGAATGAAATTCGTAGACTGCTTGCACTTTCAATATGACTTGGTATATGAGTCGATTCATTATTAGCTCTGCGAATAACTTTTACGCCGCAATAACAAGCCCGAAGCAAACTAACATATATTTAAAGTTGTTTTGCTTTTTGGATATCAAAGAGCGTTTCTTGGAAAGGTAGTGTTTTATGAATATTGCCGTGATTGTACCTACTGCCGATTTTATAAAGTTTCAAATTCAATTGAGTTGAGAGAAGAAAATATTATATCAAGTGCCAAAAATTCACCGAGGCGTTTAATACACACCAGCGCCAGTAATTGAAATGTTCAACTCATAATAAATTGGACAAATAAAAAAGAAAAATGTCTTAATTAAGAAAATAATTTCCTTCGCTGACGTACGATATGTTTGTAATAAACTTTTCTAATTAAGAGTACTAAATTGAATTCTGTTGTCACTGTACAGAAAAACTCATTTTTTGTTAATGTGATTATTTTTTGTGTTGTCTTACGACGTAAACATTATACAAAAATAACTTTGCTTATATTTTATGCTGTATATTTTGTTCCTAATCGATCGAAAATATTTTGTGCGTTACAATAAATTTAAACTGAATAAATTTCATTTTTAATAACACAAATTATCTTATATTACGTGAAATAAACGGAGATCAAAACAATTATACATATAAAACGTATGCCAATAAAAACTATCAGTATTTTAAGTGTACTTCAATAAGTATCCACTTATATTAAAAGAGATATAAGTCAGACTATACATAAAGTACGTGCGAACAACAAAATTTGTATTTTCTTTTCACACGAACATCAAAGCAAATGTATTTGAATGTGACTGACTTTGGGTTAACAACACTAAATTACCTGTTATCGTGTTAACAAGAGCTCTTATTTTATTTATTTCTTTGATTTCCTTCCATTTAGCATATTTACGTAATTTAAGAGTAAAGTCTTTAATATAGGTACTTTGACGGAAATTTTCTAACATTTCGTTTTAGACTTTAGTCCACATTAATTATCTGCTTCATGTCTTATACTTTTAAAGTAAGGTTTACGTTTTCGTTTCAAATGTGTATGGGAATAATAAATAGCATTAAAAAACTTATAATTTGCATAGGTATCTTTTCACATATCTTGATGTGTCATTGAAATTCTTGCAAACTCATTCGCGTGTTGTTTCTTTTCTAACTGAAAAAAAAAATCTTACCTAACTACTCATACATTATAACTTTATACTAATCAATAATATTATTTGTTTTTAATCGTCGGTGTTTTGATGACGCTTATATTTTATGCATTATTAATTTAAATGCTATAAGCAGTTACAAAAATCCCGAGTGTTTCTTTTCCATGCTTTCATAAAATTCATATAGCAGCTTTTAAAATGTATCGGATTAATGCATGCAGCACAAAAGTAGAACTTCCGACGAAATCCGGAATTCGGTCCGGGATCTGCAATTTCGCCGGGCGTTTCTCAGAATTCAGATATTGCCATTTTAGAAAGGAAATTTCAATATTAACTTTCGGGTTGGATGGATCCATTATTAGGTAGCGAATAGGAGCCTTAGCAGGAAACTGTTAGAAGCAAATTAATTAAATTATCTTTCCGTGAAATTTAGCCGTTGTAAATTCTACCACAAAGATGAACAGAGTGATGGTCGGATTAATATTTTATTCTGATGTTTTGTATCATTGTTGTCATATTACTTTTGTACATTATTAAATCCGAATGAATCTTTATGTATATTTCTTGTGTGCGTGTCACTGAACTCCTGAACGGCTGGACCGATTTTGATGATTTTTTTTGTGTGTGTTTATTTTTATCAGCCCATATACGTCCCACTGCTGGGCACGGGCCTACTCTATAATCGAGAGAATCGATTGAGAGTGGTTAGGCCATATACTCCACCACGCTGGCCTAGTGCGGGTTGGCGGACTTACATACCGTAGAAATTATATAGTATATTTATAGACTTTAATTGAATATGTAAGAAAAAAGTGTGTGTGTAAAAGAAAATGAACAAAGAACATTATAAATTATAAAGAGGTGTCTACAGGTGTTTGAGTGAAACATTACATAGATTACGATAGATAACTTTATTTATTATCCCTACTTATCATTAAATGAATGGAAATCAGTCATAATTGCCATGTTTACCTTGAAGTAAATTAAGGAACCGCAGCTGTCCCCAAAAATTCCATATAGTCATTGTATTTATCAACAAGCATACTATGTAGTTGCATGATTAATTAAGTTTGCGGTGTTCCTTTATTTAAGGGACCTGTCTTGCAACATATACAACAAAGGAACTAAATGAACCGCCATGATTGTTTACACTTTCAACATTGATTGCCACTTCTCAATTACCTACTGTACCATGTTAATCTGTTTTGCTACGTTCGAAATCAGCAGGGTTCAAGTGGAATATCGAATGCAAAGTGTCGTAAAACTAAGGTTTACGACCGTAAAAAACACATTTTTACTCATTCTTGTTTTCGTCAATATCAATAAAGTTTTAATGGAATTGTTTTCGAAGTGAATGCCAATATAAATAATTTCTAATTTATGCGTATAAATCACTTGTTTTCGCGTTTCGGTGTAAATTCTGTACAGTAAGATGTTATTGAGTGGCGTTTGATGTTTTAACGTCCCTCTTGTTTTCAATAAACAATATTGTTGGTGTTTTAATATCATGAAAGCATTGAACAAATGTTAATCCAGACATTCTGGCACATTTAAAGCGTACAAATAAAGAGAGTATTGTATTTTAATTCTTTCGTAAAATATTTTTTTATTCTGAAATGAAGCGGAAGCTAGAACGCTACTATTTTTTTTAGTATACTCGTTGCATACATATAATCACAAGGTTTAAAACAAAAGCGAACTGACTCTTAGATCAAGTCTCCGTAGCCATTATTATTACGTGACGCATAATTTGGAACCAAAATTATTTTGAAGTAACATGCAATTATTTAATGTTCTTGATCCAGCTGCTTCATTATATTATTCCTTACTTTCAATTGAACATGATTCAATGTCCATTCTTCTCTACACATCTGAGTAAATAAAAACTTAAACTTTTTCAAATAAAGCGAAAGTGATAACACGTGTACGTCATGAACTATACGAAGATAATAAAACTTACTATTAAAATGGTTTCAAGATTTTTTTTTTAGATTTAATAATAAATAAAAAAACAATACAAATATATGGATCTAAATTTAATCCTCAACAATTATTGCAACATTGACTCTTGGTTTTTTTGAATTGATTAAATCGAATTTATTGTTATTACGCATGTTTTTTTACATTTTTGTAATAAAAACTGTAATATCCCCCCTACACAAATCTCTATGACCTTGATGTTGAAGATTAAAACTAACCAACAACAAAGTAATCCTTTTCAAATTCCCTCAGTCTAGTGAATAATACATTGACAAACGAGAAAGGTTGCAAGCTATTATAATACCTAATATTCATACAATTAGCTAAAAGCTTAGGTGTAGCAAAGGTCGGCGCGAGATCGCTCGACCATAAACTTGCAACTAACTCATTAGGTAGCTGCTAAGGCTCTAAACGTAGTGTTTAATCTTTCGGATCGCCGTTCTTTTTGCAACCAAACACCCTTATTGGGCGTTGATTACGTCTATTTATACCCATGTTTATTATTTTGCAAACGTCAGGAGCATTATAAGAAAATTTGCCAAATCGTTTCCGAGTAACCGGCGGGTGTTTGAAGATTTTTGTTGGCTTATTGCGTGGCGTAATTGGATTTCATTGGTAAAACTTAATTACATTTTGAATTAAACGTATTGATTATTTTTTAGTTATCATTATTCGAATCATTGGTAATATCTGTTAGTACAAAACAGTTTAACATTATTACGTTCCGCAGTAAACATATAATAACGCCTTTAAATAAAGACATAATATCCAACAATAATTTTATCCTCTGAGTATGAGATCATCAGTATCTTTATCAACAGTAATTACCAATCATAAAACGAAAGTAAATTGTCTCTCAAATTCATCGGAGGGATGACGGCATCAACTGAAATTAGCATTTATATTTCAATAAAACTACTAAACTATACATTTAATTGAAAGCGATTATTTGATAAACATCAATACAAAGTGGTGGGTAATGAGTGGGTACAGTAATGCATGAATTAACTTTGTAAATCAACCGAAACACCTTGACATCAAAAGAAAATGTATAAATTAAGCATACACATTCCATTTAAACGAAATTAACCGGCAAAATTGAACGAAGCCGAACATTGTCATTCAGATCAATGTGATTTCGGTTGTTTAGCTCCTCTAATGTTGATCTAAAATGACGCGTGGTACGACATAGTATTGCATTAAATATGATGTTAGTATTATAGAAAGATAGAAAAATATCCATCATTAACATAACATGAAAGTTAGACACGTATTTCATAAAGACGTCCTAAGAATTATCGAAGATATTATCGTTTTTTAAGCATTAAAAGATACACTTAATATTAGGACAAAGCATCTAGCAACTAGAACATCGACAAAAGCAACAATAGAACATATACCCGGTTGACTTTCAAAGATTTCCTACTAGGAACTGAAGCTATTAAATTATTAAGAAATAGACCGTGTATTGTGAGGCTATTTTAGCAGAGTTCCATTGATGTCGACACCTTGATTTAAATAGGCTTCACGCATTTGTTGGGCTTTTGGTAATAAAGAGTCGGTTTCATTGATGTTTCCAACTTGAAACATGATTGTTTGATTACGAGTCCGTTCACATTGTTGCCTGTTTACATTGATTCGATATAGAAAGAGCGATCGATGGAGGAACAAAGGAACTGAAACATGGACTTGTGAATTTGTTAATTCTGGAACTATAACGTCGAATAAAGAAACAATTTGGCTTGCTACTTTAAATTATCCTTTCTATCTCTCTCACTTCAGCCACAGGAAGTCCACTAGGAAGGCCTCCCCCAAGAATCTCCACATTGACCTGTTGGAAGCGGCCTGCATTCAGCGGCTTGTCCTTATCCTTATCTGGCTTATCCTTTGCTAGTCTTTATTAATATTCGAACGTTTAATGCTGGCATAGGGTTTGTGACCTTCCAAAACAACAATACTTTCCAAATGACTTCAACGGGGCTCATTTTATTTACTTTTGTAAACTCCGAAAGGTTGCATTCTTTTTGGAACTGGATAATTAAAAACTAGATGCTCTTACCTTCTCTCAAATTATCAAGGTATTAACGACTGCACCACACTAATTTCATGAAAGTATATTCCTATATATAACCGAAGTTCTTCAACCCATCTCAAATATAATATTGCAAACGCACTGAGCAATTCTTGAGATGAAGATATATTCGTTAACATTCGTGCATCTCAATGACAATAGTGTTTGCTGCATCACTAGAGCACATTCGCGCTGAGCCCACGTTCATTTAGCAGTTAACGCGTCCAATGAAAATGCGACTTTATAAATAGGGCATTTCTATTCTAGTCGTAGTCTAATGTCGGTTGTCACCTTTATTTCTGTTTTTTGGCATCAAGCCATGCCATTTAGGCATATGTCAATTTAACGATCGGAATAACATTGTGTATTTGTGTGTAACCCAATTTATCTTATTTTTATATTGGAAAATGCGAAAAAAGTAAATGTATTATTACAGAAAAGCTTCTGGGTGATGATTTATTTCGTGTAATATGAAGGTGCAGACTTTAGTATTTGTTATCGAATAAAGCACTTTATTAAGCATAAAAACTGATTGCTTCGTAACAAACGTTTACATGAACATTAATTTCAGTTGCAGCAATTAATTTAATGTTAGCGCGTTTTAATAAATTTTAAAGTAATTAAAAGAAGAAACACGTAACACGATGTCTCGGAAAACAATATTCAACTTCTAAGTTTCATACTCAAAATACAATAACATTTCATACTAAAAACCAATAGTATTTTTTTATTAAATAAATAAAGGCACAGTGCCCTAAAATAATCTGATTTCAGTCGCCAAAGGCTAAAATCATCGCGCAACCCAAAAATCTGTGAACATAATAAAATATAGGAAAGCGATGCGACCATCAAACGTGCTCAAGGTTCAGCCGGTGGGTCACGGCCATCGGTGTTACCCACCCGGACCATTCCCGTTACCTCGTAACCGAAGAAAGCATCGAACTCGCTGCATTCCGACTCTCGTTTTATTTGTCTATATGTTACGTCAGAGGTCGTTAGCCCACACTTTTTATATCAGACTAAAATTTGGGTTGGTTCGTTTGTTCAACTCTCTAGGTCGTAGTTTTAATTAGTGATTAGAAATCTGGTTCGGCTCGCCTTGACTTCTTCCGGGTATACAATCCTTGTTTAATTGAAAGTAGGTTTTATTTCCGTATGTTTGTTTATTCGGTTGTCACGCAAGCTGTTAGTTAATTAAATGCTGTAATTTATAACTTGATAACGTTGTGATGTTAATCATAGTTTTTCGTGAATTATAGTATTTACGCATATTTAAATACGACATCGCCATACATTAGGATTCATAACGTTTTGGGTATGTAAAAACACGAATTTTATACACGTAAGTACAGGTCTAAACACATTTTAATATGTATACTAATATAAACGCTGAAGAGTTTATATGAATGCGTTAATCTCAGGCACTACTGATCCGAAGAAAAAAAATCGTTTTGTATTGAATACTCCATTTATCTAGGAAGGCTATACTTTTATCCCAAGAAAATACATAGCAGGAATTTTATCCCACAAAAACTAACCTTTTTCGCACGGACGAAGCCGCGAGCACTATATCGATGTAAATAAACACGAACCAAATAAAGGTTCTATTAATTTGTTAGATAATTACGGTAAAGTTTTGACACCATTATAAATAGACCTTGATGCTTATGTTTAATGTATCCGGTAACGTGTGTTGAAATCATATGATCGAGTGTAAGTGGAACATGTCAGTCATTCCGTATCCCTCGATGATCGGCCGATACATAGTATTTTATTGATGTTCGGAAATAGTCACACGTGAAAAGTAGAATTACTGCATAAACATTGTATTAAAATGTAACGAAGTATTTATTGGGCTTACTAAATTACAAAATTATTATTCATAAAAATAACGAATTATGTACATGAAATATTTTTGTTTATATTTTGGAATCATTTGACTTATTTTACCTTTTTAGAATACATACAAATTTGTGCGTAAAAAATAAAATATATACAATTTAAAAAATATTAAGGATCATACTTTTAATAAAAGAACATTGTGATATACTTTAAAATTATCAAGCCGTTAGACGGAAAGCAATCAAATAATAAAAAATACTATCTGGATGAATATCGGAATCAGATCAATGAAATACTACGAATAAAAACCGTATTAATAGGAAAATATCCTATAAGCTGAGAATTAGTCGCACTGACCCGATGGTGGCCGACTGATGGTCTAAAAAGGAAATCCTACTTGCCGCACCGATACGCGAGTGCCCAACTAGACCACACGACAAAAAAATCAGTTTAACTAACCGGACATCACAGTACTAGCAATTAATACTTGAACACCCCAACTTGTTATAAATATTTATTGCTTGCATACATTACATATATTGTTGAAAGTATGAGTGGTTTTTTTTATGTCCGGTAAACGAGCAAACAGATCACCTGATGGTAAGTCATCAGTGCTGCCCATGAACATTCACAATGCTTGGATCATGGACGTGTAGCCGGATAATTAAACTGAAAGAGGAGCATGAAGTAAAATGGATGGGTAGAGGAAAGGGGGATTCTATCTGCCATCTCACTCACCGAATGAAACGCGACAGCCAAGCTGTCGCTTCATGTCTGACTCCTGTCAGACAGTGGTACCGCCCCAGACGGGCCTGCACATTCATGCTGAGTCACGACTGACAACAGCGTGGCTCTACCACTTCCAATGTCTTGACGAATGGTTCAACCTCGTTCCAATCTCTTGATTGAACTGGACCATGCTTGCTGACTTATAGGTTGCATCTTTATGGTCACTAATTTCATCTACAGCCGCTGGAATTCGAGCTAAACAGAGCCTATCCAAAATTCTCCGCGCTACCTATTGAAATTACTTGTATATAGTGGACTCTCAACATTATTACTTCGTCTAATATAGTCCCAGCTTCAACTAGTAGTTTTGTGCCTGTCCTTATCTTGGACGCATAATCAAGCCATATGACTATTTCTTAATGCAAATGTTTGCATTCTGCGGTGGAGGGCTTAGAAGAGTTCTCTATGCTGAGGTTGGGGGTCGAACTCCATTGATATTTATTTATGGCGGATTGATATTTGTATGGCTCCGAATTGTTGACCGGTACTGGACGTTATAGAATCAATAATTTGTGTTTGAACTACACGGGAGTCATCCTACTATCGGGCATCATCAAAAAAAGAAAAATAATGTTTAGTACTCCTGATATAAGCCTACGCAACTGACCGGATTTTGTCCCAGTACCGGTAATTAATAGCTCTCAGTTCAATTGGTAACACGGTCGAGAGTCTCCCAGTGATGTGGGTTCGATTTTACAGAGCTCCCTCTTCAGTGTCGATTGACCGTCGATGATAAAGATCGAAAGTCACACGAAATAAAAGCCACCATATTCCACTTTAGTTTATTGAATTATTGACTTGTCTTATTTGTTTGACGAGAGTGTATCATCTGTCTTTCCTGTTATTCAGAAATATGTGTGACTAAAGCTAATCTTGTAAATTGAAATAATTAACTGCTTATTTAACGTGAATATTAGAAGTGTGTTAGTTTGTGTTAGAAAACTTTACATAAGCTGAAGAATTTTATTCTTAAATTATTATGTCGAAAAGGGCAAAGGAAATGCCGGAAGCCCAATACCCCTGTTCTCTTCCTATTCTTTTTCTTTCCCGCTTCCCTCCCCATCTGATGGGCCGGCAGCACATCCATGATGCAAGCAGTGATCACTTACAATCAGGTGACCTGTTTATTCGTTTGCTTGATCTATGCGATAAAAAAAAATGCTACTGCTTACGCGAACTCAATACAAATCGATTCAAAACACGTGCAGATTATTTTCTGCCTAATAATTAAATTATACCCATTATAATGTAGGAATCAAATAAAAACACCATTTGAACCTGCTTAATTTAACTTAAGGTTTCCTTTTTCGTTTCAGGTAGCGATTTAACATGTTTTTTTCCACATGAATTAGAAGTATAAAATAACCTTTGTATGAATAATCCACGTTAATCAAACAAATGTTGTGTAGTATGCAAATTTTTATTTATTTATTACCAAGTATTTATAAACCAAACATTTTCCGAAGTTAATTTAACACTCAAAAGTTTTAATGAGCCGACAAAAATATCTACGCGGACGTGTTAATTGTCGATTTATAAGATACAGTCAAGACTCGTTTGATCACGCCCAAAAGGGAGGCAAAAAACGTTGCCAAACATCGAAAATTTTCGCTTCGGTTTCGCATTACAAAGGCAACAGTGAAATAAATAACGTGTCGTAAATCAAACCTTCATAATTATATTGTTGTAGGTATTCTGATTTATCTGTCCAATTGACTTGCGTGGGTGCAGATTGGTGTAGGTGTTGCGCAGATATCTGCCTCCCCGATGGAAGAAGGCCGCGGCCTCTGTCGGCGCTAATTACGATTTTGCAAAAACTGCTACTGCACACAAAAGCGACAAATCACACGTTTTCAGACGCTCGAGTCTTTTATTCAAATGCTAATGAACTTGTGTTTAGGGATTGTATTAATATTTTAATTAAAAAATGTAATTTACTTTGATTGATGTATTTTTTATGTTTTATTTTTAATATCATAATTATTTTTCTTATTGTTGTTTGCCTCGGTGACGTTATTACTGTATAATAGCAAAGCTAAAGTCTCGGGTTCGAATCCGGGTCGTGCAATGTGATATTGGATGTTTCTATTCCTCATCAGCCCGAAGTAACAATTCGCGCCCTATAGGATCACATCCTCCTATCACATCGTGGGATGGAACACATAAGGCGAAAAGTGGGTGTCCTAGTAACTCTTCTGCCAACCCTTCTTCAAAATTATTCTTCTTTTTTTCTGCTAACTCTTCTCGGAAAATGGCGATGTATATGATGTTCTTTACTGATTTAATATGATGTTGTTTTATAAATGTCATTGAGACGTAGGACTGATCAATACTATTATGGAATATTAATTAAACATGTCGCTTATTTTCAATAAATAAATAAAACTATTTTACGACCACGTCGCCTCCATAAGAAGCTTGCTAATATTTCTCTACACAGTCGCGTAACAAATCATTCAATGCGTAAAAAACGAAATGGCTAATAGACGGCTCCGGAGACAAATTAATTGTGTTTATAAATAAAGTCATTAATTATGCTTGCCGCTCGACGCATGTGTTCTTAATGTTGTATTTTGCCTGGCAACAGTTATCAAGCTATTTCATGTTATTTTTCCCCTTTCTAAGCTTTAAATGGCTGGCTGTGTATGTCATCGATTATCAGATTATTTTGATCGTGATTATAATAAAAACATAGATCAGAATAAGGCCCGAATCCTAACTATTTGGATTATTTTATATGTTGTGTATTGAAACAGCAATTTAGTGTAGAGATAATTACAAAAAGTATTCATAAGTATGCATTTGTATACAAAATACTTATTTTTATTAGATACATGGCTAATCGATGTCTATGCCTATGACGTCATAGACGTCTTTAAGATACGTAACTAATGATTTTTAATTACTGCTCATTCCGACGTACTACCTAAGGGCCAATTACACTAACAAACTTTGACTTTGAAAATGTCAATAAACAATGGGAAACAAATGTATGGGGCATTTAAAAATGTCAAATACATCATAAATGTATGGCGATGACATTTAACTTATCTTCACAGTTAGTTTATGCAACTGGACCGTAATATTATTCTAATAACGTAAAAACTGCTCTACCACAAACGCAAATATCAGCGCTAAAATCTTAGTAAAATTCTTTCATTAAAAAACCTTGTCTTCTTAATTTTTTCCCTTGCATGCACCGACATTATTAATTAATTTTTTTTTATGAAACTCTGAGAACTTTCTTCAATTACAGTTTCTGTTAAATATTAAAGTTAGCTCAACCGTGTTTGAAACGCCCGAATCAACGAAGCATACAATTGCATTTCATGAGAGACACATTGTATCGTCCGACTGCGTATCAGCTTATTTTATATACGAGTTGAGGCCAGGATTATCAGCCGTCGGTAACATATTATTTGCCTTTTTTAATCGCAAACGTCGGCTCGGAATAAATTGCGGATTAAATAAAGAATTTGCATACGATTTCAATGTAACTTACTCATCCACGGTTTTCCTGACGAGCAAGACAAATAAATGAGTTTAAACTCAAAACAAATCTTAGAAGAGCTGTTATTACATTTTGGGCCAAATCAGACCGATTCGGGTAAACGAAATATAATCTGACATTAACATCTGGCTCACGACTGTAGCAAGATTCAAAATCGTGTTAAATGGATACCTGCATCTGCTGCTTATATTCGCAAACATAAAAGCAAATTTAATTATCATATTTATATGACGAACAAGCCAGCTGGATATCAAATATGAGTCAAACCCAAAAAGGTGGTTTAATGAGCGCATTTGCGTTTACGAAATGTGCATATTATTCGACATCCTCCGTCCGGTCGTTGACTCAGAATCTCGATATTCTAAATCGAACCTGCACGCCTTCGGTGTGCCTCTACTACTTACAAAATCGGTCGAGGTGTTTATGAAGGATGCCGCGGGCAGACTCCGCTGTTTTGCGAACAATCGCGTGAAAATTTGTAATTTTCGTAGTTTCACAGCGAATGGCATGTTAGTACGTTGTTACGACTATCTGTTAGACCGTTTACTTATGTACACGGAGCGAGAATGTTTCTTTGAATCGAACAGAAATGTATAAAAGTTTATGTCGTATTGTCCGGCGTGAGATGCGTTCGAGGCAATCAGAAGGCTTTTGTGCCGTCGGCTCGGTTCGCACAAAAGAAAGATTTCTATAAACTGTGAGAGACGTGCACATTCAGCGACACGATCAAATGTTATTTAGTTTTAGAGGACCACACGATGTGCTGACCATGTTTAGAGGCAAACAGTCGGCGTGCTACCCCTTTATATTGTACATTCAAAGTGCTTCCCTCGGGCGATTTCTTCACAGACTTACATTTCTGCTACTCAAGTTTCAGCTATTTTGTAATAGTAAAGGGTTTTTGTGTATTAGTGTGGACCCGCTTTTTTTTATCTTCAATTAATCTGAGGAATTTAGTGAGGGGTTATAATGGACCCTGTGGTTAGGAGCAAGTTTATTGTATAATTAGAATGCACCACGTGCAGAGCCGTTTGATTTAGGACCAAAAATAAAACGCAACTCCAAAGCGGTTTAAATACCACATTAATTAATATATTTAAATCTGACATATGGCTTGATTTTAATTATTACATTAATTATGGCGCAAATGTATACTAACTGGGCGCAATTTTGTGACTACTCTTACGTGTGAACTCTGTTGTACTACACATAATCATGAAATAATATCAATATTTCGGTACTTGGTGCCGGACTGCCTTGGTGGCGTAGTTGTACTACGGTATGATCGCAAAGCCGAGGTCTCGGGTTCGAATCCCGGGTCGAGCAAAGTGATATTGGATTTTTCTATTCATTATCAGCCCGGAGTCAGGAATTTGTGCCCGATATGGCGATAGGCTCGCCCCCTATCACATCGTGGGACGGAATGTACAAGGCGAAACGTGGGTGTTCTGGTAGCACCTCTGCCTACCCCTTCTGGGAAAAAGGCGTGTGTTTATGTATGTATTTAGAATAATAGATGGCAGTATGCGTAGCACGGAAAACTGATGACCATTGGGGCCGAAAATTATCAACCATTTTTGTATGCTATCCAAAATTTTCTTTACTTATAATTAATAGCTACTGTTTTATAGTCACAAGTCATTTGAAATAATTAACACGCGCCCCGCGACTTGCTTTAAGCGTTCTATAAAACCAAGTTTTATTTTGATCAACAACCGTCCTCTTTTTGGGTTTTTAAAATGAAAATAACTGCCCCGTTTCCTTTATGCAGATGCGGTCCCTCCTTTAATTAAATTCAACAAGCTTTTGATAAATCTCGACGATGTTATTATGTTGCGATACTTTTGGAATTGTTTGAAAAAAATCTTCTGTGTGGCTTCATCCCACACATATTGAGTCTTTTGGGAGAGATGGTAATGTCGCCGTTCGCAAAATATTGCCGGCTTGATCGAAATTAGATGAACATAGGCTAGACTCAAAACAGGACCATGTTTATTTGTTATGTATTAATATACATTTGTGCCTAAACACGAAAGTCTTTATTTAACTGTTGTGTTTTACGGCACCGAAACGTGGCCTCTAACTATGGGCCTCATACGAAGGTTCAGTGTGACTCAACGCACTATAGAGCGGGCTATACTAGGTATTTACCAGATTGAATCAGGAATGAGGACATTCGTCCTAAAAACCAACAAACTACAATCAATGTATCCATCCATCATCCATCCATCAGCAAAAGGAAGTCCACTGTTGAACATAGACCTCTCCTAATAATTTCCACAATGACCTGTTGGAGGCAGCCTGCATCCAGCGACGACCCGCGACCTTTACCAGGTCGTCTGACCACCTAGTGAGTGGACGTCCAATCAATGTATAGGTGTCTCAAATACGACGACTATATCTTGCCATTTTTTTTTCCATATACCCTTTTAAAACAACCTTATAACAAAAGCTCTCATTTAAACTTAAGTAAAATCACTAGTCGTTCCTCCCTAACCGCTGGTAATGTTCGGGGCGCCGGCGGAAGCGAGTATTGCATCCACCGACCACCTTGGAAACCATTATAGTCTCCCTTTCCTCAACGCTGTGCCTGTTGGTTCCCGTTGAGACATTAGTTCCACGAATATATTGAAATGTTTTAAAGGAATTTTGTTTTTATTTGTAGTTATCGCGTCAATAGTGTTGTGGTAGAGTAGATTGTAGTCTATAAGTAATGAGGTCCTTTGTAGTCATTTACTTGTACTGTACCGTATCAGCCCATATACGTCCCACTGCAGGGCACGGGCCTCCTCTATAATCAAGTGTACGATTGATAGTGGTTAGGCCATAAGTAATTTACTTAACTCTTGTTTAATCAGAGAGAGATAGAGACGCCTTTTGGGACTCTACATTATTTTTGAAGTTAAACTTGTTTTGGCACGTCTGGAAATTTATGAGACACCGACAGCCCAAAAGCAACATGGTGAAGTTAGCTGATAACTAAATATAAAATTTCCGTGATAACTCATAACTATATTGATTAGTGGTTTCTTAAATATTCATAAATTCGTAATAAAAGTAATTTTTACCTTAAAATTAACTTCTTACGTGCGTAGTGCGTACATAAGTACCTATATAGATATTTTTCTATGAATAGTCAGTGGGAAACGAGTGAAATAAATAATTTTAAACTTGCAGCAATATTTTTGAAAATTTGCCTATTTGCCTATGCGTGTTTGACTAGTAAGTACACCCTTCAAGTAAAGTCCACACATGAAATACTAAGTCGAATGACTGAAAACTATTAATATCAACTAAAATTTCGAAATTGACGTCTCCTACCGAGCTATGAAACCGTCGCTCATCAATTTATTCCGGAGAAATGATCCCACGAAATAATCTTGGTAAAATTCGAGAGCGATTTATTTCAACGGCAAGTTGATGTCTCCCGTCTGCCCGGAGCGTGATGAAGCTGGTAAAATTCGCAACGCATTTCTCTTCTTTCAATGTCGTATATAATTGGTACGACATTGGAGAATTTTACAATGCTTTTTTTAACACCAGGAAATGTGTAAGCATACTGCTTATTAAACAGACGCGTGGTATTTCTTACGTATGACATTCACAATTGTTTTCGAAGCCATATCAATTTAATCAATTTCTTCAGACAACAAATTTTGTACATGTACTTTTGATATACAAAAATAATTCTCAAGCTTTTAGTAATGTTTACGCTTTATGATATGGCTGTTGTTATTGTTTCCGTGCAAACATAATATTGCTCATAACTCCAGTTTGTTTGCATTACAGATACATAATCAAATGTTCGAAACGTTCCATACGTTCATCTTTAATGGAAATGTTCAGATTTGACCTCAGTTTTCCCGAAGGCAGTGCGGACTACTAATGTATGTGTTGTGGCAACCTTGAGCCAGTCGCACTGTGCTGTACTCGTACTCGGCGAGCGATACTTCACTAGTATTTCTCCTCAGTGACGCCCTCACTACGCCCGCTATTATTAAACGAGTTCATTGGAACATCTATTTGCGCAATTTGTAGCATCGCAGCTAAGCATTCCAATGACCTTACTTATGCCTCGTTGCGAGAGATGCGCTTTTAATTTATCGCTCGCTCCCCGTTCTTCAATTGACGTGACTTCTTCATTCACATAAACGCCACCCACTCTTATAGATTCAACTCATCGCAAAGCGATAACAGAAAAACATGTTTTACTCTTTATGTCCCTGTCTGATCCGCGCCGTCACATTGCATTTCAATTTCAAGACGTTCGCGTTCGTGGGCTTATTCAAGTTTTCAGACATTCCAGCTACATTTTACACGTACTAACGTAACACAAACGCGACTATACCAATTTTCAGTAAATACAGAGGCGCCGCGAGGGAGTGTGCGTGGCGCATGCGCTCTCCTTCATGTTTCCACACGCGTTGTCCATTCACTGCGCAACTAATGCGTCCAATGAGACAACGCACCACTGTTATTCAGGTAAATATCCAGCCCGGCCGGCTGGGCTGCGTCTCCGTCGGTCTCGATGAGATTTTAAAGTCAAATTCGGTATGAAACTTTAAAATATCGCCGGATCCGTACGCGGCTGTGTGCGATGTAAACGCCGCCCGCCGCCTGCCGCGTGCGTAAGTGTGTAGCGCTGTAGCAGTGTAGCGTCGCGGGCTCGGCGCGGTGCGGCGTGCGGCGCGGCGGTGTGGCGCGGTGTGCGAGGCGCGAGGCGGCCGGGCGCGAGTGTGCGCCAGTGTGCGCCGCTGCGCGTGTGTTGGTGAGTCGAGGTTCGTCGCGGCGCGCCCTGTCAGTCGGCGGCGGCGAGTCACGCGCGTCGTTTCGTACACTCCTCTCAGCGTCGACGCTGCACTTCACGCAGCGCACCTGCCAGCGCTCAGGCTTCGCGAGCTCTCACGCTCGAGAGCGCGGAGGTCGCAGCGACCTCGTGCATTTTCGGCCCTCGCGGTTTGACGTAGCGTTGCGGCGCGAAACCAACAGTCGCGTGGTGGATTCGGTTGCAGGCTGCAGCGGCAGTGGCGGAACTGAGTGGCCGCGTGCTGGACAGTGGTGGTGACTTGGGCGGGCCGGACGGCCGCCGCGTGCTGTGACAGTGTGATCGTGAGTCTCGCCGTGCCGTGCGGATGTGCAGTGATGGATGAGTAGTCGCGGTCGTGAGTGCACCCACCACCGCGGACCTCCGACACTACACCGTTTCTGGCCGGGAGTTGCTGCGGGCCGCCAAAATTGAGCCCAAACTGTATTTAGGTGGGTATTTAATCATCTCACGAGCGGCGGATGACATTATGTAGCCGGTGAGAGCTGCGATTGCTGGCACACTGGCCGTTGAATATTTATAGCGTGCAAGTTGGAAAGTTGCTTGTCGACAAGGAGTCGCGCCGAGGCTGCCGCTCGGTCGCCGCTCGCCGCGCGGGGCTGCCAGCAGCGCTCAGCTGATTTGTTGTGTCACCAAATCGTATATCTGCCCTATTAAGCGTAATGCGGTCGTTCATATTTTGTTTGGCGTGAATCAGAGACCGCGTAAAGTGCATACACACTGTTTCATGGAGCGTGTGTGAAGTTACATGGACGCGAGTGCAACTGGCAACGAGAGTTAAACACGACGCAGGAAACACATGTTTGTGTTGAACTCGGTACTCTTGTGTAAATTACTATTCCGTTGACATAAATGTTGTAGCCATTTAATTTCTCTCGCGCTGTTTCCATGTCCGCTATATTTTGTGAGCTGCACAATTTTAATGGAAAAATCGTCTGATATAAATGAATGTAAAAATGTTTGTGCGAAGTAAACCCGCTTTTAGGTTATTTTTTATGAAACGCGGCGGTATCGAGGACAGCAAAAAGGAAACGCGAATATCAGCTCACTATCGCGACTGTCATACTTACGCTGACAAGTGGACTTGGTCAACATTGCCGGCATTCTTATACACGTTCAAGTATTGTCCGACGGAACAATCTTCTATGCAATAGTATTATGCCTAAGCGTTACTTTTCGTGTATTTTTCTCACTCAACACATTACGAAAATATTTTTCGATTCGAGTATTGAATTCAGCGATGTTTATTTTTATCACAATATAAAATTAGGTCAATGAATTTGGTATGTTGAATGTTGTTGGTCTCATTCCGTTTAACTTTGAACCCACAGCTTACGCGTTTTGAGGTCAGGGTCAAAAAATGAGGTGCAATATTTTTTCACCTGTTTCAATTCCACATCGAAAATCTCGCCGTTTTTTAATGTTGTAAGTCTCACTTTCGAATATACCGCAATAAAAATAATCAGAAATATAAAATAATATTATGTAGATACACGAGTATTTTTCTTCCCACTGTCACGAAAAATGCAATGCCATGCCAAGGCAAGACATTTCAATAAATGCATTGCAATGCAAATAGAGTACCAATTACCGGTAGATAGCAATATCTCGCTTGTCAACACAATAATGCCGGCCTGCCATAAAATTCAACACAAAAATTCAACAACAGGTTTTTAACACGATTTTTATTAGCAAAAAATTCAAACGTAAATTAACATTTTACTATGCACGGGTCAATAACTTGCAACAGCTTAGTCTTTGCAAATTGAATTAGCCAAGAGCCGAGTACGAAGCGATACAGTATACTGGCACGCTGTTTCACTCGATAAACGGCTTATGACGTGAAACTAACAATGGCATACACAACTTGAGGGTACTTAGAGGTTAGAATTGGCGGGAATGGACTAAGGATACAAAAACGTACTGGAAATAATATCTATATCTATACATATATTAAATTTGTAACCGATCGATGTATGTAAATGGAAGATAAATGAGAAATTCATAATGGGGGGACTGTATTAACGTGAGAGGTTTTGGAAATTTTGTATGTTTGTTGTGCGCGATGAACTCAGAAACGGCTTAACGGATTTCGATGAAATTTGGTGTGGAAGTAGCTGACACCCTGGTTTAATACTTAGGCTACTTTGTGTCCCTGTAAAATGTAGTGTTCCTGTGGGATGAGGTAGGAATTTATTTAATAATATATTTTAATTATTTTTTTCCTTTACAAAAATTCATTTAATAACGGCTTAGGCTAAGTAACAAAAGTGAAATACACCTCGTACTTATACTAGGATAGCACTGTACCGTTAAATAAAGGAAGGCGTTGATGCAACATTAAGCAGAATATTTTGCACACAAAATTCACACACAGTCCTAACTCTACTTTAAAACAAAAATGCTATATCACAGCTTTCAGAAATTACGAGACATTTTTTACTTATTGTGTACGAATATAAAAACATACTCGCAAATAATAAAAAGAGTAACAAAATGAAAAAGAAATGATAACACTGACAACAAAACACGCCAAGTTTGTTATTCTATTATGTATATAGAATGTAAAATAATGTCAGAGTTCCAAAGATATATATCATTGCAATAGAAAATTCTATACAACTTTTCTAGAAAGCCTCATATCAGTTTTGTTTTTCAACTTTTAATGATAGTTCCCAAAATTCCATGAAACTTGTGGTGATGCTTGATTATTCTATTAAATCTAGTTTTAATGGTTCTTAAAAACCACTACGGAAAATATAAACAAATATAAAAGATGCTACAGATTTATGCTATACAAATAAACAGCAAATATGACTTATTACGAAACTTCGACAATTTCCAGCAATAAACCGCTTAATATTTCATAAAATTCTACTTACCAACAAGTTTCTTATAGGAAAAGTGGGTTTGAGAAGTGGTTACCTATTATTTGAATTCAATAAAAATATTATCTTTCTCCGATATTTTCGTTCGACATTAACTTATGAATGTGAAACAAAAGTTGAACAATGAAATGTCATGAAGTTTTGTTTTTTCATAAAACTTAAAAAACCGCTCTGAAACATAGATAAGGTTATTTTTTTATAAACAGTAACTCTAAGTAGTACATAAATAAGAGTTTTTTTTATTTTAATCTTTATTACTAGTAAATGTAAATACATAAATACAAGAGGTAGATATCGTTTCGCCTCTTTCAATTAAATTTTTCGTCGCTACTATTCTACAAAAGGTAATCCAAATGCTCCATTATCTATAAACAATTTAGTATATCAAATTTCCTCTCTCATTCTATTGCATCTCAACGATTGGCGATTCCTCTTCTCCTTTCCACGTGTTAATGAAGAACATTGAGCAAATACCATTAGACATCAAAAGGGCTGGTTTCTCTCGTCATTTGTTTCAACCCCACGTCCGAAAACAATCCCTCAGTTTTTCGTACATTTCGGTAATGACGTTTCGGTTACTCGATTGTATCCCACATCAATCAAACGTAGTTCGCTTGGCCGTAGTTCAAAGTGTGTGTAAAAATGTGCCAACCTCCGAAACGGGACAAGGCCGCGCCCTCAATCCCACCGGCGATTCCGTCGATCACGTAATAATTTAAAAACGTTGCCGCGAAATTTTGACACTTTGAGTATGACGTGATAAGCCGATGTGCGAATTTGATTTGGAGTTGTATGAGGATGGTGGCAGTCGAAACGGACTGTATATGTAAGCGCTGGGTTCGATGCAGATTGGGTAAATTAAATTATTGAGTCCGGTGACAATTTTGCGTCGCTGTAATTTACGCTACGCAACTGACGGGTCATATTTGTAATTAGCAAGACACCAAAATCCATATAAAGTTTATTTTTTTTACAAATATGCACTACCTACTGGAATAATTAGAATAAGCATGAAGTACAAGGAATTATTTGATTATAGAAGTATTTTTTAAGAAACCAAATTAACCTGTTTTGTTATGGAAAATTAATGTCAATTTTGTTAGTTGAAATATTAATTTTTAGCACTTCATAAAAACTATTTTCCTTTACATAACCTGGTAAAGGTTTTTGAAATAGTCGTTTCGATGTATAAACAGACTAAGCTAATTTAAAACATAAATACCGGCTGCTCTATATGACAATTTAATACCAATCAACCACTGCATTTTAATTAACTTTTCTAACAAGCTATATAAAAATAAATTCTAATGTACCACTATGAATATATTTTTTGTATAAAATTAAGTATTCCATACATAAAATCTTAAGTTCATAGTCAAAAATAAAAATCTTAAGTTCATAGTCAAAAATAATAAAGAAAGAAAGCATAGTGACATAATTCACAAGATATTACAAGTAAAATTTTAAATCTCTGAACTCTGAAGTTTATCTCCGACACGACGTCCGCCACCCATCACGCCTCGTACCGGAATAGTCCGCCGAAAGTAGGTTATGTCAAAAGCACGTGACTTTCCCTAATGCACATTACAAAGGACGCGACACCGCCCGAACATAACATTATTTACGAAATTGAATTAAAAAATATTAATACGACCTTCTTTTACAAAATGAAATTTGAAAATGGTATGGTCACTTTTCCATTACGATTTGTAAATTTTTTTACAAAATAAAATTCAAAAGTCGATCACTTAACACAAGAATTTTAATTTAAGTATCGAATCGTGACTTTACAACAAATTTTAATTTTAGAATTAAATCACAGATTTTTTTTTTACATTTTATGTATTTTTTTTACTGGAGTAAGGTATATCAAATACCATAAAATATTTGAAATCTCAAGTACATTGCACCGACACTCATTATCACTTGGAAGCGTCACGCGGCGACAGTTGCTTGTGTCAACAGAGACGCGATTGCAGGTGCCTACGGCGCGAGGTCGTTCACCCCGCCCGCCACCAATATTTGGATACACTACACCCGTATACGTATAGCACGCTAACTGTGGGACCATAGAGTAGCGGCCGCGCGTTCAACCCACCCGTTAGTGGATTCCGAACGAACTTTGGAATGTTGTCGGCAAAGTATATGATATAGGCTTTTTATAAAATGCCCATTGGATTCAACTTTGTATATAGTTTTGTGTTGCATACTCTGTCTGAGTAATGAAGTGATTCTAACTTCTAAGTCATAATGGATTAGAACCTTTTATTAAATTCAATAGAATTTGTAAAGTAAAAAAAGTGTATGGACATATCCTTAATTTTTTTTACTTTGTGCAATCAAATATGTATTTTATTCCATCCGTTTTAGTTTTGTTTAAAATAAAAAATGCCAACGAAAATTACGATCTAAAATATATTCCGTATTCTAATATCTATTTGTAAACTGTAATTATAATATCAGATTAACAGAATCACGTTTCGTTCTACTGGTGTTTAAATAGTTCTTTGAAATAGGCTATTAATAGTCTGTAAACCTGCTCAAGTTAGATATAAAAAATAAATACTAATTACTTGCTATTAAAGAAGGGCAGATTAAGAAGAATTATTATTATTGTTACATTTATTTTGTTACCCTGATCTCTTTAGGATCGGTCAGCATCGAATTTTAATGAATACGATACGATGGCCAGTTTTGTACTATTACAATTCTTCCTACCACTATTTTATTTTGTAATTTCTACTATCGCCACCAACATTCACATAAAGAGTCGTTTCATATAGCATAAATATTTACCAATAATATCGAACGCTCTATACTAGAAGCACGCTAATAACCACGAGATTCAAAAGCAATCAAAGTCCTATACAAAGGTACTTCGAATGATAGAGCACCGTAATTCTGCGGTTGGAATTAGGGCGTTTCGGTCTCGGAGTCGGCGATGAAAAAGAATAGTTTGTTTCCCACCTGAGTGGGCGGTGTTTGAGCCAGCGCACTGTGGTCTTTATATCTCTGGCCGTAAGAGCGACAGGGACACACAATCGCACGACAACGCGCGACGTTTATTAATGGCCCAAATGGCAGCAGTATTGCTTACAAATTAACCATATGAATCAAAATATTTCAACCGAATGCCTTTGTGTAAATCGAGGCAAATTCGCAACTTATTCAACAGTATACTTGTGTTTTTTGGACTCTTGTATCTTTTATTTTTGCGGTTATCGTGATTGCTATGGTAGAGACACACCTGCAAGATTAAAAACCCATCCAATAGAATGGTTTCTTGAAAATACGACCTAACATATACAATATTGATAAAAAACATTACCCGGATAATTACTCAGGCAAAATACCCTACCAATTTTAACAACAAAAAAGACAAAACGTTTGTTTTAAACCAAAAACCTCTGTATGCTTTATATATATGTAAGTCACCAGTAAAAAAGATGAGCTTGCTAGCCAACGTCCAATTTTGACGCAAATGTTGTGTGTTGTGGTTTGTGATGTCACTTTGTCGTGATAATAAGACGTAAGCGCTACAGAGGAGAATTTATTGCACTGGGTTAATGTCATTTTCAGCGTAGAGACGTGTATTGTGCCCGAGATACCTTTATTGTTTCTTTGTGACGGGTAAGGTGTCATTCTGTTGTACAAGTGAGAAATAGAGACAATAAATCTAGCGCAGAAAAATGCGATTTAAATCTAGGTCACTGAGTTTATGTTACCAATTGTCTAAATCAATTCTGATTGGTAAATATTCTACAATTAATTTAAAATTATAAACTCGCGCGAGATATGCAAGTAGGGAAATAATTATTTCAATATAATGCATTTGCTGTACACATTAATATCAGTCTGCGCCAAAAATAACTCTTGATAACATCCTTTTCTGTCCATTCTGGTATGAAATCTAGACAGATTGACCGTCTGACCCAATACACCCACACAGCAAATATATATCTAACGAAGCCGCTTCTACAAATACAATAATGAATTACTCAGTTACGGGGTAAAGTTTAAGTAGATAGTAGCTAGCCTATAGACAAAACAAAGTTGATGAAATACAATGCGATAAAATAACAAATGTAACTAATGATGGTCTAGCAACAAATGAAACTAGACGTAGTAAAAGCACGAATATGAAAGTCAGACACAACAAAAAAGGTTTTGAAAGTATAAAAAAGATCACTGTTGCAATCTGCGCAGGTTGCGCCCGGTGCCCTAAGGCGAACACGAGCGCACCAAACAACGGCAATTGAAAGAGAAAATTTCCAAGATGATTGTACCGCATTGAAAGCTGAATTAACTAAAACGAATCGCAACATGACAAAAGGAACAGGTCAGGACGGTCTAGTACGTCTTGAAATTATTGTGATTAAAGCCAAGGTGTATGTACAAAAACTAACAAAGAAAACTAAATACGGGTTGTAAATTCCAAAGTATGGCAATAAATCTGATGTCTGAATCAAAACGTGGTAGAATTTAACAATTGTTTTCCTCAGTTGGCGTCAGAAATACATTTTAAATAAGGCGGATAGCGTCATTAAGGCTTGGATCAAAGCTGCGTTGGCCTCGCAGTCTTACTGAAATAATTATCATGAAAATATTTTTTAAAGCGGACTGAAATATGATTTTTCTACGGTCTGCGAGGATGAAAGTCCTTCTCTTATTAGCGCTGTTATACCAAAGAGGAAACCAAAACTGGTACTTTGAAAGCATTTCGTAAGTTTCGTTTACAATTCAAATTATTTTTATATAAATTGGTGCGTATTCTAAAAACTTCATGTTTCTTTCTATTTAATCAAATGAATGGATTTAAATTAATAGTGTACGTATTAACAGAAGTCCAAATAAAATTACTAAAAAATAAGAATTGGCAGAGTAGAATATTCAAGTAAAAAAAGGAATCATATTCACTATTGAAATAAAAATCATTACATTAGTGAGCTCTGCAATGACTTTGAATATTAAATCAACGTTTGTCCTTAGAATAGGTTTATCATTAATCAAATGTTCATTCGAAATTAATTGTTTAGTGAAATCAGCCTCAACACCTCCCACCCACTGCGTTGCAACTCAAGGATCCTATGCATAATCTATTGCCAATTGCATTTTATTATTAATAGTATGCATTTTTGTGATATCATCGATAGTGACGTGAGTTTTTGAATTTGGATCTCTTCGTGCTTCGAAATGTATGTGAATTGCGACTGGCCTCGTTGTGTCGATAGACAAGAGGTCTTTCGCCGGTGGATACTCTATCTAAATCGTATAGAATTGCCATCACGTACACTTTATTCAAAAAAATAAGCCGGGTGCTACCAATGTTCAGTTATTATTATGTTGATAAGTAGATTTTACATTTGACTAGCCAAATCTGAACTGTTGCGACAGTAATTTTATACCAAATCACATGGAGCGAGCAAGGTGGACTAAAGACCAACCCTTGTCATCCAATGTGTTGGGCAAAATCATATTAAAGTTGCCTGGTGAACTTCTCTTATATCTTGTCATAAAATCTAATCTGTCATATTTTTAATTATCCATGCCTTTTTTAAATACCACTGGGATACTGCATAAAATTTAAGAATGTCTTAAAATATTTCCGTTATCTCCACCTAAAAACATGACAGCCTCTATGATAATGTGTAGACAATGGCGTAAAGAAAGAGACAATGATATGTTTAAAAAACAACGCGTTTACATAAAAACGGTTTCAAATCTATTTTGTATTCACTAAGGTATTTGGTGTTCGAAATTTGATTTATTATTGTTGCGCCCGCCAAAATAAATATGTACATTTTTAATATCAACTTCATAATTAAGTTATACCTAACTCAAGTTATAAAGCAAATCGTGCCTTTATAACACTTTTTTTTTCTTTTTGTAGCGATTGGCAAAACAAATAATATTACCTCATACAGCCAAGTATTGCAAACAAATAAGATAACCTTTAGCAAAGTCAGAGATTTCTCATTGACTACCACGCGGTAATTATGCTAAAAAATCTAAAATTAATTTATTACAGCCATTTTTTAATGATATGTGCCTAAATTTATAATATTTCATTCCAATTACAGTTTTTAATAGACTTAGACAAATTTTCTTTCTTTTTTTACTAAAATACATACATATCTTTATATTAAATATTGGTCTATATTATATTTCAGAAGATACAAAATTTGGTTGTAATAGATGACTTATAACATCATAGTTTATGTATATTTCATATAAAAAAAATACAATGTAATCATACACATTATGCAACAACTTGTACACTGTACAGTCTTACTCTCCTTTGCCAGCATAAAAAAAAAACATTTAAAATTCGAAATTTAAATGTAAAACTCCGCGCTAAATATTTATTTTCGGTTACCTATTTCACGAGCATCCATTCTTCAACTAAGTGTTATGTCGATTGCGTCATACTTACGATGTTTACGTAAAATGTAAGGTTCAGCGTGCTTAGTTAGAATAATAATAGCCTAGTCAGTAGATATGCACAGTCCATTATATGAATCAGTACCAATATTATGAAGCATGTTTAATTTTTTTGCAAAAAAGGAAAACATTTTGTTTCTTTTCGAAAGGCGAACCGTATTAAATATTCAACGTACTAAAACACGTGTAGATTTTAAATGGGATGATTTGAATCATCAATAAAGCAGGCTGATATTTTTTGTCCACAACTAATCACTGTTGTTGTCCAATTCGCCGGCTGCACGTGGAATTAACAGCGTGTTCACGATTTAAATATGATAATTTGATTACCCACCGACAGTAATGATACAAAGTGAATAGCGTGTGATTACGGCTAATTTTATATTACCAAACAATCGTTTCATCCGGCGACGAGGAAAAAAAACGAAAGCGTGGGCCAGCAATCAATGTTTACTATTCGAAATAATAAAATCGAGGCGAAAAATGTTGGTGAGTCGATAACCGGCGTACTCGGCCACACTTTCAAATCACGCCATCTCGGTCCGTCTTGTGCATTCCACGACAGGCTCACCCACAGCACGGAGTGGACCGGTCCCCGAGCATTGTATGTACCAAACTATCGCACGCGGCCGGTTTAGGTAGTCGCCGCAACGCTCCACGTGTACAACAAACCGGAGGTCTCTCGCCGCGGCGGGGTTATAAGAAGCGAGGTGCGGTCTCAAGGTGAATCGCCCGGTCAACACACGCTCGATCCGATCGAATGCCTAGACCAAACACTGCCGCGTGACCTGACCGTACATAAATACTATTAATTTCGATAGCGACCTTTCTTATTATTTTCCGTAAAATACAAATAGCAAACGGCTCAAAATCACTCGGTGACTGCAACGCGGCCCTCGTCGTGACAATTAGAAAAAAAGCAGCTATTTACTTGTGTGCTAAGTCGTAAACATTCAGTGGAAGTAACACAAAGCAATCTTTCATTATTATGTACCAAGAAGAGGCCGTAATGACACTAATACAGCCTTGGGAATGAAAGATGATTAGGTTATATTATGTTCATTATAAGCTACATCCAATGTCGGCGTATTATATGGGATTTCGTAGATACCTCGAAATGAGCCGCAAGGAACGTATAATGTAAGATGTTTGAATAAATTTTCCATAATTCGTAGGTAAATAATTAAGTAGAATGAGAGGTCGAAGTTCTCATCAATATAATTTTTATTAATCGGCCGCCAGGACTTATCAGATTGTACATTCAAATCATAACAACTTATAAAATAAATAGCGTCAAGCGTGGGCTCAGAAATCTGCATACTCGTAAATAACCGTCTATTTAGTTTATTGATATAAATTCAACGTACGTAGGGTTGCGCTGTACACTCGTACGCCTAACAAAAACTTGAGTTATTCAATAGATTAAATTCCATGAGCAACAAAAGTGTTTTCAACGCTAATTTGTATTAAATCGCTCCTGATTTTGCACGTGCTGTGAACACGCGACTGAATTCAAAAGGCCCATGCTCACATACTCCTTTGATGGCCGACGAATGTATTCTATTTCGGCCGGTTTAAATCTAACCCTAAAAATCGATGTCAATGGAGCGAGTACAATGGGGCCGAGCACGGACGTTGACCGAAATAAAAAATAAACATAACGCGGGCCAGTCGCTAAGGAATTGGGAACTAGATCGTGATTCATACGCGTGCCTATGTACACCAATCATATAATTGATTTACGTTTTTAACTCTAACAAGGTTGTAAACGAAAATCATGCTTGTATCTTGTGGTTTGTTCGTAATGAGAACAGGGACATGGCCTTTTCAAACGTTCAAACTATTCAACACGTACAAATATTTCACTTCATCTGTCGTTGTGTACATTCATTATTCTATTGTTTCCCGAGTTTATTTTTAGTCTCGCACATTCCTGGGGCGACTCGTCTCATATATCTTCATTATTTGACACTTAATTTAAACATTTCAGATTTATTTAGTCGCCTATAATTTACAACTTAATTAATGTGAAAATATTTTTGAACAGACAGGATCGGCTGGCGTGCTTATAACCCACTCTTAGTTCAGGTTGATATTTTAGATACAGCGCGAGCCGGTTCTTGTATTATGAAACATTCAAATAAATCGGATCACAGATCCGGTCTGACCAGTTTGATAAATTGTAGCGGATGGCTCATAAGTGCTTCTGATATAATATTGAAACAATAATTATATACCCTTTTCGCTAGTCGTTCTGTTTCCTAGTAGAATATTAAATGAAATTGCCTGTACGAAGAAAACTTAATGAAATATTTCTTTCTATAAATGGATACTTAACATTGAAAGGCGATGTCAATTGTTTCAATTTCTGTTATAAATATTAAGTTTATTGCAAAATGTCAAACAATGCGAGGTTTTAACGTGAGAACGTTTTATAAATAAACAAAAATTGTAAAGCAAAAAGTGCAATTAATCATAAAAGTTAGCATTTAAAAAATCTCGTCTAGCAGATCAATAACCTATTAAATTAAATACGGATCATAAAATCTTTTGACGTAGCTCACGGTAGGCGTTCTTAGTCACGCGTGTTCTTAAAATTGTACGTTAAGGATTGCGCAATTATTCATAAGGAACAGCACATATTTTTTTTATTCATGGCCCGAATATTTTTGGCTCAAGCACAATTTCTTTCCTTAAACTGCACTGACGTAAGTTCTACAACTTTAAAAATAATAATATAACTCAAAATTCGTCCGAAAATTCTTTGCAACGTTCTTCTTATAGTATATGGTATCCTATGGCGGATGGCCCACACACCATTCAACATTATAACCAACTAATTTTGAAATAGGCCTCTCTAATTGTTTACTACTGAGCTCAATCTTTCGCTTCTCTTAGACACTAGCCAACTACGCTACTAGTGATGGCTTCAGCTAACCTGACGGCTCTCGTACCTTTAAATTTAGTATATTAGCAGCTTAACAACTACATCAATTCGTTCCTTTCCAAATCCGGCGTGTAAGACGGTGTTAGTTGTCAATTGCGCAGCCGCAGCGATTGACAATGGTCGGCGACTCGGCCTATATGTCCAGCCGAGCGACAAGCGGCAGATGTGAAAACCGGCCAAGGTGAGAACCGCTCGTGGCTCATAATTCGACCTGATTTCCATTACGAATCATTGACAGGTTACAATTCAACGCGACGCGTACAAATGAACGGTTTAAGGGCATCTTGATCGTAAAAGGTTGCTCTACAAAACTATGAGATCATTGACCCGCGTTCGTCATACTCGTGTTATATTTATAGAATTGGTATACGACACTATTCACAATATAATCTAAGAGTTAGAACGGGAAGGAATGGAGTAAGCTGGAAGCCCTGTGCAGAAAGGGACTACCCTAGGAACCATATACCGGACACAGGTATCACTGTTATTGATGGCGTAATATATACATATATATGTAATATAGCTATAATACTGCCGGATGCCCAATAATACCCTTTTCCTCTTCCCATCCTTTTTCCTCCCCGCTCCCCTCCCGGTCTGATGGGCTGGCAACACCTCCATGATCCAAGCATTGTGGATGTTCATGGGCGACAGTAATCACTTACCATCAGGTAACCTGGTCGCTCGTTTGCCGGACCTATGCTATAAAAAACATATTGGGTTTTACTAATTCACCAAATGATTAACTTTAATACGCTTTGGGGACAATAAGGAAATAAGGAAACTCGTATGATATTTTCTTGTATTGACACATTCTCACTTTCCTAACATGTTTACAAATACTAGTACTGGAAATATATGTACATATTAAAATTTACTTAATCACGGAGCAGAAATTATTCAAATAACTGGTAAATACGAACACAAATCAATTTTATTATGTTAATTCGTGTTTTGCCTTTACGTCCATGGATAAATATTTTGTATCAATTTGTTAATTGCGTTATTATGCGATATCGTCTTAAAATTGTCTTTATTTTTGTTTCGAATAATAATTATTAAAACATAAAAGTCATTGGCACCATTATGTCAGGCTGATTTGTTTAGTCTAGTAGGTGGTTTCTCAAGCCGCACATGTGCTATAAAATTAGCACGGATTGTATTATTACAAAAACTATTAGTTTGTAAATAAAGTTTGATATTTCATACAAAAATGAATAATTCCTACCAATCAATGTGTCGACCTTTACCATGTGGTGGAACTTGAGAAACGGTGCCTGAGGATAGATATCGATGAAATGTCACTTGTGTCGGCTTTCACAACGGCAGTCTAGACAAGCATTACAACATATTTGATAACAAAGTACCTGACTAGGAGATATAATTTAGTCTAGAGCAGGAACTCTCAATCTATTGATCCTTTTATGCAGCACAGTTTGAGAACCGCTGTGTTTCCTTTACGGGGGAACCCATAGGAACTGCAATAAATTTCTGATGGTTAAGAATTATCGTAATGAATGAGTCTGTTTCGACTGGTTTGGTAAATCAGAATTTGGAACAAAACACGATTTTAAAGAAACATTTGTTTCAATACCGAAGTATGATTATCAGCCCTACTTTGTGGCTTTAAATGTTCCTTATCCTGTAGCTGATGATGATGATGATGTACTAAAATAGAAAACTCGGATTGATTTCAAATGTTTTGGTTTGATTACAATATATAAATAATGTATAAGTGACAATGTATTGAACACAACACGCACAGGAAGTGTTGACATTTGTGGCTGGTGTTATTAGGGTAACTAAATGTTCATATTTTATCAGAAATACACTGAGCCAAGGAGTGTAAATAGTATGTATCATAAAGCGAAATATAATGAAAGCCACAAACTCTCTAAGAATGATAGAGAAAATCTTACAAAAGAAATTATAACCCATGAAAAATATTGCACCTTTTTACAGATTGTCGGATGCCCAATACACCTTTCCTCTTCCCATCCTATTTCTTTCCCGCTCCCCTTCCTAGTTGATGGGCCGCCAACACATCTATGATCGAAGCGTTGTGGATGTTTATGGGCGGCAGTGATCACTTACCATCAGGATACCTGTTTGCTCGTTTCCGTTTTTTTCGTTTCATTTACAAAAAAATCTGAGGAATTGAGAACCTCCTCCTTTGTTTCGAAGTCGGTTAAAAAAAACGTCGTCTACAGCGTAACTATCAAAAACAGGGCTGTAAAAAGTATAACTGTGCAAATGACCACCGCAATTTACAAATGTGTGCTCTGTCTTGGGTGATCCGGGGCCAAATCGTTCTTGTAGTTTTTTCTTTCTACATCACAAGACAAGGTGTCCAAATTCCCTACAGACTATGAGACAATTCCTATGGGACAATTGAAAAGGTAAAATTCGGCAGACCATGACATCATTGTAATATTTCCTACTTTCATGACCATCTCTACTGACAGAAAGTCTACTGTAAAATTTATAACAAATAGAAGATTAAATAATATAATCATTTCGATGTCTGAGGTATATAAGCGACTGTTAAGAAATGTTTTGCTCGAAGCATAGATAACCCTTGTGTAATTGTACCTTTAGTATCTGATTTATTTCTAAGCGAACACCTTCGGACAGATCGTAGTTCATGCTATTAATATATTCCCTATTTAGATACCAACTAATATCGCTACTTTGTATAGACTTGGCAGAACTTCAACTTTTACTAATATAAGTGTCACGGAATTGAGATGGTTGATAGAAATATATTTTGGTATATTGTGGACATAAATCTTATTATTTATCTACCTGGCAGTTCACATGGGGAGTAATATTATTTTATTACAAGCATAAAGATTTTGATTATAGGTTTATATGGCTGATGTCACTGTTGGCTTAAATTTAATCCTGGGCGAAAATGAAAATTGATTCCAAATGTCACATTAAAGAATATTTAACGCTAATATTCGGTGCACTTAAAACCTTCAAAAACAGGGACCTAAAAAATATTTAGTTTACCTAAGAAAAATATACAAAATCAAATCCTTTATCATTATTACAGATAATGGAACAAAAGCCTTTCCAAAAATAGAAGATTAATAACTTACTCAATTTCATCAACATTTCTGCCGCTTCCCACAGACATTCAGATTACCAATAACTTTATTAATACGTCTTTATAAAGAGACAGTGCGAACGGTTTATTATCGATTGGCTCGGCGAACAACGACCTCACCGCATGAATTGAACATTCCACCATTAATTGACAGCAATAAGGGAAATTTCGAAATCTAACGGCATTGTTTACGATTTTATTGGGATAGTGAAAGATATCGCAATCGTCAACATTGGTAGGTACTGAGATTTTAACATATTGTTGTTCGAAGCCTTTTAGAAGCTTAAACATGAATACCATGCAAAATGTAGATGCCGAGACTCCAATATCTAAACGTGTAACCACAGCAATGCAATTTCGAAAATCTTATCGTACCACTAAGCCTGTATCCCAAAAATATAACATCGAATTTCATCTATTTCCTTCTCGTATAATATTACAAAAAGACTACAACAAAGGATATTACACTCGGATCAGATTAAGGTTGTATTCAGTTATTTTTATACCCCTCCCACGCCAGAGGGGTTGATCTTAATCTATGTCATAAATGTCATTCGCAATTCACCTACCAATGCTTCGTGTTATAATGCGTGATTGATGACGCTTTTATTTCGAACTCAATTTCCAAAACGGATGACATTTTATATGGTTTCATAAAAAAATACAACGCGAAAATAATAAATATTGCAAATCTACCTGCAACGATTGCAATCGTTCCCAATTTCCTTGATTTAGAACTAGTTTAAGTTGTACAAATCGAAAACTGAGAGAAATAAATTGAAAAACTGAAGCCCGATGGGACCAAAAACTTTAAGAAAGACGCTATACAGCGACTTAACAAGGAAATCAAGAGGGAGATAAATGCAGGAAATTTCAAACTGATCAATTTGGGAATCTATGTTCTAAAACGGAGATCACTTAGACTGATGACAATAATGATCGTATAACCTACAATCAAACTTAGCCTCTATCCATTATCCTCAGTGGAAGCAACGAAGCAATAATTGCCTGGACAAATCCGAAACTTCAGTTAGTTTAGATGTCCTAGTTTGGTAAACGCAGGTGTTTGGTTATGAAACTTTAGACGCGGATTTCGAGTTTACGTTGTACCGAGTTACAACTAGGTCGCGTAAAGGACAGCTCCAATGAATACGTTATTTTAAGATTTAGAGCAATCTGTTAATCTAATGATATCTTCAGTTGATATTAACTTGATGTCAAGGAACCGAATCAGCATAGCTGGCTCGCATCAACTCGTTTTTGGCCAAAAATGAGTTCCAGAACTGTGGGCTACAACACTTGTATACAGGTCAGCTATCATGTTTGTAGGTGGTGTATATCTCACTGAGCTACTTCTGGGTACCAAGTCTTGCGATAGACTCTGGACTTAATCCATAAGGCTGGCTCAAATGTGTCCATAGATGAATGTTATTAGGGTGGTAAGGACCAAAATTGTAGAGAACTTATTAAATATTGAATTAAGTTTGACTTAGTGGCTAGCTCGGTAAGTTTGAGGTAGTGCAAAGTCCGCGTTTGCGTGTCATAATGTATTTTACACAGCAAAGAAACGACGGAAATATGTATTTATTGTTTTTCTAGACATAAATAGATGCAAAAAACAATTATTCTCGTGGGAAACTAGTTGGTGTATGTTAAAAGGCTCTGGCTGCAATTCGTTCAATGTTTATAAAGAACTATAATAATTATTTGAATGAATGATGTTATGCATTGTAGTTTGAATTGCCTTTGTATTAAGTATTATTAATGTATCCACCATACGTTGATATCGAAATATAGACAAAAACATTTCAATTTCCTGCTTTTTTTTTAAAGCGCCTAAACAGTCGACGAAATTGATGGTGGGTATTTATTTATTTATTCGAACTTTAATTAAAAGAAAAATTCACGAAAATTTATCATTAATTACATGGCATCCAATGGTGTTAATCAGATTATAAATGTCCCCAGTAATGGGTCGTTTAGCAAAATACACGCCACGTGTAAGCAGGAAACTGTGTAAGTAGGAAGTTAGCTATTGATCAGGCCGGGGTCGGCGGTGAGGCGGGGGCCTTGCCCCGGAGGCGTGGGGGGCGCGGGGAGCTTGGGGGGCATCATGCAGAGGCGCGGCCAGCCGTTTGGGCGGGCGGTGCGTGCCGCGGGCGGCGTGCGTTCCCCGAGTTCAAGGCCAAGGTCTTTGCCCATTCAGTTCGGTACACGCGGCTGAAAGTAAATATAGCGTACCACAGTTACGCCACCGGTGCCGTAATACCCGTAATATGCCCCAAATGCGGCCCAGAAGTGCCATTCCAGGATTATGTTTAAATCGCGTCACGTTACCGCACGCACTCGCGACCCGTCCTTACAGCGTACGCATGCAAAGCGGTACCTACTTATAAGCGTAACATTCAAGTGAAATGACCAACACAAAATGGCTGACAACATACAATATCGATATGGTGGAAAGAAAATACTTATGAGATTTTAATTATATAATAAGAAAACAGGTTCTATTTAGCCGTTTTAAATAAAGAAGGTCCTGTTAATTGTACGAGAACGCAAGATTAAATTTACATCCTGGAATATTCGAAACAAAAAACACTCACTTATATTAAAGCACCACCTAAAAATAATGCCAAAGAGAAATGTATGCCGCTAATCTCTGCAATGAAATACACACAGTTTATATTCGTTCGTGGCTTAACCCAGTTTCCATGAAATTAAATAACCGTGATGACCCAGCGCTACCAGCGAAAATCACGATTTTCTGCATTCATCACGCCAAAGTAACAATTTCGACTTGTTTTGCAATTAGTGCCGTTCTTGTTATCTTATTCGGAACAGTTACATCAGGTACTTATTACTATTACATGATTCAGAACAGATTTACGTATTTTGTTTACGCAGGAAATGCTTAATAACACACCGCGGAAACACCCCACCCCTTTTGTGCGAAAGGTCAGTACCCTTCGGCCTTCATCGCGTCACATACAAAATGAAAACGGCCTTGGGGTCCATCAAAACACCCGCGGAATCGCCAATCACGCTTATTGTGTTGTGATGCTTGGATAATTTTGTTTTCACGCTTTAATATAAGGACTTCAATGCTTTTAATATACGCCAATGTGGATTATACGTATTTATATCGGATATTAATATATTTTGATATCTGTCCCATGTTTTACTATCAGGAGAAGTAGACATTAATTTCCGGCTTCTTGTTTTGTATTGTGACAGCCTCCGTGGCGTAGTTGGTTAGACGCCGACTGTGAAACGAGAGGCCGCGGGTTCGATCCCCGCACCAACAAATGTTTGTGTGGCCCACAAATATTTGTGCCGGGTCTGGGTGTTTGTGAGTCCGAAGTCTCTCGTAGTTTCTGATACCCACGACACAAGACTTAATTGATCTTAATTTGGGGTCAAAGCTATGTATGTGACTGTTGGGTGTATTTATTTATTGCTTCCTAATACAAAATTACTTCAGTTGTGATGTAAACAAATTCCTGAAACTCAAATGACACACTTACCGAATTTCGGTGCTCAATTTCATTTTTGTGTTCTATTAGCCATGGTTTACAAGATATACAACGGTGTGCGAAATACTGAATAGTTTTCAGCACTCTACTTTATTATCGGAAAAATATTTTAGTTTTAAAACTCCCCAAACAATAACGCTGTTACACCCTATTTACATACACAAATGCATTTGTTTGAAAATATACCACGTTTGTGAAATAACAAGAATAGTATTTTGACTAAATGAACAAAGCTGCCAGTTGTTTTGTTTGCGCAGCGTGAGGTTTGTTTATTAATACAGCAGACTGGTACATATCTACATATCTGTACCAGATTTAATATGTAACACTCCATCAATTGCCGTGGAGCAAATACTGGTGTTTACTTGAATAAATTTCATGGAACAGTCTCGTCGGTTGACTTAATTCGCCTCTGATACGACTAGAAGGTCGTGCCAGTATCATGAAGTGCCAAGTTTATCGTAAGATTTGTTCGTTGCAGTTTTCCCGACCTTTCAGTGTGTAATCGTATCGTGACCTATTACGCTTTTCATTTGCATAATATCGCAAGATGCCATTCATAAAGAGGTGACATTAATTCATGCCATTCTATTTTTAAAACGTAGACATTTGAAACCTACAGTTTAGTTATACCTACATTAACACATTCGCTTGTAAAGATTTTTATACACAGCATTACTCATACTAATGTGAATGAACGCTTGCTAGTCTAGACATGACGGTGACTTCTATACTATTCAATAATAAGGGCTCACGGAACCATTGTATAAACTATAAAGAATTTTCTATTAGATTAGTATTCAGCAGGGCTACGCGTTTTAAAATTACTTGGAAAATTGTTTCGAAACAGAACAAATGTTTTTGTTAAGTCCATTAATTGGTGAGAGAAAGCCGTAACGTTCTTAGCGTAGTCAATATTCTAAGAAATGGAATGTAACATTTGATATTTAATAACCCACTTGGGAATTTTAAACGCTATTTTCAAATCTGTGAAATCTAAATGCAATACGAAACCTGCGAGGCGACATAGCGACTGGCGAGGTAGCGATGCAGTTTATTGGATTTGTAGAAACTACACGGTTTAATGGCGCCCCGGCTCACAACTAATTCCAAGGACAGCATCATGAATAGCTAGCACTTTTTCAATGTTAGTAACGTCGCTGGACACCGGTTTAGATGCGTATCGAATAGATACATGGATACCGACATGAAAATAAAACCTAGAGCAGCATACATTATCGCACGCAACCGGGCGGCGACGGCCAACTACGCTCAATACAAACACTAGCTTTCAAATAAAAACAAAGCCATCGCACAATTTATAACCGTGCACCGAGCGACTGACGTTCAAAGCACCCCTTGTACGTGCTCTTCTATAAACATAAACATGGAAAATGCACAAAAGCCTCTCGGGCGTCGCGTCGCTGTCAGATAAACTTGTAGAGTTTCTTTTGCGAGATGCGAGGCGCGCGATGACGGGTGCGAGCGAGACGGCGGCCCACGCTGATCGTTAGCCCTGATCTTCAGCGCGCCACAAACACACAGCCCGACCGAGAGCGAAATTGCAGCGAGAATGCACCTAGCTGTGTTATTACCGCGACGAGCCGGTTGCGAAACGGCCTTCTTCCGCGCCCGTGCCGATCCGAATTCCATTCTGGTGTCTAAGTCATTGGGTCGCGTTTCGCGTGGTGTGCGTGGGAAACCGGTTTGTATTTTTCTGAACGAGCGATTGTAGACGTTGTCGTTGCGACATAAGTTCCGTTGGGCGCGCGGCTCAGGAACGCAGCGGGCCCGTATATTTAGCCCGCATTGGCTGCGGTCGGCGCGTAGTGGGTGTATTAGGTCGGTCGCACGCACTGCTGAACTAGTCGGAGGGCTTCCTATTATCGATTTATGTTATTGTGCAGGACGTGGACGCGATGTCACGTCGCGCGATTCACTTTACACGTTTTTCATAAAGTTTTTCTTGCGTTTTCCGCTGCGCCGCACTCGGTTTCTCTTTCGAAGAAAGCTTTGCTCGAGCGAAACTTGTTGGAAATGAGATTTCACTTACGATATTGTTCCGATTGCGTTTATTTCTTGCCTCGGATAATTAAGTAATAACTTGTGTTTAGTTGGCTGGAGTGTTCGTGCGTGGCTTGACAATTAATAATGTCTACGATTAATATTTAGTGGACAAAGATCTTGAGAAAGGTTTATAGCATGATATACCTACTGACTATAAATTATGGCCTCCTACATAATTTATGTACGAAATACCTACTGTAAAATTTAATTAACTCATATTGAGCAGTAACTCAAGACTGGTAATTAATTAAAGATGGATTTCGCTTTGAACGTGAATACTAAACTAATTAATGTAATTATAGATATAATTGGAGATATTGACCACCACTCGGTATCTTGATTAATGTACAAACACCAGTATAACCTTGTCTGACTATATATTATTTTATGATTGTGGCGTAAAATGATCATTATTCATCTTTATGTGAATGAATAAACATGATCCGTCGATTATAGAGATTTTCATACATACTACTCTAGTTTCGTACAAACATTTTAAAAAGAACATACTTTTATACCAACAATCATCAGCCATCATTATTGATTGTTTCATTTTCTTAAAAACTAGAATCATCAAGCCTAACTAAAAGGCCGATAATTCACTTATTCATAATAAGTTTATGAATGTAAAATCATCAACAAAAGGTACTTACAAAACTTATATTAAATTTTTAAGATCACTTCAATCCTTCAACCTCCCTTCACCATTATCTACTAAACTACACGACATGCATATACCTCGTAACTGCGCAAATCGTCGTCTCCAATACTGCATATTCAGACGTCTAAAGGGGGGTTTAAAGGGTAGGGAGAGGGGGGAGTGAGTCGGAGGGCCGTGGTATCTCGCACGCACATTGACATGTATGTGAAGTGCCAGAGAGTCTCGTACTCTCCAGACCGCAACATGTTATGTGTTACATATGAAACTGGGAGCGGTTTGGGGACTTATGACATTAATTTATATGAAAATCACAAATACGAGTATATAAAATTAAAATAGGAATCATAGAGACTGTTTGGTGCAAAGTAATTGAGGGTTAATTATATCTTTCTGACAACCCGTTATAGGCTAGCGCGGTTAACTATGGCCTCAGATCTTTAAATTGTAGAAGAGACGCGTCTTATTTTGAGATGTATAAGAGCTATTTTATTTAATCCCCAATTAATATACCGAACGTTTTCACAAATGTTCCATATGTTATATTTAATGAAGAACTTACATATAAAGTGCGTGGTGGCCTGTTGGTAAACGGACCCGACGCGGCTGCCTACATGTTCACGGTGGTTGCGGGTTCAAATCCCAGGGCACACCTCTGACTTTTCGGAGTCATGTGTGTATTGATAGTCAATCACCACGCACTATAACGGTGAAGGAAAACATCGTGAGGAAACCTGCATACCATAGCGATTTGTATAAATTTCTATGGTATGTAAAAGTCCGCCAACCCGCATTAGACCAGCGTGGTGGACTATATGGCCTAATCACTCTCAATCGTACTCTCGATTGTAGAGGAGGCCCGTGCCCTGCAGTGGGTCGTATATGGGCTGATACAATACAATTACATATAAAATGTCGATCAAACATTTATGTACATCCTCTGAAAAGAGAAAACTGGCAACACCCATTTACATTAATATATAAGAGACATTATTCTAAGCGACCGAAGGCAGTACAGGAACATCGCGTCGGATATGACTAGTTTTTTCTCCACAGGAAATGGGCGTGGGTTCTCACACGGTTCCACGTCACAGATCGTAATAAAGTATCGTTTCTTGTGCTATAGTTAAATAATAAGTTAGTTTCCCTGGTAACACATATTTATGTCACCAGGCAGACATTTCGAAGGGACAGGTCCCACTGCGAGCGGAAACGTGTCATAAATAAATTGCACGCTAGGCGTGAGAATTCTAGATGGGAATGTCAGGAAAGGATAAAGTTAATAAAAGAAAAAAAAACAATAACAACTTAAGTTTCTTTTAGCTTAGGGTATCATTACAGATCACTACAATTTTTTAGCAACTAAAAACGCGATATTCTCAAATTTTATAGGAGTCAAACATAGGCCGATATGAAATCTTTCATTGCATGATTTTCAAAAGAAAAGTTGTTAATCAAGTCATCAATCTTATCTGTTATTTATTCAACTTATCCATAATGAAAATGGTAATTTCGAAATAGAGTTATTTCTTCCAAACTATCGAAAATCTCATGGCTAACTCGCGACCCGCTCGCAGTGCGTACCCAACACAATTTTGCGACATGTGAGTTGAAATCAAAGGACCGGCCGACTGTAAAAAGTGCTAACACAAGAAGCCAGCGATCCGTGTATTGTAATTGCTATTGCTATATGTAATGTCGACGACATTAAGTGTGTTTATCGGTAATAGTGCATGTCTGAAGGGAGCTCTTTAATGTTCATGTCATTTGTGGAGAACATGTAATCTCCTAATGGTATTTATTAAATGAACTCTTTTCCAAGTAAACTGCGCCCTCATATTATGTAATTTTAAAACGGTTAGCCTCATTTCGAGGCTACATTGAAATTGTACAAGCCTTAGGAAGGGGCAACGTAGCTGTTTTAGGAATTAACGTCAACGTTGTGTGAATGTTTTTTAAATATATGACAGACATACATACTAGAGTTCTAACCCCACATTACACATTTTGTATCGTGGGTATCATTCACATCAGACGTTTCAATCTCACAACACAAGCATTTGTTCTGATGAGCATCGACCCGCAATCTCTTGCTTATAGCTGGCGTTCTCTAACGCTATCTCGAAGACGTTTTTATGAGTAAATAGATACCTTTTAATTATGATTGAGTTACACTCTTTCATTTGTTTAATATAAATTGTACATTTTTGACTATAACTCATTACCCAATTCCATACTCTTTATGCAGATGTCTCTCTATTGGTGCATGATGCTTGAAATTATGAACTGACAAACAGTATAATACTAGTAGGATATTGTATAATTACCCTAGAGATAATAAATTATTAATCCTGTAATTAAACACACGAAGATATCATAAATCACTCCTTAATTAACGTGATTAACATACACACTCACGCCTTCATCCTATGGCCGTGAGGGTAAGCAGATCGAAAGTCACTAGTTACATTATGATGTAGACCGACGAAAGACACCCATCTCACTGAGATATCGATGCTAACTACTATATTAGATGCTTTATCGATCTAGTATCTTACAATAAGATGCATTTCATGTCATAAGAGCGCCATATGCGTCAAACGCTTATTTCAAAAAATGCTCTGTCTATGGTTCGAAAATTATATAGTTTCAAGCCACTAAAATGACTATGGAATTATTAAATATACTTAACATTTTGTTGGTTTATTTACTCACGTCACCCTTTAACAGTTAAATCGTTTTAAATTAAACTTGACACGGGGGTGGATTAAGGCTGATTATTCTGGTTGATGCGCCTTAAGCGGTCAGCCGACTCCCCAGCGGAAAGGGCACGTGAAGCCAAACACTATCAATCTGAAATAGGCTTAATGCTTGCTCACTTGGTGGGTGTCATTTTTATAACTTTTAAAATCTAAAGCTAATCACACTTTTTGGTTTATTCCTGTGTAAATCACATTGTTCTAAAAGATCGCATGAATTAAAAAAGCATATTTTTAAATCAAGAACACACAATTTTTGTCGTCAGTAATTCCTAAGTTAATTGTTTGTTCGATTTTCAAAAACGCTATAAAAAATTTAATATAAACCTTTTTTTCTATACTACATGCGCATCCAAGAAATAAAGCTATATGCACACGGGTAATGCATATAATTGGCATAATCGCATTAACGTAAACCGGTTGGAGGGCCTGCAGTAGCGTTTTTGTAATACGACTAAGTATAGGACAGCCTAGCTGGATTAATTCGAGTACATTAATATAATGGATATTGGTCATTGCTTTTCCGAACTCAGGAATTATGAATGGGAAATTGGATCGATAAATGTAATTATGCATTGCATTACATGGCTGAACCATAGGGTACTATTTTAATAAATAGATCCAGATAATCTATATGCGGGAATATTATGCATTTGCATAGTTCGCAAAGCATACTTTAAAATTACATTTGCAATGTTACAGTCTGCAACGTAAGATTACGCGTCAAATCCGCCATTCTAAATTTGATTTTTTTACATACAGCCTATCAAAAAAAAGAAAAAGTAATACTAGTAGTATTACTAAACGTTCCTTTTCCAATCTATAATATTCACACATTTATTACATTGCTAATTTTAATTACAAAAACGCGATGGTTCAAGGAGCACGGAGCTAAAAATGTAGTGCATTCGTTGAGTAAACATGTACGATGAAATGCAATGCTAAATATAGGCCGGCGGAGACGCAACGCGCGATGGTTGTGCATGGTCAGGACTCGGGACTCGGTACCCCCCCACTTCACCTACCGTCGCGTGGCGTAGGGTTGGCACGAGCCCCTAGGTGTTTGTTGCAAATCATGTTATACACGGTCCCTCGAGGGACGCCTTTGATTGACTATAATACCCTTGATGTATGTTAATATAGATGTATCTTGCTTTATGTGTATTATGTTTATGTACTAATAAATAAAGCCCTGAGTCATGAATGTGTGGGGTTTTTTTAAGGTAGAACCTATCTACGCTGTTAAAACAAAATCATATTTAATGTAAGCAATTTCAAAGAATGCATCGTCACTACTAACTACATTGTATTTCTAGATAAGAAATCTATTTAGTAAATTATGTTGAAATTTTTTTACATTCTTCAGAAAACATCCCCTACGAACAAAAGGAAGCTACTCAGAAAGGACGTATAATGGTTGCCATGGATACTTCCCACAATTTTTCAACTCATCTGCTTATCAAAAGGGGATCAGACCTCTTCTTCATCCCCTAATTTATTTCATACTTTGCGTCACGTATTTCAAATATTGTCATTTGATATTTCTTTACCTTGACTTGTTTCTTACATCTAAACTTTTGTATAGACAACGTAGCAAAATGCTCTTTAACGTAATATTTGCGTCCTCGCCGTATTTAGTGTCACATTTTATGTATAATTTATGTTTGTAGCAATATTGAATATTGTCAGTTAATGAATGGGTTGCGCAATACAGTCAGCGAGTCCGCGTAATAATAATTAATGCTAAGTGTTGCAATCTGTGTGGCATGCAGAATTTTTAGTGCTTAACTATTATGCATGCTCGTCATATATTTTAATTGACTGCGTGGTAGGTACTAATAGAAGTATTTCGCGTCTGCAAATTGTTTGCAAGCTGTAATTATATATATGTACATTTGTATAGAATAGTTACTTTAGCTTTTAACATACATTTAATTGTAAGTTTCCCGTGGCGCCACACGTCATGTTTCTCCCTAATTTCCCTAATTGACGGAATCGATCACAACACATGCACAATTCAAAATACAAGCGATGTACATCCCGAAGTAAATTCATCAATCAATATGAAAGGGAACGTGCGAGGCAACCCTACGTGATACATAAAGGACATAAAGGGGGAAGTCGGGGAGAGCGTACATAGGGGCGCTTGTCGTTCGTGTGCGTTGCTATGCAGTTTGTGTGCAGTGTACTTGCATGTCCGTCTGGGTCGGTCAGTCGAACACGAAGCTGTGGGCGACGTGGTGTAGGTCGGGAACGTAACTGATAGCTTTCAAAACAAGCATCATGCAATTTATTGGCAGGGAACTAATTACCCGCTCCTCCTTTGTTTTGCCTACATTGTATGCTTGTTTAATACGCTCTGATTAATCAGTATTGGTGGATTTTAACTAATTTGCATATTGCTTGCGTGAACATTGTGCATTGATTTCTAGTTTGTTCTTGCACGTGATTTTCGTAAATGATAAAAATGTTGTCAATTCAAGATTTGCGGTACGAGTGTTTCCAATACGAGACAATTCAAAACACATATTATTGAAATATAAATCGTATAAATATTTAGATAGCAACGCGTATAAGTGGCTGTAACCACGTCCGACAGTCTCGTACAGACTCCTTTGTTTCTAGTTGCAATAAAATTTTATTTTCGCGTAAATAACTGGCTTTATTGCCCCTAGTGGCCGCCCGGAGTACGTACCTGCCGACTATAAGTACCTATTTACCAAGTGAGATTTATACTTCTGTCGTCTATGTACAGGGTGGTCTAGGTTTAGTATTAGTATTCTTTTATATGTACTAGCAATAATCCTGGCCATTATGTTATATTTTGTTGATGTTAGGACATTCGCATCCAGAAAGCGACCCTCGTATACGATGGTGGAAAACCCAATGCAATGACTCACAGAAATGTGTCATATATAGGTTCAGCCTGTGTATGCGCTTTCCAGTAGACCGACATAATTGTATCAACATGCAAAGGTTACCCTTCTGTTGTAGGTGTATAATCTGGATTGCAATGCACTTACAATTTTTCCTGACAGAAAAAAGGTTTATTCATACATACATGCATAAACTAACCCCTTTTTCCCAGAACGGGTAGATAGGCAGAGGTGCAACCATGATATCTACGGTTCCCTTAGTATTTGCCACCCCACGATGGGATAGTGGGCGAGCCTATCGCCATATCGGTCACAAGTTCCTGACTCATACTCGCGCTTTTAATGAATAGAAAAATCCAATATCACTTTGCCCGACCCGTTTTCGAACCCGAGACCTCAGCTATGGAATTATACCGTAGTACAACTGCACTACCGAAGCAGTGTCTATATATGGGGTTATAAATACAGCCTGATTGTACCTCAACTAACTTGTTACTTACCTGAAAACTCAAGTTTCCTTCCTATATCGGAATATTATCCATTTGAATTTACTAGTACGTTTAAAGGCTACATACTACGGAAATGGACTTATGCCGGATATAGCGACATGCTTCCCCGGTTACGTCAAACGGAAGCGCTGCCAAAATGAGGATCCAATTTTACCTCTGTCTGCCCCGACATGCCGCAGACACGATGTCTTCCTAGCCGATTTCGGCCACCGTGACTACGACTGTACATGATTCTCTCTCTTTCCCTCTAAGTATCCGTTTCTTACTCTCTTCCTTCCACCACAAGAAGCCGACTGCTGAACATAGGCCTCAAAACACAAACCAAGATTGTTCAACCAAAAATACTTTATTAAGGTTTTCGGCTCCCTAATTCGCTCTTGTGTGGCTTAGGTATGTCCACTCCTACAGTGATTGTTGTAGCAGGGACAGGAAAAAACATGAGCTTTATTTGTGTCTTTTATAATACACGAAATCTCATTCGTATTACATGTGAATTACTTCTTATTTATATGCTTATCTGGGATTTCCAAACTTTGTGAGTAAAGAACGTGACATATTGTTCGAGGAAATTTTTGTATAAGAAAAACACTGATACAGTATTCGCTTAATGATCACATTTCCATGAAATTCTTACCATATACATTTTAATTGAATTATATGAATATGCTGTTCTATAATTATTTCTATTGTGATTTCTAATATCTCCCTTATAAGTTTATTATAACTCGTCTATCTAGAAAGATTTGTAGTAAGAGTTCCTCTCTTTCTTTCTTTTCTTTCCCCGTACACTGCCATCTAAGAGTCCTCAAGATTCAATTCTCTCATTAGGGAATAATGATGTAAGAAACGAATTTAGCAGTGGAATTATACAGCTTTAAAAATGTAGTTTTTAAATTTTGCTTAAATTTCGACGTTCGGAAAAATCATTATCGTTAAATATTAGAATTAAGAATTTAATCATAAATGTCTTTGTTTTAATAGTTTTACCTACATATTCACCGGTCAACTGGATAGAACAGACATATAAAAATGCAAACAAACGACAGAATGGTTTCTGCATTTTATTTAAATATTGTCTACGGGAAGTCACCTTGCAGAAAATAATTTTATTTGACCGTGCCGTCATTGAGAAAAGTTTTGCAAAATAAAAAATGTCTGTACAACGCTGACCATTAATACCGCACTTGATTTTATATTTACACTTGCACTCTGCTTTGTGTATTTTAAATATTTTTATTTTTAATTAATGTGTGAAAATATTTTTTATGCTTTGTATTTAATATTCAACATGTCATTTGATAAGACATTTGCATAGACTTACTATTTCATTATATTGAAAGTGATGTTTTATTCATTAAATTATCAATTTCCTTGACAAATCTGCGAAATTAAAGACACTGTTTATTCACTCCTGTTTTATTATTATACTATTTTAAACGACTGCTTTGGCACATCAATACATCACAATTATAATTAATTTAAAATATTTCTCATTTAATATAAATGTATACACAGACCACTTTTCTTATTTTTATTTTACCCATTTAGTACATTTTGCCAGTAACACACGCGCTGTATTTTATCCAATATCGCACGATAATCCCAGGCCTTCTCTCGCTGAATTTGAACCCATTCCAATAGATCATTAAGGTTTTATGCATCAGTAAATAAGCCGACATGTAGACGTTGGCCGCAGACGCGTCTAATATTTATTATTTAGAACATTCGCAGGATTTTACGACTGCGTAATGTTTAGCTGCAGCAAAACTATATGCTCATTTAGAATATAATACGAAATATTATTTTTAGACCAAATCGTTGCCGTGGAGTTTTCAATCTCTGCCACATTTTTAAACATTTAATAAAATATTTTGGGGTGATCGCTATTATTTTAACACATTAAATACAGCTACGGTACACGATATTTTAGTCCAGAGGCCCCATGGTACGAAATATGTTGTTTATAATTTTGTATAGAAGTTAACTCTTAACTTTTTGTGCTTACATTAATATGTACGATGGCTAAGCAGGCATGCAAAGAGGCCGCGGGCTCATACGCACTGTGAAAATGATAATGTGTGAGTGCAAACCAGTATTAGACTCTCGCCAACACTTGTGTGTGTCTGTGTGAACTGTGAAGCATACATAATACATTTGCATTCGCCCGCTGTAGCCAGCAATATGGCAGGCGGCGGTGCGACGGAATACTCGATCAGTGTGTCACATTGAAACACTAACATTACAGAATTGTTTTCGCATTTCTTGCCTCATTTCTAATTGTATTTTTCATCCTACAATTCCCATTTATCATTTTACGCTCATTCACAAACCGTAAACAACACTAAAACATATTTGCAACCAGTGATATTAAGTCTATCGTAAAACAAAAAGTACGAGTGCATAATAATTTAATTTCGTGTTTAAACTAGTGTAGAGGTGACTTAGGCTAATTGAATCGTGTACCGTCCAACGGGTCCATTTTAATAAAACCTCTACAAATATAGGCATCAGTACGATTGCCGCTAAGGTGAGAGAGGTCGAAGTTAATTGGCAACAATCACAGCGTTAGCAACAGTTGCGTAAGCAAGTGTCGTTTACCCCGCGGCCTTCGTAATGCTTCCCGCTTCCTACGTCACTATCTGGTGACAAACACCGCTCACAATACGCGGAATATATTTTATGTTTAACATATAAACAAGTGGCATTAACACACGTTTAACTATTATAAAGAAAGTTAATATACCAGCTGTAGAATCAGCACTGTTTCTATTAAAACTTATGATATAGGTGTATAATCCTCCATAACAACACATCATGCTTTTAATTCTGCGTCTAAATGAGACTTGCGCCAAAATGTTCTTTTTTCAACTGTCTTCTAAAATTTTCATCTTCTCGAGTAAGTCGTTTTTTTAAACAACAAAGAACCTTTGCGATGAAAAAGATTTCTTGACTACGCAGCGCGCTCGCAAGAAAAGAAAGCGCAAAAATCGCTTACATACTACCTCATACGGCGAGATTTTACGCTAAAAGTAAATGTCAATTACCAAATTGCAATAATGTTTTCATAGCAGATATTCAGTGCAACACACAGCAGTAAGACAACATGATAGAAATGCTAGAGGCACACCACACGCGCGCTAATGCGCCATTGACACGGTTTGTGTTGGACCTCGACGTCATTTCGAGCGGGTCACGTCGAAGCACGTGCGTGAAGCACATTTGGTATCAGAGCTACTTGCACAACAGACAAACAACTGAAGGAAACAGACCGTTCGAACACAGATGTCATTTGTGAACGTAGGCAGACGTCAAACGTGGTACAAAACGAGTGCCCGGACGTCGCCGGTCGTTCGGACGGTCAAACAAAACGATCATTTCAAGGACGAAACGGAGTTGTGTTACTTTACATCTTTCTACTGTGACCTCAGCGCACCCGAGCAGAAAAGAAGCCTTATCGTTGCGTGTACTTCTAATATCCATTTAAAGTGACTTGAACTAATTCTTTAGTTTTATTTTAATTGCATTTGTTTTATAGTGTTAGTTTATTATTAGTGTTGTGTTGCGTCAACATTGTAACGTCGGACTAAGTCAATTATGCAGCTGTAGTTCGAACAGTACACCATTGTAGTGATAGCTTGCATAACGTAAATAATGTACGTTATGTATTCCCTCATTGACATTTACGCGATCACATTTCACCTCACAAGTGGAAGTGGAAAGAAAATACAAACAATATCTACAAAAATAAAATAATTATTTAACAAAATAGTTAAATTCCTGTTCTTTTATCACGCCTGTGTACATAACAGTCATTGCTGTATCTCATAGGCTATGCAGATACTGCAGAACCTGATTTTCTTCTATCCTGAGATATCACTTTCACTACAATCGCTTCATCAATCTCTTCAATCCAGTCGTTCAGGGTTCTCCTGACCTGTCCCTTGTTGGTTGTCATCTCTATGCATGGGTATAAAGTCAATAACTACAAACTATATCTGTATCATGCCATATGCGTCCCAGTGCTGGGTACGGGCCTCCTCTACTATCGAGAGTACGATTGAGCGGGGTTAGGCCGCTAGGTAAAGGGTTTAGGGGTAAAGTATATCTGCATTCTCCCATTTAGGCAATTTTTAAGTCTTCCTTCTCAATTCTCCTTACTACACCCTATTTCAGTTTAAAACAATAAATGTTATTTACATAATCTTTAGTGTAGTTGTTAAATAGTTACGCAATATAAACATCGTTCGATTCAATATAGAAGTTATTAACGTTAGATTTATTGGTTGCAGATTACAACGCCGCCCCGCTGTTCGCCTCAGAAAACGCCTCCAGTGGTAAGCATTGGAAATATAATTTATTTATATTATATTTAGGTATATTAAACTGTACTTTTCCAATGTTGGACAAAGGTTTTACAAGATATAATATGTATTATCCATGGATCGTGATCTTGCGCTATTAAAACTATTGACTTTGAGTAAAGTATTGAAAGTATTGAAGATATGTTTAAAACAATTTTACTCCCTCTTGAATTATAACTATTACATCAAGCTTTGTAATAACAAGAAACAAATTGAAATATGATACTGTTTATAATTTTAAAATTTGAAGCTAAGATAAAATTACATACCTAAAAAATATTACAAACTCGTGTTTCTCGATACTTCTACTTTTTATTTATACATTTATGTTGTGTAACATTACAACATATAATGTCAGACATCGACGTCAATCGCGTGATTCATATGTAATAATTCTTACCGACTCGTAATTAAAAATAAGTAATAATTGAACCATATAGAGATTGTCAATGAACCGAGTTCAAAACTACGCCGTGCTTAGTGTCAAGTAATACATTATATATAAACATTAAGTGTACCATTGTATGATAATTTTAACGACATGCATAACTTTTTGATTTTTGCTTGGACTATCGAACCTTGGACTTCACGGTTGATATTGTTACTTGAATGTAGGTACTACATAATATAGTTTATTCGGCGCTCGTATCAGAGGTTACTCTATTATCCGACACGAAGTTAGAATGCTCGGGTGTTTTCTTTAATTATTTTAAATATCGTCGTGTTTGGATGGTAAATCCATAGCTTTTGCTAAAATTATAATTTAAACCCTTGCGAACCATTGTATGTTTAAAAATGAAAAGGTGTATTATAATTTTGGTAAAACGATGTATTTACTACCCAAATACGACGATAAGTAAAAAATTACAAAAAACAATTTAAGCTTTTTTTGCGAATCTTTTGGTTGCATTGTATCTGAAGTCACTTTACTACCTGGCTTCGTTGTCGGTCGCAGTCTGGATATACCCTGAATAATTAAATGAAATACAACATATAAGATATAGAATATACTAGGAAATAAGTCCAATAAGTTAAATTGTATAATAAAGTTGTAACTTCGCTATCACAGTCTCTGTTGTTTGTACCAAAGTTGGTTAAGACTAGGCCGTCTTGACTGGTGCAAGTAGGACAGTTCATATCACGAATTCCGATGTATGTTAGGAACTAGAAAACTATGCACGGCGTATATTGACTACTTTATCATTTTACTGACACAAATTGGTTTCGTGGTAAAGAGCTAACAGTTGTGGAAACTGAGGTTAGATGTTGAGAATAGACAAAATTATATTTGTAGATAATTAAATAATTTTCTATTGTTTAACTACAATGATGTTATAAAAATCCCAAGGGGAGGTTTATGTTCAACAGTGAAATACTTATAGTTGAAAATGATGATAATTTTTTCATAGGCAAATAGAATGATAATGCAAACATTTTCACGAAAACCATATCAGCTTATACACACGTATAAAAGCTACTTTTAATTGACTAGAATAATAGAGAGTAAGTTATGAAGCTAAAAACAGCTGGTATGTAGATCGTACATTTACCTTTTATATCACTTTAGATGTGCAGTTGTATACTCCAAGAAGTTGCATATAAAACAACCACAACACTTCTTATACGATAAGCCGCGCCCGCTGATGTCGACGCTTTAGCATAACAAGCTCTAATCATCCAGTTTACGCATGACATTTAATTTTCCCGTCCCGTCAGAAAGTAGATTAAGTTGTCCGCAGTAGATCACACTGATAACGCTAAGTTCCGTGTTAGACTCATATCGTTTAGTGTCGGTCGCCTAACTAGTTTGTCACCTGCTAAGAGACTCATTCTGTGTCACTCGGAAATAGCTGAGAAAAATATTTTAAAAGTCGATTGTGTATTGACTGCTTCGCTGGCGTAGGTGTACTACGGTACGATTAGTGATTACAAAGCTGAGGTCTCGGGCTCGAATCCCGAGTCGGGCAAACTGCTATTGAATTTTTCTATTCGGGCTGATAATCAGACCGGAGTCAGGAATTTATGCCCAATATGGTGATAGGTTCGCCCCCTATCACATTGTGGGACGGCACATACAAGACGAAATGTAGCTATCCTGGACCCCTTATTGGAAAAAGGCGTGAGTTTATGTATGTATGTGTATAAAGAATTGAAATCGAAACAATAATCGAATATTTTAAGGATCAGCCAACCTTCATAAAGATGGCAAACGATAACAAACTAGGCAACAAAAAAGTTCAAGTTCTCTCGGCTATTAGGTCAATGTACATGATTTGATAATTCGTTCTTATTCTATTTTCTACTATCTGCTAGAGGACTAATCATGCTGTCTTATTGAATCAAAGCTTGAACCATTCTGTATCTACGTAGCACGGTTTAAGCGACTTGCTGATTTAGGTGTTCCGTCCTTCTTACAACATAAACTCCTTTAAGCACAGGGAGCAGGAAAATATATCTCGCTTTGGATATTACCTACTTCTCACTATCAAGGACAATGTAATTCGTGCCAGCTATAAAAAAAATGTTTTCAACAATTTCAAGTCCAAACCACAAATCAAAGGTCAATGTCCTCTTTTTCTACTTATGACACACAACCCACGCAGCACTTCACAGAATTCCGATACAAAACAACTTAATATATCATAAAATCGTATCAGTAGAGAAATATTTTTATTCGTACTAAATGCGTACAAACAGGTAATTTATACACGGGAGGCAGTGTGGGCGGATATCCTTTCGTTTCTGTGCAAATTGCTCCGAGTATTTCAAAGCATAAATTATCTGTTTTGTTGGCTCGCTTAACGAGAAAGTTGAAATGTAACGCAAATGTATTATTAAAGTATTTCTCAAAAGGAGATTTAATAACTCCAGCACTTAGATACTTAAGCAACTGTTGTATGCGCCTTCATAAATGTGCCTTTAGTCCGTAGGATTCAATTTAAATGTCTTACATTCCTCGCTGCTTGGGTTTTCAGTAAAATAATTCTCGCTGCGAATAACATATTTTAGTAATCTTGCTGCACTTTGTTTTTGTTCTACATCCACAATGGCTTTGTAAAATACTTCTATTTAAAGAAAAATATCTCAATTGTTATATGGTTGCATGACTTTGCCTGACACTGCCGATTTAGCCACTCAGACTAAGGCATACATCATTCTTACTGTTCGGAGCCATAAAATCTAGCTCCGTCTGGACGTGTTGCAAAGTCGTATCCATCACTGTACCGAGTGTCAACAATGCGAATTAGCTAAAAATTAATATGTCCCCTGCAATTGGCGACATGGTAATATGAACAGTCACATTTGCAGCGTGGAACCAACGGCTTGTTGCGTCCTAAGGTCATCTGTTTATTGTTGGTCCGATTATAGCTGTTTTACTATTGTAAAAGTTTATACATTTATTTTAGCTCGAAGTTTTTTCTTTTATCGTCATTATTGGCATTTAGCTTCCATTCTTGACCAAATTTCGTTATCCTCCACGGAATTTCTCTTTTCATCAATAGTCAACCCTTCGACGAAAATTGTCGATGACCTAACATGGCGTTGACGTATTCTATCATTGTTATTTCTAAAATCTTAGTACCAATAAAAGAGGTATGGGTTCATCACAATGAAATGCCTAAAAGGTATATTATCTACCAATTGCCATAATGTTGGCGAAAGTTCATTTGCCAGCGTAAGAGCCTACGGAATTATGTCATCGACTGATAATAATTGGCTGCAATTCACAGCTTAATTGTTTTTAATGCGTTGCGCATTTATTAGGCAATACACGGTTTAATGTCTGTGAAACTGTGATTTATTGCTCAACTCTCACCTTTATCAAGGGAATTACAATACGAGGAAAACAAACAGGCAGATATCTTTATATAATTATATTGTAAATAAGTAATGATATTTAAATGCGAAAGTGAGTTTGTATGGGTTGCTAACTTATCGTATACGACACTAAAATTACTTTATTGAAGTTGAATACTGATGAAACTGCTCTTTAATCTACAGATTAATGACCTTATAAAGGTCGAACCGAATTTTAATGACGAAATTATAGTAAAACCAAATGATATGTAATAAAAGTTATTCATCTTTTTTATCATCAATATAAGCTACAGAGAGTCTATGCGTGGAATTTGTCTCATAGCAGCCCCATAGAATTGGCACAAATAATTTAATTACAAAAATATTTTCGATCACACAAAAAGACCGACACCGCAATCAACCCACGCAAACCATTCAGCAACAGGCAACGATACAGAAAACACTTGAAGATTACACGCCCGAAGACAAGATGTAAGCAGTGCGTGATAAGCATACGTGATTACAGTGATATTTCCAATAGCCAGCAATAGGTTGTTAACCCAGTAAGATAGCGCTATCGCAAACGTCGACGCCGGGACCGGCCTACGTACTTCCGCGCTCCGTGTGCATATGTGGGTTAAAATTAGTGAACATGAGCCAACTGATAGTGTTATGTAACTTACATAAATATTCGCTTTGTTCCTGGGAATAAACAGGAATCTGGTTGATTGAAGTGGGTCGATATTAACAAGACCCTGCGGTGCAGGCTTACGTATCACATGCGGGCGATGAATCTGTTCTCTTGATTTGAGTGTTTGGCAATGATGATTAGTATTGGAATGTTGGCTGCTGGGTCTAAAAGACATCGAATGTGGTCAAACATTTGCATCAAATGTTGGCTGCTGTCATTTCTCAAGCGATACATCGAGTTAAAGTTCTCTGATGCTGTACAACTATTGCTATAACTGTCTTATATATAGTATAATTGTTTCTTAGATTTACGCGAATCTTACACATTGAAATAAACTATTTCTTACGAATTTTATTGTGATTTGGTTTATTTATTTTTTTACAGTCCGCCCCATGACCACGAAAGCTGTAAATAGATCGAAACGTAGGGAAGTTAAAAAATGTAAAAAAATCAAACCAAATCGTGAAAAATTCCGTAATAATTAGTTTTATTTCAACGTGTCTTATAGTGTTTTTATATGTTTAGAAAATGTTTAATCATTGTAAACTTAAATTAATGTATGTTTTATTTACTTTATAGCAACAATTTTGTCACCATCGCTATTATAAAAGATATTTGAAGCACAAGATTGTTTGAGCCGAGTATAATATTAACGCACTCATGAGTGATGAGACCTAATTTTACCAATTACGCCAAGATGATTCTTTTTCGTATCCATCGTCCTATAACCTTAATTTTAAATGAGACCGTGTTTATTACTGCAAGTGTCTTAAGTCCGCTGTTTGTTAGCATCAACACAATTCGATCTAAAACTGGAATTCTCTTTTTCACAATCACGCTTTAAATCTTCTCTTTTCGTGTACTTATATCATAGTATATCTATTTCACTGTTTATAATATTACAATGACTAATATAAACCTAGTTTACTTTCAAATCTGTGTAATGAAGGTCCTTGTTTATTGGAATACGATATCGTTACCTACATTTTACATATTGACCGATAATGAACGTTACAAAGCCACCATTCCCCGTATACAATATCTAGATTTGTGCTCTTTGATAAACTGCAAAAATAATACTCGATTTTATTACTATATGAGTATGTTTCTTATCATATTCCTTATCGAATTGAAAACAAATAATGATTTATGAAGTGCTAACATGTATGTTGCGTTAGATAATAAATAACAAGAAATAAATGGCACAGTTGTGATGTTACATAATTATTGAATAAACTATCGATGACTGTAAACTGATGACGGATGTTAAATTAATGCTAAATAGATTTGAAATTACCCAAAACTAACCTAAAATGGAACGTAAACTTCTAATTAAAGAGACTTTAATCAAAAACAGAAAAAATTAAAATAAATTAAACAATATACCAATGATCTTTTCTTGCGTTTCATTCCATAGATCTTCAACGATCACTTTAACCATAGATTTAAATAAATTTCTCATCCCTGGAGCCCAAAATATTCCCTTAAATACTTTGTAAAATATTCATTAAATCACGTGAGATAGGGTCTTTTTTGCCTCTCGGTCACGTTTCCTCGCATCTGAGCGTTATCTGAACAATATATTGCGAATGTGCGCAGAAATGCATTCCGTAGATTGTTGCGCCGGAGCATAGATCAGGAAGACAATGTATGCGCCGACGCCGCGCCATATGGAATGCATACGTCTCAGTTCAGGGTTGCTACTTTAACAATTACACTGTTAATTCACAATATATTCGACCTTAAAACATTCACGGTCTAACATGAACATTAAAACATGACAGATTTAAAGCTTATTTTAGTTATCGAATGTTTTGTCTTCTTCGCTCAAACTGAATTCTAAAGTCGTTGAATATGGACAAAACATGTAATAACTAAAATTAGTGTTAAATCTGTCTATGAATAAGGCCGATAATCTTTTACCAGAGACAATACCTTTTAAAAAAATCAAAATACGGGCTCTGTGGCGTACCTTGTGAGAGGCCTATGACCAGCAGTGGACTGCAACGGGCTGATGATGATGATGGTGATGAAAATACGGAGTCCTCGAAAGCGACGAGCGTGTATAAAGAGATTGATGACAATTGATGAAACGAAAGTTGTATGTATGACAGCAGTACTTACCAGGCGCTCTATAATCTCTGTCTACCCCAATGGGTCATAGGCGTGAGTTGATGTATAATCTTTTAATTTAGAAAAAATATGGATTTTAGTGTTATAGTAACATTTAAAGAAAACTTATTGAGATAACTTTTGCTACATTTGTAATGAAGAGAAAATGGCTCACTTGCTAACAATCTTTGGGTAGCACTATAACCAAGGCATTCATTACCGATGAACTAAATTGATTCATGTCATATTGTCGTCAATCCTATGAAGCCATTATTTCCGTTTATTCAATTTTGATATAAATTAATATCATAGAGCCTATCGTCTGTCGGGTGAAAAAGTATTTGTATAATTAATTCTCATTTACTTATGTAATTTCTGTGTATATTAAGAATATCGGAATACCAAACTACTTTGAAGTTATTTACCTACATATTATTATGTCGTTTTCCAAAGGTCGTATCTTCCTTAAAGACTACAACTCGTCGTCATATAGGCCACCAACAGAGTATAGTCTTGATAAAGCCTGATAATGTATCCTTATCAAAGTGCCAAAGAGCTCCAGACGACAGATTAGACATATATTACTCAATAGCTGTAAGCTTAGAAAATATTTTAACAGTAGATAATATCAAAAATAACTAACGATGAAGTCTTTTCAAAACTAGGTGGTCAGACGACCTGGTAAAGGTCGCGGGACGTCGCTGGATGCAGGCTGCCTCCAACAGGTCACTGTGGAAATCATTGGGAGAGGCCTATGTTCAGCAGTGGACTTCCTTTGGCTGATAGATGGATGGATGATGGAAGTCTTTTCAATGGAATCGAATTTGAAAAAAGTGGTGTATCCTTGTTGGTATGGTAATGTTGGTAACGGGCCCGACTATATGGCCTAACCCCTCTCAATCGTACTCTCGATTGTATAGGGGGTCCGTGCCCTGCAGTGGGGCGTATATGGGTTGTTACGGTATAGTTGTATCCTTATCTAAGACACACAAGCGTATTTTAATATAAATTATCATTTCATCGAAAATAAACAATTGAAAGATTGCTTTCTCCTAAATTTTAACATGCGTGTTTATAAGTCTTTTCACTCTATGTCTTTCATACGCAAATCATTGCCGTGAGGCAACTAAGAAATATCGAGTTAATATACTCATTAATGTTACAAAGTAGAACGGTGATTGTTTTATTAATCTTTTGTTTGCGGTTGATTGATTAATTCATCAATCATTTGTATTCTTCGATTGTGCTTCCGTCTGCTTAATTTCGAAAGTTGTGTAATATAAGATAAACATCTAACTTTCAAATACAAATTGATTGCTTTCATCCTACATTATTTGTTAGCCAAATTACTATGTGTCTACATTGTTTTTGTATATTAACTTTCGACATTATGTTAGCTGACTCATGCTTTAGCTCATTGGCGTCAGTCGAATGCTATTTTATTGATAGGTCGATTTAAAATGATTAGTAGTCAGCGTGTAAGACTAAAAGCCTAATTTTGAAATGAGTGCTCTGTGACTAGCACCTAGCGTAAATTTTAAGACAAAACATTTTGCAACGTGGATGACATCACGTTATAGGTACCCCGTATAAGTCTAGAATAAAGGCGATAGAAGTGCCGCCGATGAACTGGGATTGGATCATTGATATGTTGCCGGAAAGTACATATGTTAACGAGCAACCATATTTTAAAGTCAATAGCTGATGTCTTTTCAAAGGTTTTATCACTAGGCACACTATTTATAGTCTGTGATATAAAAGAAAGTGAAATATTCTTTAGAGAATTACGACTCCAGTTAACCCAAGTGTCGAAACCTGGCAACTTGTCAAGCTTAGTGTTACGTCGCAGGAGAAATCAGCAAACAAGCCTCGAGGCTTATTAAAATAATTGATTTCGCAGACCTGGCTGTTCTACGAGGTAGTTATCAGAAATTACTTGTACTTAAGTGTTCTACGTTGAAATTGGACATCGTCATCTTCAACTTTAGGTATTTCACTGTCAAACATACCTCTCCCTCTCTTTCTCTCTTCAGCCACTGAAAGTCACGTGCTAAACATAGGCCTTCTCCAATAAATCCCATAGAGACCTGGTGGAAGCAGCCTGCACCCAGCGACTTTCTGCAACCTTAGCTACATCGTCACAGGTTAAACATCCCCAAGAATTCACAGCGACCTGTTCTCATATTTTGTAAACTTTAACAGTATTTTTCTTTCATGATAATTAATATCAAAACTACCAACTAGATGTAAATGAAATAGTATTTTTAACCTCACAACCAACCGTTTAACAAGGTGAACCGGAAATCTCGATCTCGTGCTTAAACCCATTGTGCATTTAAAAATGCATTTTCAGTTCGAAATGTCTTTGACGTAAACAACTCCTGCATGAGTGAATGATATATGTGCATTGTTTGTGCTGCCGGATGTAGCTCCGAATGGAATAAATAATAATTCTCGAACATGAAGGAAAAACATCGGATCCCTTGTGCATCTTAGATGAATTCTATAAAATTTCAATTCACTTAAAATTTGAATTTGTAAGTGTCCAGGTGTTTCTGCCTACGTCTCGCCTGCGTCGGCTAATTTGTATTGCTGGGTATCTCGAATTGAACATCTTGTATTCATTTCAAGGGTTGTTATAGTTCGAGTAGGTCTCATGATTGTGGAATAAAGGAGTGGGTCTTATATATAAAGCAATTCTTAATGCTATGTTTGCTTGGACGACATCAAAATAGCCATTTCCATGCTCTTTTATTCATGTACGAAGACTGGCGATATGTTTTAAAAATAACTCTCTTCATTTGTTGTATCTTATTTGTTACCAATATTAAATTTTATACCATTTTTGAAAGCTTGGTGCCACAGATTGCCCTTAGCTACGTTGCAACCGAACATCGACAATGTCCCGTTATGAAGCACTTCTAAAGTTCTCGGTTCGGTATCTAATGAATTTTTATATGACAAAAACGCATCGTATATACAAAAGTGCGTCAATGAACGTCAACACGGATTTTTTCATTTAAAATGCGTCGTGTACCGTTGCAGGCCATGTACGAGTAAAATGAATTTTGATGTGATGAAATATTCAGTTTTACAACGGTTCATTCGATTCGGCACTTAAATAACAGTTCCACGTATAAATATGAAACTCGTATGTTTTTGTGATAACAAAAATTAATTGATTTACGAGTGTTAATACGCGAATTGCGCAAAACGGAAAGTAGTCAAAATCGCTTCGTTTCGGCAATTAGTTTTATTTGCGTGGTAATTCGTGGCTTCAGGCTTGTTTATATCCAAACTGATGTTAGTGACGTCAAGAATATAGAACAACTGTAGCAATATTTATATAATATGAAATATACGACATGACTATCAATATAACGTCACAATGAAATATATAAAATAAAAAATGAAGATATGAAATATTTTATCCAACGAAAATATTCTGTTTTAGCGTTTGGAATATATTTAATAATGATAAAACATTAAATAAATATATTTTTTGTGTTATCTCATTGACAAAGGTAATGCATTAGTATCGAATTTATCGAGGCTTATCCCTTCTATATTGAGATTTTATCTTTTTGACAAATTAGCAGGACCTCAGAGATAACGATCATTTTTCACTTAACGATAACTTATGTGTGCCTTTGTAATGTATAAATAAATCTTATGAATTTGGTATGAATTGATTTCCAAGATAACAAAAATAACACACAAAATATAAATCTTAAATTTCTGTTATTTTGAAATAATTTGTACTGTCCAGGTGACGCGGATGGTTCAATTATTTTAAAATCCTACAACCAGTACCATTGTAAAATTGTTCATACAAATAAATTTGCTCCTTAAACATGCCTTCAAATATATGGGGCCTGTCTCTTTCTATTTACTATCTGATCATCATCAGCCTGTTGCAATCCACCGCTGGACATAGGTGTCCAGCAGTGGACAGAGTGTGCCTGAGATACCATGAGAGGCCTAACTCTCCCAAGGGACGCCACACATATTTACTATCAGTAATACATGCATTTCAACTCATCGTCTCCAAGGGCGTTGGCGCTTGATATGATGGCTGTTGACCCATCATCCGAATATTTGTATATGTTGAAGACGATGTTTTGAAGATCGAGTCCAGTGGCGTGCCATAGGAGTGGTCTATGCCCAGCAGTGGACGCGGAAGGTCTGTTGATGATGATGACATGAATTTCATAGGCCACGATATTACAAATCCCTCTCTATTACAAATGCTAAAAATTGTCATGCTAATTTCCCCTCTATATTAAACTATTTCGGTAATACACGATGTAGAATCATTCCCTAGACACGCAACAATTGTTGCCCTAGGACAGTCAACACTATCTGCGACACAAATGTATTTACAGTTGAAAATAGAGTTTGCTTTCGCAATCGAAAAAGTTATAACGCATTCAGCAGCGACCATACCGCCTATAAATTGCATATTTACAGATGCATATGAATTTTTACATTTTAAATAATGAAAACTGAATAATAATGACAATATGTAGTTGCACAATGTCTATTGAAACGTGGGTTATGTTTATGTATTGTGTTGCGTAGGTTAATTTGGTTTTGTTAAGTTAATTTTAAGGAAAACATATCGAGTTATCAGTGGTTGGATTTTCGTATCCATCCCGTAACGACCATGGTCCACGGTGATGGAAAAACCTGCCATATTAAGCCATGCAATTGTGTCGATTTTCGGATGCAGTGTATTTATTCGGTTGCAAACAAGCCGGCATAATTGTATCGGTGGATAGCAACTCTACATTTTAAAATCTATATTAACTTATTATTATACTGGTGGTAGGTCTCTCATATGTACGAGGCGGCCTGTGTAGGAACTATCGCAATGTCTATTTCTCCAAAAAGGAGTGTAAATGCACTGTTGTGTTCCGGTTTGAAGGACATTGTAGCCACTAGCCAGAGTACTGGACATAATGGAACTCAGCGTCTTATGTCTCAAGATGGTGAGCGCAGAATGTCACGCATTAATTTATAATTCACGGCACTATTTGGTTTTGCCACTATCCGTGAGGGGTCGTATCGCTTACAATCAGACGAATGGCATGCTCGTCACGCCATTCATCGCAATTAAAAAAATATATTTAGTTACCTGACAGTTTTGCTATTCAAACATATCCATTTTTAAACTTCGCTCTACCACTGTCCAAAAACAAAATGACTTTTCCGACCAAATTAAAAGGCGTGATCTTTAAAAATCAGTATAAATCACCTTCACAACAAAAAGGTTGGAAGCCCAAAAATAGAATTTCGCCACCAGTACACGACATTCTAGCAAAAAATACGCGCTTCGCGAAATTTTCGCATGGACAGGATTTCAACGCGTCAATCACAGTCACCGCGCTAATTTACACCAATCAGTATTGTACCACATACACGGGGCTAAAAATTGTTTTTGTTCCTAATAATACGTCACTTCTCGTTTCGTAGCCGTTTGAATCACACGTGGTTTAAGAGACGCTGCTTATATATTCGAACCTACTTTGTTCGAAAATTATTTAAAAACTTGGTATTTCTAAGGTGATGTGTTGTAAAAAATAAAGCATAAGAGACTTATTTAACAATGTCAGCAACTGTTTACTTCGTAATGAGTGGCAACCAATCACATTGGGACCAACTACAACTAGCAATTCCCAGTTATGATAGGACCCATAAATATGACTTCAAAATAACTTAATATAATATTATCTTTAAGCCTATAAACAAAATGTTATCTTGCATTTATTGTCTGACTATTCACACGGTATAATTAATTATGCCTTATCTTTTTATTTTTAAATAATAAAAGCCTTGCAATAGTCGCCTTAATAAATGTTTTGGGTTATTCACAGAGCCCTTCTTATTGCTTCGGGTATTTTTTATTAAAGTTAAGTGGCAAATCTTTATTAAGGAAGCAACGGGGAACTGGTTTTGGGGTTTTTTTCTGTTTAATTATTAAATATTGTGAGATTTCCTTAATTGCATAATGTAATCCAATAAGAGGCGAAACGTTTATGTGGTTGTCCTGTCAGCACCTCTGCCTACCTCTTCTGGGAAAAAGGCATGAGTTTATGTACATACAGGCGTGAGTTTATGTATGTGCCCAATCCAATTTTAGTTATTTTAGTGAGTGTATATCATTGTGTTAATTGTGAGTAAAACTGTTAATTATGTATAAAAATAAAATGTAGCACAAAAATATTTCGCGTTTTGATAGACGATAGTCTTATATCCAACAGACATACAAAAATGTATTATCTTTTAAACACCTTTATCCCAAAATAACTATAGCACATTGCACTATTTAGCTTTTTATATGAAGGTATTCAAACACGTTACACTTTCACGAAAACTTGGGGACTAACTAATTAAAGTATGCGTTTATTAACAAGGAACTTTATTTTTCTAATTACTAGCTAAATATATTCACCTTTTCAAGCTATAAAAACCTCGTAACTGAGGTATAATACATCTATATTCTATCGACGTGTGGCGAAATTTGGAACTACAATTAAAATTTAAAAATATGTGTATAATTGCATTGTTTATATTTTTATAATATTAACAAGCATTTATACTCGTAATCTAATAATATTAAAATATCCATTTTAAAAATTGTGAAGACATAAAAATTGTTTCTAATATTTTAACAACACCATGACAGCAATGCATTCGGACGCCAAAAGACCGTAGACCATCTATATTCAAAATTCAATTTTTAGGTTGTTATTGATTTGATTATATGCATAAGAAAGTTGCGTGTAATAATTAGTCATACATAGCAAAAAAACATCATTTATTTTAAATTTATTTTAAGGTTATGTGTATAAATGTTTATAAAACATACATGTTATCGATTATTTCAACCCAAATAAAATTGAGTCGCCATTACGATTGTACAATTAAGGCCGTTTCGTCCCAGTTATGATAGGGCACGTTCCGATTTTTCGGAAATGGAACACGATACCATTTCTCACGGTTCTTTACGTTATCGTAAACATATTATTTTAAAACAGGCGAGCTATTTTTAAATATTTTTATTTATATCATAGGTCCGGCAAACGAGCAAGCAGGTCACCTGATTGTAAATGGTCACTGCCGCCCATGAACATCCACGACGCTTGAATCACGGATGTGTTGCCAGCCCATCAGAAGGGGAGCGGGAAGGAAAAAGAATAAGAAGAGAAAAGGCGTATTGGGGTGCTGGGTATTGGGAAAATAAAAATACTATGTAAAAATTCATTTATAAATATGTATCCACCCTTTAGATTGAAATTAATAGGAACGATTGAAATCTTGAACTGGCTAAGAGTTACGTAATTATTGGTGGAATATTTAAATTGATAAGTATAGAAGGAGAGGGCGTAAAGATTGTCTGGCCTCCGACAATTTCACTCGCAGAACGAAAACGCACAGCAAATTCGATTCTTTATAAGGAATTATTGTACATTATACTCGTCTGAACAAGCTAACACGAAGTTCCACGATTCACAAAACAATGTGCATATACAAAAACATATTGCATCCACAAAATGCGTCTAAATTAAAGGCCAAAAAACAAAAAGACGCGGAAACAGGCATTACACGAAACGCTCAAACCTCCAGGGCCATTTTAACATTAATCCTTCGTAATATGATGAATATTTTCGAGGCACGTGTACTGTCATATTGACAGATAGGCTACAGGCGTTGCCTTTCAGCCTGACATTGTTATAATAAGGCGAGGGCAAAAATATCGGGATCAACAATATAAGCCTTTTTGGTGTAAGATGTCCTTTGTTTTCTCCTATATATCGAACATAGTGACCATGGGTTGTAGGCGTGTATTGTGGAATAAACGATTTACATAAACGCTCCATTATGTATTCAGTTAGGAAGAATTGTAAGTTATGGAAAACTGGCTCCATCTTTGTTTATATCTATTCATAATATACAATTGTGGCGGGATGCTGTAGTGTTTTCTTTTCGATGTTAGATGTCGGATGTCGGATAAGTTGTTATTGTTTTAAAACCTCAGTAAATCTACGTGTATCAGATCTTGTACAACCAACTATTTATATATACAAGATGAAGTAGATATCGCACTAGCACGTCGGAACTGAGGTGTTCAAATTCGGACAATTGGTGTAATTTCATCTAGTCGCATAGCAACAGCGCAACGCTCTTTCCGTCTCGTACTTTCTGTATGATATTTAAATCACTAATAATGTTATGAAATATTGACAAATAATTATGCTAAGCATATTGGGACAGTTTTAAAACGTCGAGCAATATGGATATGCGTCATTTTTATTAAAACATAATTGGCTTGTACATGGCTGGTTCTGGGGCCACTTGTTTTTCGTCAGTAAACATAAGGAAAAGGATCTGAAAACTGAAGAGACCCTACATGTACTATCATCCTATTTAGCTAGAATACTACAAGAATATTTTTCGAATTGACGATTAAAAGTGAAGTTATTAAATTAAAACGCTTACTATGAGGCCCACATTAGGCCAAGCGGGTGAACTAAGAAATATTGTAGTCTACATTGTGACAAATGAATTACCCTATATAACTATAGAGTTTAGAGTGCAGACCTAAAATGCCTCAATTTCTATACAAGACTTTTATTTATCTTATTTTCAGAATGGAATCAAAGACATGTGCAAGACACATATATCTCTATTATGTAAAAAGTTGTATAATGAATATTTATGACATTCTGTCGAGCCCAAAATAACACGATTTTTTTACACATCTTGAAGCATGTTATCAATAAAAATTCTTACGAGAACTAATAACAGACAGTCAATAATTCAAATAGATAACGTATATGTAAATGTATGTTATGAATTGAAAAATGTAGCCGTATTTTTTTTAGTGCGTATAGGATGGAAAACGGGAGGTTTTGTTAGTATGTGTATGTTTCAATGACTTAAAAATATTTAGACAGCTTGAGTGGAGCAGTTGGTTAGACGTCGCCTCTAAAACGAGAGGCCGAGGGTTCGGTCCCCGCACCGAGACAAGTGTTTCTGTGAACCACAAGTATTTGTTCCGATTCTGGGGCCGTTTGTGCGATCAAAAAGTCTCTCGTAGATCCTGAAACCCACGACACTAGACTCAATCTTAGTGTGGAGTCAGGACCATGTATTGCTGGAGGCTATGTATTGCCAGAAAGGGTACGCAGAGATGTTACCAGGACACCCTCATTTCGCCTTGTATGTTCCGTCCCACAATGTGATAGGGGGCGAGCCTATCGCCATATCGGCCACAAATTCCTGATTCCGGGCTGATTATGAATAGGAAAATTCAATATCAATGCCCGGCCCGGGATTCAAACACGAGACCTCAACTTTGTAATCGTACCGTATACAACTACGCCACCGAGACAGTCCTACCTACAGAGATACAGACGTAATATATGTACAATTGAAACATCGAAGTACATACATATATTGATTTATATTCAGAAAAAGCCAGACATTGTTTACGATCTACATTTTACTTCGAATCGTGTCTATTATATTCGTATTATCCGACTCGAACTTAGATCGAAAACAAGTTTTTTCGGGCTCTCAGATTCTATTTTTTTCTCGCCTTTTAAATTGGTCTATTAAAATCTCATTTCTTATAATATTATGCTTTATTGCGTTTGTGTATGCAAATATTAGGGTTGCCAGCGCATGAATATCAAAGGGTCAATAAATATACGAGTATATTTCGTTTTTTTAACCGTCAGATAGCAGTACTGTGTTAAGAACGAAATAGTCAACATGATAAGTATTTAATAAAATCCTAATAATTTAATACACTAAAATGATAATAGGGCAGCTTAAAATCAAAAGCCTTTTTCTACAGTTCGTAGGTGCGATCTCTATATTTTCATTGTATCTTATCCTTTTTTTAGATTATGTACACGAATACACTAATACATTATAACGGTGAAGGAAAACATCGTGAGGAAACCTGCATACCATAGCGATTTGTATAAATTTCTATGGTGTGTAAAAGTCCGCCAACCCGCATTAGGCCAGCGTGGTGGACTATATGGCCTAACCACTCTCAATCGTACTCTCGATTGTAGAGGAGGCCCGTGCCCTGCAGTGGGTCGTATATGGGCTGACACAACACAACACGAATACACTAAGTAGTATTATGTATACAGAATATATTTATTTAACAATTTTCGTACCATAGACCTTAATATAAGACATACTAAAAAACACTACCTATAAAACTTACTGTTTGCTAGTTTGGCAACCCTAAAAGGCAATTTATTTGACGTCGAAATCAATTTTCCACCACACCAGCCAGCGCCTTATTAACACTGAAATATATAGAAAATAGACGTGTATTCCATTAAAAATGTACATTATTATATTAAGTAGAAACGTTTTACAACTCAAAATAATTCAATCGTCACGAGTGAAGATATTTTCGCGCCTTGAATATTGATTCAATAAATAAATCTTTATTGATAATATTAAAAACGAGGTATTAGTTTAATTTATATGTCTACTTAAATATAAATAAATCAAGCTAAAACAAATAAATCTTGTCACGGAAGAAGTCAATTCATAATTATCAAAATGTTGTTTAAAAAATATTTTTCTCCTCGTTCAAAAATGTTTAAACAAACGAAAAATAGTAATAAAGTCACTTAATACTATATCGCCAATGCATTAATTCTTTATATGATATAAATATTTTTTAGTAAGACGCGTTTCTATGGTATTTTTGTAGATAGTAATTTTTACATACTTAAGTACACTTATATAAGTAGGCAGAAGAGCCAATACAGTCAGCCACCGTTTATGGAGCTCCCTTCCTAAGACAAGATGGTAATGGGGAGCTTACCATACCACGCACAATTTCCAATCCCAGGCCCCTATATACGAGTACAAAAGTTTTCATAAGAAATAAGAAAAGTGTCTTTTGTACCTTAAAATATAATCGATATAATAACAAAACTACCAGTAAATATAAGTCCTACACATCCTAAGTCCCGGGATCAGCCACGTCCCGTCTTCGGGTAGGTCAGGCCATCCCGCCGAGAGAAACTGAAAGTACGCGAACCAGTTCAAGTGCATGTCGGAGGGCGGGGGGGAGAGGGACGCGGCGGGGACCAGAGGGGGGGAGGGGAGAGTCGTGACCCGGCCGCGACACAGCCTCAGCCCGGACCGCGCTAGTATTAGCTTTTCTATTTGATACACGAACGTGATTGGAAATATAATAATTGTGACTGAATTGTATGATAGTACTGAACCTTAGCAAGCTTAAAATACTTATGAAAATAATGGAATTATTCTAAAATTTTAAAATTTTGTACTGGCGCAAACACGTTCGCAAAGGCTTAAACATACCAATTAAAACTCTGTTTGGTTTAGTGTTTGGATTTTTGGATGTATTCATGTTATGACTTATGAAAACTAACTACTATTATTATTTCTCCAAATCACAGTTATTGAACATTAAGATATTAGTTTTAAAAACAAAACAATTTTAATAACATTCCCCCGAGTCACAGTGGGTGGGAAATGTCTATAATTCTTTGTAAAATCGAAAAGAATGGATATTTATACAAATACCGTTAAGGCTCAAGGGTTTTTCACATACTAATGGACGATCACCTTTATTCTCGCCGAGAAAGCGTGACACACGATCGGAATTCTCTAAAAAAAATTAATTGAGGAAAACTGCGGTCTTATCCACCGATTCGGAGTAACGTGAGTCATCCAGATGTATTAACGGGTTACGGCTGAGGCACAGAGCTGTTATATCGACCATAAATACTGCAATACTGTGCATAGGGTTCAATTACATTTGAACTGAGGGCCCAATATACACGAGCCAAGTTGTATTTCTTCTATTACAATTTCCAAAATCCGTCAGGTTCAGAAACAGTGCCTTAGTCAATTTTTGGTAGGCAGCATCATGGTGCTGTAAGCGAAGGTGCTAAGTGTTAAATAAAATATTTTATAAAGTAGTTTATAGCTGTCTTTGTAAACGTTTTGTTGCGAACTGTCTTCATAAACGTGTAAGTTAGGTACAAACAAAGTACCCTTGGCATTAAAAAAGTCGATGAATGGTGGAGATCGCTTAGATAGCACCATCCAAGCTGTTAGCTTATCTGTCTACGTAATAAAAAAAATACATTCAGAAACAAAAAAAAAATCTAAATTTTACGCACTAGCAATAGTCGATCGCTATGCTAAATTCAAACCCACATCATCGAAAAGATATAAAAAATTCTTTAAACTGAGGTAAAAACACCAAAATTTTTATATAACAAAAAATGTATTATAAAATTGTTTGCAACCTATTTAAGAGCCATAAAAGCTGTTAGCATTAAAAACGTAACACAAGTAAGCTACGCTATAATTTCCACTTAATTTATTATTGTGTAATCTTTGGTAATAAATAGTAGTGTTAAGGTCTTACAGCTTTCAGTGTTGGAATATAAAACATAAAATAACGCTAACTAGCTATGGTAAAGTGAAATGACTTTTTTGCATGAGCTCTATGTAGATTTATAACCTCCTGTCTTAATACACAGAACGGGAGCTACTAGCAATGTCGAGGAATTTATTATGTTTATAAACATAGCAATGTTTTAATATCATACATACATACATATATGCACTAGACATATGTGCATAAACTCACGCCTTTTCCCCAGAAGGTGTAGGCGGAGGTGTTACCAGGACTTCCACGTTTCGCCTTGTGTCTTCCGTCCCACGATGTGATAGGGTGCGAGCCTATCGCCATATCGGGCAAAAATTCCTGACTCCGGGATAATGAATAGAAAAATCCAATATCACTTTGCCCGACCGCGATTCGGCCCCGAGACCTCAGCTTTGCATTCATATCTTAGCACAACTACTCCACCGAGGCAGATGATATTTTAATATCATACTATGAATATAAAATTAGTGAACATATGAATTAGGACTTATTAAAACCTGAATGCTATTTGCAAGCGAGTATTGTAATCAATAATTAATGTAATCATTTCAGCAACTTTTAATCTCACGATTATTCATCTAAATATCCTCCATATGTATTGCCCAGGATTTGAATATTGGTAACGTAATAACCGATTCGATCCCTATCACAATATAGCATTGCTTAAAGTACTTTTAAAATCCCACCCACTACCTAGAAGTTTTACATATAATTAGCCTCCGTGGCGTAGTTTGTTGGACGCCGGCTGTGAAACGGGAGGCCGTGGGTTCGATTACCGCATCGAAACAAATGTTTGTTTCGAGTCTGGGTGTTTGTGAGACCGAAAAGTCTCTCGTAGCTCCTGATAACCACGACACAAGACTCGATCTTAGTGTAGGGTGAGGACATGTATACTGTTAGGTGTATTTATGTATTTATTTAATCAAACATCTGCAACAAATACGCTAGAGCGGCATTTAACCTTTACTTAATACCCACGCAGTTTCCTCACGCGCTTGTTACCCGATCTTCACAAATCAGCAGTTCCATAAATACGATGTTTATATTTGTCTAATTGCTATTAGAACCTAGGTATTTGAAACGTTCTTGTGTTTCCGCCCACATCTTCATTAATATCTATTGATTGTCGTGAGCAGGATGTTGTAAACTGAGAATTGAAACTAGAAACTTTGCTTGATAACACCAAGACGGTCGATTAAGAAGATAATTCGGAATGATAATTTTAAATACTGCAGATATAAAAATAAATACACTCAAAGATCAAGTCACAAATATTAAAGGTACGATAGATCAGTTGGATGAGGACCCGACTGTCTAACCGTAAGATTGCAGGTTCAACCCTGCTACTTCGCATCAGTTTTCTGTACCATAGTACAGAATAGTACCTCTACTATCAAACTGAACAATCGTGTTGTCAAGACTGGCTACACCGCGTTCCTACTCCAAACAAATCTTGTCCTGATACATACGAGTATATAAATGCGAATACTATTCATCGTCACTAAATATTGCATCCATAAAAGTACTGTTTTTTTTTTGTTTTTCTTAGTTTCTAATAATCTTTTTAAAACGCGTTAAAATAAGGATAATTTGAGTGTTCTCTAGCTCCGAAACTATAATCATACCATTCGTGCTTTTAAATGGGTTATCACTAATGCAAAAAATATTAATTTAATAAATCTATTAAACTGCACGGTGCACGTGGTCGTTTATCAATACAATCGGTTTTTATTGTGTTGAATCAACGGTTGTATTTAACATTTTAATATATTTTTTATTGAAATCTTGACAAAGGATTATTATTATTTTATTATTCAACGATAAGTAGGCGAATGGAAATACTGTTTTGAACTTATATGTATGTGATGATAGGTTGTTCGTGATTGCTCTTAAAATAACATTATAAATGTAATGAATATAATAAATATAATGTATGTTGAAATAAAATGAATTCTAACGGATTTTATCGCCGTCCGCCCCGCGACCACGAAAACTGTAAAGTGATCGAAACGTCGGCAAATTAAAAAATATAAAAAAAAACGAATTCGCTATAAAATCCGTAAGAATTCGTTTTATTTCAATATGTAACATTCGCGTAAATCTAAGAAAACGTTATACAGAATGGTCAAAAACCCAGAACATAGAACACGTAAATGTGCACCCGGTCTCTAATAATCCACAATAATAGTGTCGGCTGGCGGGAGACAAATACGTCTCTCCGGAGGATACTCTGGACTGCATTGCATTGCAGGTGCATTATAGTATTTCGATGGCGTAGTTGTACTGCGCTTACGAAGCTGAGGTATCGGATTAGAATCCCGGGTCGGGCAGTTATATTAGATTTTTCTATAATTATTAGCCCGGAGTCAGGAATTTGTGCGCGATATGGCGATAGGCTCGCCCCCTATCACGTCGTGGGACAGAAAACACAAGGCCAAACGTGTCTGTCCTGGTTTCCTACTTAGCCCTATGGGATAAAGGCGTGATGTTTCTATATGTATGTATATATTATAGTCCATTTATCGCACCAGATTTAAGGTTTTTTTTTGAGCCTGACATCGGATATCAATACCTCTAGGACCATAGACCATACTAGTTGCCATTATACAATGTATAAAATATATCTCCACAATCGTAGCATATAAAATAATTATTACAATTAAAATTCAACTATGTATTTGGTTCCAATGAACTTAATCTAATGTCGACACGCGACCTCTCGTGACCCATTCATGAACTAAAACAAGACGATCTGTTAATTTTGATATTTCAAATTAAATATATATTTTTTTATTCTTCAATATCGGGATGTCTCTAAAATTCCTACGGTTTGAGAAAATCCTCATTAAAATTTAAACTCTATCAGCAAAATGTCCCGCTCCTGATGGGACTCCTCATCGTGGGTACCACCCATCCATCCATGGGTACCACCCCGCGGGTAGGTACCACTGCAATGTCTATTTCCCTCGCCAAACAGCACTGTAAATATACTGTTGTGTTCCGGTTTGAAGGACATTGTAGCCAGAGTAACTACTAGACATAATGAGACTTAACATCTTATGTCTCAGGATGGCGTGCGCAGTGGAATGCCACGTGTGATGGCAAACCGTTCCATAGCTTGACTGTGCGGCATAAAAAAGAATTGGAGAACCTTTTGGTGCGCGCCGAGATGGATTGAACCGCATGTATTGAGCAACGCCAGTGTCTTGTTTAGCGGAGCAAGCAGCGTCGGGTTTCTGACCTATATAAAGTGCTGCATCATTTAGTTATTTTTGCGCGGGTGGTCCACTTAGCGATGCCTTTTACGATTATAATCCGCTTTGAAAAGATGTGACGCACTGATACAATGATCATTAATATCTTTGGTGCGATCAAAATTTGACGGCTTATAAAAATGTAAGTAGTGTTAATCAAGTTTTGTGTTAATTAAATTGCATATGTGATGTGTCAATGTTTATGTATTGGGTGGAGCTTCATTTTTTGCCAGAATTTATGTAACAACAGAGGTCTAGACTGCTGTTTAGGGGTTACCTTGTCTAGCTAATACAACTAGACTGAGATCAATCATATACATTGAAACAATCGAAAAACTGACATAGGAATTACACTCAAATCTTTACAACAAGCAATTATTTGCGAAAACAAAACAATCAAATGCATAAAAGAATATAATAGCATAGAGACCAACATACGACGCAGCACACTCCGTTCCAAAAATAACGCCCGACATCTATTTGTAACATTTATTCACAAAAACATGAATGAGAAAAAATGCCAATACAAATTCCATTACCGCTTTATCTCATAATACTCAGGCGAGGCTCAATCAAAAGTTTTAATGAACAGCGTCCTTATCGAAGGCAACAGATACAAGCGGGCAACGTGCGTATCGATTGCCGCTATGTAGGTCACAGGCTCGCGGGTCAAAGGTCACGGGTAGGTCACCTCAGAGCCTCAACGTAAATAGTCTGAAGACGCCCCTATGCGCCCCTCCCACACCGTCTTACGTCAAGGAGACTTGCAGCCGGTGTTGTTAGGTTAGATAACAAAAAATCTAAAAAAAGTAATTTTTTGTTAAAATGTTTGAGGCTGAAGTACTAGGTATTGAGTAGGTCAAATATACCTCAGACATGAAAGGGTTATTACCTTTTAAAGAGACCCTAGTTAAGAAGTAACTACCTTCTTAAGAGTAAATTAGGCTATACTTGATTCAGTTCGTTGGTTCGTTCTATCTGATGTCATCAAGGTTACTGCTAGAGTCCGCCATTTTACAATCTCTCCTTTATTCATAGTCAAGTTCGGCTATACTTCAATGACGCGTAGATAATTTCTAATGCTTAATTCTTTGGTTTTCAACTGACGTGGCATTTTTCGACTATTTGCAATGGTATACCTGACTACCTTACGCTTTGAAACTGTTACACTGATAGATTGTAACATATTGTATTAAAATGAACACAATATCCAATGTAACTATTTCGATGATAAAAATAAAACTGTATTGTCGTATTGTTTCAATTTCATCGGCGGCTCACTAGCGCATCGGACAGGCAGCCGTTGAATGTACCTGTCGGCCGACACAAAGCAATTGATTTGTTTCGCTGCGCCCCATTCATTCTCGGAGCTTTCTTTTTAATTCTTCTTTTATTTATTTTATTTTACACACTGGCCAGTTGGACTTATAACTGGGGAGTTTATGATAGATTTGATGTCATATTAACTGCACTATGATTTAAAAAATAATTGCTAGTTTGTAGCAGCAATTTGAATTGATTCGAATACAAATTTTTGAACCTCGAATTATTTTGCGCCTAGGAAAGACGGTTCCGTGATCTATTTTAAATAATATGTCGTATTTATGGACAAATATTAAAAAAAAAATAGTTAATAATTCGCCCATCTGACACTCAAAATAAGAGATTAAATCACTAGTGAGATTTCTCATTAGGATAACTTTTGAAAATATATTACTAATAAAAATACCGTTCCGGGGAATCTTTACCATTTCGTAATTTGACTGTACAACTATCCTAGAGTCGTAAGTCGTATCTACAACATTACCATACTAAATAATAGCGTTGTAAGGACAGACTATTAACTAAATAATCTTTGGATAATTATAAAAAAATCGCGGTGGTTTGTGCAACCGACACACATGGCAACACCGTCTACGTCAGTTGCCCTTTGTTTATCCTAAAGGCCTTAGGATCGTAAAACGTGACTATAAAAATACATTGTTGTAAACAGTGTAGAAAGGCCCATACACGTTTATAGATTTTACTTTGTATCAAAATGTATCCGATGTAATAACTTTTACACATTAGCATAGTCGGAAACAGGCTTTGTCTACAGTTGCTATATTTTTTTAATTTATTTACATTCATAAATTCACGCCTTTCTCCCAGAACGGGTAGGCAGAAGTGCAACTAAGACACCCATTTTCGCCTTGTATTTTCCGTCCACCGACGTGATACGGGGCGAGTCTATACCTATCGCCATATCAGGCAGTAATTCCTGTCTCCGGGCTGATAGTTTAATTTTTAACATCAAAAACAGGATTCACGGTTCAATGACTGTTAGGATTAAGAAAGGTCATGGTTCGAGGTTAAGAAAAAAGCTTAATCTTGTTTATTGTTAATTAGTGAAGGTTAATAATATGTAATTTCTTAAAAACACTAATTACAAATAAAAATTATTATTTTTTACATATGGTACTCCTAAAATTCCTACAAAACAAAACCATGGACGGAATTTTACAAGGAAAAAATATATAAAGTTTTAAGCCCTGTGTTTAGTTTTAAGATCTTTATTCTGACAACGTAAAATATGCACTATTAATGGAAGGCGGTGTATAACAACGGGAACCGATTGTGTAAACCAGTTCCCGAGTGGAGATCGTCTTGAGGAAAACGGAGGGTATGACGTCATCAAGGGGCGATGACCTGCTGATGCAAGTATTTGGTAAATCAAGCTGGTAGCATCTTCTAGAAGAAATTTGTAATGTTAACCATTGGTAGATATAAATAATATTTGAAATAGGTATACTAAATATTTCCAATGACTGTAATTAAAAAAAAATAAGGTGCATCTACGTAAATGAAAAATATTGATATTTATTTAATTTCTGCAAATCTAATTACCTACCATTATTATTCAACCTTTTCAGTCCCGAGTAATGACCAATGATTGTTTTTATTTTTAAACTAGGGGCCGACTCGGCTCTGCCCGGGTGCACATACTTTTTGAGTCCAGTCCACATCAGCAACATAACATTATTTCGCTTAATGTTTTGTTTATAATTAAGGTCAATGTGACTGCCGTCCTCTGTACTGCTTTTCCGTCCCGTCACGTTATATCCTGGCCTGTCGGGTCTTATTCCCGTGACTCAAGGCTTTGTAACCCTGTCCTCTCCTGTCCCATTCTATGCCTTTGGGTTTAAAAAACTAACATATATGTGAATTCCTTTCTCGTCCCACGGGAACGCTACATTTTTCGGGATGAAAAAGAAGCATGTGTATTAATCGAACTATCAGCTACCCCCAAACCAAATTTCATCGAAATCCGTTGAGTCGTTTAAGCCGCATAGACAAATAAATAAATAGTTTTTTTTAATAATCACTGTTTTGGGTTCAATTACCTTCATACAGTTCCCCAATTATAGGTTTTCTCAAATATCTTCTATGTACAGACATCAATCAGTTTCAAATGTATTATATTACGCACATCGATTAGTAACAAATTACATAATATTATAATTTAATGATTAAATTTACATTCCTTGTAGAGATGTTAATTATTAGCAATTTTTGTGATATTGATAACACATAATTAATGTAATAATGTTTCTCAATATCGTATTGCTAAGGCGTATCTCGATAATTACAGAAATAAGCTACAATATATTAAATTATAAATTACAAATGAATATTGTATAACAGTACTTGTTAATTATCAAGTACTAATGTATCAAGTTTGAATTTCTATGAATAAATATAACGCCCAAATTATCAATTAGTTATTTGTATTAAACATTCAGACTTAGTTTCACTAAGAGACTAGAAATTAATGTTATTTCGTATACTTAAAATATCAAAGGGATTTGTTATTGCGTTATTTGTGTCTGGGAATTCCATTTCATGAAACGAAATATAATATTTTGATAAACTAATTATTTGAATATAGATTCGTCGCTTTTGCTAACGTATATTTTTAGATGCGTATTGTTGCTCTGAATCCCATACATCAACATTTCTATCACGACATGTGTAGATTTCTAATATGATTTGTCAATCTCAATTGCTACACATCGCTCCGCTCACTATCGATTCAGTGTCAACACAAACTTACTTTACACTTTAATCTATCTTTTAACAGTAATTTTTCTATTATACATTGGATAACCACGCAAGCGAACCTTTCTACTAAAATATAAGTTAAAATACTTTTAGTTGTATAAAGTGAACGCTGCAACGCTAAGCCAGCATAAGTAAATAAGCAATATACACTTGCAAAACTCCCTCGTGCCAATAATTCAAGACATCTACGTGCATTCTGTAAATAAGAAACGCGGTGCAAATTTCTGCTGGTTATGTAAACAAGTTATGCACTTTCTCACGGTCGGTTTGAATGCACAAAGCCAATTTTCCAGCGTAGCAAAAACAACACTAATTCAATTAGGAAAATGGTTTCTGTTTTGCAAAACAGAAGGGTGAAATTTATATGTGTAATGTAAACATTGGTGTTGAGTTCTACTCAGCAGATGAGCTACCTTTGAGACTGCAGAGCAGGCAGCAAATGCATTAGATTTAAGATGCAATTTTGTTGTGAGGTGATGTAGTACAAAGCATATCTGTCTATATAAGTCGCAATGCCACGCAAATCTTTTTCGCCGCTTTACGTAAAACCTTGGGTAGGTGTATACATTGGCCCAATGCAGTCAATGTGTTGGAAGTGGTAGAGCCACGCTGTTGTCAGTCAGGACTCAGCATGAATGGGCAGGCTCATCCAGGTACTGTGAGATTTGCTGTCACACAGCAAATCGACGTGAAGCGAGATTGCCGGATGCCCAACACCCCTTTCCTCTTCCCATCGTTTTTCCTTTCCGCTCCCCTCCCAATTGGGCCGCAACAAATACATGATCCAGCATTGTAGATGTTCATGGGCGACAGTGATCACTTACCATCAGGTGACCTGATTGCTCGTTTGCCGGACTTATGCAATAAAAAATAAACAGATGCATTTTATAAGGCTAGTTCTAGTAATCTATAAAGAAAATTGCCAACGGATCACAACTGGTCTAGATAAAACGGGTTTCACAAAACATTGTATTTTCTTGCATCCCAATGTAGCCACTGTCTGTCATCTTAAACTCAATGACGTCTAAAACCCACACAATTTCACGATTAATTTAGATGCTATTAATGTTAATAACACTCACAACATGGACACTCACACAACACGTGTTTATGTGTGTGTAATATGTGTGTGTGAACCACGCTTTATTACATTTATGTAAACAAAGTCTTCGGACGTTACAGGAAGGCGGATCGCAGACGTCGGATTTATGCGCGTTACATTGTTTCTAATGACTTAATCACTTCCAAACGGAGTTTATCGATGTAACATCCTAATTCGCTTTCATAATCCAACACTTCCTTTTCTAAGGCATGTGTTCATGCCTTTATTAATTGATAAAGGATATTAGTATTAAAGCAATTTTACAAGTCACTGTATTATGAGCTGGTAAACTTGGTACGCGGCCATGGACGTTCATGGTCAGCATTACTAAGAGCATAGACAAGCCGTCGCCTGTTTGGTTAATAATCTTTTCAAAAGCCTCCGTGGTGCTGTTGGTTAGACGCCGGCTGGAAACGTAAGGCTGCAGGTTCGATACCCACAGCGAAACAAATGTTTGTGTGGTCCACAGGTATTAGCTTCGGGTCTGGGTGTTTTTGAGACCGAAAAAGTCTCTTGTAGTTCCTGATACCCACGACACAACAGTCGAAAGACTAAGTGTGGGGTCTTAGCGCGTGACTGTTGTGAGTGTTGGGTGTATTTTTTAATTTAAAGAAAACAAGTCATAGAGTTTGAAAAACAACTGGTTTGAAAATCACTGTTGCCCATAATCGCCCACTGATGAGCACTCTTCTCAAAAATCGAAAGCTCGATTGCAGATTAACCTAAAGTTAACTTCAGTACAATAATTTCCCCAAGATAAGATGTTCCCAGAAGAAAAAAATAGAACCAATAAAACAGATGAAACCGAAGAAACAATATCAAACAATATATTTAAACCATTCCGACTGATGCGTTTGGAAATTGTGAAAGTGTACATGCCAGGGAAATTGGATACCGTTCAGAAACACAGAAAACAGTCGTGGAAGGAAATAGAAATCTCCAAGTGTTGGCCGAGTGTTCAAACTGAGCCGGCAAGCGTTATATCGTCGGATATATTTCGCTTTTTGAAACGTGCGAAGTCGACCATGTTTTATGAGATCCTGTGAAATACAACTTATTTTATTTGTGGCATGCATTTATGTGTTGCTTAGTTATTGAACATATTCTTCTACAATCGAGAGTACGATTGAGAGTGGTTAGGCCATACGTCCACCACGCTGGCCTAGTGCGGGTTGGCGGGCTTTACATACCATAGAAATTCTTGCAAATCGTTATGGTATGCAGGTTTTCCTCAAGATGTTTTCCTTCACCGTTATACTGCGTGGTGATTGATTATCAATACACACATGACTCCGAAAAGTCAGAGGTGTGCCCTGGGATTTTAACCGGCGACGACCGTGAACATGCTGGCAGCCGCATCTAGTCCGTTTACTAACAGACCACCACGCACGCATACATACTTAGCCCAGATATGAATATTAAAGGGGCTTTAAAACCTAGCGAAATGGCATTTATTGAGTAGGAACCTTAATCTCGGCACGCCTAATGCTAAGGCATGTGAAGTCCACCGACCCACACTAGGTTGTTGTCCAACGTGGCTTACAAAAGCCTAAAAAATGCTAAAGTAATAGTATACACATATACTTACATGCCCAATATACATAATCTCGAGCCTATATCTGTCTAGAGTGTAAGTCTTTCTTTTTTTTCTTTTTTCCAGCCCATATACGTCCCACTGCTGGGCACGGGCCTACTCTACAATCGAGAGAATCGATTGAGAGTGGTTAGGCCATATAGTCCACCACGCTGGCCTAGTGCGGGTTGGCGGACTTACATACCGTAGGAATTCTTTAAAATCGCTACGGTATGCAGGTTTCCTCACGATGTTTTCCTTCACCGTTAACGTGCGTGGTGATTGATTATCAATACACACATAACTCCGAAAAGTCAGAGGTGTGCCCTGGGATTTAAACCTGCGACCACCGTAAACATGTAGGCAGCCGAGTCTTGTCCGTTACCAACAGGCCACCACGCTCTTTTGAGTGTAAGTCTACACGCGTATATTATATTGAAATATTTGTGTCGGAACATAGCAATTTATAAGGCATGTTAAAAAATATATATTAGTAATGGGTTGTGCTACTGATTCTCTAAAAAACACTTTAGCCTTTGTAGTATAATAAAATAAAGTTGTATAGGCTGAAGGAGAGATGAAAACATTTCACCCAGCATTCTAAACGTCAAGTTTTGCTACTGTTCACAAAGTATTCACGCTGAGTATGTTATCAGCAGGCTTTGTCCTCCGCTGCAATAGGCCAGGAGGGATGGAGAGAGGTTTCAGGCCGACGCAGGCCGCGTCCACGATGTAAGCCTCCTAGAAGAGGGATTAAATCCTCTTTTCTATATAAAACATAGTTCAAACCTTCTTGAACGATGATGTAGATGTACCCATTAAATAAATATAGCTTTGATACGCAATCTCACAGTTATTCAATAAAATACCTTAAGATATAAGCATTAAAAATATGTCCAGATTAATGCATGATTGCAGAATTCAAAAGTGATTTCCTTCATAAATATATCAAATAACAACGTTTATTCAAATTAGTTGACTGTTCACGCTATCTAAATTTGACCACTACGGACGATCAATTTCAACCCATTCATATGCAACTACTGGTTTCCGCAAGTTACGTCGTCTAAAGCTTTGAATAATGTCGTATTAAATTAATATGAGAGAATTAGGCAACATATTTTACTGAAGTGAAATAAATTGTTTGGGATAACTATTTTAATGTTATTTGTTATTTACATATTTTCTACTTTACATTAATATTGTATTTAAATATCTGGCTTTAACGGTAAGAAAAAACTTCGTTAGAATTTCAAAGGTATGTAAATTCTACAAAAGCACTAGAAACCGTATATTAGGCTCTTTCACTTAATACTAAAGGAAGGTAGAATTAATTATTAAGCCGTACCTACTAAGTAATTACTATTGTTGTCAAGTTTGTTTTTCTCTTTATTTAAAAAAAATGGTTTTAAATATTTTGTCAAGTTTCTGAACCTAAAAGATTACATTCGAATTTCAAAACATTGAAAACCAATTGAATTTCGAACATTTTCCAATCAATTGAACAATTATTAATTTGGAAATGGAATCACAAAGCGGATTACATGTGGCACGTGCAAGCCAATATTTGTTGAAATAATTAAAGGCGAATTTTGAGTGCACGGCTCTTCAAGCGGGCGCTACATCTAGTGCGCGCAGTCGGCTCGGCTGAAATGAGGGCGCCGGATCGATACCAGACTGGCAGACACAACAACATTCAACGCTGCGAAATCGCCTTACACTCGTTTAACAGCTAATGGTTATGTTATAATCAGTTTGAATTTTTGATGTGGAGAAATTCAGGCAGTCCGTGCTTCGACAGCGATCGGCGATCGCCCTCTAAAGCAAAATCCCCGTGAGTCATTCCCGTGCGTTGAGTCGGGAACTGGATCGGGGTGCTAGTATAGGTATCGCGAAATGCTGCGTACTGTATCTACATTATGGTAGATAGAGTATACCATTTCGAGAGAAATAAAGAAAAAATATATTGAAGAAACGTTTATTTGTGACCTAGTAAACTTAACAAAATGATTATTCAAGAATTCGCTAATTGAAATACAATTGTTACGAATTCAAATACTGGCTAATAATATTGTGTGCTTAAAAAGTAGAAAGAAAAAGTTAGTAGGTGACTAACATTTCTAGAATAACAAGTTTCATGTTGACAATATAAATAATCGCCAGTAATAAAAGTGAATGAGCCGAAAACGATTTAAATTTTGAAAAACGAACGCGAAATTTATTCGCAGGCAATTCGGACACGACCGTAAAAATATCACTTAGCATTTAACACAAAGAAAATTTCGGTGCACAAATATAATTTAACACCTGTAGAAACGTTGGCCACATCTGAAAGATAAAGGAGGAGGGGTGATTGACCTCCTGGTGTCTCAAGGATGGCGATTTCGCCGCCGATGTTTACATGTTATACGTTATGAATACACGATAGCTTATTTTGAATAATATTTCCAATTCTCGCACATCGGACAATTATACGACACCACTTCAAAAGACGTTTTAATCGCCATAATAACTTCAGCTTGACTAATGTCACAGCTATATCTATCAAAGTACTGTCGACTGAATTTTAATGCGAAAACAGTTAGTTGGTAAACAGCCTGACTGGTGATGACTTGATGTCATTATTGTTTCCTGCGAAGACTTTAGTTGACAGTTTTAAATAAAATAAATCAAATACACCCAACAGCCACATACATATTTCTGATCCCACACTGAGATCGAATCTAGTGTCGTGGGTATCAGGAACAAAGAGAGACTTTTCGGGCTCACAAACACCCATACCTGAAACAAATACTTGTGGTTCACACTTGCCAAGAATTTTCCACAAATAAATAAATAAACGTCAGTCATTACTGTGGTAGGTCTCTCATATGTGAAAAGCCGCTTGGGTGGGTACCATCGCAACGTCTATTTCTTAAAAAGCAATGTAAATGCACTGTTGTGTTCCGGTTTGATTTGATTAGGATACACACCAAAGTTGTGGAGATCAGACTAATAGATACTTTCCGGCCTCAAAACACACAGATCCGAAACAAATTCTTGTATTTGCGAGGATCGAATCCACCGTCACTCGTATCACAGCAGGCTTCAGTCATCCATCCATCAGCCAAAGGAAGTCCACTGCTGAACATAGGCCTCTCCCAATGATTTCCACAGTGACCTGTTGGAGGCAGCCTGCATCCAGCGACGTCCAGTCAGGCTTCAGTTCTCAAGAACTATCATTTTCAATACAAAACAATATTCTTCACTGCACACACAAATTTACAAAACAGTACAAGCTTACACTGTTTACTAAGAATAAAATAATGTAGGTACAAAGGGCGGTCTTATCGCTTATACCGATCTCTGCCAGACAACCTTGCAATGGACAGAAATGAACTAATTGATATTGTTTTCTCTTACATACGTGGCTACCGGCCGGTTTCTGTATCCTATCTATCTTTAACACGAGGTTAAAATAGTTACTATTAGTATATCGATACATTTCTACGCTTAAATAAACAAAGATAGACAAATATATTTATTTTACTTAGCTATATATCAATATATGCACCACATCTACGTCTCTCTATCCTAGTTTATTGAAACATTAAATGTATCGAAATATCTTATGAAATCTCTAGTCAAAGATAGATAGGAGGTCACACAAGATCGTCATGAAGTGACAGTTATGCTTTCGCGTTTCTTTCCTCTTCCAATCCTTTTTCCTTCCCGCTCCCCTCCTGATCTGGTGGCTCGGCAACACAACCATGATCCAAGCGTTGTGGATGTTAATGGCGGCATTAATCACTTACCATCAGATGACCTGCTTGGTCGTTTGCCGGACCTATGCTATAAAAAAGAGAGGTTATAGAGACCGGCCGTAAATGCTTTTCCAAAACCTAGTCATCCTAATAAAATTAAATTACTCATCTACCAATATATTCAAATGTCACTTTGTCCCTCTGTATATCGGATATCAATGATTGGTACTAAAATATCGCAATATTTCATTCGGTAATGGCTCCGTTACAGTTTTGTACCAATAAATTTTGCGCTGCCAATTCCGTTTCGTACCTTGTTATGAATTGATTTTACACAAAAGTAGAATTTATTGATATTGTAAATATTTTCCTTGTGGGTACTTTAGTTGTTTGGAGACCACACAAGTAGAGAGTACTTGCTAATGTTAAGTGCAGGGCAAAAAACATGCTGAGATTTTAAATTTGCTCGAGTAATTAACCTTTAATGTCTATGTAAAATATCTTGAAAAGCAGGAACATCGGTTGGAACTGGCTACTTTTAGCATATATATTTAATACAAAATTTCTGTTTACTAAACACTACTGCCAGCGTGGTAGTAGTACTAGGTGTCGTGGTAGCATCTCTGCCTACCCCATCTGGAAACAAGGGTGTCAGTTTATTTCTGTCAGTTGTTGTATTCTAAAATATGAGTATCTACGTTTATGCTACAAAACTCCTAAATGGTTTTGTTTGTGAAACGAACTTAGTACTGTATGTGCTGTTATCAAAATCTGGCAATAAATAACAGGGTTGGCATCTTCAAAAAATGTTTCATAATGTAGAAAAAAATAAAACTGGGTAAAATGCATCACTTACATGCGGTGAAGTAATTCCGAAGTTGCAGTAAAAGTATAGCATTTGAGCACCTAAATTTCACTATTTTATTGTTTAAGTACATGCATTTTATGCGGAGTTCCCAGCACGCGAGGGAAACGCTAGAATTGTTTTTATGCAAGCCAACTCTTTAGAAATTACCACGTATGGAGCGAGCACTGTATTTAAAGGATAAACTTTGGTTCCATTAAGGCTGCCATGCGTTTTACATTATTCAATACAGGGGTTTCGTTGCGAGTTTACCTGCGAATTTTAAATTTTGCTATCCCTTAAGATATTCGGAATTTTCCATCAAGATTGCCGGTCCGAATAGCAAAAGAACCACTCACAATGGGTATTACATCTCGGAAAAATCCCTTTAGGTAAAAAAATCTATGGAATTAAATTCCTCATTTCTTGCAGTCAGGTATATGGTTTTCTTCTACATCAACATTCTTTGGTAGAATAAAAATTCCTCTTTTTTTCAAATATGTAATACGATGTCCTTCAATATAAACCATAATTTGTAAGATAACGTTGTACAAAAGAGATTAACAATATAAAGAATTTTATTGCCATCCCGAAACCAACCAAAAAACAAGATACAAAGTGCTACTAGTATTCTAAGAACATTAATCATTATCCGCAAGGACCATTTTTCTCAAATTGTCAGAATTATCGTCACAAACTTGTCTGACGGGAATACTGCCATAATCTTTTTTACCAAAAGGCGTACGTAATTAAGCATTTTAAAAAGAAAATTCGCTATCACTAACGAATTCAAGGTCGTATTTAGTTTTTTACAGGTGCTAAAGGCCAATGATGAAGGAAAACTCAATTCAGGTGTAGTGGGCGGGAATTTACGCCAGCCATAAAATGTTGCACAAAGAACATATGGATACGTCGTGGTAATTACCAACTGCCGCAGATTTTTAATGCGCATGAATAATGTTTATCGGAGAGAAATTTACGACTTTTTTGTTTCAGTTGATATATGGAGTTGTTGATCCCACTGACTCATTTAAACGTCGAAATCGAATTTAAAGTGGCAACACTGTATAATGTGTATCTCAACGTTGCGATGTAAGCATACCAAATACTATAGTTACTGTCAAATATCTTCAGCACCAACGATAATTCACTTTTATAACACAAAAATTATTGTCTTTACCTCAGTCCAAAGTCATATAAATTATAACACAAAAGGAATATGAAACATAAAAGATAAAATATGAATGCGATGTGACTCTCCGTTTTACATACAAACAACTCAATAACGCGTTACGAGCAATGAGTTAGTAGCAACTTTAAAACTACTGGCGATATAAAAATAAATTCCTTTCCCGGTTTATTTCCCGTAAACAAATAAGTCAACGTGGATATTTCCAGAACACTGTTGAATCGCAAAAATATTCTCTTGAACAGAATTTAAAAAGCGTTCATATTATACATATGAATGGAGTGGAACATGAAACACGTATACAACTATTATGCAAAGAATCCAACTGAGTTCGAACAATGAAAAATTGGAACTTGTCTTTATGTGGGAAGTTTAACTTCGACGACGAAGCAACACTTAAGTATTCAGTCCTTGGTTACATCAGTTTAAGTTCTTTTGTTCCCTTCGCGTGCATATCTATCTGGTACATCGGGACGATATTTGAAATTTTATTAAGACTAATCTCAATCTTTGTTCACGTTGCGGTCTCTTTCTGATTGTTGCCTCTTGAGAGCAAAACTAAAGGTTTGAAGAAATAGAGCACATATATTTTGTTTGTTAAATGATTATATGAATGTAATGGTCACTTTGTAAGTCAAACGTAGGACATTAATTCAGCGATATAAGTTGTTCGGTAACTATTGTTTTCTGTACAAGTGCTTCAAGAGGATCATCATTACTTCCATCACATTCGCAATCATTTACTACGAGTACACCCAGGCAAAACCGGGCCGCATTGCTAGTAATGAAATGTAATCCCAATTTGCCTTTTATCTAAACATTAAATTCGAAAGTATAGTTTGCCCAAGGGAGCTCTCCTACTTTACACAGCTCCCACTCATGTTGGAACGGGGTTGTTACCTAGGTAACTGCGTCCTTGCCACATCAACCTTGCCACTATCAACACTGAATGCATTTTAAATACGACCACTTGAAATATATTAATACTTTTGAAGTGCATGCAATATGATTGACATGGTGTTTTAGTGTCTGGACTACGTCGGAAGTGAATGATTACAAATCCATTGATCTATCTTTATAAGCTGGGTGTGGTGCATGATATGAAAAATACGCATTATAAATCTATAATAATTATCTGCTCATAATCGTCCAACTTTATTCGCAAATTATGGTAGGCTACAGCAGTTTTTGTAGTGGCTTCATTTATGAAGTAAAACTTGAAAGAATTTAAAGGAAACCTGGTTGTTGGCGTGATTATATCTAGGGCGCATTCTACCAATGTAACTACGAAATCCGTTCAGTAAAGCAACGAGAATTCAGCGAACGAATTTTGATACAATATTAGTATCTTACAGCTAAATCTAAATAATAGCTTTAATAAGTATGAACTATGAAATAACGTTTTTTATGAACTATATCATTTATGTAAAGAAGTACTGTAAACGTAGCTTTAAAAATTGTAATTCGTCGTTTCACCGAACTGGTATATTCTAAGAACGAGCCATTAGGAATTTCGGTCAAGCGATTTGCCCAAAACAGTTTTTGTGATTTATTCGTATTTGAACTGAATCCATTACGTGGTCTGCAAATTTATCTCCTATTTATATATATTTGTGTACTTCTAAATGTAGATTGGAATGGCTAAACCATTCTAATTCCTAAGAATCTGGAACATTCATATCAAACATTGCAGATAAGTAAACTCGAAATGCCAATTAAATGTTACCAGATGGATCCTGATTGTACAAAAATGCTGAAAGTACATTAGCCGACGCTCCTATCTTTTGTGATGTTGAACAAGGTAAATAATTTGCTGTTTCGATTTCCACAAATGGCGTGTTTAACGTTATAGAGACAAGTCACGCAAAAATGTGTTGTCTAATGGCAAAATAGCACAAATGAACGCAGATAACTACCATCCTATACTTCAATCTAAGGTTTTGAAGACCTTTTAGATTGAAAAGATATATCAAACAGTATTGTGATTGAATGAAAATAATATAAAAATCAAAAAAATTAAAAAAGCACGACGAATGAGGAAAATTGAGAAAGTCCAGAGAAAAGGCAAACTAAGAGAAACCCATAGCGACTTAGATATAGATATAGATAGATTAGATAATTAATTAATATTATTTAGAAAATATTAATGAATATTGAATTCGCTAAATAAATATTGTTGGTGTAAAAAAAACAAAGGCAAATGGTATAATACGGTATAGAACATAACACACAATTATTTTTGCGAATTAAATAAAAATATTGAAATTTTAACATCCAAATACCTTCATACCTATACCAGTCGTTCTACCTCAGTGGTAGCTTCAATAACAAGTTTCCAGCCCAGTTATCAAGCCAATATTAATACTAAGGAAGATCTCAACGATGGTTCTGACCTCACATGCGAGACAGTTAAATATAAAAATGCCGAATAAACGTCGCGTTATATTGCAAAAGGAAATGGTATCCGAGTCAATTCATGTTTCCTCAAACCATTTATACATTTCTCTACAAAGAAAGCAAAGTAATTTTCAGTTGAATAAGTAATATCTAAAGTAATATTTGATATCGAATACCTCTATTCAACATTGACTTGATATTATTTTCCTGTTGTCGTAGAAATTGCGAGTTTTATGAAAGAAGATAGGGGACATGTGCGTCCCCGCTTAAGTAAAAATGAAGCGATATTTGGCTGCTTTTCTTTTCATCATAATGGAGAGCAATGTAGTCCTTCCATTGATACAATTTGTTGTGTTAGGAGCGCGATGTTTCTTTAGCTAGATAAAGTGGAATAAAAGAGATCTCAACTGGCTATTTGCCTTTCTTTCACTTAGCCTTAACTGGAATTATTTTCTTTGCCAATGTCACTTCTGTATCAACTGAAGCTTTTGTATCAAATTATTTAATGAATTAAAAAAAAGATTTTTCTGGCTACAATGTCCTTGGAACCGGAACACAACAGTGCGTTTACACTGCTGTTTGGCGGGAGAAATAGACATTGCGGTTGTACAAACCCAGGCGGCCTCTCGCTTATGAGAGACCTACCACCAGTAAATTTATAAGTAATTCTTCAGGTTTCGAGACATTCACGGTTCGACATAGAAAATTAATTACTTTCTGATAAAAATATTGAACAATTTGTCTTTATAATGTTTAAACTAATTAAATGTTTTATTCCGTAACGTCGTAAAATAATTACCCTTTATTAAGATGATTCAGTAATTGGTCTGTAAGTATTCCTTGTAATAACGAAGCTACAACATAATGACTAGCAAGTCAAAACAAATGACAAGAGTCGTGATAGGTGGCGTGTGATAGGTAACTAAACCATATTGTCGCAATAACACAAATCTTGCAGAGCCGCTGTCATAATGTTTCGTAAGAAGCTTTGTCAAACACGATCATACCAGTCCCCTTACAACAAATTGTGACCATATATGTTGACGTATGCTCTCATAAGTGATAGTTGGGTAACTGCGTGGCGCAATGGAAGCAGGCCTACCAAATTATACCTTTGGTATTGTATCAACGGTATTTGCAATTATATTGTTTGCAATACTAATTATTGTTGATTTTGCTTCGGAAAACTGATTTGACTGAACCATTGATTTGCGTCAGACGGCTTCAGAAGTAATGCCTGGCTGTTTTTTTAATAAAAATAAAAAATCAGACATATTTATAATTTAGATCTATTTAAATTCGTATCGTGTTTAATTCGGTGAAGTCTCTATAAAGATAAGTATGTACAAAATACCTGATTCGCTTTTTTTATTGTCACTACGAAATCTATTAATCATCATAAATTATGGATGTTGAAGATTTGGTCCCTTCCTAGATGCTTATACGAACTATATATTATAATAATTTGTTCCGGGTTTGTGAACACTACAGCCGAAGTCGTATTTTCGGGCAATGTTTTTCAATTAATGTCAAAAACAAACAAATTGTCGCAAATAACATAAATAATACTGTATTTCATGTCACGAAATAATTATGATCACAAAATAGATCTCTGAAGGCCCATCAAACGATATGCTTGCAGGCGACAAACATAAATGTATAACAAAATTAAATAATTTCATAAACGAGAACTCCACTGTAGAGGAGAAAGCATAAAAATACGAGTTGTCGATAAAATAGCGACGTGATTTCCCAGCACGGATTCAGACAATCTTTTTCATCTCGCCCCACCCCCGGACCGTTTCATGTCCCAGCATAAGACGCAGTAAACATACCCCCTGTCATGTGATGGGAATATCCAGGATTTTACATTCCAACTGAGTCTAGAAATAGCATTATTGAAGCACTCCCTCGCGGATATCAGTATCATATTGCCAGTTTCCAATATCACGAATAAAGAGAACAGATTTATTATAATCCCCTTTTTGATGTTTGATACTCGATTGCCTCTACGTTTGTAATAATATTAATACTTTGTGTTTGCCGAACAGTCTATATTAAGATGAAATTTATTTAATAAAACCCTTTGAGCTCATATAAATATATCACTCAACTTTTTCCATTTATGAAGCAAACTTTTTGCATGCGCAGATGGCGATATGAATGTTAAAAATAATTAGGTAAAGGTCACGTACATTTAGTACGCAAGTTGATCGTTGTCTCACTGCGGAATGGACTATTGCATTTGGAAAGCAGCTGCATACGTAGCCTATTACCCAGTTTAAACTTCATTACGCTAACGGCCCACAAACATGGCAATAAATCCCATGGGAACTATAACAATTTGCTGGCAATCACCTGAGCCCAGTACCCACTCATACGGCGAACTCAATAATGCATGAAGCCCGTCAGACGTCCGCTGCGCCCAACAGACTCTCTAATTACGGCGGCCAACACAAACTGCTTGTTCCCACCTCGCACGGTTATCGAACTCGCCTCCTAGAAAACAGCTATGCCTACGTAAATATATTATAACAAGGCCATTAGTCTAGTAGTGACGCAACAACGCGGCACTGGCGAGCCGGTGACCTCGCTGAATATATCACAGCGCACTCGTGGGGTCGTGCCACTCGTAAATTCTACTTCCGCGTCATCGACAATTCTTTAATGCCAGCGAACGTCGCGGAACTTTGCATTTAAATTGCAACAAACCTGGGAGGATAACACAATGATAGCGTGACGCGCCGCGCCGCGCCGCCTCCTATACGTACTCGTATTAGCGCCTCGGAGACGCCGAACACGCTCAATGCATTTCGGAATGTACTCCAGACGCAAGCACGTACTCCTTGCTCGATAATGTTCTTTATGCGAGCATGTATCCCTGACCGCATCTACTGCTTTATGCGGCGGACCGCTGAACCGCACCGAATTTATTTTCCCTGAATATTACCCGTGATGTATGATACGCGTAAATCGCATCACATGGCTCCACCGCGCTGCGGATTTCCTTAAGGAATATATGAATCTAGCAGTTCGTATGCGAAACGGGTTGGTGTTCGATGTTCATACGCGTTCGATTGCTCTCAGCGTGTTTCATTCTAACGTTATCGTAATGAGTCGTAAAAGTTTATCGCTCACGTCGTAAAGGCGACTCCTCCGCTCTGTCTGTGAAGGTACGATGCGATGAGGCGAGAACTTTGATGTTACGACGTGTGCTGTCAGGAATATAGTCTGCAGTCTGCACGCGAGGGTTTCACCGGAATTGCGCCGCTTAGAGTCGCGACTGCAATCCTTGTAGCGTTGTGTAAGAGCCAAACTTACTCTCATTCTTACTTACTCAATAAACACAGAAGAAAAAGTACACTTACGTATTCATACCCTTTGTTTCTAAAGCAGTAATTTCTAGAACGGCTTAAATATCCTTCATTATTCACCTTATCTTTTTGCTTGTCGACTAACGAAGACAAGCGCACAGGTTATTCTGAAAATAAATCTTTAGCCGTAATTGCCAGGGATATTAATGAACGGCTATTTTGTTTTACTTTCTTCGTTTAAGATACATTGCGCCTATCACTCAAAAACACTCGCACTGGAAAATATTTTATAATATAAATTATGATTTATCTAGACCTATATAATGAGCTATTTATAACTAGACCCCTCTAAGATTCTGAGAATCAATGAGGGAGACCTGTATTCCTCTGTAAATATACTGTATCTGCAGGTAATGATACTAGTACATAGCTATGTTAACAATACGCTAAAGGGGCTTTGGCGTGTTCCTCGTGAGATCCCGAAGTCCCCTATTGTGCTGAAGATAGTCATGGGATTTTAGTCGGTAAAAATCCGACATAATCTGTCTATTAACCCCAAGGTAAACAGGGATCCAAAAGGATATTCCCCATGTCAAAAAAAGTCGATAAATTACTAACAGTTATAATTTTATGTGCTAGAAATTCCCATAGCTAACACTTTGATAACCCTCCTCTTAACTCATTTCTTAACCCTTAATCTCAGATTTCGAGCAAAAGTACTATTACACCAAACAAAAATAGCATAACCAGTTACACCACCACGCAATCCCACACATCTAGGCCCTCTTCGGCCTATGCTAAGAATCTCGTTGGCATTCGCATACGTACAGCGCACTTGATTGATGAAGCGAAAGTGGTCGGCAACAAGACCCCAGTCTCACGCTTGTGTGAACTGTTCGCTATGTGTAACAAAAATGCACGTTAATTTACTTTTTACCTTTCAGTAACGTGGCCAAGTTTATGTATTTTTAATTTGCTTCGTAATTAGCGTGGATATCCACGTAATTAACATTAATTACGAGTGAGGAATAAATAATATATGACCCGCTAGTGACCACCGCAGATTCAGGTCCGTAAGATTCCTTCACCGTCAAGTGTTATATAGAAGTTTAGGCCACAGTCCACCACGCTACTCTATTGCGGGTTGGCGGACTCAACATATCATAGAAATTCTTACAATAATCTCTATCTTATGCAGTGCTTTGTTTCTTCAACATTTAATTGCTTATTTCGTATTTGCAACCAATTTTAAAGTCATCTCAATGATGGTCATCGTCATAAATATTTCGAGGGTACTTAACATCGGCATTCTGAACTTTAGAAATGATATGATCATATTATTGCCGGCGTTTGAGGATTGCATAGGCTATTTTCTTAAAGCTAAATGTTTAGTTTTACCTATTCAATACTAAATAATTCATTTGATCCTAACTTAGCTAATTTTCATAACTCAGAGCAAAATTGACGAGAATCAGTGACCACCATTAATAAGTGAGGGGCGATCAATAATACGAGTATTATGAATGAAATGTCATTTTCATTCATCAATATCTTGTTTCTTAATTAGGGAATACACAGCATTCGCAACACCAATTTCACTTCAATCATACTTAACATCAACCGGTATTTTATGAATGAACGGAATAAATTACTAAGTATGTATAAACAGAACCTAAATTCGTAACAATTTTCCTGTACGTTGACATAGCACCACGTACGTTTATCATACCATTGTCCCACATTAGAGATGCGTCATCAAGTCATTGATACGTAACTTGTAATGTGGGATAAGGATGCGACATTACGTATTCTATAGTAACAGTGATTACGTTGCTCTGGTACACGAGTAGAGAAAGCCCGGCGACATTGGGCCGGTATAGAAGTGGGTTTGCAGGCGGGAGAGGGGGCTGGTCGCGGAGGAGGTGAGGGGGGGCAACTAGGTGAGCATGTCGAGGTCGTGACGTCACGCGCTTTCTCTGCGCCCGCGCTGATGTTGTGCAAGCATCGCCGCACCGATTGCAACGTGCATTCTGTCCTTAGTGATGAGATTGTGTGTATAAAAACACAGTCATTGCTTTTTTCAAATTAAGAATACTCCTAAAATATAGATATGCTTTTTTTATATTTATTTATATCGGACCGTAAGGTTGTTCTGATGAACACGGGCCTCCCCGAGAATCGAGAGGGTCTTAGGCATTATTGGAATATGTATAGTATTTTATATGGATTTTATTTTGTTTTGAGAAAATATTACCAGACACATGTAGCAAATATCAAGGATTCACTTTTGATTGTTTTGTCTAGACTCTAAGTCATGGGAACACAAATTGTTAAGTAGATTTAATATATTATTATGTAAATGACGTATTACAACATATAAAATTATATTACTTAATCCGAAAATCTCTTAAGAAATTTTCACAGTAACTTAATACACGAAAAGTACCGTAGGACTTTGACAATAAAAAAGTTGAACAATTAGTCACCAAGAACTCGTTTGTACAAGTTGGCCACACTCCAAAATAGCGACAGGGGAGGGGTTCAAATTCGGCGGGAACAAATTTAGACACACTGTCACATTTAGACATAAAGCATAATGGACGTATTCCATAAATAAATATGAAAATTAACGATCATAAGTTCCTGTGTACGTTTGACGTCATAACTATATTTCAAAATGTATCCGGAATAAACGAATTCGTGTTTATGATTTTTTCAACGTCAAGTTGATTTAATGGATGAACATACAAAGGCTGGTTTGAAAAACAATCTGGATTGTTTACTTGCAATACTGTTACATATACAGAAACATCTTTATTAATACTAAATTTGTCTCATCTATTAAATCGACTGCCTCGGTGCCGTAGTTGTAGTTGTTCGAATACCGAGTTGGACAAAGAGGTATTAGATTTTTCTATCCATTGTCAGACCGGAGTCAAGAATTTGTGCCCGATATCGCGATAAGCTCGTCCCCTATCACATCGAGGGACAGAACATACAAGGCAAAATGTGGGGATCCTGGTAGTACCCCTTCTGGGAAAAAGGCGTGAGTTTGTGTATGTATTTATCTATTAAATATATTTAATTTAAAAAGTTACAATTAAAATGACAGTGATATAACTGCACCATAAATGAAATATCAAAAGAGAAAATTAATACCGAGGGTTACATGACTACACAGATAATCGTCTAACATTAGCATATCGTAAGTAAAAAAATGTATAATAACATGCGATTTTTTATTGCAATTAATGTCAAGACGAGCAAGCTATTCGCCTGATGGTAAACGATACGACCGCTTATAGACAGTAGCAAAACCAAACACCATGGATACCAAATCAATGCTTGGCACTTCAGCGCGCTCGCCATCCTGAGACATAAGGTGTTAAGTCTCATTATGTCCAGTAGTTAATACACATCTGCATCACATGCATTCTGTACCTATATTTTCACACAAACGTCATCACGATACACTCATGCACATAATGAAAAAAAAAATTAACGGCTATACAAGTCCTTTCAGCCACATAATGAAAGAGCTCTAGTGTTGCCAGTGATCCTAACACGTCTGAGAGCGGATTCGCGTGTTTTGCATATTTATATTTTATGTCTGATCGTAAAATGTTTAAAGTAACAAAGTTTATTGTGCTGCTCATAAAATTCATGAACACATGCTGCACATAGGGCGTTAGGTATTAGCCTTTTATTAGTCTTAAAAACATTCCGAGTATCGAAATGAGTGTGAGAGACCGCTTAAAGTTTTTTTGGGAATTAATAAGTGAGGCTTTTGTTACGATGTTTATGGATTTAGAATGAATCAATGTTTATAAATTCACGTAATAATAATTCACGATGCATCAAAAATATATTTGGATCAGACAATTACTGTATATACGATTGGGTACACGATTTTCACATTTATTTTAATGTAAACATGGTGTAGTTTTGGATAAATGTTGTTTCAAATGCACGTGCAAAAGAAAAGGCAAGTGATTATTAAATCAGGAATGAATGACGCGCGAAATTAAGGAGTCACATCAAATAATCATCTCTTAACAGGAGGTGATTGTAAGATGAAAAGATGATAATCAAAAAGTTTTTTTAACATTTCATTTGCAAGAATATTTGATACCCAGTAGAAATCTTACTGCACAACAAAGGACATAAAAATTGTGAATCAGTATTTATTTCCCAAACTCATACAAGTCCCTACAATCATAAACTACTAATAATATACATACATTTATAAGAAGGATTCTTTACAACCATTTTCCGACGCAACAACAGATTTACAGTACATTACCGCTAGAGTTGTTACCGTGCAATCCAAGATATGGCTCCAATAAAGCCATGTATCCGGTTTTACGAGAAGCAATGCACGGACAATTGTTAACGTCCCGGGATGCTGCTATCCCGGGATAAGATCCCGACTAATCCCGGCGCCGCTGTGGTTTACGACAGCTTAGATGCCCAGCTAGAACTCACATTGGAAGCGATGACGTCACTGGAATCTCGAGCGGTGTCTTGTGACGTAAAGTAATTTCTGTGAAATGTTTTAGAGTAAGATTAGATTGGAAGTAGTTTATTTAAAATTAAATGTATGATTACTATGGTATACGAAAACTAAAACGCATGGCATGTAACAAAAAATGACTAACTCCTATAGTACAATTTTTTTTTATCAGCCCATATACGTCGCACTGCTGGGCACGGGCCTACTATACAATCGAGAGAATCGATTGAGAGTGGTTAGGCCATATAGTCCACCACGCTGGCCTAGTGCGGGTTGGCATATAGTACATACAAATCTTAAACAATAATAGTGTAATACTGTACTAATAAACATAACTACCTACCTATTTTTTAGTACGTACTTATTAAACGAATATATTTTAGAAAGTACCTACACCAACTAGACACGCAATGTTGAGGGACCCATATTAGTTAAAAGTACTTGTGTGTCACATTTCGGGAGCTGTTGTGCTAGTCTAGTTTCGGCGAGACCAGTTAAACTCTATCGACCATCGAAAATAACCATCACTTGTTGTGGATACTTTTTACCCTTCACTTACAATCAGGTGCTTAGAAGTCCCTAATTAATAGACACATGAACCACGGGCTAAGTCTCAATCAAATAACGTAGATTAAACCCGTATCAGCAGTAGGCTTACTCAAGCTATTTTTTTCTTTTTGTGAAAAGCGGCGTGGTGTTCACAATCGAACTCTATCATTAGGAGGTAAACTCCTTGCTCGGCTGGGATACTAAGGTTATTATTTGTCGTAGAAGTGTGGAGCGCGGGCGGCGCGGGCGGCGGCGGCGGCGCTACAGCATGCGGTAGCAGCGGCATGGAGCTGAAGCACGAGGTGGCCTACCGCGGCGTGTTGCCGGTCAAGGCGGAGCCCGGGGTCAGCCACAACGGCCACCCGGTCAACGGCCACGTGCGCGACTGGATGGCCGGCGCCGCGGGCGGAGGCTCGCCTTCGCCCGGGGCGCCAGCGCAGCCCCCGCCCAACAACGGCTACTCCTCGCCGCTATCCTCAGGCAGCTACGGCCCTTATAGTCCTAATGGGAAAATAGGTGAGTTTTTTAATCATTTATTTTAGGTTTCATTAATTAGAATATGTTTGGAAGTAAAGACGCTGTGCTATAATCTAATAAGGACAATGTTGTATCGAACTCAATATGTTATATAGAAATGACAAGAAGCAACATCCTTATTCTGTAACAAAGAAAATAATCGTGATATTTATGAATCTAATAAATGCCGTTTGCTAATCCTGACACAACCAGAAGATATCAAAAAGTATCCAGGATCTAAAATAAGCGTTACATTCTCAAGGCGGTAAAACTATAAGGCCAAGGACAAATGATACACCTACCTAATTCTATATATGACCACGAAGCAAGCAACAAAAAGAGAATCCCCATAACTTTTAGTAGACAGGATTAAGAACAACAGAACAAATGTTTTCTTTTATTTCCACGCCGCGCGAGTAAAAGGATTTTATTTAGTTCAGTAATTCCATGCATTAGCCTGAACAAACGTTGTGTTAAGGCAACTCTTTTTATCTTAGTACCAAACAGTAATAGCCTAAATGGGAACGATTCAGATTGTAAAAGTAAGTTATAGATTTGAGGCCAGGGACACAGTTTTAACTTTTCGAAGCCATGTTTTTGTTCTACTTTTAGTAAAGATTTGTACACAATAATTTTGCAAATATCTGTATTAGATTTTCAGCTTACAGATTGTTTCGCCCAATAAGAGACGTATAATATCTAATATGGATCATAAATATCGTAAATAATGTTAAAAACCTATGGGCTGTTACCCCTTCGATGACACAAAAAAAAACACAAATTAAATATGCCAATCGATATAATTGACCCACCAAAAACTACTGTTCGAAACGAAAGTATTCTTTATTTAAAATTTATTTTCGTGTCTTGAATATGCTATTATTTAAACGACTACTCGCAACCAGCTTCGCGAACGCCGCACCGACTCGCCAAACAATTCGCAATGCCAAATTATCAGATAAGCGAGAAACGGATAATAAAAGCGGTCACTTGCACGCGACCCACTTGCAAATGTGACCGTTTCATTGCGTAACAGCGGGCACTTTGAGAACACGACTTGAGACTCCCATGCTGAGCTTACACCCACAGTCCACAACCTTCACATTAATGATGTAGGAAATGCATGTAACGGTATTATACGTATTGTTTGTGCAGGGCTGTGCCTGGACACATTTTATTAAGTTTTTTTCTTATATTACACATAAATAAGACACGATATGCATGTCTTTATTGGACTATAAAGTCAGCATGTCTAAACTGCCGAAATCGCGTAGAAAAACCTATTAAATCAATATTTATGGTACTTTTTTAGACTCAATAGGTCTTATTAATAAACTCGGATGGGCGTAGGATTAGCTTTAGTCCAAGGCTTTAAAATTAACTTGTATATTTTGACTATTAATTTGACTATAATATTGAATATTGTAACTACAATACAATACGATACCTAGCCTTCTATGCAATTCCGTGTTTATTAATAAAGTCCTGAATACCTCGCTATTCAAAATAATCGAGTCAATTCTAAAGCCTTGGACTAAAGTTAATCCTTCGCTCATCTGAGTTTATTAATAAGGTCCTATGAATTGTAACTATTAAGTTTTACTTCTGTAACATTGTTTTACAATATAAAATTCGCCCTCATACTGTTCAAATAACAGTAGTCGCTATTTAAACTAAAGTAGCTACCTGATATTCCGTTTAAAAGCCATCGCCGTTAATTAAAATCCGCTTTTCAAAGTAAATTAAATACACCGCGTCGCAATGACTCGACGTAAACGTGTCACCTACGGCATCCAGTGCAAAACAAATTTAAAGAAAAAAATATGAGAACCACTGAATGTATACAGTGTATGCGCAAGTTTTACATCGTCAATATTTGGACTAGTTGGCCCGCTCCTAACTTTACCGCATTGACGCTCAGACGATCACCATCAAGGACATGCCAGTCTGTTTGCAGTGGCCGGTCGCGTTAAACAATCGTCGCCAGCTATACCTGACCCGCGCCATTTTTAATATTTCCCCCAACAGCTATTAATTTCACGAGCGTGACGATATCGCGGCAGATCAATCTATCTTGGACACGGATTTTTTTATCAACTTTGTGGATGGATTTTTTCCGTGTTTCGCGTTATCGTGCAAAGCGATAATGAGGGTAATGACCTGATGATTGTGTGATTTAGATAGTGAAGTGTCGCGAGTTGAAAATTTGTAGCGTCAGGAAATTCCGATAAGCGAAATTATTTGTCGGATTGCGTAACTAGCGACCCTGTGTTATATTACATGGCAATTGAAATAAAACCCATCATGCCAGTTCATTATTGGATAGCAACAAGCAGGAGATTTTCCATTACCCATATTGGAAGTCAAATTATCCACGAGGTCAGGCTGGTTCGCGCTCCTCCGCTAACAAACTTAGGAAAACACGTTATTTGAACGTCTCAACGTGAAGGCTTGCAATGATTTATATCGACTTTACTCGCAAAAACACAAGCACACAATATTACAAGCGAAACGCGATGTGGCATTAGGCAATCGGGATTTTTATAACAAAAAAATTCAATCCCAAGTTATCCAATTTAATCCGATGTTACGATCCAAAGTGAAAAACAACTGAATGATTCACGCCCGTTTTATTAATTCTGAAGTCGGGACGAAAACAGGGGCAAAGTTTCCGCGAACCAATTAAGAGCAACTTGTCCTACAGAAAAAAATATTTACGTCGATGTTCCGCTAAAAGCATCGTGTTGCAGTTTTATACATCGCTCATTATTTTCTCGTTAAGATTTATTCGATGGCTGTTCCGGCGCGTCACATTTTTTTGTTTAAAAATATCGTCAGGCGTAAGTAACAAGGAACCTTGTTTCGACACTAAAAGATCTAACTACCGCCATTATATAAACATTAATAAATACTCAGCACAGAAAACCGGCTCAATCACAGCTAATTAATTATCTGAATCAATGACTCACTGATTTATAAGAAAAAATCAAGGTCTCGATTCATTAACGAAACTTAATATATGCGAAGATTTAAATTGTTTAGAAATCGATCTCGGCAACGAATCTTCAATGGATGTTTTAGTTATTTTCGTTGAAAACGTTTAAATTACGCTCGACGGCACAATCGCAGAACAAATAAAAAACACAAGCGCCATATCTCACTGGCCGTTTGAAAGCGCAATCGAGGTATTTAAAGTATTCTAATTTGATTTTAAAAATGAACACTACGGAGTGCATCTGGAGGCGTGGGAGTACGAGAAAAGATCTTGATTTACTTTTTGTTGTACCGGGCCGCGTCATTGAAACGCGAATTTTATTATCACTTTATTTCACAACATTATTTATATGACTTTGTGCGTGCGGCATAATGTATAATCAGATGTTTAGACAGGTGCTTCAGAACAATACACTTAAAATCGGTATTCATTGGCCACCGATAGAGCGCAAAGAAATAAAATATTATCCAATAAGAGACAAACCAATAGCCATAACTTTCGCGAAGGCTTACCGAAGCGTCGCGGGTAAAATATTTCAATGGTGTTATTTTACGTCTGAACTAAGAATTCCACGATGCAGATGCATCTAACGAACTGTCCATTTTACGCACTATCGGTTATCGGAAATATTTATATGAGCCTGTTCGGAGAACCTGGGAGCGAGGTACAAGTAATTAAGTTTCGAGAAAATCATCGTCAACGCGATTTGAATCTACATCGCATATTATTTTCGCACCGAAACATCTGCTTTGAATATATCTCGCAGTTTCTCAATACATTTATGATTTCGTTGAAGTGAAATGCATATTTTTCCTTAGAGAGCCAATGCGGATTCAATGCTATCTGTGTTATTGCTGCTTCTGTGAATATCGAGACGATTCTATCGTCGGAACGGGGGAAGACTGCTCGGAGAAATCTAAATGAGCACTACGAGATACGAGAGCAATAAAACGATAATAGAAACCGAGATTTATACGTACAATACTTTTACACGTTTGTTTATTTGTATGCGTGATATACTACTGCAGGAAGGACGTTGCAGCTGTATGTTTATTGGTTTCATACCCAAAATTTACTATGAATATAGAGCGTATATTTTTCGTAGTTCATATAGACAGTCATTTTATCGGTGACTTTTTAACTTGGTAAATGTCGTATTAATATAACCTAAAAATAAACGATTGTTCGGCGTCTATCTCTGATAAAATAAAAACCCTTGAAGCTTCTACAAAAATATACTCGCTTCCCACAGTATTTTTAGACTTAGAAATAAAATAACAACAAATAGTTGTTCCCAAAATAAAATCCTAAATGAACTAACACCTTCATGGGCCATTATATCTTTAAAATTAATTAACTCACAAGCAGTAACTCTTTAATCAGTGCTAGTTTTGGATCCAGGCGCAATTTTTTAACCGCCATTATTTATGTTCTAACTCGAAGCTATTAACTTCATGAATTATTCATAACTTCGGCTTATCGCAGCCTTTTTATTAGTACACCTAAAATTATATTCGTCCATTTATTTGAGAAGATTTACGGTTCATATCATCTTGATTCCTTTTTGGGATTCCACATTACATCTTGTGAATTTTAATATTTACGTGTACTGTGGTAGATTATCTGTTCTGAACCATGAACTCTTGGGTTCTGAATCTTGATAGCATTGTAGTATTAGCTATGTATTTGATAATATGTTGATAATTGATATCTATAAATAATATATCTACCGTTGTCTTTAGGCTTTGCCCTAAGTAGTAATTCTCTTGCGCCATGGGTAGATTTACAATCTCATGCGTGTTTGTAAACACAAATATTTATGTGTGTGGAGTTCGAATCCTAGACCTTTAGCTTAGAAAGTCATCGGCTTAGCTTCTGTACCAAGTAATCAAAAGCAAAACTTTTTCCATCTCAGCCAGAATTTTTATAGATAAAAGAGTTACAAATTCGATATTTATAAAAAATATCGCGTATTAGGTGTTCTATGCAACGTTATTGATAAAAATAAACTAATTTTGAAACGGAAACATATCTCGCTTCGTGTTCCAGGGACAACAAATTCCAGTTTCTTGGAGTAATAAATGACCGTTCCTGCTAATTTTCTTGGAATCTCAGCTATCTTCAGTGTGAACGTAAATTACTTATGATATATTACCGTGATAATTAAAATATATCATTTTCGACCGTAATTAAATTTGTATAAGAAACATATTAAATTGAAATGTAAGACATATTTATTAATTAACATAACAATAATGTACACAGATGACTTAAAAAAACAGCGCGTCGCAAAAAATAACCCAACCTGAGAATCGAATTCAGATCCACACAACTCCAACTATAGACCAACAAAACAAATAAAAACCTATTCTATGTAATACCGAGGAAACATTTGTATTCACGTCTAGACGGCCACGGAAAATTTAAACCGACAGCAAATCGACTGAATAAATTGATCCACAATTCCCATACCTGCTTTGATATTCTAAAACAAATCGTATTGTATCATAGAAACACATTTGAAAAAGCAGTTTTCCGTCCCAAATACTGAGCATAAAGTAATGTGGAGTAGGTTAAATCGTACTTTGTAGCTATTCATAATATTATATCACTGATGTAGGTTCTTATGGCCTATATACTAACCCCGCCGTTTCGTAGGCGATACCCACAATCGACCGACTTTTCCAACATTTATTGCAGATTTAAATCATAATCTTTTGATTGCATGCACATAACTCTGTAAAGCGTGTTCATTTTTAAGATCTGTCATTGCAAAGAGCGACTGTGAAAAGAATAGAATTGGGTGCAATTTTTTCATCATGTGTTTTTTTTTCAGTGACCTAAAAATGTCCTTAGTTATTACCGTTTAACGGCCTTGTACATAGACAGATTTAAAACCTATCTTAGTTATCGAATGTCTTGTCTTCTTCGCTCAAACCGAATTCTAAGCCGTTGGAAAGGGACAAAAGTCATCAGTGTACCGTTTCAGACGTTCATACATATACAGCAGGTACATCTCAGATGACTAGGCAAAGACTACGGATCTCTTCTTTCAAACATTAACTCATATTATATCATATTGTCTACATTTTTAACCACAAGGACAACATTCTGAACACAGGTCTTCCCAAGGATCTCTTCAGCATCTTTATCTAGTAAATATTAATAAACTTTTCAACACATCATATAATACTTTGCTTTCTACATAAACTGACGTAACCTACGGAATTTTGTTTGTGATACCACAACCCGCAATACAATTGAATCGTTTTCAAAATCTGTCTGCAATATGCATTGAATTTCTCAAACGTGTCTTTATCTAAGTCCGTATTTTCTAGTGGCCTTGAAATCCTTCAGACGACCTCGATAAAACAGATCTATGTAAGTATTCATCTCGAATGCAGAAAGAACAAAGCATTTAGACGAGGTCTTATGACAATTCTTACACATTTATGTTTACTGAGTAAGTGTCGACTTCATGCTAGAGTGGTTTAAATGGTTCAAACAATAAGTAAATATTATTTTAATAATAAACTACACTGGTCTATTCTTTCTTCATATGAAACGAATACCTACTACTTGTCTGATTTATAGCATCAATTAAGCTACGAACTACATACATAAAAAAATAAATCGTCAAATATAACAAACTAATTGTGTTTATCTCAAATCATAGCACTAAAAACCCCATTTATAACTTAAACGTTAGATTCGGAGCAGCCTTGTAAAGTTTCACATTGATAAATAGCGATAAGTGGCTAAATAATGTCATTGTTCCACGAACTGGCGGTCGTATTTTAACGTTGAACTCGATATTAATGTGACATACCTATTTGTTGTATAAATAAATGTAGGAATAGGTCAAAACACTACGAACACGCTCGCATTACATCGTTTGCCAAGTTGGCAGCGCAGTTGGTTTCATTGACTTATTTTATTGCATAAGATTAGGTGGGGATGCACTAAGAGCATTGGCACATGACTTACACATTGCTGCGGCTTCGTCCCGCGGCCCTGAATGACGGTACAACACAGTCATTGCCATCTTAATAGGAAGGCGGTAACGTAGCCTGTAATTCTCTTAATAACAGCTGCGGCTGCAGTTACCAATCAATTCGAATGTAGGATTATCTATACTAACTCGGAAAATTGGTTAGATCATTCCTGTTTAATTGCACTATATAGCTTATTTTATTTCCTATGTAGGCAGACGGGGTATGGGCCCGCGTAATGGTAGCTACCGTTGCTTATAAACTAGCAATGTCAGGAGCTCAGTAAACCCGCTGGCTTCTGTAGGGTGAATTCTCGCTTTAACCTTCGTTTAAAGGCCACGTCGCAAACCTTGTTACCGTGGGTATCAAACATTTTGTAACATCTACCTTACATTATGCCAACGTCTGGGTTTGCTAATATATTCTCATTCCATTAATATGTTTTATCAGCCACATCTTGATTGACCTCAATCTATATCATAATATCTTTCATACAGTCCAATATTACTTTTTTCTCTACTTCCATTTATTATCTTATTATATTCTCTCGAAAACATCGTTCAATAAAAATACCAGACATCACAAGCCGGGTGGCAACAGCGTCCTAATTGATGACTCAGTATCAACTACCGCCGAAAACTAAAAGAATCTCGATTGCGCAATCGGAGGAACATTGACCGCGATCCCCGAGTCATCGCGTACCTACAAGCGAGTATAATTCGTGCTTTCCCCACCGATTTCATAATTGCCATTGTTTATCGGTGCTGGGGCCAAGGCCGGCTTTATCGCGCGCTCGAACGCTGTGAACCCATGTGAACCCGTCGTGGCGCAACGCTCGTAACGTTGTATCGCAGCCCGAATCTAACTCTCGTTAGCTGATTACACCCCCATAGAACGCTTTATTGCTAGATTGTACATTGATTTTATGTAGGTCAAAGGAAATGACGGCGAACAAATAAATTTGATCGCTCGTAATGACGCGGTGCCGGTTTTGTGCTACGTTAGCACGCGAATAAATTGCTGAAACGTTGTAGTGGAGTTTTGTGGTTTAGAAATAGTTGGAAATGGAATTATATTCGCTTTTTTAAAACAAGAAACTTGTTATTGATATTCATTTTCTTCGTGAGATGACTCTATGTTTAATTGTGGTAAATAAGCTAATCGTTTGTAATGATGAATAAAGATTATATTTAAATATTTTATAACCTAACCTCATGTATAGTTTTGACAACAAAATACACAAATCCTAACCAAATTTTCATAAGCAAGTACACGCTTACATAACATCTGAAGGCTAAAAGAAAATATCGTGAGAAAATCCCACGTTACGATATATAATTTTCAACGTTTCGATAATTTGTATTGTTGCAAAGTCCACTAATCATGCTAAACCACAGTGTTCAAACCTAATTGACAGATTCAAAAGACAGGATTTTTTAATTTAGGTGTCGTGATAAGAAAATTAAACTGAAAAAAGACAGTTATTCCTTGATTTAAAAAAAACTTCTCATTTTAAACGCCTACAATACTATTACCGAAAATAATTAAATAATGTAATAAACACAAAAAAGTGATAAAGAAATATCGCATCTCCCAAGCTTACATTTTACATGAACCCCGTTTAGTACCTACACCAATAATATCAGATTACTAACCTCGTGAGCAATACACATAATAATAAAAAGTATGAATGAAATAAATACGGCACTTGTACCAACAATCAACGAGGCCTTGTGCGGAGGATACACGCAACATTACCCGAATGTGCCGACTGCCGCGCAACACGTGAACACGGAGCACAGAGGTGAAACGTAAACACATGTTCCACTACTTTGTACTTTAATAAATTAATACGTGTGTACTTACAGAACGAACAAAAGGGCAATAAAACACAAGAAGTCAGGAGGGGTTTTGATAATAGAGGGCGCTGTAGCATATCCCGCGTGAAGCAAATTGTAATTTGTGCTTCAAAAATAAATGGTACAAATTGTGTTTAGTGTACTGCCTAATCTGAGGTGTACATTTTTCATTGTTTTATATACTGCTGCCTCAATAATTACCTGTAATAAAGATATACACACACAATCGTGGCTCGTGCAATCAAAGTTTTTAACGTTTTGGTAGTAACTCTACCTTTTATCTTCTTTACCCCGATCTCTATCCATCCATCCATCCATCCATCAGCCAAAGAGAGTCCACTGCTGAACATAGCCCTCCCCCAATGATTTCCACAGTGACCTGTTGGAGGCAGCCTGCATCCACCATAATATATAGTTAATTTTCTTTATATTTTATCATAAAGAAGCTCCAATTTCGCATACTTGTGTTACCTTCTTAGGGATTTAATACATGTACAACTGCCAACTGTATATTTCAATCGCCTTGCATATCCCTACATACTAATCCTGAATCCACGAATCACTATTTATAATTTCACACACCTCTTTTAATAGTATTTCCCATGGCCATTAGTGATATTCTCATGCCACCCACACCCAATCACCAGGCTACATTGAGCATGTTGTTTTTCCATCTTGTAGGAAGACGTCCCACATGTCGGACGTCACTTGAGATCCATAACGAGCCCACACACCCTCTAAAGACCTTCACTATGTTTCCAAAACCCACTACATAAATGCTGTCTTTGTGTCACTTTAATTGTGACACGAGGTTTTATGAAAACAGTTGATACATGCGTTGATAAACTCGTTCTTGTTATTAACTAAATATCCAACAGATATTAACCCGATTAACATTATAACAAAATTCAAAGTTCAAACAAATTTTGTAGTAACTAGAAATATCAATATTAATCAATGTGGAATATTACGTGTACGGACATTCTTTTTTTTCTTCTCGTCGTCCACTGCTGATCAAAGGTCTCCCGCATGGATCGCACATTGAGAGAATGGTGAGAAAAATAATCAACAGCGGCGGTCGGTAGTAAAATTTAATTTCGTCCAACATGACTCGGTTAATAGATGGCGCTAGGTTAGTAACTCTATAACATGAACATCCGAAATTAAAATTGAACAAAACGTAAAATAATACATATTGTATAAATGTATTCAGTTAAATGGGATTATTCAACTCAGTAATTATCACAGAATTCATACAGCTAATAAATCAACATTAAATTGCACAAAAATATGCCATAATTAAACGTTATACCTACTCGTATTATAACCGGTTTTATAATATTGGGAAAATACTCAACCAAATCCGTCTATATTTTCCTACTAAGCAAAAAACACATTGTTTCAATTTAACGTGAGAATTAACAAGATATTTTGTCAAATAACGTATTACATGTACGCTCGCAAAAACAGTTGTGGAGTGCTGTACGGAAACAACTAAAACTAGGTTATTAATCTTGTGTTACTGGATGCAAATGTTTTGGGATATTTTAAAACTCTCTTAATTCTTCTTCTCTCCCATAAGTGACCTTAGAGCATATTTTTAAACATGTACATACTTGCAATTTTACAATGGTAAATAGTTTTCAGATTAATTTTTACTTCCGTCTGTTGTCCTTATGTGGCAATGACAATTTTTAACAAACTTGTTTGATTATACTTTTTTATTTAAATAAAAAAATATATGAACAGTATGAAAGGTTGGTAATCCAAGGCCCTAACGCTTAATCAGTCCACAAATAACGTTATGAAATGGGCATGCAAATCATTGATTCTGTGTAACGTGAGCTAAGCTGGGACTAATTTCACGCGCCGTTGCCCGCAAATAAACAATGCAATGATTTACCATTGTGTGCATTGCTCTTGCCTCTCTACACACCTAGCTACACGAAAATCTACCCAGCCGGCACATTTGTAGCAGTCTTAATGCTAAAATAGGACTTCATGAAAGAGTACTAATTTATATCGAGGAAAAAAAGTTTTTTTTGTATATATTTTTGTTATTGTGCTGAATGGCGAGACGAGCATGCCATTCGCCTGATGGTAAGCGATACGACCTCTCATGGATAGTAGCAAAACCAAACAACACTACAATTACAAAGCAATCCTGAGACATAAGATTTTAAGTCTCATTATGTCCTGTAGTTACTCTGCCTGCAATATCCTTCAAATGGGACCACAACAGTGCATTTACACTGCTGTTTGGCGGGAGAAACAATTATTGCGGTGGTACCTACCCAGGCGGCCTCTCACATATAAGAGACCAGCGAATTTCCAACTATTTTTTCTACATTTCTAAGGGACATACAAAACTTGATACATTATTCTAAAAAAAATATCGTCAGTCTAATTTACAAATTCCTTCTTAAAGGATCAAAAAAGTACATAACACAGCCAACACTCCGCTGTATAATCTTCGAGGCGAAGTTATTTATAGATGGGTATTAATTGAACACATAAACATCAAATTAGGTCGCGCCCACCGAAAGAAATCTCCCAATCAATCAGTTGCAACACTTTCTTTATATATTTTTTTATTTCTGGGCTTGTTATAAAAATACTGGTTTCGTACTGAACTGCGACGCTCATAATCATACTTCATTGTGTTACGTATGTGGTTCAACTACTTGCACATCGATTCAACACGGCCTCACAATGCATTTTGTCGGCGGCGTTTGATGCCCGCGAATATTTGCACACGAGCGCATAATCATTTGTCAAAATGTCATTAAACTCGCAATATGGCTGTTACAAGATAACAAGCACTCAGTTTTTTAATGCCATTTGCAAAGGCAATGTTGGTCATACAGCCACTTCAGATTATTTTTCTACAAAATCTGAATTTAGACTTTTTAAATTTAGAAAACAATAAAAATAATTTCACATTCGCACTGGCAGTGCAGTTGCCAGAATGCACATTTTTTTCCAAACTTCGGAAAACTGGCACGTAGGCACTGTATTGAACTGAATCAAGTAAGTAGGTATTGTATTTATATATTTTATATGTACTAAAAATATACTCGTATATGGCACGCGATAATAAGGTTTCTAGGTAAAAACCTACATTTTATCAGTGTTATTCGTTATCAATATAAAATTGCTGCGATTTAAATCATTACTTTCATACACTTTTTTCTCTTGATTGTAGAGTAGGCCCGTGCCCTGCAGAGGGACGTATATGGGCTGATATAATACAATAAAATTATATTTAAAAAAACGTGGCGAAACAGGATTCGGAATGTTGCACAGAAAGTTCTGAGCTAATAAGGAAGACCATAAGTCAAACTCAAAAATGATTCATTTAAACCTTTTCGTACAGGAAACACCTTTTCAATAATTTATTACTTGTTAGGATACCCAACGCAATAATACACATCTCGCTAAAATATCTGACTGCATTTCACCGTTTATGACATTTTCAAAATATGACTGGCAGTTTAAGTAGACTTAGAATTAGGATTCCCTATTCACCCTTTGGATAAAACGCTTTAAAACCAGACTTTCAATTCAAGTACATCGCAGTCAAAATCCCCACGAGAAAAACAAGCTAAAAGAAGCCAATTGCAGCGGGAATAATCGGCCGGTTTACTCTCCAAATTGCTCAATTAAATACTAACGTTGAAGAACTTTATTTGTACCAGCATCTAACTTAATTATCCTATTGTTCGCGAAACACCCTCGCCCGCACTTGTGAAATAACAAGTACCTCCCTTTAATAGTCACGATCGCTACCTGGGGCCTAATGGTGCTAGAATATCAGCCAAATTGCAGACACCGCCTCGCATGCGACGGAACGACGGCGACACGATTATCGGACGAGATAATATGATTATTTTATATATTTCAACATTATGTCATATAAAGATATTAGTTTTTTAACTTGATATAGATGACATAAGGTACGACTAAAGAAATATACTTTATAATCGAACATAACATTAAAACAAAAAGTAATCATATATGTCTGTTATTTAATTATGAAAAATACGTATAAGTCACGATTTTTTTAAATCAGTGAAACAAAAGAAAACAACGCAACATTTACTACAGATTAGAAGGTACATAATTTATCTACATTTAAATGATAAGACAACTTTTGAAACCCTCAAACATTGTAAGCTCAAAAAGTCCAAGGAACAAAAACTAAACAGCCAATTTTAAGTACACATCACGTGTAACGCAAAGATACCGTATCGTACCAAACGAGCAGCCATTAGACTCCATACACGTTAAAATCGTGACTGAATCGCGCAGTTGCGTGCCGAGTGCTGACTTTAAGCATTCCTGTTTTTTAAACTATCTAGTCGGGAGTCTCAAACAATCGACGTATCGGCTGCTAACAAGTAGGTCGTGGATCGTGGGGCAGGTCGGGGCATGACCCTACAGACGAGAATTGGAACGTTTCGCAGCCTCCCCCACCCCTGGCCTAGTTTACGCATTCAGGGATGTAGCCGGGCCGGCACGCGTACAAATTCAATTACCAACACAATCGTTTGTGTTCGCGATTTTTTGGAATTAGCTGTAGTGCTGTTGTTATTTTTGGGGATCACTGGGGTTTGGGCCAACCCTATTCGATGACGCATGGATATTTTCGTTAAGTTTTTTATTTATTAGATATAAAAAAATCATATATCATAAATAATTACAAGAACAGCATCAAAAAACCACTAAGGTTAATACTAGAGTTCACAACAGTCTGGCCTTTTTAAAAGAATACGCAATTAATATGCCCACAAATTAATTAATGTGTGCACCATAGATAAGGCGCCTAAGCGTGCTCTAACAGATTAAAATAGCCTAAAGTTACAGCGTATTTTAACAGAAAATGAAAATGTATTCTAAACCTAATAAAATAAGTCTGGGAAAAAACTAATCTTTGTACAAACGTTAATCCTTCTAAAAGAGAGCTACAAATACGTACAAAGCACACGTGATGCCGTTCATTTCATCTATTTTATTTTAATCCCCATTATGCCTGGATGGAATGGTGGAATAAATCCTTTGGAGTAAAATCTGCACCGGGCTATTTTTGCTCTCGCCCGCAAAGGGATTAGGAAGCTTTGTATCAACTAATATGCGTTTCCAAGCGTTATATAAACCACTTACGTGTTTAACACACATAAATGAAATTAAATTAAATTAAAATATTTATTGAATCCATTAAATATCATACATTATTTAGATTCAGTTTTTTTTTCTAACTACCACCCGGTTCACAAGGCTATTTTCGCCTGAGAAGAACGGGCAAGAAACTTTAGCGTTGCTCTTTTCAAAACAAGTTAACAATACTGTGATTATACAGGAGTCGCAGCTTAGTTGCATTCAGAGCAATTCATAGACGATTTATAATAATAATTGAGTAATAATAATATTGGTTCAGTTATATGTGTACACATTAATTTCGCTACGTATGTCAAGTCCGCCAACCCGTAATATGCCTGGTGGACCATGGGCCACTCAATCGAATTCTTGATTATAGGGGAGTCACTTGTGGGCGTTATTGTGCTGATAGAGACATATTTTCCTCACGCTTACATCGAACTGAAACTGCCAGAGTCACCTACAGTATGGTCGACGAGTCATGGCCGCCATGAACATAGCCACAGAACTATGTTTGGGCACGTACAGTCAGGAAGAAAATACTTAAATACAAAAATTGACGAATACATATAGATTTGTTTAAATTAATCAAATATGGTAAATGTTTTCGTATAATACTAAATTATAATAGCGACAACGAAAAGAAAGGAAATCCATTTGCGCGAACTTCAGGCGGGTCATAACTCATCGGCTGTACTGTACTATTAGCCGAACTTTTTCATCCCACTAAACCTACGGGAACGCATGAAGAGATTGATAAAATTGGAAGAACCGAAAGTTGAAGATGAAACAAAGTGGAGATCCATAGCTCTGCCTCCCGCATGTGATGCAAGCATGACTGTTATGTATGTGGATGTATGAGGCAAAATTCCCGGTTTTATCAAAGGTTATATAATTTTTCCCGGTTTCGGGTCAGTATGTCGTTGTCTTGGTTACACGGTTGGCCTGGGACGAGGGGCTAAATTAGCTCTGCAAAATTCCACGTATTACGTATTTATATTGTTCGTAGAAACGGCAATATGTGTTGTCTACGTTGCTTTTATTTGTGAAGACATATCATACGCTATGAGCGTGTTAGACAAATTATTTTGTATTTTTGGGATTAACTTCTGTGCAATGTTCAACAGATTTAGTATTAAAATTCGTCCTTAAAATACCGATACACCGTGTGGATACACTGTAGTGTTTATGGAAATTTATAAATCGCTTCTTCTTAATATGATAAATCTTTAATACTATATTCTTTAACTTAGATAGCTATTCTTCGTACATATTATGTGTATAAAAATATAAAATAAAAAGGACCAATAGATACACAAATAATAGAGTAATTAACATACAGATCAATATAATAGATCATAATCCCTTCACACATCTTCTAAATCATAATTATATTTGCAATAATATTTTTTCTTACCATCCAACAAATGCGTAATACATATGTACATATGTACTATGTATATGTACCTACTTAGTTGAAGCTATACAATACTGTCATAATTCATCTTCCATTCACTACTCTCGAAAATAGGGACTGCTATTACCATCCTCTTAAGACAAAAGAAATCCATTAACTATATCGTTCGGCTAAATACGAAATATTGGTAGTAAGTGAGGTTTAAGCGATCATAGTCTTTAGTGACAGGGAATAATAGCCGTAATGGCGTACTCTATTAACTTAGAGCGTATTATTATGGGCAGTAATGAGTTGGAAGGCTTCGTTTGGTTGCTACTCGAATTACTTCCGTCGCTCGACCGTTTGCTGGTCATTTTCTACGTTTTCTATTAGAAATGTACTAAACATTGCCTTTCACGAGCCCTTAATACGTAATAATTATAAGCATTTGTCTAATGACAGAACTTGATGTAAAGCGCGGCTTAGCTTTGACTCGAGTATGTATTTAAATGAAGATTTTATACGTTTTCTAAATACCACACAAGTGGTTATTACGTTGAATTGGACATGCCAAATAATCGCCTCTCTCTCTTTTTCTCTCTCTCCCTCTTCACAGCCACAGTAAGTCCACTGTTACAAGATAATCAACATAGTAGTTGACAATTGTTTGTTTATAAGTCATTTATAACCTAAAGATTAAAACATACAAGAATCAATAAATGCTTATAGATACAAAATAGAATTAAATAAAAAAAATCCTATTGTGATTTTAAACTTATCAGAAGGAAGCCTTGTTGCCACAGCAATCCGTTAGGTAGATCAGCCAATTAAATTACAAAATGAGTCAAATCGAGATGAAATCGAGACAAGATCGGTCGGTTGGAGGGCGATTGCAACGCGCATACATAACGTATGAGCTAAAATGTATGAGCGCTAGGCTCATCCGTATTCAAGGGCGCTCGGAGTGCTTGCAGCGCGCTCCGATGCGCTCCAGAACGTTCACAATGCACCGCTGACGTAATGCCACAATAATAATAGACGAGCGACATGCTAAACTCCAGGGAAAAGTTTGAAAACACTTTTTTCCACACAGCGTATAGCAACCACTATTAAAACTGAGCTTAAATTGTTACTTGTACGTTGAAACTCAGAATGTTAGTGATGATGAGAAAATATGTACCAAAAAACGCACATGATTCTAAAGTTCTATATCATTGTTTTAGGATAATGCATTTTATTAATCGCGCTTTGGCCACTTCGGAATTTTTAAGACCAAAAATGTTTTACAAATTTAGATTTAAGCAGAGGTTTGTGTAGTCCTGATTAAAGTGAACAGCTTTTCAGGTACCGCTAGATGTCGTCACATTAATTAGGCTTGTAAAAATCAATAGCTTCATTGCCATGTTGTCTTTAAAGATCTAATATAAGAATCCCTCGTATACAAGATACTTTAGTGTAATAAAATCAACGGTTTAAACACAATATTAAAACAAGCGCTGTCATATTTAATTCCCGTGAAACTGTTGATAACCTTATTAACCCTAGCTTGCAATTACGAAATAATAATAAAACTTAATTTCTCAAAAAATGCAATGCAAGTATAATTAGGCAAGAAAAAATAAAGGCTAACTTATTACATCGAGACGTGGGCGACGTATCAGATATAATAAATGTCATGACTATGTATTAAACATTTTATAAGCAGAAAAACACAGATCTATAGATAAGCTTCAATATCACGACGCGATTAAAATTATAGCGTAGAGTTGCTAACCAAAGACTAGTTGTTGTTTGCGGTTTCGGCCGTGCGGTGGTACGTATCGATTATCCTTCAGAAAATACGTATTTATCTCGTATGAAAATTAAACAAAACCTTTTTTCAGACCCTTGTTCAGACTTTAGGTTAGCTGTCCTGTAATTACCAGATAAAAATTAAAAAGTAAGAACGGAACTCTGCCAATGATTATTTTGTTTTATTGATTGGTGTTTAAAAATATATATCATTGTAACCACCGGAATACTTGTCGGAATACGAAAAATTAACCAAAGTTATTTATATTTTAACATATATCTATGCATTAAAAATGTTTTCCAGCGTTGCTTTCATTTTTGTACCTATTAAAACACAATAATCAAATACTTTAAAAGCGAAATTCAGATTAACTTAAAAATTGATTAAAATTTTAAATATTTTTTATACAGCATAATTTAAACCGAGCAAAAAATGTCTCCGGAATCGCAATTTAAATAATTTGATCACGCTTCGAAATCTGCTTAAAAACTGGTTGTATAAAGAAATATAGCGAGTGCCAACGGCGTCTGTACGGTCGATTTATGTTCTTTTAAATGTTTGGTTTCTGGCGTCGCCTATTTTTTTTTTTTGGTGTTTATCCGTTAAAAAGTAATTGCAATGTACTCAGTATTACATTTATACCTCTATACTAAAATACCTATAACCTTGTTGTTTTATTAAGGTACATAATCTAGGTTATATTTTCACGTCGAATTATCATTGATTACAATATCGATTTCACTGTGGAAAATGGATCAAAGGGAAAACGTCATGAAAATTGACTGAGACAGCGGGAGTAGGTAATCTACTCTCAATAATATTTCAATACTAATGTTGGGACACGTTTACAACGGCGCTTCGTGCTTGGCGCCATTAACAATTACAAAATAAAATCGTAAACGTTAAACATAATAATACACATAGTCGATATCTTTAGACATCCGCCTACGCAGAATACCCATGCTTCTAATGTGACTCGTGAAATGCCTCAGGCAAGCAAACATAATCACCAGCATGATTATATTTTAATGGCCGTCACCGCTAAACCTATGTTCCTCTAGAGAACAATAATTCTACAAGCGACACCAAGGTCCCAGCGTGCCCTCTAAATTGGTACGACCTCGATTATAATATGGTCGTTAGCGTAGCTCTTTTATGGATACTTAAACTATTGTTAGAGCTCCGTCATGCCGAGATGTGCATTAGTGCACTTTTGTGTCGTCGACGCGCACACGTCACCACCGCAATTGTGTTTTAGGCAGATTGTAGTCTCGTGTACTCACTGGGCCTTGTTAATAAACTCGGATGAGCCAAGGATTAACTTTAGTCCAAGGCTTTAGAATTGAGTCGATTATTTTAACTATAACATTGAATAATGTAACTATAACACGATAGTTGCCTAGCCCTCTATGCAATTCCGTGTTTATTAATAAAATCGGGAATAGTTCGCTATTCAAAATAATCGAGTAAATTCTAAAGCCTTGGACTAAATTCAAAACTACAGAACCAATAGGTCAGTCTGACCTCGACCATAAAAAAATATATACATATAAATATATATAAATATATATATACCATACTATACAGAAAAAAAACTTAAGTAACAAAATCATTTTTCAATTTTCTAAAAGGAAATTCATTTGTGTAATAAACTCTACATCACTTATTGCAAACTAAACGGCCATAATCAGTTTACCTAACTTTTAAACTTAAACAAGTATCCAATATCTAATAATCAACCTAAGCAAGGCTCCATTGAAATGCGTAAACACTAAAGTCAGTACATACAGACCTAAATAGCTGCATAACACTATATCACTTACTAAGTCCTTGGAAGTTACCGTCGTATTGTCCAGCGTGGCACAATGGCGCGCGCTCCCTAAGGACCCCTTTACTTCTATACTGCACGTGAAATACTGAATCAATTCGAGTTCCTGCGCACTAATCCCCTTTGGGAAGCCTTGAGCTGTTTCAAGCTCGACACTCACTGGGGAACACCTATTGTTGTTCACCAGTTATCATTCTCCTTTAGTGTTACCGACTTTGTTGTTATTGATCTAAAGGAAATAATCAAATGTCAATCTAGGTAATTAAAGTACCTGTAATGCATTGTCATATTCAATACAATTTCAAGACATAGTCAAATGACACAAAAATAAATTTGACGTAAAAATATTACTAGGTTCTGAGTTGTGGAATCTGCATGCTGTTCTCTTTTTAATTTTTTTTTTTTACTGTTTACGGGCAATAACAATTTTGTGGGATCTGCTGCCTTTTTAGACTTTTCCAAAAATTAAGATCTGATACTGTACCAGCCCATATACGACCCACTGCAGGGCACGGGCCAATTTTACAATAGAGAATACGAAAATAAAGAGGTTAAAATTAAGATGTTTTGAACAAATTTCTTTGGCAACATTAATTATTGACTTTTGATTTGAATAATATGTTAATTACGGGTCGTAAATCTAGTCAATTCAATAATTTGTAATTTTAATTTAATTTGAATCTGTGAGAGAGTAACATATAAGCAAACGAAATTGTATATTTAATTATACGTGTTTTTTGTTGCAGGTAAGTTACTATCTGATATAAATATTTGATTGGGGCCTCTCATTAATTGGATTAAATTCGAAAGGTAAGTATTGTTACTTGTGTTGTTGCTTACAAAGATTTCGTAAATAGACAATTTGCAAAATACGAATATGTATCAGGTACATATCATTCGCTAAAATATTTAATGTTTACAAATATGTACTACATTGAAACCGTATTTCACAGTGGAGAATAACTTTATTTTATTGTAAACCATAATACAACAATACTCATATCAATGCAAATTAAACAAGTTTTTATTTGACAAAAAAGCAAAATAAACACATAAAAAACCGATCAAAATATAACGAAAACGATAAATAGAAATTATGAATTTATAATTCAACCGAATATTTCAATGGAACGAGCGATAAAAATTACTATAGTTACCTAATAATGCGGCCACAACGCAGTGAAATCGCGATAGAAAGTGTCGTGGTTAGCCGCCGACACCGCCCTCTTATTTAAACTAGACATCTGCTAACTTCTCCTGTTATTACTTTCCAATTGCATTTGCACTCCGATTTCTTACTTGTACAATTTGCTTACGGTAATTGAGGAAGGCATAATGCATTTATTGCTATGCCAACCCTATGTACGTAATTACAATTATCTCATTTCTTGTTTTGCTGTTGCTAAAGTCTGACGTAATGTCTTTCGTTTGATAATACTCGTAATTTGACGTAACGTGCAACTTTGAGAAGGGAGATTAAATTCGAATATGATTGTACTTTTATATAGTCTAGCGTGCTTAAAATTGTATTATTATTTGATATTGTAGAGTTACAGCCTTGTAACTGTACTAATAATATTACGTACTTGTACCTACATACCTAAGTACTAATTTAAACTCTCAACGTAAAAACAACAATGTGCTAACAACGCCATCTGTCGAACAAAATTACCATACATTGACATTCCATAGTACAAAAAGTAAATAATTACCGGTCCATTCATTGTGCCAGTTGCGCTTCGTCGCGTGCTAGAGGGCGCGGCATTACCGTAACAATAGTGGCAGCGCGTGGGTCCTCCATTGTGGACTGACCTTTAGCTGCAATTTTCCGTCAACTTCTAGTGACAATTGCCGAGAACCGAGGTATGTTTATGTATATGTGGAACAATGTATGGCGTGCTTACCCCGCTCTGTTTATGACTACAATGTTGAACTTTGCATTGTATCACACAATTTAACGTAAATAAGTGGAACGGCTGTGTATATTGTACGTGCATTTTTATGTGACGATCAAAAATAATTCATAAAAGCGCCTGAAAAGCGATTAAATTAAAAAAACAAATAAAACGATGACATGTTTTTGTTTGACAAAAATACCTAATTTTATTGTGATAGAATGATACATTGATGGTATGTGCAATTAAAACAACCTAAATGTGCACTTAAAATACCAACGGTCGTTGATCAAAGTAAAATCAAACATCCAAATGAATAATAGAGCAGTATACAATATTGCAAGACCATTGGCTATTTTTGGTGGCTTTAATTGCGCTTCAGTGTGAACCTGGCGCATGTTTACACAGTGACGACCAATGAGTAATGGCCGGGACCCGATGAGATCACTTTCAAATGGTGCTAATTTGAAACAACCGACAAACCTGAGTGCTCTTACATTTATATGTCCCGCCTCCTACTCCATTAGACGGAGTTAATGCGTGCTAGCTCAACATCATAAAATTGACACGACTGTCGAATAAAATTCGTACGTTTTGCATTAGCCGACCAATCTGTAGGGTTTCTCTATGATCCGAAACGAAGTTGGAGTGTTCGAACGTAGCACATAAAACTGTATGAAGCCTAAATGTGCCTACGGTACTGTATGAAGGTAATCCACAAAATGTTCGAATCCCGAGATAATAAGTGAAATAGAGAATAGTGTTGATTTTTAGAAGTCGAAAACTTATAACTTATTTCGGACTTCGAACGTCCAAACATTCGAACTTCATTTCGGATCATAAAGTAGCCCCCCTGTATCAGAAATAGGATCGAAATTCTCAAGATGTTGTTGTTATGTTGTTTATTTACCAATGATCAAAGGAACAGTAGACATAAACAACTTTTATTCATTGGCTTCATTGATATATCGATATCAATGCTTTTATTGGAATTCATTTTACCTGCCAACTATTGAATAATTTCTCTATATACAACGAACAAATAATTATGTAAGTACCTAATAATTGAAGAAAATTCTTTATAGAGATGCATAATATAATATATTCATATTCCTAGCTTATTATCTAACAATGTGTGACATAATTATATAAAAAGATAGTCATTTAATTATAATGGATAATGACTAATATTAAATAGATAAATAGCCTTAAGAGCTACTTATTTACAAGCAATCTGTAACCAGCGCCATCTGTTGCGACATAGTAGAACTCTGTCGCGACCGTGCGTCATGTCGACATTGACCGCTAGATGGGGCCACTAGTATATACTATCAATGACGCGCGCGGTTAACGAACGTTCTTGACTGAGCGCTAGAGTTCGTTCGTCGGTTCGTCGTGACACAACAACAAACGTCAGCGTAGAGCGATGTTTTAAATGGTTTCGCAGGCGCGTACCCAAATGAAACACAAATCTATTTCTGTTGATTAAAAAAAACGTGTTTTTTAAACAAACAAAACACAACGCTGTATTTTTGAGTCATTTTTACCTAGCATAGTGGTTAATGATTATTCAGTTTGGATTTTAAATGACTTAACGGTGTTAAGTTAATTTTAGATATTTTTAAACAACTATTTTACTTGCCCTGAATATTTCATTATCTCAGAGTTCATATTTTGTTTAAATTCATGAACATCATTATACTGTGAAGTTTCCAAAATGAATCAACCTTTGCAATAACATAAACAAATTATATTTTGTAAGCATATGTTATACACATTTTCCTATTTAGATACGTGAATGACATCATAATTATCTTTGAGAGACCATTAACCTTTTGGCAGGAAATCAGGAAGGTATTATGTTTCTTAGATGTGTGTTTGTTTCAAGGTTTTTACTTTATATAATGAACATATCATATAGACAAATTTTGCAGAATTCAGGTTATAGTTCTTGCATAAAGACAGTTAATAGTATTTAATTATTTATACTCTTATATCTTTAATTTTTTTTTGTTGTGGCTCCTTGATTAAAAGATGTCGCTAGTTGGTATTAAAATATATTGAAAAGATATCTTGAACATTGAATAAAATGAACTCCAGTAGAGATAATCTACTAAAAATAATGTCAATATCGACTATGATAGGGACAACACAATATTTACATTACTTTAATGGTTTGATGTATTGATTTGGTACGTTAGGGGCTCCCCTTGCTGTCATATTAATTAACGAAAACACGTAAGTTCGATCGTGACTCACGCTCGGCGAGTCTAAACAAAAATACCTTCATTTTATTTTTGAAGTCGATGCAAATACATTGCATCCATCGACGGGTTTATTTGTAAATGTTTAAATGCATGAATTTTAAATATTTGCTGAAGACAAGAGGGTAATTTTCGAAGAAACAAGTTCATATTTACACCTCCAAAAATCTGAGAACGAGCCGTCTAAACGACAACGATCTTTTTGCCCGAAATGACATTGACACGTAAAAATAATAAAATGGCGGTCGAACGTTTTAAATATTTTACGTTTTCACCACAACCTTAAGGTTAGGGCCGAGGCATGGAAAGCAAACGATACAGTGTTGATACTACAATGCCTGGTTATCTATATTTTATTTTGTGTGATATAAAAGTAGAGCAAAGATGTCTTTAACAAACTTGGATGCAAAATTTGTATGCCGAGGTTTCTGGCAACTTACACGAGTTATGTTTTACCTGTACTTCGTTTAGTCTTTTAAAGCAAATATATATTATACATATTTACTAGCAAATGGTCAAACATTTCATCAAATGTTTGATAATTTACCAACTACAATTTTCAATTAAGAAAGTGAATACAATGGCAAATTCTGCAACGACTCAATAGTTGTCGCCTGCCTAAATAATACGCATTAATAAATCCATTTCCGTTGATTTTGAATTGCATATTACTTATTTAGGCAAAAAAAAGTAGGTACACTTACACTTACCACTTACAGGTACTTAACTTTTAAATCAAATTCTACGCATCCTCAAAATACTTAAGGAAAAATAGCAGGACACGCACACGACAATTATAAACCAAAAAAATATGCAATAATGAGATCAAAACAGTTTTTTTCCCAATTATCTTAATGAATGTAAATGCCTAATACCCATGCACCGTTAGATATTGCGTTTAGATTATTTTACATAACGCATTAATTATTCGTAAAATCGGTTAGAGCCACGTGAAGCCTATTGTTAGAAGAAGTTACGCCTTAATTCATGTGAAGTCATAGCGTTGAAGAGCATTTACATTAAAATTAGAACACCGTTGTTTTTCGACTGGTCATCAAACTTTACGCTCTGTGCGCACTGCGTACTTACCTACTGCATGACAGAATCACGGCGGAGCAATGTTATATTGTTTTATATTATTTATTCTGAATACACGAACGAATTGACAAGACATCTTAAAAGTTGTTAGGCGGTGAATTACAAAGAATTTCATGTATTACGCATTTGAAAACTACAAAATCACGTCTGAAAATAATCCTCTGAAAGCAAAAAAACCCCACGCATTTTTATACATTTTAAATAGCTTTATACATATATCATTTTATATTCTCTTTATCATAGCTTTGAAACGTCACTCTTGTATTACACAGGCAGACTATGTATGATCTACTTTGCACGATCCTGGTAATATCAGCTTTGCTTTATGTTCATCAATCATTTAATAAATTCCCGATTGTTCAAGGCATTTTGAACTGACCCTTGTATAGATACAGTACTACTGTACTGTACTGTACTACTGTACGATGTACTTAGCATAGCTACGATGTGATCGACACTCTTCCCTACATATGTCTAATGTAAACCTGTTTCATTGGCTTCCTCTCACACGTAGATTGAAAAACGTATTTAATTTGCAAAATAGTGAATGCCTTACCCAATTTATTTTCGACTAGTGCATAAAAATAAAATGTCCACGAATTCGATCGTCAGCTGCACCTCTATTAACACACCCTATTATCGATCAGGGCGCCGCCGCGCGCTTTCCTTGTGCACGATCAATACGCTTATTAATACCAGACTGCTGCAACGGCTGTTTTATTCTATTTTGTTTTTTTTGGCCGTACTGCGCCTTAAGGCTAAAGACAACGAATGTACAACCTACTCCAATCATACTTCGGGCTATAGGTCGTCCGGCGCTCATTAAATTGTGGAATGGAACGTTTAAAAAGCGATCAATATAGTTTCCAGACATTCCTTGAAATTTGCAAGATATTTTTAAAGATTACCTATAGTATGAGTTTCTCTATAACATGTTATTAGAGTATTTATATATAGCGGGAGCGTTGGTACGTTGACAAAAATTGTGGTACCGGGCCACTTTTTCTGCCCTTTTATTGGCTGACATTTGACAGATTGTCTAACATGCACGAATTATTTGAAATATTAAAAAAAAAATAGTTTAAAGTTATTAAATTGAACTCAAACACGTTTTAGACGGATAAACATTAATTTCGGTTACCAACGGAATTTGCAGAAATTTGTTGTTAATTAGTTCAATTTTCACTAATATAGCAAGCAGTACTACCAAAATTACGAACACGAAAATATCTGCTTATTTGAAGACGCAAATGTATGTCAGGGCTCCCTCTGTTATAGAAATACTCTAAGAACGTGCTATTACTTCATGTTCTGTCATCGAAACATTAATTTTATAATAAATATTATGTTATGTACATTCTAAAACCAATCAAATAGGTGTCGATTCGCATAAGTGTGAAAGGAAAGTATACATAATTAAAACAAATTTACCACGAGGCATATTACCTATTGAACACCGGAAAATGACGCATACCTTTTAAATGTCAGGTAGAATTAATAAATAGATTAAAACGAACTTTGATTGTGTGACAGTACCACTACGATTTTCTTTGCACTTGACATTTTAAGGTAAAACTATATTAACTATATTTTATGGGACATATAGACACTTGTAAATGTTTCTCTAAAAAACCATTTCAATATAATCGTAATCCATTTTTCTAACTTTAAAGGAAATATAAGAAAATACGGTATATAAATAAGACTTACACTCATTATCTCAATCATAGCGATCAAGAGCAATTGAAGGCCTAACCGCGGGATCAGAGGCAGCCCTGTGATTAATTACAGAATTAATTTAATAATTCCAAATAAGCCGGTTCTTAGAACATTTTAATTAGAAGCCAGTGGTTAATTGAGCTCCAATACTGCTTGCATCACGGTGCCATCGGCCATTATTAATGTCGATAACGTAATGAAGCGTCCTGTCTGCCGCCTCCGACGTATAAACACGCGTTGTATGACGTTTTATTTTAAAATACGTTGAAAATTTTGCTGATGTGATTTAGGCTATTGATGTCTCCAATACTGGCTAGCTGAGGGATTTCGAATTTGGAATACGAATGGTATCTAATCTTCTTTGTAATTCTCTTGTTTAATTTAAAAAAATGAAATTACAACGTCATTGAGAGTTTTAAATAAAGCACTCTTCTCTAATCATTTTTTTATATTTAATTCCATTACGTCATCTATCATTAAACGACAGATTGTTGACGCTGGCAGTATAAACTATAATGTAATAACGTAAGTAAATAATATTTTATGTTTTGTATGTTTAATAGGTATTTAAAATTGATCGTTTATACACATTTTAATTTTCCGTATAAACTCCAACTATGCCAAATCTCACATGCCTCCGCATATTTTTAAAAAGAATCTGAAGTTTTTGCTTTTTTTTTATCATCCCCTATATGTCCCACTGCTGGGTACGGGCCTACTCTACAATCGAGAGAATCGATTGAGAGTGGTTAGGCCATATAGTCGTTATATAGGCCATATAGTTTTCGCTTTAAATAACTAAAGTAAATAAATATTTATTCCACAATTGGTATAGGGATTAACAACTATAACAATTATTGTATCAATTTGGTCGATTTAAATTGTTATTTAACACAAAAACACTGTTACTTTTTCACAAAGGATAAAATATAATTTCACATTTCAATTTGCTAGAGCTAAAATGCAATGGATATTACTAAACAAGGGTATCCTGCATTTGACAGTTGAATTAAAACAAAAAGTGCGCAGCCATTAAAACAAACAATAACACATGCAAACATTTATGTAGGTAGCATTTATTTCAAAAGCTAAATGAAATGAAATTATTGGTTTTCAATTAATTAATTAATTAATTTCATAAATGCGTATGGTCAGCCAATTTAATGGGCGCCTCTAAATGTCATTCTCGAATTAATGTTATTATTTGGAAATCCAAATGACTTTTGATATTCAATGAATATTAATAGCAAAAAAAGGAGATTTAAAATCAAATATAAGCAGAAATAAGCTTATTTAATCAAATATCGTCATAAATTATGGTCTATTCTGTCAAAACTAGAGAGTAAGTCTAAACTTAATTATCTAACTTCAACAAAAATAACGACGAATATAAAGGTGAGAGACCTTTTACTTAAGAGGGTATATACTTGGCGCGCCGGATCCGGAAATGTGACTAGAGGGAGGGTGTTTTTTCTCAAGACAGTTTAATCCCTCCGGATACCTCTCGGTATCGAATAGCAAAAAGGAAGGAAAGTGATACAACTTTTTGATCTTTTCAATATTTATCTGTAAATTCCCATTGTTTATTTATTTGTGAATTTCCGTAAATACGCGCGGGTTTAATTTAATGATGTTTTATTTTTCGGGAATACCCAGAGATGTTTTAGATGACAGCGCAGTGATTCATCATTTCATTATCATTATCATTGCCTATTACCATCTCAATAGCACTTGAGTTTGCATGACATAATCGTGCAAGCGTCACGTCTCTTGTATTCTCATCTGTCTATTCACCTACCGACACATTGAACAATGAACAGCTTAATATAAATGACTTCAAAAGTACTATAAGTGCAATCATCAGGGACACGGCTCGGCCGCATTATCCGCAGCATGCCGGGTTGGAAGGGCAGTGGCCTCCTCCAGGGTACCGAAAGGAGAGCTTGAAAGCTCTTGACACGAAAAAAATTGCAATCATCAGCCTCTTTAATGCATTCCTAGCCATCGAGGGTACTGCGTAGATGATGTCCCCACAGTACACCCTACACTAGGTTTGAGTCAACTTCACAATAGACCGCGTCTGCGATCCTTCATAACAACTCCGAGCGTAACACGTATAAACCTATTAGCAATTATTCTATTAAAAGCTGTTGCGGTAATTGTAAAATCTAAAACTAGACACACCAAGACGTCCATGTCAAGTTAATGATTAACGAAATGATCTCATCAGACCATCGCAACGACATTATAAACATTGTGATAAATGTTCGCCCGTCGCTCTTCGTTTATAAATTATACGTCCACGCTATCCGTCGATCTGTAATTGAAGAGAATTGCCGCAATTTATAAGGCACAGCCTCTTTCGAACAACCAATGAATTGAGCAATTAGCCCGGCAAGAATTTGCTTGATCAAAAAATAATGGGTGCCACTGAAGTTAATTAAACTGAGCATTGTCGTCGCCCGATTCGCGGAAAAAAGTAAACATCTCTCATCAAATTATTTAAAGTGGGAAGAGCGGTTCTGGAAGGCCACGGGTGCCAAATGCATTCCTACGTTTTTGTCATGCGTACAATTTAAATCACATCGCATGCGGTCAGTGATTTACTGTCAGCGCTGTTTTGATTTCAACGGACCGCGGCTGTTTCCATTTTTGCGGCTAAGTAGTGTTTTTAACATTTCTCACTGTCTTTAAATTTACGGACGCCCACCAGTTGTTTTGCGGTGCTTAATGGAGCGTGCCGTTCTAAATACGTTGTTTGAAAATAAGGAAGACAACAATGCGAGCGGACGAATGGTGACTTGTATTATTGTTAACGAGCAATCAGAATAAATTGGAGCAGTGGAATTAATCATAATGTTTCTGTAACATTCTGTTTATTATGAATGTACTGCAGCTACTTGTAAGACGCCATCTTCTACTAGGATTCTAGTGTCTAGAATCTAGTTAATACTTTTGTTCTAGCTTCAGAAATGGCTAGTGTACCAAAGGAAGTTACGATTGAAAATGTGTAATTGTATTGAAATTTTGTCTATGTATCATCAATCTATCATCATCGTCAAATCAATTAAAAATTAATCAATTACATTGAGCACTGCGAATACTTACATGTAAATGGCTGAATGTATGCTTTGTATCAGTTCTACCACATTCACGTCTCGTTGGAATATACACGTGAAGGCAACCGTAAGGCGTAAACTGAAGGCACAAAGCAAGTGCTAACCGCTGCTATGTCAGGGCAAAGATTACAGACGCAATTAATAATCCTAGTCTATTCCACACGAGGTGCTCCTCACACACATACACAAGTCTAAATATTCATTAATGTCAAAAGTTAATACACCCGACTATTTACTAAAATATATTAATATTCACCGAACTAAACTCGGTAATTATAAAATACAATGAGACCAGTGAAATGGCGATATTCCTTATTAAAAATTCAATTAAAACGTAGCGCATTTTGTAACAAAGGCTCTTTTGTTTCAAAGTTACCATTATGGTGAAGAACGAAATAATGAAATCGCGCGTGTCTCGGCCACATCTTCCCCTTAATTTGTATAAGTATTACTGCACGTACTATAGCAGCTCTATGAATACGACGAGCACAAAAGGTACAAAAACATCTTCAATAGATTTTTAAGACCGCCACTGACGGAATTATCTTTGCTCTTGGTCTGAAACTTTAATATATTTGCATATTTTTTGTTTAAGTGTTTTTTACGTATGGTGCTTTTTTATTCAATTTGCATAATCACGATCCTGATCATAAAATGCCGTATGAATAGTTCGGTACTATCTTCATTGTGACATTTGTAAATGAGTTAGTATTAAATGTTTGTATCAATTAATTAGAAAACAGGATGCTATATAACCAATCGACATTCGTAGACACGCTTTACTTATATAACATAAAATTTTATTGCCACCAGTAAATTGCCATCTCAAACGAAAATACACTCATTACGTCAAAGTGTAATTTGCCCTGAAATAAAATGAAATTGTGTAAGCAATAATACTCACTTTATAGCGGGGGCGTTAGCTCAGCTAGAATTCCAAGTAATACCAATCATTTTATTTAGACATTTGTATATCTAATTGAGTCCTTCTTTATTTTTTTGCAAGTATCTCTGGGGCTTCAGTATCGCACAAAATTTGATTTTTTTGTGTATTTGAATTTTATGTTTTTTTTTTGTAATTAAGAAATAAACATATGTAATATTATTAAAAATAATTAATTATCTCTATATAGCAGAAAGATTTTACAACCAGACGCCCGCACAACGTTCATCCTTTTGGAAGAATCCTGTCTCATACAAATCGTGGTTTGACATTAAAAAAACCCACTCAACATTGACCGTTTTAGAAATTTAATCCAAGTGCATATTAAGACAGTTTTAAAAGTATTAACGTTATTGTATTAATAAAACACTAAGAGCTTTATTCATAGACAGATTTAAAACCAATTTTAGTTATAGAATATTTTGTCCCTTTCGAACGACTTTAGAATTCAGTTTTGAGCGAAGAAGACAAAACATTCGAAAACCAAAGTAAGTTTCAAGTCTGTCTATGGATAAGGCCGCAAATAAATTTGCAACAAACAGATCATGCGTATCAATGAACTGTTGAATATAGTCTATACTTTAGCCTAGTATATAACTACAGGCGGCAAACATAAAAGGGAGTGATAAACAACTTCCATTATTCTTCAATGATATATGCGTCGAATTAAAATGGCCGTATTTATTAATTTTGTACGTGGGAAGTGCAGGTGATGTGGAAACGTACACGAGTTAAGTGTAGGAAGTGTATCTATATGTACAAACTTCAATCATTTATCAAAGTCAGTTTCTATATGAACACGATATTTTATTATTATCCTACGCGTTATTGGTGCAATTTTTAAATTTATGTTTGTCATTTATAAAATATGTAATATTGACTAAGAAGTTTTCAGATTTTGCTAGCTTCGATTATATTATGGTCGTAATTATTTAGTTTGTTAATTATACAGAATTGTACTCCATAGTTTATTCCACTCTCAAGCGTGCTCTCGATTGCAGAGGAGGCTCGTGCCCTGCAGTGGGACATATATGGGCTGATACAGTTATAAAGATACAAAACACAATAAAGAAACTTAATAATTAATTATGAGTAATAAAATTGTCAGTGCTATCGCTATCGATTATCTCTTCCTTCATTCTTCTTTTAAAACCTATTAGAATTTACCAAAGGAAGAAAATTTTAGAGTTTGAAAAGTTTACTATCGACCAGGAAAGACAGGGCTGGCCTGCTAAGATGCGTTGAGCCGGAATGGCAAGTTAAGCCCAAAAGTCATTGCATACTGGTGTCTGTCCACGACAATATCCCAACTTGATATACTTGGTATTGCCAAGTATAGATTGGTTTATGTATGAGTTACAGTCTATTTGGATGTATTTTAGTAATATTTAATTACAAACCACATGTATTTTACTTCGATTCTTGCCCGGGATAATACTCCTGATTATTAACTTTAGAATTTGGCATAATATGAATTAATAATCGCAATAGCAACAACTACGGCAAATCGCTGTGGAATTATATTAGGATCCCCACTTAAAAGCTTTTTTGGAGATAGTCCAGTCCTCACACCAGCCACTGCAACTCCTGTAAGCCAGCATCAACAGTGGCACCTATTTGAATGACACCAAGCATCGAAGCTGAGCGAGTCATCAGAAATAACTTATCTTAACCCGCAATGAAATTAATCAAATAGTAAAATTAATAGGAGTTGGAAACATCCAATAATTTGTGAAAATTATAAAAAAAAATCTTTCGTAATTTATTTCATTTACAGTTAAAGTAGCCGTGCACCCGAAGTTCTTGCAAAATCACTAACGAATCACAATTCCTACTTACTGACAGCTATATAAAAGTCGTAAAGTTAATCTATGGTTTACAGTGGTGTTATGAATAAAAGATGTCGTAATTTAGACTATAATAGTGTTGTATCGTCAGCCGCCGGTGTCTTCCGGTGCGCTCTTTGATCCGCCGACGCTATGAGATTTAAACGTGTTGCACCGAGGTCGACACATTCAAACTCTTGCAATATTTTCTTTTATGAATATCAGTGTTACTAGTACATTTAAAGATGAAAATACCCCAATTTAATAGTCACTGACACGAGATGAACAGACAATATTGTGATATATGGATTTTCTGATAAGTCGCTGTGAAAATCCTTCGTGGAAACCTTCGTAAGAGAGTTGACAAAGGACTTCCTGCGATGAGGATAATTATAGATTAATTCTAAGAATTTCGCTTCGTAAACATTGCTTTCGGAGAAACCCAAATTGTACGAGTATATAGAGAAAGTTGCACGATTAGGTTTTCAGCCTTCATTCCATATTCCAGTGAGGTTAATCAAATAATTATTTATCGAATTATCAATTTTAAACATGATTTCCGGGGTGTGGATTCGCAGAAGGGTTGACGTCAGCGAGGTTGCCGGAGGCGGCCAACGTAGTGATGAGCAAAATGTATAAAAAAAGTTACGTCGGCATCTCCAGTATGGGTTTCGTTCAGATCGCTGATTCATTTTCCGGCCGGACTATACTTTAAAATAATAATTACTAATCCGTCAGCAGCCCATATACGTCTTGCAGAGCGCATGCTTCTTAATTGAATAAGATGTTTGAGGCCGTATTCTGAAATTTAGTTATACCACAGACTACATTTAAATTTGTATAGATCGTTACTATCCAAGGTGACTCGAATTAATATTATACAACATATTTAAAATTAAAGCTTATAAATAATGTAGATTTAAAAAATCCTAAGCGTCTATAACAACAGGAGCCATAAAACCACACGTCAAGTTTAATGCCGCTGAGCCATTTCTTGTGAATATGACGAGTGCTGTGGGAATATTACTCCGCTTGAATATCCGATGCGAACTATAAAACATTGATAACTAGTTCTTACCTGCGACTTTGTTCACGCAATCACACTTCTGTGTAGGTAATGTCTCACAGAATCAGATTGTTGATTATGCATATTCGTAAAGGAAAGTCTAGCCAGCAACGATACTTTTGCATTTATAATTAATAATGTGTATATTGACAGGCTGCCTGCAACAGGTCACTGTAAAAATCATTGGGAGAAGCCTATGTTCAGCAATGGACTTCCTTTAGCTGATGGATGGATACTACGGTTTCAATTATATACTAAGGTTGCAATATGTACTCTTAGATGGCCAACATTTAACAGTAGGGAGCCAAAGATCGAAAATCTACACCATAGACAAGTTCAGAATTGTCGATCTTAGGCGGCCCCTACACTAACAATTATATTGCGCGATATTACGAATTGTGCAACATTATTCACCGTATAGGGCCAATATTGAAGATTGCGCAATGATTTACAATTTGGATTGTACTGTATTGTATTGTATCAGCCCATATAGGTCCCACTAGAGAGCACGGGCCTCCTCTAAATCGAGAGTACGATTGAGATTTGGATTGTAGCGCCTTTAATTGTTAATGAAGGTCTAGGGCGGCCCCTAGACTTGTAAGTCGGCACTTACAAGTCATTACAAGAGAATAGTCTGTTTTCTACATTGGAACGTTACATTATATCTATTACAAATACAGATATAGATTAAGTTAGGGTACAAGTATATTGAAGGTCAACTTATACTGGTTTTTCCTTCTTCTCAGTGGAAAGACGTCCCCTGCAGGACAAAGATCTCTCGCAGAGACGGCCACACATCGCCATCCTCGTCCATCCGCACCTGAAAAGTTCGTATTTATAAAGCATACATGTAATGGAACTGTTTATTTCATATTGACATGCATTTTAAGTATTTTCTATATGAATGGCCTAAAATTATGATTACTTATTGATTAAGAGATTTAAGCGAATGTTACATATTGAAATAAAAAAGATTTCTTACGGACTTAATCGCGAATTTAATTTAATTTTGAATTTTTTTTTAACTTCCCGACGTTTCGATCACCTTATAGCTTTCGTGGTCACGGGAAGAACGAAAATAAAACGTAAAAATTAAATCAAATTCGCGAGAAACTCCGTAAGAATTCGTTTATATTTCAATTATTATTACTATTTCTTATTCTTGATTGACAAAAGGTATGAAACGAAAGTGGCATATCAGATAGAGCAAAGTGAAGATCCATAGTCCATGTCTCTTAAGAAATGCAGATGTGACGAGTATGTAATTATGTATATAAAATTGGATACAGAGAAATATATTTTGATTTATTCATTAACTAGCTAAATTATTAATGGCAGATTTTAAGAAACAATGTTAGACTGATGGGACTATTTTTCACGTTTTACATTATAATTGGTAAAATATTTTTTATTCCATCATTGATTAATGACACAGTGTTTTAAAACTGACGTCGGAAAATTGCGGACACGATCCTAAGGTGATTAATTAATGCCATTAATACTTAAACACATATTTATTTCGATAATTATATTCAAAATTAGTCACATTATTAAGTACGGAAGAAATAATGAAGTATGTATCCTGTATGGCACTATAGTGGACATTTTATGATGAGAGATCTCGCTAAAACAGGATATATAAATGCCAAGATAGAAGAGCAATTCAAATATATTTGTCAATTAATTTGCCAGTGCTAAGAAATTTCTTCACCTTCACTAATACATTGCAACCTGTTTCCTCTAGGAAAATAAATATTAAGCTGATCTGTTTTTAAAATGTAATTTGTCATAGTATCTTATTTTATTAGTTTTTATATTAAGATTGTATCCAGTTTTGTGAACCTTCATAAAAAAATCTATTGGTAAACTGAAAACATGTTATATGAGTTTGACAGCGTCCGTGGTGTAGTTGGTTAGACGCCGGCTGTGAAACGCGAGCCCGCGGGTTCGATCCCCGCACCGAGACAAATGTTTATGCAAACCACAAGTATTTGTTTCGGGTCTGGGTGTTTGTGATACCGAAAAGTCTCTCGTATTTCCTGATACCCACGACACAAGATTCGATCTTTGTGTGGGGTTAGGACTAGGTATGTGCGTGTTGGGTGTATTTATTTATTTAAGTATGAATCAGATGTTTGAAACAATGTTGTGATAAAAAAATTCAAGTTCGAGTGTTTTGAGTAAAGATAAATCTATTTAAAATATCATTTGAAATGTCGATTCAGACATTTGTATTTAAAATCTTCATAAAGATCTCGGACATATTAAAGTTAAATTTAAATTAATATTTTTATATTAAACGAATTGAAACAACATCAGTATCTTGGCTTACAGCAACAATCCACGACATTTCACAACAGTAATACTTCATAAAATGTCCTTATTGAAATATATAAAAGCATCATATTATATTGGAATTCATAGTACAAACAATATGGGCCATAAACATGCAATGCACAACCACATGTTGGCAGCGTTGCGAATATTGTGTCGGAAATAGTTCTCAGCCATAAGAAAGTTCTCAGAAAATAGACGAATTCTTTGATCCCCATCCGGTACCGCTTCCAAATCGATTAGCTTTCCTAGGAATAGGCCAGCGAGCTGTATTTCCAGATGCTATCATTGTGCAATTGCAGTTGTTTTTGTTTTTTATACTACCAAGCCCATATACGAATGTTTGGCTCGGCCCTCCTCTTTTTTTATTGCATAGGTCCGGCAAACGAGCAAACAGGTCACCTGATGGTAAGTGATCACTGCCGCCCATAAACATCCACAACGTTGGATCATGAATGTGTTGCCGGCCCAATTGGGAGGGGAGCGGGAAGGAAAAAGGATGGGAAGAGGAAAGGGGTACTGGGCATCCGGCAATCTCACTCACCGAATGAAATGCGACGACTGAGCTGTCGCTTTACGCCGATTTCCTGTGAGACATACTTGAGGGGGGTCATGTTTTTATTTATTACACTGGTATAGTACCATCTGATTTTGATATTAGGTATACATTTTCAATTGTAAAGAACTCTTACGTAGGTTTTCCTAAATTATCCTTATCTACTTCAAGGACCATTTAATGCATTTTTTAATAGTTTGAACATTGAATAATGCAATCTGAATTCGTTTTTCCATTGTTTTATCCTCAGCTAGTTCATATTCTATAAGGATTAAATAGGTACAAGTATCATCATCGTCATAACCATAAGGCATAGCAATAAGTAATAAAATGGCAGGAGATCTGACATAAATGAAAATATATTTTGTATTAACCAAAGTATTGTAGAATTTAAACATGTCGCTGGATGTCGCGACTTAAAAGTATGAATAAAACAGATTTTGATTGATAGTACATGGGTTAGTGTTCTCGTGGCGTTACTCCATGCCTTCCATCGATGATAACAGGTTTAATATCCTTGACATTATCTACAGGCATCCGATGGCCGTTGATTTTATATTTGTTATGTTTGTGTGATTGTAATCTTTTCCGTAATATCTACTTTAACTACTGGCGTCGTAAATATACTATTTAATGACGTGATTTTTATCATACCCGAAAAGCAAACTTGAAATATTCTGGATTTAAAATCCGAATCATTTTATGTTAAGGCTTTAGAGTATTTTTTATAATTCAACATATTTATCTGTGCTCTACGTATATTAATGGAAGCTATGTTAGAAGTCGGTCACTGAAATGTAGGTACTAACACCCTAGCCCATAATGTCATTGAATTCCTTAACAGTGGAACGTGTAAAGTTCGATCATGAATAAAAAGCAGAGGTTCAAACGAATTCAAATACACCCCACATCTATTAATGTCCATGGAACCAATATTCAAATAAGATAAAAAATAACATAAATCATTCAAACGTATTTGTAAATTGCTTTTCTTTCATTTCATATTCGTGACAAACAAACATTTCCCAGAATAATCCTTGATATTTTGTAAGTAGCAATGAATAGCTAAATTATCGTATTCACAAAGGTGAAAGATATTCGAATGCTTAATATGCCCCTAAAATAGATAATGAATGTTTCCACCCACACAGAGCAATGATTCAAATCATTCAACTAGCCCTGATCTATTCTCGAACGGTATTATGTCACCCTAATAATAGTTGGGAAATCCCAATTTTGTAATTGTGGGTAGTTAGTTTTTGGCTATCAACTCTACAGTTCGGTCTTTTCGCCAAGATTTTTTTCCAGACTTGGGAGTCAATCGACTATTTTTATCTGAAATTGTTTTGTAATGATTAGTTAATGTATTTTTATCAACCTTTTGGTACATGTTCATTTTATCAATTCGCTACCATTCAAAGATTGAGTCATGTTGATATTGGTAGTTGATGGAGCAGTTGTTATATATCTTCGTTTAGTTTAAAACGAAACCGGTTAATAAAAATGTATACCTATTACCTGGTGGCAAAAGGACCTTCATTTCAAGATTCAATATTAAAACAACAGTCCATACCAAGTATACTCAGTTATGATGAAGCGACAGTTTCACATTAAAATAGGTATTAATGTCAGTTATTTATTCAGCCTACCGCCGTCCACTGCTAGACGTAGGCCTTTCCAAGTATGCGCCAACCATCCCGATCTGGTACGATATATATTTAAATACCTAAATGTTCCTCTCAATAATATTCTGGTAAATTAAATATTGCATATTAAGCCACATGATTTCAATTAATAGAATCCTATAATTCATCTTAAAAAATGCATATTTTTACACGAACCTTAATAATAAATGAGCATACGGTAATAACGCAATTTTTCTTTCCAAATTCACATTAACGTATCGGCACAAAACTTAATTTCTTTAATTATTTTACCTACGCAAGTCACAAATAAAAAACTTCCTTATACTTCATTATATCGTTTAATAAATGAGTAATGTTTTAAATCGATCATGACGACGATCGTAAATAAATTATTTATAGACATATCAGTACGAGCCATATAACCAAGTACGAGTAATACAATCTTGGAACAACAAACACGTTTGTTTAACAGAGATCAACAGCCCGGAGATCAAGTCCAAATTGTTTTTTAATAATAAGCATAACGTTGTGAAGTGACGCAAAGTTGTTTTCACTTCGTTGAAGGTTAGGCCACTCGACAGTGCAAACACTGATAGCTGACTTGAACAATTTGTTTGCATTGTATATCCCTCTTATCCTTCGAGAGCTTTTACGATTAAGGCATCGTCATAAATTCTAGACTTGGGATTTTTATGGTTCGTCTCTTTTATGTAGTGTTTAACCAGTATGCATTCTTGAACTAATAAAGCATATAGACTTCATATTTCCCCAAAAAATAATTTGTAAACATACAAATTTAATGTTGTCTCTTTATCATTTCTGCTGATTATTATTTTAATAAATATAATATATATGTGCTTGGTGGCCTGTTGGTAAACGGACCAGACTCGGCTGACAACATGTTCACGGTGGTCTCAGGTTCAAATCCCAGGGCACACCTCTGACTTTCCGGAGTCATGTGTGTATAGATACTCAATCACCACGTACTTTAACGTCAAGGGAAAACATGGTGAGGAAACGTGCATACCGTAGCGATTTAAAAATGGTATTTAAGTCCGACAACCCGCACTAGGCCAGCGTGGTGGACTTAGGACTATATAGCCTAATCACTCTGAATCGTGCTCTCAATTGTAGAGGAGGCTCGTGCCCTGCAGTAGGACATATATGGGCTGATACAGTAATAAATATACGCAGTGAATTACTCTAGACATGGTTTATGTTCCAATATCGTCAACAACAGGAATATGGCATCCCAAAGATTTTGGCTGCTGTTTACTCCAAGTTTATTAGCAAATCTTATACCCAAACATACAAACTATTCTGCCTCAAGCGTTTACTAAGTTAATGTATGCACAGCTCATAAGTTTCGTGGCGCTTCTCTAAGGTCAGTTCACTCTCGAACTGAAAGATATTCGTTATCAATGTTTACTGTATTACAAAGTAACGAGTCAAACACATCCTATTTCCTTCATCCGGGCAAATATTCAGTTTGCGAATGTAATCTGCATGCCGATAACTTCTATTTAAACTGATGTTAAGGCCAGGCCACATTTGTGTAAAAAATAAAATTAATATACGTCACAAGAGTAACTAACAGATGCGTAACTCGTCAAATTCATTTTATACTCAATCCAATCCAATCCAATCCATCAGTTAAAGGAAGTCCACTGCTGAACATAGGCTTATAAACTCACCTACATATAAATTCGATATAACCCTATTTTGCGTCCTAAAGTCAATTATGTTCCGCATTCTGATAGACTAAAAATGAAAACCGAAGTCTTGATTAATCTTCGCATCCTACACACGCTGTCATTGAACCAATGAAGCAGTAAGATCGTCTAGTATTCATTTTATTAATTTAACAAAAACAAATAGTAACGTTGTTTTATGTCTTCTCTTATTCCTTAGAAGTCTGTTGTACGTCATGATTAAACACTGCTTATTGTCTCACACTTAAAATGGTTTCTTCAATCTACGAATTACAGGGTGTCTGGAAAATGTTTGCTGTCCAATAACTTTGCAAACGCAATTTTTCCGATGAGGAATAAAAACAGATTCATCACAAAAGAACCGGTAATATTCGCCGCTTTATAATATCAATCAATGTCATAACTCCGACTGTAGCTCACTAATAACAAGTATTATTTAAAAGTGCTTTTGAAGATCCGAAACGAACTGAAAATTAAAAGACCGCACAAACTGACAGCACGGTAATTGTATGTTTTTTTAAAAGTTAATACAATTATGCGATATATATACAATTTGAATTGCTCTTATGGCGTATGATATGTATGACATTAATTTAATTGTATTAAGTCAACCACGAAACAGCCTATAACTACATCTTTTTGTATAATTATAATTAAAATAAATTATCATAATCGATATAATCGTGGGTTTTCCCCGTTTTAAAACTATACTCAGCACCTAAGAACCTTCACTGCACCGCATTCTATACAACAATTTCACAATTAATAATAATAATTTCTAGTATGCTAAAGGTCACGATGTTTATTTTAAATATTTCTAATGAACAATAGAAATTTATAAAGAACTCGCATGACTGCAATACAATAGTTTTAAAAATTCAGAAATCAGACCATATAACGGTTGGAAACACATTTATCGTTTGCATGCTATTAACACCTCGTATTTAGTACATTATATTTAATTTTCATTTAAATTCTTGGAATCCGAGCGCAGTCACCAGCCATGAGCGTGTAATCAATAAGATATTTAGCTTCGCGATAATTGTGACTGTTCGATCTGCGCTAGGCTTGTGGGCTTCATTTTTATTTTTCTTTGCTGTAAGTTCAACTGCCTCTTCAAACTACTTGGTCTGGTCTTTGAAAACTTCGACCCGCGAGATTATCTCTTCATCTAAATTCAAAAGAGGTTTTGTTATGTTTCGCAAATCTTTTAACTAGTTCAGAAGCTTTGGGTTTTCTAGTTTCTAATAACATTTTGTTTTCTTTCATTTCTTTAAGAATCGAATCTTAGTGTTGTATTTTAGCAAGCTTATATTTGTTCCATCCAATCCATCATTGATCTTTCAACACATGTTCTGGTGCGGTAGACATACCTCAATGGTGTATGTCATTCAAACTTTGGTCTCATATGTAACGTCCTTTACAGGCGAAGCTCGCTCAAGTGGTCGAATGTTCGTGCACATAATATCTCCACATACTTGATGTTTGCTCGGAGCCAATTGCTTTCGCAAATATCATATTACCGTTCGCATATTAATATTTACAGAGTTACGTCTACAGGTTTAGTAGCATTCGATGCGTGGGCGTCCGCTAACAATTCAATATCAATTTTTCCATCCGCCTTTTTACGTAGTGCTACCAAATTAATTATTGACATTTTGTCGCTTCTTTTCGTATAAATTTCGTTCGTGAAGCCAAGTATTTGCGGTTTAAAATACTCGCAAGTATTATGCACTGTTGTAAGATTTTTCGACGTAACGTCTTCTCACGTACTTATAATACCAATAAAATCTTTCGACAAAAGTAAATCTCCGCGTCGAATTAAAGGTGTTAATTCAATTCACTCCATTCTGGAACACGAAAACGTGGCCCGAATAAAAATCGTTTATGCAAATGTGAGTCCACAACATAAAAAAAAAAATGTTTTAAATATTTCTTTAACGCACATAGAAATGTTGAGTTAGTAGATATAAAGCCTATTGAAGACGACAATAACGCAGATGAATATATTCATGAATATATTTCAAAATACATTGAGATCGGCAGCCATTGGAATTCGGATCAATAATGCGATAACATTTGACTAGCGAGCCAACTACACTTTCAAATCACTTAGTTTGGTCATAACTATAGTAATTTCAATGGAAAATAAAATATAGCACGCGGATATTTATAGGTGTATCGACATAAAACACCCATAGCGAAACAATAGGAAGCGAGTTGTTGTGGCGAGTACAGTGGGTGCACCGCGCATGCGCCACTAGGGAGAAAGCGACCTGCAGCCCTGCTGGTCATTCACCCCGCTCTAAATTCGGCCAAGGTCTGCCGGCGAGACATTAGTTCCCGGCCCATCTGCTGCCACTGGAAATGGCTTATTAACTGGAAAGTAATTACCAAACATAAATTACACACAATTTGTACAGTTCAACACCTTCACGGTTCACTATATTGATTTATGTTTTCTTTTATGTGATTTCGTTTTCTTCCGCGCGACGCTCACGGTTGTGAACCGAGTTTCGAGCATGCCGTTTAAATATTTTTATAAACAGATTTACGAGTGTTTTCTCCTTCCTCCCATCTGGCAGATGTGGGCCTATTTATAAATCGACCGTTCACGGAGGAACAAAGTTTAAGTTTGAACTTTATCGCCAGCCGGGAAAAGTAATAAAACGCACTGCGAGCGATTCGAACGTCGAACTTCCATTTAAATTCGGCCAAGGTCCCAACGCGTGCAATGACCTTTCGACTCGCGGTGAAAAAAACCGAGCGGCCGAGATGCTCCCAGTACGAAACCCAAGTCTGAACTTTGTAAAAAGAATGCCGGATCCAATTATGATTGCGTGTTGGCGCATTCCGGCGCCGGCTGCAATAAAAGGTCCAAATACAACATCAAAACTAAAAGGAACGGCGTCGGGGAGTCCATCGAACCGCGTCTAAATCCAGCCAAGGTCTCAGCCAGCTGAAGGGCGCCTCGCCCGACCGCCTTTGTACCGCTGGTCGTTTACACCGCGCACCGATAACAAAGGGTTGGTTAATGTACCTACGGCACTCGCCACTGACTCACGTGTGCCCGTGATTGTGTAAAAAGCACGCCTACCTATGTATAATTAATAAACAAAGCGCTTTCATAAAACATACGGCAATGCAGAAAGCAACATGTCCCCGGACCCGACGTATATCATTAGGGACCACCCGACGAGCGACGCGAATTGTAAAGACGGCCAAAACAAACCTAAAACATCTTATACACGGCATTAATAAACAGTCCAACACCAACGTAAATTAAACCCGCAGCTTAAGAAAAATAAAGGAAAGTAAAAGAATATCACATGCACGAGTATATAAAGCGCGTATTTATACACGGAGTAGTCTAGACGTGGTTTTGCTTCACTGATCTGAGATGCGCCGTAGTGCTTGCGGTGAGACTCCTGCTGCGTTCCCATTGCGGCGAACGTACTTGAAAAAATCATTTATAATGCTTCTTTTTATAAACCCAAGTCATTTGATCGGTTGACGGGTTATAAATAATCGAACCCGACCTAGCGCGAACAGTTTATCTGAGTACGAAAACAACAAAATGTTTCATATAGTTATTGCTGATATGTCCGTATCGGCTCGACGTAAACATGTGTCCAGCGCGCAAACAACAAAATATTATAAATAACATATTTACATAACAATCGGCGAGGCGCAACAACCTGCCGCAAGCTGGATTCACTTGATAAGCTTTTTTGGGTTAAACGCACGGTTCGGTGCGCGCAGCCCCGACGCGCACGTTCCTTTAATGACCTACATCGCTCCCCCAGTGTTTTAGGGTTTACAGTAGAGTGCCTATGGTCCTGACCTGCCGCAATTGAAGTGCGCTTACGTATTGCGCACTAAAATAGCCGGGAGTGGAGTCAGCTGCGAGTCCCCGCAGCCGCTTGGCGCGACCACTTCCGCGTCGCTCCTTGCCGCCGCCCCCTTACTTTATTTCACTTAACACCACGTTGCTTCATTTTTTACAACATTATGTAGAATCGTAATTATGTTAATTAAGTATAAATTAACTTTATTATACTCTCGATGGTCTCTCACGTTTTTCACGTAACTGTTGGTATTATATTTCAACTAATAAATAAACAAAAATACTGTCTACGCATTTTCCGTGTTGAGTCTTTTATTAATTTATTTGGAGAAATTAATATTAAAGCAATATATATGCAAACAAAACACCGAGTATTATAGCCAGTTCTGTGGAAGTTATTTTAATTAACGATGATACTTCTTGAACATAATAATTACTTATAATGAAAACTTATAATGAATTAATAAAGATGTATTGTAAGGAAAAACACAGGTCTAGTGTCACTATCTCGTATACATTGTAAAAAACGTGAACAACACGAGGAATGAAACACAATCGATAGAATTCTTTACCGTGTTGTGGGCGCATAAAATTAGAGCGAGCGAGTCGGAGCGGCAACCAAATTTTTTTTACCATCGTTGGTGGCACGGAACTGCAGCACGCGTGTTGCATCTATTATCGATTGGCATCAACCAATGCATAGCATTGTCCACACTAGCATCGATTCGTGCGCGTCTCTGTCGCCCCCGTGCTTCTATTTTTACCGCTTCATTGCCTACTCCCCTCGCTGCCTGCTTCCTGCCTTTTATTAAACTATCTGTATGTTAATTAACAACGGCCTCGCCGCACAGGCCGGCTCTGTTTATTTTTCTATTAGCTTGTTCCTACGGAACGTTCGCCGTTTAAGGTTCTGCGTTCGAGGTCTGTTTGCGACGCTCGCAGCTCGCTGCAGCTGTATTCAGCCGGAGTTTATTTTCATTCCCGCGAGCTTATCTCGCAACTTGTCATAATGTCTCATGCTTCCTTTTATTTTTTCGACCTTCAACTACTTTTAATTAGACTCTGCGCAGTGGAGCCGAGGCTCGAGCGTCGTGCGCGCCTTGTCTAGCCCAGGCTGCGGCACTATGTGCATCTCTGTCTGCAGGGGCATCTGGTATACATAAACCTGCATGTGTTTACGTTACGTCTACGTGTCTTCCCCGTGTGTTCTATGTGTGTTTGCATGCCTGTGTGCGTGGTGCAGGGGTGCGCACGTATGTGTGTCCGCCAGCGTGGCGTTTCGTGTACAGCTGTTGTGGGTTTATGACGCCGCGCCGCCATCGACTTCACTAAATTTATGCTTCCTCATGGCCCAGGCTTATATTTCATACGGAGCATAGTTACACATTAAGCTCATGACACGACATCGCTTAATATTCTAATCAGGACTCAGGTTAAACAAGATATATATATTCTAAAAACATTGTTTAATAAAATATTATGCTTATAACGTAGTTTTCAATTCGAATGTATGTATACACATGTGGTACGCGGCGCGTTCAAGATTCAAAATGGCTACGCAGTCAGATGACTTTGTCGTCGAAATTATTTGTTCTTTCGTTCTCATTGTAAGAAAATAATGATATCATTATTCACGGCTCTTTTGTCACGCTTCGGAAAGCGTGTACCGGTGCGAATAAGATTCCTTGGTAACCCGCCTCATACTCGTGCTTACTTCAGCCAGCACAATAGTCAAACAGCTGGCGAGAGGTCAACGACTCCAGGGCGCTAGTGCAAATTGTAAACTTACACATTGGGAAAGCAAAAAATAACACCCATTTTGTTGATCCGCAACTCGCAGGCGCGCTCCGTCAACATTCTCAGAATGTTTGGGACTTTCAAAAAGCCGAATGTTGCGTGTATTTTTGTATTAGTTTATCCTTGTATCGACATTATCCAAACGCAGCTTTGTGGCATATATTATTTTTATCGTGTTTTTTATTTAAGAAACGGCTCGCTCATACCATTTGCTGAAGACGCTTTATTTACATAACCAAACATTGAACTCGGCAACTGACCTTACTTACTAGCGGGCGTAACATCGGTGGTATTGAACGCTCTTATGTTGTAAGTGACGTCACCGTCCAAAAACCCTCGGGGTCGTTGCTCGGGCCCTACCTGCATTTTTTGTTGCAACCCCTATGACGGTATTGGAATCCACAGGGGACAATGTGTGTCTCATATCCATCAGAGTTATTCCTTATTTTGTAACTCTTCCGATAAGATTTTTTGTCTATTTATTCGATTTTTTGGTATGTCGATTAGTGCGGCGACCATTCTGCATGTTTATGGGTTGAGAATTTAAATGCGCTTTTCATAAAAAACATGTCGACTTTATCTATTCAAATAATGCAATCACCACGTTAATATGTTTATTTATAAATAAGTCCTACATATTTTTTTTTTTTATTTAATTAATTGATTGTACATATTCAAACGCATTGGATTAATTAAACCGTATAAAGTAATAAGACAACAACCTGTATAATTTTGAACAACGAATAATTTTTAATAGTAAATGGCTGGAAATAAATAATAAAACTCAAGTATAATGTGAATATTATGAATCAGAGTTGACGCGGAAAGGAAGTCCTTAATATGGCTAAATATAAAAATATATTGTAAACATTGGTAAACAAGTGCGAACAACAACGCATAAAGTACTTGTAATTTGCCAAAATAAACGCTTGTGATACGACAGCGTGCCATAAAAAACGCTTTTTTCCAAAAATATTTAAACAGACCTCGTTAAATTTTTATAGACTTTCATGTGCGCAGAAAAGTGTTATTTTTGTTTACGGCCGGTTCCATTGTAGCGATATCAACCGCGCCAAAAAATATGAGCACCAAGTACCAACATAACAAAAGTTACGTACACCGGATGCGATCAGTGCGGATTGGCACAAGAGGCTTCCCGTTGCGCAAGTCGGTCTCACAGGTCGGCGATCCCGCACAATTGGGCCGCCCAAAAATGTGTCAAGTTGAACCCGGGTCGTTAACCCTGACTGTGTTTACGTTTACCTCTTTCGCGACCGCATTACGATGTGCCGCGGTGGAAGACGCTCCGTTTATTTTTTCTGAGAACGATGTTGTAACTTAACCCTACAAGTTCTTCTACCTATTATTAAACTTGGGATTAGCGCAGCATGATTTATAATGCCCGCAAAAAAAACATTTTCCGACTAAGAGCTTAGAGGCTGTCAGATTAATCATTTGTAATTTAACCATAGGTATTATACTTTCGACACACATCTAGTTCTATACAAAAATGTATTTTCACCCGAAAAAGTCATACAAAATTATTGCCCTATCTGTAAAATCGTACACAAATCCTACCGGTTCATAAACAATGTAAACTGACCTGAATTGTTAGCTCAATGTCAATAAGTCTAATAGACAGAAAATATGTCTGAATTATATAATATTATATTATTTCCTTAAGGAACAGTATGCCCCGAGGGAAATGGAAGCAAAACACAACATCCCTAATATTAAACAGTATGAATAGACACAACTATTATACTGTTTCCATTCGTTTATTTTATTTTTGACAGTTCACGCCTATAAAGTACGACATTACAGTAGAACAATATTTTGAAATAAAAGTAGATACTTTCTTGACGGGTAACGCCCACTTAGAGTTGTGCCATTCGTAACGAATGACCACAGATAACAAAAACGATTTTGAATAGAATCAATCAATCGGAATCATTTGAAATAAAATTACATTAAAATGCTAATGAAAACAGTTAAACGTAATATAGTACCCAATATTAGGATCGAATGTATTTGCTGCAAATTAATTAATATGAATAAAGGTATACGTATTGAAGTGACTTTTAATAAGAGTTTAATTTAAAATAATTACAATGATTACAACGAAAATAAATGTTTAGTACCTACTTGTAATAAACAGTTAAACCATGTTGGAATTCATAGTACTTTAAGGATTAAATAATTAAAACAACTAAAAGGTAATTTGTTAATATTTTTACTTATAAACAATCGTCTGTTTCGTCGGAATCGGCGTCGTCGTCACTCGTATCCCCAGTAACACTAATTATTAATGAGTGCATGGGTAAGTTGTCAAATGCGACATCGCGATCCCAATCAGACATTATTTCTTTCTTCGTCTTATCTACGACACTCGCCCAGTTATGAGGCGTCACATTTTCACACGCATTTTTAAGCAACTCCAGCATTTTGTTTGCGGTGAAAGGAGGAGTTGTATTTATTCTCGCAGCATATCCTTTCACTTGCGCCCATATTAGCTCTATGGCATTATACTGGCAATGATATATGATAATGGTTATGATAATGATAATCAAGTAACTTAAATATCCCTGAAGTTTTATAAAACAATGCATGGAGCAAAAAATAAAATATGTATTAAATCGATTAAAACTTGTTCAAAAATAAAATCGTTTGTTATAAAAAATTGATTCGATAACGCATCAGGCCATCACTATTTGATTCAGTACTCGATGTGTCAAAAATAAAATAAACGAATGGAAACAGTATATATCTAAGTAATCGTTATCAATTTTTGTGGCACATTTATCTGACATTTACGGAGCCGAAAAAGGTCCCAGTTTATTATGTATTTATGACATAGTTAAATAAAGCGTATTTCGTCTTATCACACTTGTTACCATTTCAAATGTTGGAGCGGACGATTATTATTCACAGCTCGTTCTCTTCGAGTATAAAAGAAATAATTGTAATGGTGTCTACGCGAGAAATACATAATTCATAGAGATCTTTTGAAAAATAATATGGTCGGCGGCGCGGGCGCATTACAATTGTAGATTAAACTCACGGCGCGTACCCTACAATTGGTATTGCCAGTAAAAAAGAAAGTGTTGCCAGATTTTAAAATAAGTCTTTGAGATTACTATTGTGGGAATGCTTTATTAGCATAAGGATCTGTGTGAAACTGCGTTGCAATTTTATTACCGGATTTTAACTCACGGGTAAAAAATATTAATAAAATGTATAAAATCATAATGCATGAAAAATTAGTAATTAAAATGTTATTTATTAATTTGTGGTTTAATGATAATACGACACCATACACCGTACACAATAGTGCCGATTTTTTACAGAGTACTCAAAAAATATAACAGCGTTTACATTTTAGTCATGTAAAAAACTAAAATAATTCCACAAAAAAAAATACCGCAGTATATGTATAACTTCGCGTATATTTCTCATGATTTAAATATTAAATTAATATTTTACGTTTTAATTATTCATTTGACTGGTAATAAAAAGAAATACCGGATTGTTTTCGAAGCCGAGACGTGTCAGGTCATTCACATGTTTATTCAGAAGCTGTGTAATGAATGGTTTATTTTACAAACATGACGTGGAAGTTATTATGTCGGCACGCGTATTGCACCTGCGAAACCAACCTAATATTGATATTGTAGCATTACCTGGCATTTGCAACATATAAAAAAAGTTCACAAAAACTTGTTGTCGCCTTTTTTCTTATTTGTCAAGTTTTTATACCGAATGGGACTGAAATCCAAGGAACTTTATTTCTGTACCCAGACAATTGTTTCTTTATGAAGGTTCTCCATTAAAAACTGGTCTCAGTGTATTTCGTCATCTACACAAATAATCACCAAGGTAATGACATGTTAAATAAATAAAACATTTTTACCTAACTTTTTGTAATATGACAGTTTTAATAAACAACACACATAACAAACAAATGTAAGTAACCTATCTACATATATTGTTAGATCCTATATACATAAACTCACGCCTGTGTCCCACTGGGGTAGGCAAAGTATATAGCGCCAAGTGGAACGGTCCACACATCTTTCGCTTCATCAACTGTCATTAATCTCTTCATGCACGCTCGTCGGTTGCGAGTAAATGATTAGGATTTCAAGAATAGCCGAGACAATACTCATAATCTGTTTTAAAGGGAGTGTTAGTAGTTAATAATTATGTTTCTATCTTCGATTTGATTATGTGAGCAGTAATACTATAGGTAAAGCCCAAAAGCCAAAATATGTTTATGAGAATGTCGTTTTCCTGTAACAGTCTATATTAATCCATCCAGACTTTTTAATGCTTAAATATTATTACAACAAAATCGTAGATCAATGACAAAAACAAGCCATCTCAATTTTTTTCTATTTCGCTAAAATTAAAGTGCAGTTCATAATTTGCAAACGCCATGTGTTACTTTTTTTATTACTCTTACCAGGGTATATACAAATCTATGGCAAGTTTCTAAAGAAATTCGTCATTTGTTAGAAATTTGGGTGAATTTCTTACGGTTGCAGAGATGTTGCATGTGGGGAATCCCATCGAGCAGTCGGCAGTAAAAAAAAATGTTGTGAGTTTTATTTCATCCGCCGCACACCATTGATCGTACGTGACTTTACATACAAATAAGACATATAATTTATATAATTGTATTATCTCTAACGCTATTATGTACTAAGCTGTGTCGCCACGTTGGTCTACACCAGTGCTTCTCAAAGTTGACGATAACGCTCCCTTGCGCAATTAAAGGTTTATCTTAAAGAAATTGGGTAATTCAGGAAATTCAGGTGACCAACGTAGGACAGATTTAACGGAAATAAACTTTGGGTGTTTTTAAATCGCAAATATTATTATCTATTTTATGTTCTTGTCTTTCTTTACAAAATTAGGTATATTCTCAATATGTTATAGGCAAGTAACAGATGGTAATGCGATTTTTTTTTTAAATATTGAACGCACTAGTTTTCATTACCATCACAACGTGGTAGTAAATTAAATTAGTTTGAGAACCTTAGGGTCTAGGCTAAGTTCTAGTATCGTTGATTTTAAATAATATCCTCTTGGTTTTGAATTCCAATTCGGGTAATTTACAACGTATTAGGAACACATGCATATTTTAATAAATTTTGACTTAAAACAACGCCCTACAGCTAAGCTCAATAAATATTGTTATTTTTTATCAAACTTCACGTCAAACAACACGCTAAAGCTTTTTTAAGCTCAATGATTATTATTATTCTATTCGAAATTGTTGCTTCCCATGTAAAAGTGATAATATCCTGATCTTCTTTAGGTGTGGGATAATTGTAAAAGTTCCTCTACTTGAAGAAAGTAACAATCGTCACCTCTTTCGTGCTAAAATTGTAAAACACAAAAGGATTACGTACACCCGCTGACGAGAATAAACAAAAAATATCCGGTTATTCCAGCTTACTTACGTCCGGTCAAAACCGGTTTACAATTTGAACATACCGACTATATTAGAGGAACTTAACGTGTTTTAATCAGTTCATCTATTGATTTTATTTTGGCACACAAAAGTAATAAAAAAATAACCAAAACTCCAGAACATTCGAGAATAAAAATTATTATTACAGTTAGAATAACAAGTGGATTGTAGTTACTATTAATTTCCCAAGCCTTCTAACAAACGTCTTAATAATATTTCCAAGACAGAATCAAAATATCTTATGTTGTAACAGGAATTCACCGCGACCTGTTTTCTGTATAACTTGACTTTCATGTTTAACGACGATTTAAATATCTCCGCACATAAAATCCTGACTTAATGTCTCATAAAACTAAACACTTGAATAAATAAAAACGCCATGTACGACCATATCTTTCACATTACTCGGTGTCGCTTTGTTTCTTTGAAATAATAACCGGGGGCTGTGATGTCGGGCCAGCTGCCTATAAATCTAACGCGCCACAGCATCATTCAAATAATGTCGACAATACTTCAATTATTTGATCCTCGCCATGTTATGTCTATTTCCTATTATACCCCATTGTGGATACTTCCTTTGGTGACACAAAAGTGTTTGACCCATTTTATTCGGATTCTTATGGTTTTTTTTCTGAGTTTACCAAAAGACCCGTGTTTGCATAAGTAGACACCATTGTCAAACTATTTTATTTATAGACGAAGCAGCGAACTTATTTTCAGTTTTATAACACAACCTCATACGTGTATTTTGTGTTGAAACTTCAAAGGCGAGTTTGTTTTTCATGTCAGTGCTGTAGGTGGTAAACTTTGAGAAAAATCCCGATGAAATGTGTAAAAATATCTTGTGAAAACACGTCCACTGCGGTAGTTTGTTACGCGGAGACGCTCTCAGATCCGAGCAGTAAGACCTCTCAATTACCATCCGAACCATTTAGTCTAAAAGTTTCCTTCCCTCGGTGGCGCGGTCGCCGCTTTGAAAAGAGCAAAATGAGACGCCACGGAATCGGCAAAGTTTACCTGAAAAACGATGCACTTTCACACTTTTAAGACAGCGATCTCCCAGATATGTGAAGCGACGTGGGAATGAGTCAAGTTTTACGCTCTCCGACTCAAAATGGCCATCCTCCTCAATCCGACTCATCTTATCGAAAAATACATCTAAACTGTAATTATTAACGCTCAATTTCGATTGGTGCATGAAACAAGATCAATGCGCCTGAGGCATCGCGCAAAAAACTAATCTAAAATGCGATACGGCCTCCATACAGAGAATAACAAAACAACAAAGCTTATGCAACATCCTGCTGTAGGTAGGTACCTAGTGCGCGCAGCGAGTCGGGGGAGGGTTGGATACATCAGGAGCTCGCGTTTTGTGCGCCGTGGCCTTGGTTTTTTGGTCTGGCCTCGAACGCGGCAGGTGATTGGGTTACATAAACTTAGGCCGTCCCTACTTCCTGTTGGCGCGCTGTGCAGTTGTCGAAGGATTCTCAGAAAAACACAAATTCGCAGGCCGACCCCATTGTTTTGCTCCTATTGCTTCGTGTTACCAGTTTTACACCTTAGGCTGAGTATACAACACCCTCGTAAACTAAAATAACTTTGTCAAGAGTTATATAATTTAATTAACAAATTAACTCAATAAAATTCAACAATTATTTTTATAACATTGTTAATATACCATATGTAATTCACCACAAACGGAAAATAAATTTGTGTGGCTACGTCTCTGTGAATTCCTATCATTAATTAAAATGTCATTAAAATTGTTGTAGAGGCAGTAAAGCATAGTTTAATTACAAAGATTCCATTAGAGCGGCGAAATAAAAACTCGGTGTAATAGGCACACAGCCTTACGGGCGGAATGGAGAACAGCATGAAACAGGTTTGGTCGCACGCGAGCCAGCTCCAACGAAGGGACATGCAACGAATAAAAAGAAACCTATATGCAGCTCTAGGAAACGCTGACCTTGGACGCAAGAGGCGAGGCACCTGGCGTTTTTTTGCCCTTCGAATAAATTGCGAACTTATTTGATAACTCTTCCAAGTGATTTCATTTGGGTTTTCGTTTTGGTTCGGTGTATCCTTTCGTGATGTAATAGAGCGGTAACTTTGAAACGTTTTTCGAGGGAACAATGCGTGCGGATGATTAAGATGACGTATTGGAGTGGTGGAACTCCTTGTATGTGGGTGAGAGCTCGCGCTGAGTGGGTGTAGAAGTGTCGTGGTCGCGGCCTGCTCGTAAGAGGCCTGAGCGACAGCAAACGTACGCGCGACGATATGTCGGTCGTGGTGTCGGTTGCGCAACCGGTGTCGAGCCATGAGGAAAGTGAATGCAGCATTTCGAGGTCGCGTAGAAAGTTGCCTTCGTGACTGCTCTGCTTGGAGCGGCCGCCTCGCCTCGCCGCGCCGCCGCCTCGACCGACTCGTCCCGTGCTCACGTTACCATTTTACTTCGATTGATTCATTCCGTGAATGATTTTTACTACATTTCACAGCCGCCGGTGATATAACGCTGCGGAAATCGATTTGTATAAATAAATCGTCACGCGATGTCTTCGTTCCAATTTGCGACGAATGGATCTTATAATTTCCGACACAGTATATTTACAGCTAAAAAACTCAAAAATAGTCCGAAACCCATTAAAATATTGCATAATAAGGTATTCAACCCGAGACCTCTGTCCGATGTAATATTAAAGAATTCCAAAGAGTTTTGCACAAAAAGTTACACGTGCCGACCGGCTCAATCGCTGCGGGCCATTGAAATTTTGGCCGTGGCCCGGCGGCCCGACTTGCATATAATAGGACATCAATTCAACCTGGTCTCACTGAATTAAAGAGAAGAAAAGCTTTTAGGTTTCATCAGTTCCCATTAGATTCCTTTTGAATGTTCACAGCGCCGACTTTGCGTTATTCTTTCCTTCGTGTTCAATCGAAATAGGAAATTATATTTAAACTTACAAGCCATTCAGTTCTATACACGTAAAATTTATTTTTGACCGATATTGTCAATGTATTGTGTTGAAATGTTTATGTACCACGATTTTGCGATGACTTTGGTCGTGGTTTTGGAGGACGCTGGCGTGCAAATATTCAGTTTGGATTTATCTCAATTCCTGTCCACTGTATCTACTTGTGCTCCGAGCGAGCTCTGCGTCGCATACAAAGTAGCTTCACAATAACGTCCAATAAGTTACTATAAAAAGCAGTCTTAATACTTACGGCTTTAAGCCTCTGCCAGCTTGCAAAAAATACATATGCTACGATTGTGCTGTCATTATAAAATATCCTAAATATTTCGACAACGTTCTAATTTTAATTAAGTATATTTTGTTTATTTTGAAAAATAACAAAACTTGCTTTCCCAAATACGTAATTACCAGAAATTGAATAATACGAAAACATCACGTATAATAATATCCCTGAAATGTGTACCCGGAGTAACCCTCGACAGAAGAAAATGTATATGCCATTATTATCCACTTCCTTCCTTTTTTCCTTCAAAATACTAGGTGATAATGCTGATTACCGTTATAACGCTGAAAGCACTAGCTATTTACATAAACAAGGAAAAACTGACAAATCTAATAACATTATCATGATGGTCTGTTTACGAGGTTTTGTATGCTCAGCGTATCTCAGTAAATATTCGCAGTAGAAAAAGTTTTATTATTTCCTGCACTAAGTGTCCATGTGTATCGCAGTCGCCGCCACATATTTGCATATGAAAAGAGACACCGTCAATGTTTTGATTTTTGTATTGTGTTTGTACTGAGATCAAAGTACTTCTTGTGCCATGGAACTCCTTTCAAATGCAGAAGTTTCCGTGTAAAGAAAATTTGTATATATTGTAAGAATTTTAAGACTGCAAATTGCCATTTTAGCGTCGTTTTTGTATTATTTTATACTAACATTTGTAACATTACAAAATCAACTAACCTTAAACTCAATTCATAAAGGAGCAAAACATTTATAATCTCATTAATTGAACGCTCCACAGACGGCGTAATTTTAATGCATTTTAAAGCGTCCAAGTTCAAGTGGTATGAAGATCCAGGAAGCGGTTGTTATCTGTCGGGTCTCACATCAAGTGTCCCTTATCTCCCCACATGTTTGATCAGGTGCCTTAGACTTCGTACATGGTAACGTAAGCCAAGTACCGACGTTCAAGGTCTCGGCATCTGGCCGTGAAAACCCTATCCTGTTTCGACCGTATCGAATTTTGTTTTTAAGGGGTAAAATGTTGCGTCTAAATATAGCTTCAACGGTAAATTTTGCTTTTTTGTTTTTGTTGATGCTTTAATAGTTATCGGGACATAAAAGAAAAATGGAACGGAATCCCAGTTACATTGTCATACGTAGTTCTATCCTTTGATAGAAGACGAGCTAAATTCAGCATTCATATATCCCACATATGGTCCGATTGATTTACAAATTACTAGAATATTCCCACCGTAAATTAACCTTGCTATCGTACCCAGTACCAGTAGTATACGTACCCAGTACGTACCCAGTAGTATAGACTCCAGACTTCGCATCCTGTAATTAGACGAGACGGTGAATCAGAACTTCAGAAGCTTAATATTTACTCGGATTAAGTGTTGACGTTATTATTAATTAGGTTAGGTACACTTTGGCTAGGGACATTTTTTCATCTTTGATATACAAAGTTATACTAGCTTGCTTGTTTATTTTCTATAACTTTACGTTTCCCTCAACATGTAATTATGTTTTATCATAAATAAGTAAAATCAGTTAAAGCGACACAATGGCGTCTTTAAAACATAGTGATCTAATCGCAAAGGAATTTTAATGTAGAACGCGACAAAGTAATTTTTAATAGATTTAAAATATTTATCTTTTCACATGCTTGTATGTCATTACTTATAGGTGGTGGGAAAAGGTGTATTTTTACTTAATGCGAAGATAACAGATAGCCGCGACTCCGTGTTGACAGAATGACCACGGAGAACTTTCTCGAAAATGTTCATTTTATTATCAATTTTGAAATACAACTAAACGAAATAAATAATGACTACTTCAACTACATTGAGGTAATTATGGGAAAACAAATTCTTGAACCAAAAGTAATTAGAGAATGTGATTTTGAATTCCATAATTAGATCCAATATTTCAATTAATTCGAACTCGATTACAAATTGTAGATATACAAACAATAATTTAATACCGCGCAGTCTTCATTAATTAGTGCCTTCTTTGGCGGTTTTTTCAGTCTATTGTATGCTCATATTTTTTATCAACAGAAGTTTCTTTGAGAGCATTCATTCTGAATGCAATGCGGAATTAATGATGCTTTTTGTTCGATACATATTTATTGGCGCTTTGTATTCCGAAGGAGAATAAAATTAAAAGGGATCGTGATCGTACTGGGCGGTAAAACTGTGGGCGTTACTGAGATAAGGGAAAAATCCGGTTGTACGAACGTGTAGGAATAACAACTTCGAAGAGATTTACCGCTTTTAAAATCTACAAGTATATTGAAAACGAATGATCGGTTAACCAATTCACGCGCACACAATGTAACCAGTTTGATCGAACCACGTGTGATATCGTGATCCAGCAGAATTATATTAACCGCAGTAACTTCGTGAATGGCTGGTGTGATATTGATTTCTATATCATCATTGCCTTGAGCCTTTTCTCTATATTTGAGGTCAGACGTGAATGATTTTCTTTATGATCCTCTAATTTCAGCTATTGAACCGTTTTTTTCTATAGCTAGTGCATGATTTAAGTTTTCATTGTAAGCTTTATTGTCCTCTGTTAAATCAGTTTTTATATCTTAGCAGCGTCACTTACTATAATGAAAACTGTTAAACATTAAAATCACATATCATAACACCCCTTTAAGTATTAATCGCTACCAACTGCCAGCGATTTCACCCATATGGTAAAAATCAATGTAAAATGTCTGGTTAATCTCTTCAATATGTGCTAAAAGATTTTGCGTTAATAAAGTAAATAAAAAACGGGGAGGCCAGAATTTATATTTTTTTGTATTCGTAAGAAGGATATGATTCGATTCGCCAAATTTATTTTCTGTGCAAACATTTGCATACAGCTCGCATGCTCTCATATTTTTTGGTTAGCCTCGGTGCTTATATTGACTGTCAATACGTTAAGTAAATAATGAAACTGCCGGGTTTTGCAGTAGCCTTACCTATAAATGATTAGTGTTCTGTTTGGTCTCACAGCGGAACTAAAAACAAAAAGATCTATTATCACGGATCCGCGAACGTAGCTTCATAATTACGCCATAGACTTAACAAAAACGTGAATTCACTTCCCATGACTGGTATGGTTTATAGGTTTCATTTATTTATTGTTAGTTTTTGCAAGCGAAATGCCGATTACAAAATTTACTATGTGAGAAATGATTATTTTTTTCCTAGTAAAGTAATTTTTTGTAAGCTTTCAGTTTGTTGAACGAGTTTTTGTGATACTACTGACGTAAACTCAAGTTCGAGGCAGCGACAGTATTTGATTGCAAGTCGCCAATTCTCTCCCCCTTACCCCTAAGTCATCCTTAAGGTTTCAGTTCCATTTTTTCCACTTGCCTGCAGCAACTGAAATTTGTGACTTTAGTCACACTTATTGTTCTAATGAAATAAATAGTGCCTACATTTACTCCCTTTGAGTTGCTTGGTGGACTAAAGCGCAATCAACTTCATCGGTTAGGTACATTTTTCTAGTAGAATTAGCAACAATATTGTTTTTGTTGAGTCATTGTACTAAGCAACAAAAACTAAATCACAGAGCGCTAAAAATAAACTAAAATTGGCAATTTTAACTAATTCAACCAAAAAAAGCCTCACAAATTTATTACAAACTGGAGCAAACATTATATAAACCAGTTGTAATATAAAATCGCCTGTGTCGATGACATTAAATAATGCCATTATCATTCCAATGACATTACAAACACAAGGTCTCTAAAATTCTGCCCCAATATTTAGGTTTGTGTGCTGCATAAGTTGGTCATGTTTGCGCAAAGTAATGAAGTTCACTTCTACCAGTAAACTTATAGACTACCTTTTGTTGTAATAAATCAACTTTTCAATCATAAAACGGATGAGTGAACAGTAAAACAAGATTGGATTTTAAATTGGACTTCTACTACTTTAATGATGTTAATTTACGTAACTATTCTCTTTGATTCGTTTTTAAATTAATATTATTTTTTTGGGCATGAACTTAAAATAAAAGACACTATAACATTCTGGAAAACGTCTAACGAACATAACTTTGACTCGATAGTTTCTTATGGCTTCCAACGTTTATGTCTGCGGTTGTAGACACTTGATACCTTAAAGAGACCATCCGTATGAGGAACAAGTTTTCGACAAACGAACCACTGAGTCAAACCATCAAAATACATGTAAACAACATTCCATGCAGTTTTTTGCCACCTCTCCGTTCTTAAACATTTGAATAAATATTTTACCCACTAATGTCCTTTACGTCTCGAAATGACGCAATACGACGTGACACGAAATCTAAACAACTATTAAATTCATCGCACAAATGATGTGTTGTTCAAAATAAATTGTATTATAATTTTTGCAACAACGCGAGTGCATCTAATTTTATTCGGACGTCTAGTTGCAAAAACACGTCGTCGAGAGTTCCTGATTCTGCGAAATAATTTGAAACGTAATGCTATATAGATTAGGTACAGACAGTCAAAAGGAAGGCTCGGCTCCCACCACCCGTGGCCTTGATCAGTCGCACAGACCTTGAACGCTCGGGCGAGACCGCGGCGGCAACGTGCTCGCGCGCAGGGGCACAGCACTGCGAGCGTTCACTAAACTTTGCCATTACGTCACTTTATATTTCGGCGTGTTTAGATGAATAGCCTCGGAGCAAAGTTCTATGATCGAAATATTGACTTGCTTATAATTTTATTACATAGCATGCCGTGTTGTCTTTTTTGGTTGTGACGTATTTGACAGGCCAGGGACTCGTTATAGATGCATCCATAATCCGATGCATCGTTAGATCATTGCCTCGACGTGCTAAAACACATTACTCACACGGGTCCGTCACGTGTCACAAGTTCTCACCCACTCATTTGGTACTTATCCGACAAACACAAACATTGCGTTGTCACACCTTACTCTGTTTAACTCGCACATCACATTAGCCTGCATACTGCCACGTACATGGTACAGTGGAGCTCAAACGTGAAATTATGGCAATATTAGCTTTTCAAAGTTTACGCATTAAATACATTATAAATCAGCATTGTTGGGCATAACAATTTATATAAAAATCGACAGCCGTAGCAGCGGACACGAGAGCTAAGTTAGGTGGACGCAACAATAAAAGACCTTGACAATCACAGGCCGGTGATTTGATATAATTATGAAATATTTTATGTTCCCAATTTATGTACGCGTATTATAAATATAAATCCGTATTTTATGAGCTATATAATTAGGTATGGAACAGGTTTGACTTGGAGATTCTTAGATTATAATATATGAGTGACGATGAAGGAACATTTTCCAAAGTATAAATTGAATCGCGAACATTCTCTACGAGGTGTAGCGAATTCGCAAACAGGTTTCGACCTGGAAATGGCTGTGTTGTGTTTGCAGATGCATTTGTATTCAAAGATACTTCGGTGAATTCATTAACAGCAACGCTATGATGTCTAACTAATCGATTAGATTCCGATACTCTTACAAAAAATGCACGAAACCCGGATTCGTTTTTTCTCTTCCTTGTGTATGAAGAATGAAAATATCTCGATGCGCTGTGTAGCCGCGTGATTTATTGCCTGCAGGATAATGCAGCCGAGTAAACAAGATGAAATAAAAAAACACAAAATATATTGAAGTCCAATAAATTACGATACGATACTTATAGACAGACAAGTATGCCAGATATCTACGTTATTATTTATGTGCGGTTATCATTTTATTTGTGCGCCGCCAATGTCACCGAGTTGTTGAGAGGGCAACGGACGCAGTATCTCTAACACACACAAACACACACATCCATACATAATCACACCACGCACACATTCACACACAATTATAACAACAATACTATACATTATACATTTATTGATCATTTTTCTTTCATATGCATACTTAGTAAGCGGATTATGCGGCGAATAATAAACACCTGATGAAAAAAACGTGTTTAATGAATTCATTGCCCTTGCTCGCTATCTGAACAATCACGATCAGCCACAATAGTATTGATATCTATTCACTAGTTATGATTAATGTAAAAAATAACCGCTAAAATCAGATAACTCGAAACTTGAATACCATGAGTTCCGTCTGTCTGGCCAATGTTACTCTGACTAAATTTTGTGACCGATAAGTATTGTTTAGTATGCAATTTGTACGGATTTACAACTTAAATAATCAATTCGACTGCATCTTCTAACTGTACCGATCCCTTTCAAATCGGTCGGTTAATAAAAAGCCACAAATAAAGATAAACCTTAACTGTCACCTGCCACGGTTTTTTTTCGATTCTGAGTTAGTAAAAAAAGAAGGCATAAGTCACGAATTAATCGTTTTAAAATCGTCGATAGAACCACGTGCCGCGGTGGACCGAGACCGTATTCGGCCGGTGGTGTGCGTTTACGCAACTACACCTTGGTTTTTTTATTTACTCATTATAATCATTGATGCTGTGAATGGACTATGTATATTTAAATATGAACACTAATTTATAGCATTTTAATGCTTGACACATTGCGGTTTGGGCCTCTTCCATGCGTACGCGAATTGCTAAATGTGTTGCATTACTAATTTCAAAAGTTACACCACTATACTCGTTTTCATTCAAGACAACCTTAATTACATATAATATTTTCACAATTGTATAAAACCAAGGCGAAAACAAAGGTGGGTGGTTCAACAATAATTAACGTAATTGTAAATTTTATGGCCGTAAACTTGGCCACCGAACGAGGAAAAGATACTGTAAAGTGTAAACCATGGTTGCACAAGATGATCGAGAATGTTCCACACCTGTGCAAGTGGGTATGACGGGTTTTTGTGACTCGTGACTCAGATTGACAATGACGAGCGCAATATGCTAATGAACGCAAACTTCAAAAACCTTTGATTTTTTACAGGGTTTCTCGTCAATAACCTCGCGAGTCGCGAACATAGTTACAACTTGTATGAAGTTCAAACTTGTATGATTGGCTATTGTTAGGTAACGCTTCGTGGTAACACGATGGAGTATTTTTCCGGTTATGACTAAGTCAACACAGTAGTTTATTAAGTAATCATAGTACATTTACCGGAACTATATGAGACGAGTCGATGATATGTCCTAATACAAGGGTTATGTATTCAAAATGATCTCATATTTAACCAAAAAATGAAATAGTGTTGCAACAACTTGTTACTTTAGAAGATAGAATTGAAAAAATAAAATATAGCACAAAACATCGAACATGTTTAATTATTAACTTGTTCACACATGTACGTGTTAAAATTCAAGATTTCCTCGATAGGTACCGTGCTGGGAAATTCATCTAAAATATTACCTTCGCAACATGACACCAGCGATGATTCATATCTCGGATGTCGCCTTTTAATTTACAAATCCTCTGACTGGCGTGATTTACAAGCAAGGATATACTTGTTGAGATACTTTTTACAACAAATAAGAAAATAGTTTCGACGACCAGCAATTCGTATCAATTTTAAATAAATATCAACTGGAGCCTAATTTCAATCAACAGTAAATCGCCTATTTGCAATTTTATTATTCACGTACTTTACGTAGGTCGTTGAAATCTTCCTCCTTTATAATTGAATGTATGTCGTGCATACGTTACAAGTATTAGTTGATTAATAATTCATTATTTCAAGGAAACATCTTTGAGATATAAGTACTAAATCAAGATTAAAGATCATCAAGATTCTTATCGTTACAATAACTCGCGTACCTTTCAAAAGTAATCGATTCCGAGATGAACCTTCAAATTGTTATTTCGTAACCGCACGATTTGGGAGTAGTTATTCGATTTGGACTTGTTTGTGCCCCGGTTTTTATTTTGGTACTACCGTTATATTGATCTCAGTTGCGCTTCAAACTTCAGTGTTTTAATATTCACCATACTTATTTTATGTCGGAACAATAAAAAATAACAGTAGTGTTGCGGATATTTCATGAATTTCAATTAGTAGACTAGATTCCGATGTCATGAATTTGCATTTCGTCAACACAATAATTTACATGTTTAGTCAGAATAAAAATATTTGCAACGTTGCCGTAACTCGTGCTAAGTTCACATTTGTTTGTGCTAGTTGAGTTTCCGTCATTCCTGGCTTAAGAACTACATCTATTATTATATAAATGTCTCGAAAATTCCTTTTGCGCTCTTGTGCATGCAATTTATTTTGAGACATAACTGTTGAAACAATCTCATTCACACAGCAGTCATAAAACTGTTTCTAGGTAAAGGCGAGCATAAGTAAATGTTTCGTAATACATTAGCTTTTTCTGCTCTACATGTTTTACGAAATACCGTGTCTAATAATTCATGTCGTATTTAGGAGGTCTATGCTCTTAGACTTGTATTCATATTTTGGTTTTATTTGGCAACGCGACATTTTAAGAATGTATGATTTGCATTTATGGGATTAAGTGTTGATAAATCGGTTCCATTAAAATGCCGCTAAAGATAATCTTTCTTCTTAAATTCCGGATAATGCTTGCATCAGACAGAGTTTCTAACTTCCATTAGATCTTTATGGAAGTCGTTTTAGATTTAAATTTCGTTTATCTTCATGTTCGTGCGCAGCGTTATCTCGAACAATGTTGGATTCCGCCTTTCTTCCTAGTTTCTTCAGTTTACATTCAATAGGAACTTTAACATCGTCTTTATACTCACTTGCATTCTTCTGTAACACTTCCAATGAAACTGTGGATGATCAAATAATTAGGTAATGTTATTTCGATTTGAAACTCATGTCTGTCACAGGCCGCTATTACATGTGCAATGTCCAATTGTATTATTCATATAGCAAAAGCAATTTATCGAGAGACAATGGTTACAAAATAATTACGTTCATTAATTAATGTTATATTCACAGCACCGAACAATAATGTGAACGTAAATTGAAATGAGATTTTCACCTTGTCGAGTACAGGGACAGGATATAGTAAATTAATTTAAATTGTATTTCGTGATCATGTAAGGACTTGTATAATTGCGGTTTACTCGAAGAAAATCCTTAGGTACAACATTATATGTAGGGAACACTATAACTATAAATTGGTTTTAAATTGACTAATACAAGTATTAGAATACTGAAAATTATAGATGCCATTTTTATTTCAATACTTATTTCGTCTTTCTTTTTATATACATATAATTTTGCAAACATCACTTGATTACGACGTACTTTCAAACCAGCTCTCTAATTATATCAGCGTGTTCACCAATTAAACTCATAACCTCTTTAAGGTAATAATTGCTCTTCTAATTTTCTACATTAATCTTTTCACATCTATAAATATCCACTTACTTATAATATTGAATAAATAAGTATATCTTACACATTCAGCAATTTTTAGTATCACCAAAGTTTAAAAAATCGTGAATTGAGGCATTATCATCCGTACTGTCAATCTCGTCACAACCGATTTCATAATTCCGACACATCCGGATCCATGTTTATTTATTTTGGTTGTGGCGATAAAGTTTTGTCACGTTTGTTGTTGACCCGGCGGCTGAGAGATCACGAGATTGGTATTAAGAGCCTAATCACTCTTGTCGCATGTACGTGCGCACTTTTACAAGTACTGGCTGACAAACTCGGTACTATACTACTTTTGAGACAGTCTTGCAGAGCTTTACGGGTTTTTATAAAATATTTTGATAAACCAGAAGTTTAAAGTAAAATTTTGGATTATGGGATATATCATTTCAAACACATGAAATATAAAATATTGGTTCTATTTTTTTACTGTAATACAAGAAGGATGATAAAACAAAGTCTTCACAGACCTTGGTATTAAACATCTACCGTATAAACATCTACTATAATAACGTCGGTCAATAAAATATGATTTTATATATAATTGTCGTGGCATTTCTCAGTTTCTCATTTTATCTCCATTTAACGTCGTTAAACTGTTATTGAGACGAATATCAAGTGAACTGCGACCTCCGTGGATAGTCTTATTTGTTGCTATTGAAATACATTTGTTTATTAAGAAGTACTTGTGTGTACATATACTTAATTTTGTTTTAAAAAACATTTTGTACCAATCACGTCCTTGGTGGCGGAATTACCGGAATAATTGTCGTCAAGTCACAAAGTGGTGAAAATCAAATCTTAAGGTGTTGTTCGAGAATTAATCTCGCTTTAACTTGATTGTATACAGATCTTTAGTTAATGGTGATTAAATATCCTAAATTAGTTGAATACCTCCAAAGTCTGGTCTATGTTCCCAACAATGGCTGTTCAACGCCGCATTAATATCAATTTGGTGTGTAATAAATTCTCATTTCTATAATGCACAACACAGCATATATAACGTTGCAATCTCAATAATTGTCATGACGTCCGTTTAAATTGTGAGTACATCTGACATTGCGCTCCATATTTCAAATTATCGTTGTTTGATGCTTGTTTACAACAGGATCAGGCGTAGCCGACGTGATTTTCTCTTAATTACCAGGCTCCCTTACCCTTATTAACTCATACGAGATGATAATACTGTTTGAAGTTGCTTGTGTTTGCCCATTCGCTCCTGTAGAAATCGCAGCGTAATTACAAACCGTTATTTCTTGTTCTGTGCCACCATAATTTTGAATCTCGTCGACAAGTGTAAAATTGCTACGTATATCAAAAACGAATGCTGAAATGAAAACAATGTTTATGGATGTAACAATGTTTATAGTTATTCTTGGCAGTTAATTTAATTAGAATTTCCCTTTACATATTCTCAGCGTTGGTTTTGATAAAAATGCGCATGAAGCTTGTATAACATTGTTGCTCTGTAAACTAAACCCGTAACCTTTGCGGACAGATAATCTATCAGCACATACATATATCTAAAACCCACATTTCAATGCATAGCGTAACTTCCATTCTAGTTACGGTGAACAAAGAATGACACTTCGTGAAGTTTTAACTGCGTTGCCTTAAGCGTTTGCTCACCTGGCTCTGCTATAAATGTCCTAGCGCAACTTGCTACCATTATTATTCGAGCTAGACCGTCCTAGTGACTTGCAATTATTATAAAAAGGAACTTATAGCTAACTATTTTAATGATCAATTGGAAGATTGTCTATTCTTGTAATAATTGGATTATTAACCCTTGTATTTACGTTTTAATTGTTGTTGTTACATTGTTAAACGATGCTGGTTGACTCAAAATTGACAATTTTAATATGATTCTATGATTTTAGTGGATTCTTAAGCACCTTGATACATGGGTAAATATGATAACAATAGCGTTTAAAAGCTATTATTCTATTCATGTTACCAAACATAAAATTCCTGAAAAGAGTAAACTTGTGGCTTAACGGCAGCAATCAAGTTTTTTTAATTGAAAGCCCACACAAGTGGACCATAATTAAGCTCGGGACTGTTACAATCGTGTCTCCTGTAACTAAACACATCTGCAAAATTAATACATTTATATACAACACCTAACTCGATAAACTTCTGCCTGTCTATAACTGGCGTATATCTCACGTACACCATCACAGAACTCGTTTGTTGCCACTTTACACGCACTTTATGACAACCACCTTGCACTGTTCATTACGTTATTAAAGCAATTATTATTTTTTGTTTGGAAATGTACCTACGTACACTATTTTATCTACATCGGGGCTTGGAGCTTCTACCGTTTGCTTCTAGTTATCTATAAGGTTTCTTTAAGATCCTACAACATTTATAAAAAAATAATTTAATAAACTAAGCGAAACTGTTGAAAATGTGATTCGCGAACCAATTACTGGTTTTGCTTGAGACTATAGATAGACAACACGCTTAAAAATACATTGAAGATCATTATCAAGATCAACTTTGTTTGAACCACATATCTTTTCCTTATCCTAACTTGGAACCAGAAAAATCTATTGTGTAATTTTTATCGTCGGATTAGTCCGATCACGGTCTCCTCATTTACAGCAATTACTGGATCTCTAAAATCCAAACGTGAGAAGAAATGTGTTAATGGATAACGTAAACACAACGATTTGGAGTATTAACATAGTGTCATCAACTCCTGACTAACAACTTACCGTTAGTCACTCTTTACCTTTGGTCTGACTTTGAAGGTGTGATGATGGCTGTGCGTCATATTTAACTTTTAAAACTTGCTACAATTAAAATTCAAGGTTATTGTTTTACTACTGCACGTTTGTAATCAAAAACCTTACTTGATTGATAATTAAGTTGCACAAAAATGTTGCCCAGAGTTCATATTTTAAGATTTTTAATGTAACGGAGAGCATCAAGGTTTGCAAATGGCAACATTATTATTGACAACATGCGTGCCTCCAAGTCCCTACATTATATTTCCTATTGATTGTAATCCAAATTAATAGCAAATCGCAATGGCGAGCCTTATAACAAAATAGTCAGATACTTAGCAGTGAACCTTAACATTCTTCATTAGTTTTGAAATAAAGCAAAACAAGACACAAACTCTGGTAAATTTCCTATTTGCTTCGTTTACTACATCATATATCAGTAGGATCAGGTAAATAAGAGATTAGTTTTAGTTCATTCAATTGATTTATCGTGTTTGTGTTATGTTGAGTATTAATTTTGCGTCGTGTGTTGCCATGATAGTGGTATAATTGAGTTTGAACACAAACATCTGTTTTATCTACAGCGTCTTGTTTGCCAATGTGTGTGTGTCTGTGTGTGCAATAGACGACCTAACTGAATCTATTTATAAATTCTATACAGGTGCTAGGGGCGACGCAGGTGTCGCATTGTCGCCTGCATTGTATGAACTTTGCATAAAAACACAGTTTTGCGCGGGCGAGCATTCCGCTATAAAACGTTTGATAAAAACGAACCGCTATTTCTACTAGTTATTGATAACAATGAAATATATCCGGCGGCAGAGTCCACTTCAACATACCTATAAGTATAGGAGTGTCCCTTTTATCTTACATCAATGGTGAGCAAACATCAGCATGTATAAAACTCACAACAAACTAGATCTTAATTCTTGGATTAACAGCTATGGAATGACAGATTAGTTTTTTGCTATCAGTCTTAAAATGTTTCAGAATATAACAAAAAGTTCAATTCAAAATCAGAGATATAATTACTGTTTGCCAATCTAATCGTGTTGCCACTCACAATCCCGCAGCTGCCTTGCAATCATCGATTTCCCAAAAAGGACTCGGTTGTTATGATTGTGATCCAACGGTATCGTGTAAACTCTTTGTCATCGCCTACACTTGATCGTCAGCCTTCACATTAATTGTACTTCCTGTCAATTGTCAATCTCCAACTGTTATGTTAAAGCTTTATTGTTTTAGCATTGAATCATCGGTCACAAGATTTGGATTTTATGTTCGGGAAACGTTTAAACAATAGAATACTCGTACGTTCAGCAGTACCGCTACGCGACTCAGTCATTACTGCTTCCACTAATAGAATATAATTTGATCTGAGGTTGGATTGCGTTTTTTTGCCGTTCGCAAATTTTCGTATCTAATGCTAAATCTACAGGCTGCGTAAAAAACTACATTAAGTAACTAAATCGAATCACGTAGAGATGATTGGTATCTGCGATAGTAACATTTGCGCCATTATAATTTTTGCTGTTGTGAATTGTGCTGTGGTTTTTGTTTCAATGAAAATATGTCGTGTGTACGTGTTGCGAATACATGGTGATACAAATTGGTCGCTAATGGTGTTGCAACGTTCTAATCAGTTTTGCATCACCATTTCTAATCGTTGAAGTGTTCTTCTGTCTATCTCTGATAATAATAAATGAAAGAGAATGCAAAATGGAATTGCAAACGATCGGCATAGTGGCAACGCACGCAAACATGTTTATCAGATGGTAGCGATGTGCCCGAGATAGCGCGTTGTAAGTGGACCAAGGGCAGCGGACTAAGATAACGCAAGGTTGTCGCAGTATGCAATTGGTACAGAGATTGTCGATTCTACAACCCTGAATACTCTGTGTGATGAATTCTACGAAATTATCAAAGGACATTTTTCAAATCTCTAGTCATGATGAATCACAAATTAGAAAACTGGTACGAAAGATCATTAGGGCTGTGCTGTCCAATATAAATGAAATGATTGTAATGAAAAAATGAATTTTTTTTTATAGACTCTTGAATTAGCCAGGTAATTCTAAACGTAGAATGTGTTATGAATGCCAGTTTACTCTAATTAAATAATATATAAATTCTAAGACATTGATATATTATTTGCTAGTAGATAAATAAAATGCTGCATTATAATTTGTCTTCATCAATTTCTTAAAACGTCGTAAAGTACAAACTAACTTCACGTGAACGATGTGCTTCAAACTTGTGACATGTAAAGAAACTTATTTCATTACAATTTTCGGGCAACTTTTTACTGATTATATTACGTTACAAAAAAGTTATTAATGAATCATAATAGATTAAATGTAAACTTTAGCTCCATCAAACAAGGATCCTGCAAACATACATATTTTACCAAGTGAATAAATTTAAATGATTTAACGTTTAAAATAATTACTTATTTTCATATTTTTATCTAGTCATTTAGTGTAAATAAAAACGATACCCGTTTTGCGTCGACCAATTAAAATGATGAATCCATATGTTTTAATTACACGCCGTGTTAGAGACGACATTTAGCTTTATAAATATTTATAAAGCACAATTAACAAAAAGTTCACAGGTCATGCATCGTTATGAATATGTAGGATAAAGGTATACGAACTCTACGGCTGCGACTGAGAAACAAACTTATAGTGTAATTATTATTTTGATTTATGATAAACAAAAAGATTTTACGGATACACAAAAAAAGACAAATAAATGTAAACAAGGCCGTTTGATAACCGAATGCATATTTTCAACGGTATTGATAATAAAAATTATCATGACCTCGGAAAAGATGCGGAAGACATCGCTCCAACAATACGGTGCCATTTTAAAGTGTCTCTCGACGCGGTGGAGGCACGTACAGACGACGGACTCGCATTTTTTGTCGCTTGAATAATTTCGGTAAATATGTCGCGGTTAGTGCTTCAAGGTTGACCTCGCAGATAAGGCTCGATAATTTAGGACATAACTCCGTTCGTGTGCATTTAAGGATATTTTTAAAATACTACACCGCGTTCGGAACTGTCGAACTTGCAATATACAACTTGATCTTTGTAAAGTTACTGTATTAAGGCTGGATACATTTATTAAGCTGGATGTTAGTCCATAAATAAGTGTCGAGGCCAAAGCAGCGCCCGCCAGAAATAGCGTCGAGATGGAGTGTGCTTGATAGAATAATGCGTCCTCGACAGCCTTGCCCCCATTGCGTGGCCCAGTTACCGGCGCAGCGTCCTGAGCAGGATGCGCTTTCAAATCACGAGCTCTCCATCCCGATGTAAACAACCTACTTCAACCGAGTGGCGAATACCAATGATTCATGAAATCAGAGACACGTGCCGCTAGTTCTAATAGTGGCGTTGTTGACCTGTTTATAATGATGAGATGACGTCTGCCGCATCCCTGCGGAGTGGGCTCGTTATCTTGGTGTTGGGTAATGTGACGCACGCGGCGCTGAGCGCATGGGAGCAGCGAGCGGTGGGCAGCGAGCACAGAGCATGGAGCACGGCCGGTGTGCACGGCCGATGCACGCATCACTCCGCTGAGTCAGATGAGCGCGCCATGCGAGCGATCGGGTCAAGGCTGCGCCGGCGACGGAAAACGCCCGGCCTCCGACCGCTCTTACTCGCTTACACAAGTTCACTATCACACGCTTACACTCTGGAATTCAAAACATATTTGAAAAAAATAGCTTGTAATGAACAAGGATAATAATGGAATAAGTTGAATAACTGAAGTCGTAGTAATGCTTGTAAATACTTCTCGGCGTAGACATCGCACCTATAGGCTAGAAACGTGCAGAAAAACATACACACGGCTACGTGCGTAATTGCAAGCAATTTATTAATCTCGGTGATCGGTCCACTACCCATGACCCATTTCCAGCGCCCCTCCCGATGCTCCTCCCGACGCCCGCACTACGCCAATTGACGAGATTTATGTATTTAATTTGCTCCTGAAATCCATTTAGATTTGGTTTTCACTTACATTGCTTTCATAGTATGTGTGTAAAAATAGCTTAATGCGAGCCTATTTAAGAGATTAATTTCAGTTGTCTGCAAAAATATGATTCTTCTAACACAAAGCAATGAATTACTCCCAACTTATACGCAAAGGTAAGATTATTTAAAAATGATTCGTTACACGATTCAAACGTTGAGTTTATCAGACGGCTGCATAGAAACAGACCGATGTAATTACGCCAAACAAAAAGTGGTGTTATCCGTGAAGCTTAGTGGCCGTCACACCGCATTCGTATCCACTCGGATTCTATATAATGGCATTTTAGATTTAAATGTTTCGCAGCGGAATGTATTTACGTGTTGCAACGTTACGTAACCGAGTGTCGACTCTGCAAACAGTGGTTATCGCGACGCCAAGGCCGCGTCGGTGCCTAGTGGCAACTGCCAGGACAACCAGAGCTGTTAATGATTAGTTCATGAGGCGATGCCGTCATAGCGTACTGTATTCCGTACAAACATCGTGTGCATTCCACAGATAAAGTTTAATGTCGATTTTGTTGTCTCAGTGTCAGAGCAATAAACTACGATGCACTTGAGCCATGCGTTTTAAACATACCTGTTTTTAAATATTAACTGAACTAAAAGGCGGGACAGGCCACAGGGATACTTCACAACACTTCACAACAAATCTATAGGAATTATTCTTGATGAATGGGTACCTGTGTTCCGTAAATAATTTCTGCATGACTGTATAATGGCCGCTATAACTTACATTATTTTTATTCGCATATTTCATAAAATTACAGAAATATATCAGAATTAAAATATATATTCTTTGGTAGATACAAGTTCATAATTACCATATTCTTCTTTATTCTGAACCGCTGCGTCGCGTCGTTTCCTTCTTGTTTCAACACAATTTTTATAGGTCTATAAAACCTCATTTGCATAGGTATTGTTTATGAATTATTTTAATATTGAGTTCTTGATTAACAATAAAGTATTTTAAACTTGTAACAGCCTCGGTTTGTAGTGCGTTCATTATGTGAGAGCAACAGAAACGGTGAAGGAAAACATCGTGAGGAAACCTGCATACCGTAGCGATTTTAAAAAAAAAAATCTACGGTGTGTAAGTCCGCCAACCCGCACTAGGCCAGCGTGGTGGATTATTATTATATTATTATGGCCTAACCACTCTCAATCGTACTCTCGATTGTAGAGGAGGCCCGTGCCCTGCAGTGGGTCGTATATGGGCTGATACAATACAATACAATACAATACAAACAGAATCTTCTAAAATCTAAATGCTCATAAACTAATAAACCTGCTATTGAAGTTGAACTGTTGGAGATTGCAATAATTTAGAGCGGTCTTAAAGCAAGCACGTAATGAAGGAGCGTCATCTTGAACAATTTGTGCTTGGCATTCCATTTGTTGTGATAAACCTAATTATACACCATACACAATTATGCCTGAATAATAAATAAAAAGGAGCATATAATGTAGACTTGCTTTTAATTATTATCATAAATATCGTATAAATACAAATTACTCCACTAATTAAATGAGTAAAAAGTGTTATTGCGTTTTTAAAACGTTAGACGATAGAGAACGAACAACAAATTCAAGTTGAAGTTAACGACACGTCTATAACAACGAGTATAAAATCAATGATTTACAATCTCGGAAACATATTAAATCTTAGTTTACAACCACTGTAAGCACATATTCTTAAAGCAAAAGACTTACGAAGATAAATGTGAAGGGGCTCGCTTCCGGCAAACTGTTGGAATTTGATGTATTCGTGTACACAGCCCGCCGGGCTATTAATCTATTTTCGGATAATATTTTAGCGTATGACGGATATAATGACAACGTATCGTGAAACGGCATTGTTGTCGGCGAGACATATTTGGCCTAGACAGACGTAGGCCATTAAATAACAGTAATCAGAAATTGACAACATTTTTGTGCTGACATTTTTAAAAGGGCAAATAAAGTCACTGAAACATAAATAAACTATCAAGAAGTTTTCTATAGTCAATAAAACATACATAGCTTGCGTGAAGTTTAATTAAAAGAAGCGCAAATAGCAACAGCATGTAACTACAACTATAATTTATATAAGAAACATGTACACACGACGTTTACGTTTCAAAGATACGTTAAACCCCAGGTGCACTAAAACTACTATAACGAGCAAAGTTATAATGCCTAAGTTAGTGTTTAACCGCGCCACCATAATTATTTATCAAGACCTTCGTGTTAGAAGAGGCCCGAGCGACACGAACCAAGGATAAAACAGGGACGGAAGAGTATTATAGGCAGCTGTAATTAAGGCGATAGTGCGGTTGAAATGTCAAGACTTAATGTGCAATATAAAAATGCCGGTAAAAAGTCGACACGTGTGCTGCGGACGTGTGTTGAGCCTTTACAAGTTGCATGGGAAAGGTTACGGTACAAAAACTTATTCGATTGTACTGTGTTATGCCAAGTCTTAGGAGTAAACGCATAAAATTTATTGTGTTTTTTAATTCATCTGGAACTAAACTACAGAACTTGAAACGCATTCCCATTATATTCAGAATGGGTGAAAGAAAATATGCGGTATTATATAGCGTAATAAATAATAAAACAACAAGCAAAAAGACGTACATGTATACCATTTCTCCCTATTTCAACGGAAACTAGACTTTATTATAAGGTATATCGCTATTTTGTTTTTAACCGTAAACTTAGTTCTACGGCGATCTTTCACCTGCTCCCCTTGAACTTTACTACCAATATAAAGTAAGAAATCAATATATTTTCACGATATTTAAAAAGTTTAAATCCATTTCGCAAGTGAAATAAATAACGTTAACTCATTTTAAAATTGAGTGAATCTCACGACTTGCAAAATGATTTACAAGACTTGATTAAAGGTCGGAACCTCAGCTCAGCCCAAGCACTCGGTTGACTACGCTATTGTGGTTGTGTTCGTAATTAAAAGTCAAAAGGTTTCGCCGTCGGGCCTTGTTTATGATCGCCGGTAATTACAAGACTCTTATTCATTCGCACCACTGAACAATTCGCGTTCAACATCACACCAACTCTGAACAACAATAGTACTACAGACGGCTGCGGATCGTAACGATCGCTTCGAAATGGCGCGTGTGCCATAGAAAATATCTCGAATGTAGGAAATATCAAGAAAATAGTTTTATGCAATGCAATGCGGCAGTAAAACCCGCTCGTTATTGCTCGAACCATACGAATGGGAGAAGTTAAAACAAGTGCACTTATTGGCGTCGGCCGTGCGACCACGCTGCGTTATTCCTAGCTGGAACAATAGGCCTGGCTGTAATGCGGCCGTCCGTGTTGCCGTCCACCGATCATTGCTGCGAGTTACGACGCTATAAATACTTCAGGACGTGCCCGTGACCCGTCCTGCCGCCAACCACGCCACGCCGCTCCAACCCTCGCCGACACCATAGCGCCAAACACTATTACAATACTTTTTCTTCTGGTTTCACCGCCTTTATTGAACCACATTAAGTGTCCCTAATGTATTTCTCCGTACGTGACTTTAAATACAATCGTTCTATACGGCGCGATTTTATTACGTTTGCTCTTAAAATAATGCCGTGCGAGTTTGGTAAACAAGTTGTTAACGACAGTCACATTGAACTCGGTTCGGGTTAAATTGGTTTTACAGACGATAAATCACCTTATTGATACGACCTTAGTGTAAATTTCCGTTTTATTCGTCGGGAGGGTGCCCCAGCAAGGTATCCTGCAATCGCGTGAATTGAGATATCCGAGCGGGCAGAGCCCCGAGTCCCGAGTAGACGAGGCCTTGGCGGTTGTCCAGCGCAACTGGGGCAAGCACTCGTAGGTGTCTAACGCTAAACCGTTTGTTGGCAATCGCCTTAATAGCTTATCGCTATAATATGGGCTTCTCTACACATATAAATTACAATTGAATTACTAATACGGGTGGACGAGCGTACGAACCGTTCGTTCGGTAAAAACAAACTCGTAGGAATTCTGATCCGCGTTTGAAATGTAACATCAAAGCGAAGGACTTTATTAGCTATCTCATTTCGGCACCCGTTCTTTCCACCTTCTCATTGTAGATTTGTGACTGATCGAATAAACATTGGGATGATAAAATATGATGTATCGGTTATTATATTTGTTATAAGATGCAAGTACAATAGAGTAATAAAGCTTGTTGAAAGGTACATGCAGACCTTCAATCCACCTTCCCATGTTATTGCTTATTGGTGCTTATTGGCCATGACCGTGACTCGCAATTAGATGTAATTACCTTCAATTTGTGCAGCTACCAATGTTATTCGCGGTGGTCTGGCTCGATGTCTAACCCGCAGTATGCAATTACTTTACCTTTGCAAATTGAGCCAAGATTAGAGCGCCACTGTATTCGTATTTTATTCCGAGTTAGACATGTTACTCGTTATAATATTGTTATATAACCTTGTGGATTAATGAATGTGGATTTTCATATGCTAACGTTACATCTGGGAACCGAATGTCCGACCCAAATAATAACAACGGTCTCATGCTGATTAAAACGTGCAAATTATTACATTCGCACATGTTGCTTTGTTTAAAATAAACGAGTTATTTTTTCTAATTACAAATTTGGCAAGGAAGCTGGAGCCGACGCAGGCTGTCAATCTGTTCCTATTATATCTCGCAACTCGTGCTTTTTGGCAAATTCCACTTCGGAGAGGAGTCAACGTTTGCTCTGACAGCCGACACGGCTCATGTCGCTGAAATAAATTGCTTTACTATATATTTAAAAAGCAAAAAACGTGTTTTTCATTTAATTGTTACGCTGTAGTCATGAAAAATGGCTTTCTACGCTCGGTCAACTACAAAATCTAATGTATTTTTTAATTATCTATTTAAAACATGTTTCTGTGGTAGAACACTTACGTGACACACGCCCTGGAGAATATTCAAGTGCTCATATTCTATTTAAATATTTTACCGGAATGACGTTCTTAATAATATTCAGGTACACCGTCACATTTTATCTTGACGTTTTATGAGCGTGTCATAAGTGCTTAATTGCACTGGTAATGTTTTGCTATGCATTACAAATATAACCACGTTGCGCGTTCTATTCAATTTGGCTATTTCACAAGTGCGAAAGAAAGTGGGTCTCCGCAATTGCTGCGAAATTTAGAAAGTTGCAGTGTCCTAGCAACAGAGTTACCCTGATTCCACTCGACGGTTGTGTCATCGCACCTAATATTAGCCGGCAGTGGCGCTCGCAGCGAGGACAATGCGTTACGCAAGGTGGCATGCACCCGCCGTGCCATGCCATCAGCACTCGCCTCACGCGCGCCGAACAACGGTCGCCGCGACGATGCCACGATGCATCGACGCTTCTATGACCTAATTGCAGTTTGATTCTCATACACTCATACCTGCTGCTTACAGTTATCATTTCAAAAATACAGCCTAATACTGAAAAATATCGAAAACAGTAAAAAAATAAGACATCAGTCGCTTAAATCTAATCATATACAATCCTTGTGTCGTGAGTTCGAGAAACAATTAAAAACTTTTCGGGCCTATAACACCCAGACTTCACGAAACTTAAATGTACAAACTATGGTCTCCATGCCCTCTAGTTTCACAACCAGTGTCTTGACTAACTACACTGCGGCGAACTATTTTGAAGTTGCTCTGATTGCATACCGATAATCTAAGTTTTCTACGTTTTAAACCAGCTAACCGCCATCGCGCCAAAGTTTAAGCTAACTCCCCCAAACTTAAAGCGAAACGCGGGGAGGTTGAGCATTAGCTTTGGCTTTGACTTTGACTATTTGCCGCCATCAGAGCGTTCATGAACGCATCGAAGCCCGCACGAGGCGTCCCTCCACACTTCGACGCTTGGCCGACCAATTGGAAGGTTGGACGATCTCATCTAGTCTAGTTTTCGATTTTCAAATTGATGCAACACTTTTTTTATAAATTGCCACTGCGGGCGCAGACCTCGTGTCTAAGAAGGTTAAGGATCTATTACGATTATTTTAATGCGGGTTAGTAGCTACTATGCAAGTATTGTCTTATTACTAGGATTATGGCAAATAAACGTAAAATAAAACACAAAGAAATTCATAATATTTAGTGTTGTCGAAAGGTTCCTGTAGTCAATATTTTAAATGCAATAAAAAGTTTATACCAAATTGATTAGTACAGAAAGTAAAGCACGCAGCGGCAGCTTTTTATGTGACTTTTAACCTACAAACTGCAACATTAAGAAACATACAGAAGCTAATTCCATTCTGTTTTGTAGGACATAGCCACGGACAAAAGCTGTAAAAATAGGTTTATTTGCAAAGTAATATAACAAAACAACTCTCGCTGTTGAAAATATTTATCACAAATATATTGTTTCTACTGGATTCTTTCTATCTACTCGCAAGTTACCTTGTTTTCCTTAAGAAGCTCGTAAATAATCTCATAAAACAGCGCAGGACCCAATTATTACGTTCGCCTGACTTTAATCGAGATAAATGTCCGTTCAATGGACTACAGCGTTGAAACGGAACGTAATTCTGTCTTTTTAAATCGGGTATGACTCTCTTAAAGTCCCTCGGTTGAATTAAGTACGACACAAATTGAGATGTTTCGTTTCGTTCAGTCCGCTGGGCGAGTCGTGACACAAATTCTCCAACATCTGAAACAACAGTAAACTTATATCTCTGACGGTTCTATTGGTAATGGACAGCGCTACACGCCTCGATATCTGATTGTGCAAATTCCCATGGACTGTTTACGAAACTTCCCAGTAAAATACGTTCTTTGGACTTAAATTTCACATCATGTGGTCGATAACGAGACGAAATTGCGTAAAAGTTTTATAAAATAATTGCGCTTCGGTAATAAAACGAACACGAAGGGTTTTTACTAATCGCATAACACATTCTGAACTCGTAGCCGTATGAATGTATGTAAGTTGTGTGCGAAATGTGTGCAAGCGAAAGTAGCGTCAAAGCTGAGATGTGAAAGGCGAAGTTCACGTAGCATCAGTTAACATTGTCTGGATCGCATTATGTAAGTGTTCGTGTGACTGCGAGGAACGGTAACATGGTTCCTTAGCAGGTCACACTGCGAATGGCATTAGTCGCTGTCAAGTGCATAGGAGTCAACGAACAGGATTTAGCATTGCGTATGCGTTGGATGCGACGTAGCCTTGACTTCCTCCAATACCTGCACATGGCTCTCGGCCAGATACATTCACTGACCGATTGCGCATATTCGGAAAGTCCGGTATAAATTGTGTAATTGTTGTTATGCTAGTGTACTTGAAATGTTCTCGCGTGGAGATAACGCTAGCATCGTTCATCATTCGCTGTTGGAAGGGTGGTACTCGCCACCCGGTACTCGTGCCGCCGCGCGCTATATTTTAGCGTATAAATACGAAGGCAATAAAGCTAGCTAAGAGGAGTGAGATGTCTAGGCCCGCTGTTTTATTATGTCGCCGTAACGTGCGCCTCTCGCGTCCGTTGAAAGGATGGTCGGTGTTCAACTACGTGGGCAGTTAAGGCTATGCAGCCGGCGTGTTAACCCTGCCATTATCTTTTAATACCATCGACTTCATTATTCGCTACATTTTTTTGCGACGGCAGCGAGGCGCGGCCGGCACCGCGAGTCGCCGACACGGGTTTGATAACCCGGAGACCTTGGTCTTAATTGCGCTTGCTCGGACCATTCCGCCGCGTCCGCTTTTTATGCGCCTGCACATCGCTAGTAAAAACACGACAACGACGCCTACCCAGCCGGCTCTAAATGGTGCAATAACTCGGAGAAAATTCTGACTAGTCGACAGCTCCTCAAACTTGTTGGTTGTTTGCTTACTTCATGTGCGCTGTACCGAGAAAACCGCACATAAACATGTTCAATCCTTTGTAGATGTTACTCGGTAAATGGACTTTTTATTTCATCAGCACGAAATGGCATGCATTTTAAAGCACGTCAATGAATAGAAAAATAGAAAGGTACATTACATAAACACAGCACAGCGCTTAGCTTTACTTTTTCTTTTTAACGTTAAATAAAAAAGTAGAAGAAAGTAATCGTAGCATTCTTGTAATTGCTATTCACTTGTTTCAGGTAAGGAGCTAAACCATCAGACACTGGAATTTACATTCGAAGACGCTGCAGGTATTTTTATTTAAAGCATACTGAAGAAAATATTTTTCTTTAAATTAATACGCGATGTTTGCGCTATCTTTCTCCCGAAAGCCACAACAAAGGATTGTATGGCTGACAGCCAAGTTTCGGCTATATTAATCATTCCTCGGTACATAAAGTCCGCCATTTATAAAACTGTACATACCTAACTAATGATAACCAAAAAACGAAAAAATTAAACAAAAAACGAACAATAAGAGCAAATTTTAAAACTTGATTCGACTAAACAAGTTTGACAAAAAGTACATTAGCCATTAGCGGATGTCAATTTATAAAACACATTTATAAAAAAGCGTTTATAGTACCTACGTATAGTCGAAAAAGGGAAACAAAATGAGAACGGATTGAGATTAACGTAAAGTCAATGCGTAAAATACTAGTTTTATTAACTCTAATGTGCTTATTAACGTCGCCGTATTAAGGCGAAGGCATTATTACTGCTGCCGACATATTAAGTCCAGTTAGCAGAATTCCTGGTGGACTTATGCCTATTATATTTCAGTATCCCTTGCCCAACATCGCACATTCCTAAATTGCACCGAAAGCACCTTCCTGCCATTACTTTTGTAAATATTTGTCACTTTTCATCATATTCAGCCACAATAAGTCTACAGATGAATGCTGGATACCTAAAACCAAAATTCAACCATGAAAAGTTTTGCCAAAATTTGTCATTAGCATGCGGGTTTGTGAGCGCAGAGCGTAGTTTCTCTGACCCTGCTGTCCGTCATCACTCTGTCTACGCCATCTCCGTAATTCCACGTGATTAGTTGATAACCATATTTTTGCTATCAGTTATTCAGCAGAACCTCGTCCTTAATCTGCAGGGTGCACCACATATAAATTTAGTTGGCTAGAGAAGCTGTGAACCCCTTACCGTAATGTAGTTTCGTCATATTTCTTTGATATAAAATAAGTAGAGAACTCTCTTCCCGTAGTGGTAGGAAAAATTGCATTTCCACATCGACAACAGCACACAAATCATGACGTCATGGGCAAGCCTATCGCCATACTGGGAACAAATCCAATCCTAGGTAAATCACGTTTGTCGATGGAATTGAAAAACACGCGAAGTGGATTGCTTGACCTGTGTATTGAACCACGACTCACGTCAATAACCTGTTCACGGTGCCCTTAGACTAGTGAGAAAACAAAAATAAAAAATAATCTATAAAGTATACTACGCTAATTCAGTTCTGGGACTTAATTCGCAAAGAATTGAAATGGAAGAATGACAGGAGTGTACTCCAGATCAATTTTACAGGAACAGTTTGTTTCCCGGATTAACAGAAGCTCATGTCCTCATCCGCTCATATATATTAGGGTGCTATTATAAATAAATATATGAAGTATTCTGCGGAAAATCATGTAGTTTGTTGCTTTTTTGCTGTTTCAAAGAAGGACGCATTTTTAACATGACTAGTATAGCTCGCAGCTTCGCTCGTGTGAAAAAGTTATTTCGAGATAAAAGTAGCGCTATATATTTTTCCCTGAATAAAAGTACCCTATAGCCTTCTTCGATATAATGACTACTCAACACTAAAATATTTTTTCAATTCGAATCAGTAGTTCCCGAAATCAGCGCGTACAAACAAGAAAACAATCTTAAGCTTCGTATATCACTTATTAGTATAGAGTTATCGATTCTGATTATTCTAAACAAATTTCATAAACTACGATGAATTTCTATTGTGTTATGTAACACATACATTATTATTTTCCTAAGTGGATTATTTATGTAAATAAAACATTGCATGTGTAAAACATAATTGTTCTAAACAAAATTCATAAATTACGATGAATTTCAATTAACTTATCGATAACACTTAATTGAAAAATAGCAGGTACCTAGTCATTGGTGGATACCAATGACTAGGTACCTGGTTCTCTTATGGGATCATAACATTCGATAAATCACTAATGTTGACCTGTTTTATTTCTTATTTAAATTACATGGCATTTTTTTATTCTAGCATCAGACATTGCGAGTCAATGTATAAAGCAATGTACTGTAATTTAAATACAGAGGTTATAAAGGTCGATATTAGTTTTTAGTAGTCGTCCACTTTAAAATAAACCACAAATCACAGTCCATATTAGTTTGTACAATGAATTACTGAGCTTAAGAAAGCGTTTAGAGTCAACACTTGTTCAACATGGAAAGTAAATTTGAGCGTCTTTACAAATACTTATATAATATGCCGTCAAGTATGTTCATTAATGAATCATTCAACGTAGATAGTAATATGCCGGGCGGTAGACACGACGACATTAATTGAAACCACATATACGGCATCGCGTCAACAATTCGGACGCCAAAAATCATTACTTTATATTAAGTTTGTGGTATAACCTCACTGAATATTATTCAGTAACCAGTTTGATATTGAATAAACTATATTTTAATTTAATTATAATTTATTACGTTTCATATTATAAAATCATTTTGATTGACTTTCAACCATATTGTTTTATGGCATGTCTCAACTCTGTATAAAATAGGTTATTGAAATTTATCCAACATTGTAAACTATCAAAGGGACACTGAAATTGAAAATGTATGATAGAAATAGACTCAACAAAATTGTTTTAAATTACATAAATAAAGAGATACGAGGTATATTTTTTTCCAATTGCTACCTTATACTTAATAATGGGCTACCCCATCTTCCACGTGACCACGGGGTGAATTAATGTGTGTCCGGCACGCTATTTGGCAGTTTCATATAGATTTTAGAATTTAGTATGGACAGTACAACCACATTGCAAGTATAGCATGACAAGTTAAGTTTGGCCGTAAAAAACCGATATGACGTAACTCGTTGGCTGCCGTGATTCATTCAATCAGTGAACTTGCTGAAAGTTGGCTATGGTGACCCATGGAGTTGCAGCTATATTGTGATGTTGAAGGCGCGAACAAATAATGCCGAGGAGCTTAATACCGCTTATATGCCAATCCAATCCATCAGCCAAAAGAAGTCCACTGCTGAACATAGGCCTCTCCTAATGATTTCCACAGTGACCTGTTGGAGGCAGCTTATATTTCATAGGCTGAACTCGATACGAGACACAAGTCAATAGTATATGTTTCTATGACGATTTTGTCACCATCGCAAGCGGTGCTCGCTATCCCGACGGATACGTCCCACCCCCAAGCTAAATCACAATCAAGCTGCATATGTATAAACATTTGAAGTGTATCGTTTACAATTAACATTTTATCATTTTATTCCAACGGAAGTGCAATACTGATGTATGCGTTGAGGATTTTAAACTTGTGTGAACAATTTCATCACTTGGAGGTTTGAGGGGACGACGTAGACGCTAGCGGTGTGAAGGGGGGAGAGGAACAGGGGGGGGGGGGGGTTGTAGGAACCAATCGAGCATTTTACTGCACGCACGACTGCTCAACATCACGATTGTTCAAACACTTTGCCCGATACGGGCGACGAAAAAAGCCTTTGACTTTGTTAGTTTCTGTTTAGTCACTGTTTTTTAGTAATTTAACATCCATTTATTGTGCTTATTTGCCATTAACTATAAATAAAATGTATTGCAGATAAAACAGTTGAGTGTTTTTAGGTTACATTTGTTTTTGTAGATTGCCTTGAGCATGGAATCTGATACAAGCTTGAGTTAAGTCTCGCGTGTATTCGCTGTTTAGATTTATTTCCAATTCAATTACAGTTTAGATACATAGATACATGTATATGAAACTGCTTTTAGCGACAAATATAAAATATCTATTGCGTAATTATCTCATGAGTTTTGTGGTAAATAAGATGCGAAAAGTCTTAAGAACGATCTCCTATAATGAGTACCTAATTATTTTTTTATATCCTCAAAAAATTACTCCTATACCACTAACTACTATGTTAAATGAATGGTATCCATAATAATCCCTCCCTATTTGAAGTATATGTACCTACCTACTACCTACCTAATATTATACCTACTGATCTACGCAATTTATTTTTCGTGTTGGAACCAAATGTTATTGAAACTAAAGAAATCGTAGGCTTAATAACTACTCCAAAGTTTGATGTGGGAGTGATAGAGTCGTGCGTAATTGCGTACGATGAATAAAGAATATTCCGAATATTATTCTTTATGATTTTTTTAATGAAATGTTACCAATAAAAATGCAGTACAAATTAAACAATATCGTATGAATGTTTATAAAAAAGGTCAAATAAATAAACATTCAGTTCACGAGCTCGGATTATTCACAACTATAATGCTTTCCTAGTCAGTTATCCTTGAATCTATATTTATTACGAGGATAAATGCAGAGTTATCGTCTGTAAAAGTGTTTTGCTAGTTGAAAACAATTAAATCCGTTTTCATTCATTACAATTATTTGAAATTATATAATAAGAGATTCAGTGACCACAACATATGCTGTATAAAATTATGACATTTGAACAAGAAACCCCGCTAAAATAGTACCATATGTACCTATTTATTTATTGCCTCAAAGCCGCGGTGCGTTTATCTGTTTAAAAATAATTATAATGGCACTGCAACAATATTGTACATTATGTAAATATTGTCAAATCTGAAACTTAAATACCGAGACTAAAAACCGCAACTGGAAGTTCTGCAATTTATTATGAGAGATACAGCACGTATGTGTGAACATAACTCACAATTCAAATCCATCGTCGCGTTCCTGACACGGTGACGTATTATTCGCAAATAAATTACATCTTTTTTAATTGCATGACGGATTCGTGGCTGTGTTGTATTTCCAAAACATAGACAGGTCAACGCTCCGCGCGAACACGTGATGCTGTGACGCGCACTGATGTTCGTAGGCAATCATGGCGGTCGTCATTACAACTAATCTAATCTAGCCGAAGCTACATCACCGAATTATTAGTTGTACATCGCTGCCTCGTCGTAAACGGCGCACACGTCGCACCCAATGGAAAAAGCAATGTAATCTACATATATTTTTTATCTCGCCACGTACTGGCGAGCGTTGAATTATCGTTACACCTTCATAAATCGGTACCAGAGTCAGACCTGAATGGGGCAATTTAGGTCGTCGTTCTATTTTCTTTCTGATTTGGAGGACATATCAGTGATTCGTGTCAATGTGTCACATGCCTACCTGATTGTACACCATCTAGGTTGTGTTTATCTGTGTATTAAGGGCGTCTCACTACAGGTCTAGATTTGCAATGTGGTGATAAGGCCGCAAATATATGTGCGAGAATTTGATACAATACAAGGCTGTCAATCGGTTCCGAACTCTAAAACTTACGTATAACTGAATTATGTTAGGATCCTGCCACTGTTTAGCATCGTTAAAATACGACATCACAGTCAACGACATAAATCAAGGATTTGGTGGTCATTATGTCGGTTTATAAGTATAATAGTATGGTTCGTGATTGGAAAATAAAAATATAATGGAAATTATCCTTCCAGTGGCCTTTCGTAATGTAATAATTGTGGAACGTTTATTTTATTACTTAACGATAATGTTTTTTCTTTTAGTTAGTTTAGCCGGTTATTTTTTTTTGTATTTTTTTTCTCTATGTACAGAATATGTCATTAAAAATGGTAATAGTTATGTTTGGAAATTAACTTAAATAAACTTTTACGTTGCTTAGAATACTCTTTACTTTTATTAAGATCCTTTACTACAATCAGAAAGAGAATATAAAACTCATAAAGTTTGCAAATAACTTTCTCAAGTTCAAAAGTTGCGTAACGAATAGCGAAGTTGTTTTGATAGAGCGAGTCTTCATAAATTGAGGGTGTTTTATCGGCGCGCTACATTTTGTCGCCGGTAACTTGACTTTCTGTGCCACGGCTGCGCGCGGCGCGGCGGTGGGGTGCGGAGCGCGGCGGCGGGTCGGCGCGGGGCGGCCGCGGCGGCAGCGCAGAGCGGGGGACGGCGGCGGCGTGACGTCACGCTCGACCGTGGCAGTGAGTAGTGAGAGCGGCCGCGTCGCTTGTTCGCTCGCTCTACGTACTCCGTTGACGACGGTCGCACGCGTGCAACGTGCTCGTTTTTACGGCTCAAGCGAACGCGGTAACCTCCGTCTCCACATCACCGGACGAACTCGTAGGACTCGCGTGCTCTTCTCACCTGTTGCTCGGATTGTGTTGTGACTGGAAGGTGACGGTGCCGCGCATCATAGCCGACGGTCTCGTACCAGTGCATTTATTTGAGACAGTGAGTAGCGATTCGTTTCGGTTTCATCGAGGCGCGGATGAGTGGTGCATACCTGTAGAGACGCGTCTAGATAGTTCAGTGCGAGGAAAAAGTGAAGTGAAAGCCTACGTCAGAGGATGTCCCTCGGTGGTCGCATAAGAAAGGGCGTTTGACACGCTCTTCGTCATGAGACGCCGCTGGTCTAACAACGGATGTTTTCCTCTGCGAATGTTTGAGGAGAGCTCATCCGAAGTGACTTCATCATCGGCGCTCGGACTGTCGGCGGGTATGGTTATGTCGCCGGAGTCGCTGGCATCGCCCGAGTACGGCGGCCTCGAGCTGTGGAGTTACGATGACACCATCACTTACAACACGCAGTCGCTGCTGGGCGCATGCAGCATGCCGCAGCAGCAGCAGCAACCGCAGCAGCCGGCCGTGCAACCCTTGCCCTCGATGCCGCTGCCGATGCCTCCCACCACTCCCAAGTCGGAGAACGAGTCTATGTCTTCAGGTCAGCGTTTGTTATTATTCGAATGGCAATTTTAGTTATTGCAGAGAATTCCGTGTTTTTAAATCGGTAGAGTTTGCGTGTATTTTTTGGCGGCAAGCAAAGCGTTTAGCGTGCGAGCGTGCGAGCGGGCCGCCGCCGCTGTCATCGACCTTTGGCCCGGATACCTTGACCGGGCGCTGCGAGCCGATGTCTCCTTGCCCTTACAATCACAATAGTTTTGTTTACCTATATTCCAACATTTGAATTTCATCTTGCTAATGGAATTTTAGCGCTCCATGCCGATGCAATAAAGTTCTAATTAGCTTTATAGTAGCCTGAGTAATATTTGTTTTGAATTTAATTGATTATTATCATAAAGGATTTAATGCTTTGTTGTTTAAATTGTAAAGTTTACGTAGCGACATAATGTTATTTTAATTGTAATGTGATTATGAAGCAAATTTAAAGTTATTTGTGATTGTCGCGATATTGATAACTTTAATCTACGTTGATGTATCAGAGTTCGGGTATTTTGTGCCTCATGAATAGATACATAGGTAGAAATAGAATGTTAATGTTGGTCTGTTTTTATTATGCTTCACGTACCATAATCTATTGAAGCGCTAGTGCGACTGAGTAATCTCGGAATGACAGATTGTGGGCGAGACTAAAAATAAAAACTTGCTTACATACAGATGCACTTAGCATCTAATAAAAACTACACGTAATAAAAAATCATACAATCCAAAGTAGTACCTGCTCCTTGCAAATTACAACGAGCATTTTTAGATTATTAGATATAATTAGCGAGCATAAACTAATCGATTGAAATGAACACTGTTCGCGCAATGTATCGATTATAAAATAATAAGCAAAATTGTAGGATTAAACCAGTTTTTTTTTTCATTCGATCCCGACTAATAAAAGAAACTACGTATTTCCAGTTTAAACTAGTGGTTAACATGTATGAATGATGTATTTCTTTTGCTGGCTGCATATAATAATGCAGCAATCACAATTGCAGGCATAAAGATTCCGCTTCATTGTCCCTGTCCGCCCGACGAGGGCTATGACATGATGATACAGTAATTATTCCTTGGGAAAAAACTACTCTCATTATTTGCATTGTCTGCACTCGTGAATACCTTAAGAGTTACATACGTGTGTTATACAAAAGTAAGTTCAAGAACTGTGTACACACAAACGTATTATAATATTTAGTTGATCATTGCTAGCGATCATTGAGGCATTCCTCGTATTCAAATGTAAGATACGATTCAAATCTTTAAGATTGTTTCGCAAAAGATGTGCATTCATGCGGATAGCCTCTGATAAAATTCCTTTGCCTTTGGTATTAAAAATCAAATGGATATACAACATTCCAATTTCAAAAACAGGCAAATGCCCTCATTTATGTTATAAACAATAGTCACACGCCGTGCCTATATGTGATTAGACGACCACCGATGTGGGAGGATGTCTTTGACTAATTCTATATCGCACCAGCAAACAACACGTGGTCGTCATGGAAAATTTTGTCATCAATCGGCGTTCCCATTACAGGTAGGATGAATTAGAAAAAAATAGGATGATACAACAATTATTTTACGTAACATCGCGTAATATTTAAGTGGATTAGTAATTGTAGGGCGTGACCTAGACCTAATGGCTGGCTTTGTGACACATTATTGCATTCTTCTTACGTCATAGATACTACTCAGTTAGTTCTAGTGCATTAATCATCTCAAGTATCATTTCGAATGCCATAAATATCGTGTACGACTTTCATCATAGACAATGATAATGACGATGCTTTTGGAAAGCACAACTATTGTTTACTCGAGTACAATACAGAATCCAATCTATCATCAAATATCGGGGGATGCGATGCGATGGCCCGATCGGAATAGTGCGGGGTCTCACCCTCCCACTAACGTACATATGTCTGGGCTATTTTTGTAATACTCGAATCCTCCCTCTGAATAACGTAACAGTGTAAAAAATGCTCTATTCATGAGAATATTGTTCCAGAATAATGTTTGAAACATTCAAGTCCTTTTGCTTAGTACTTTTCCATTGTCACGTGTAGAATGTAGATATAAACATTGTTGGTAAAATCTTGTTTTTCTCATACTGTACAAAGTGACAAATTTATGAATGTGCAATATGCTGTCCGTATAATTTTATTACACGCAACACTGCGGTACAAATGATTTCGCCTGGCTCCAAATGAGTGTGTCGTGCATTTTTGAAACAGTAACTCCATTCGGAATAATTTCAATTTGCCATGTAAAGAAACAATTTAAAAGTGAGCTGGATGCAGCGAGTATTCTTCGAAGCGAGTGCGACCGCTCCGGTCCAACCGGTTTGGGACCACTTCTGATGGTAAATCGCATCGCTTGACAAGGCACGTATGCATCTACAGACATGATATACTATAACATATTGTGAATATACAAATATATACTCGCACTGATCTATATTTAAACATTAATTGAGGTTGGAAACATTCCTCATTGATACTTAAACTTGGTTTCAATAATACGTATTGCAAAACGCAGGAAAGAAAGGAAAATTGGTAGAGGATGAAAGTGGTATAAGATGTTATGTCGGATTATGTCTACTAACACTCAGGAATGCTATGCTGTTTAGGTACATAAAGCATAAAAATCCAATACTGCTGGTAGAAATAACAAACAAATAATGTCGTTATGATTACAAACGATTAGACCAATGAAATAGCAATTGTTTAGAACTTAAAAACAAAAAAAAAATTGACATTGCCGATATCTAAAATCCCAGAATTTATTCTTTCGTTGACAATAAATTTAATCGCGAAAAAAATATAAATCTAAACTAATATTATAAAAATTGCTCCCTAGGCAAACCATCATACGGCTCACCTGATGATAAGTGATCACCGTCGCCTATGAACATCTGCAACACCATAGGGCATAGAGTCATTGTCATTAATTTGTCAGTTGCTTGATTAGTTAGTCTGGATAATTTTACGTAATTTATTAACGCGTTATGCAGTTTGCACAGTTAATGGTTTCAATCGTGAGTTGGAAAATAGTACCCTTAGAGATTTCCACTTTCGTCGATGCTCGGCCAAGCGATAAACCCGAGTTTCACATGTACAAGTACCATAAAGCTTGGCTTTATAATTATCGCTATTTCATACTAATTAGTATCGAATCGTTTAGAAATTAAATTTATGATAACTCGAGACACGGTTCGAAAATTATATAACTACAAGATTTAAAAAGGTTTCAAATACATTGTATTATGAATTCTTAGAGTAACTAGTATCTATTATTTTTCCCTTATTCTTAGCTTTAGTAAAATTTGCTTCCAATTTTAATTTGCTTTAAATGAAAATAAAACTACTAGAAAAACCTAAACAATGATGAATTAGAACAACGTTAAATGTTAAAACAAGCCATTTATTCAAATACCTCAGTGTGGCGGGACTGAATGATTTGCGACAATTGAAATTTCCTGGTAATTTGTGTACACTGAAACCCTGAAGCGCACTTAGAACATTGACTTTTTGGTAGTGCGCGTTCGCGTTACGTGTGCTAGCTATTTTGGGCACATCACGGCCTCTTCCGAGTTTGGGGAGCTCTCAATGTCGATTAGTTATTTGTTTTACTCGGGTGTTAATTGCCATCGCAGTCACGGTTTCCATCAGTTTGCATTTGTGCATGTTTCCTACTATACAAGAAATTTTATCTTGTTTCCATGCCCGCATGATGCGCTGGTGGTTCCAACTAGCCATAACACAAAATAAATTTTATTGACGCATTACGTCTAAATAACGTGCTATGCGGGCTGCTTTATTAGGGGATGGCGTTCTCATGGTTTTCGCGTTTTGATCACAATTTGATATAATTTTATTGAACCTAAATATGTTAATTTTGCTCGTTGTACCAAGGTTAGACTTGAATTCACGTTGGCGATTAGAAATAATCCGTCAAAACTTAAGGCGATAAAAATAAGAGGTACCTTGTGCCTAACATGCGTTCGGTCAACGACTTGAGCTGTCAAATGTGTCCAAATTTCTTTTAGGTGATTAATATAAACGTTTTTATTATAATAAATTACAATTGTTAGTTATGCGGGTACCAACTGTATTGTTAATTCTTGTTAGTGTAATGGAAGCATTTCGCTGATAACCTTGAATACAGATAATGAATGTTTACAATTTCCTCGGTTAACTTGTATTCTATTGAATTCCGTTGGATCCATTCGTATACATTTAAGCCAATATTTTGCACATTCATGTGCTTTTGTGAGCTATAAAAATAGGGAATAAATAATTTTATATTATAAAACTGACAGTGAGTAATTCATATTGTATTTGATTCATAATAAGTTCAATCTAGCCTTTATAAATGTTCCTGCCACCTTTTAAAAGCTAAAGGTTTTGTAAATTACCATAACAGCTTTCTCGTGAGATAACAGAAAGTAAATGGAAACTATTTAGAATGAGTTAATAAATATTATCCGACACGAAAATGGAGAAACCTTTTAGTACTGTATTAATGATCCTGAAAATATTACGACAGCATTTAGTAATGAATAGGGCATCTGATAAATAATGTTCATGTTAGATGCCTTTTTATAGTTGTTTCTCCCATACCAAAATAAGTTTGCAACATACGTATTACTAGAACTTACAAGCAACTGTGTAATGGGGCAACAAATTATCTTATTTTGCCTATAACAATAAGTCCTAAGGCAAATCAAAACAAGCGGACATCTAGGGGCCTTATGTCGCAATCGGATGTCGCAGCGATGTCATGGATGATCTGACGTGTTATGACAATTATGATAGGGCGCAATTCGGTGCTCCTCGGGCCCCCATCGAGGTGAATGTATCGTAGTCCGCGTGGGGGCGCCAAGGTCACCCACGTTTTTTTGACACGTCGCACATAAATAGTAACGATGCTAGTCATCCATCGTATTGATGATGCCTTTATCGACGTGCTTGAGATAAATTAGCTCGGATGAACGTTATTTAAAAATCGTTGGTTTGATCCCGGCGTTGGTTTAAATGTATTTGCGTTTTGCGTAGCATTACATGTACAAATTATTTAGAGTGTATGAGTAATTGTTAGTGGGTACCCATAAATTCGTAGAAGTTTTCAATTACATTTGAAGCTACTAAGAGGTTTTGTTTATAACTTAACACCCTAGCCTACAAAATGGCGATCTGCAGTCTGTTTAAACTGAAAATAAGTGTGATGAATAATGAAGGTTTTACTGTTTTAGCTCTCTCTTAGTACTTTGTAATATTTGACATATTATTATATAAAACATGTTATACATTATACGAACCTACTTCATTATTCGATCAGAGATTGTACGTGTTGATAATTTTAGAAAAAAATAAAGGTACAGCGACACAATGCTAATTATTTGACGCCGTCGCGCGTACTGGTCCGTACTTAGCCGGAAATTATTTGTTTCACCATTTGAATAATCGTATGTTTAATCGTTTGAAAAGGGTTACGGACCTCGGGACCTTGTGGCTAACTACGTAAGTAGCCAAATCCACCTAAAAACTATTGCGATTAGATTTCGGCTAACTAGAGTTTATTACACAAATGTTTCGCTTGCAATACGTAATGTGGCTGAAGAGAGAGAGAGTATACGTAATTAGTTTTTAGCTTGTGACGTGTGCGAAATATTTTTAAGTATGTTGTCATGTACTGAAGATCATCGGCCTTGCTTGGCGCTAGTTTTTTACACAGTTGTGTAGAATTTTAAATATTTATAAATATTCCCATTTATATTTAGATCGGAATTCTCTGAGTTGATATACGTATTTCTATTTTCGTACATCACTAAAATTAAAAGTTATAAAAAGAACTTCGAGAGCCATAGTCGTACAGAAAATATAAACATTTACACGCGCAATTAATAGTTGTAAGAAAACTAGCGAGAAAAACTCTTTAAATATGTGTAAAAGTTTTATAATGTTGCGAACTATAAGAGTGGGTAGGTAGAGTCTATCAACTATCAGTAACTATTGCGATACATATTTTGCTTTTTCTGTATGTATTCCTAACTGAAAATGAGTGGTACTTATTACAACTTAAAACATTGGATATGAAGTTTATGTTTTGGTATCCCTTAATAAATGGCCCGATTTCAATGTAATGTTATAATTTACTTTAGTGACCATGTAGTGTTATAACTTATAAGTTTTAAACTGAGTACCAAAGCTACCTTTAACAATTTAAAATTCAAAAATGTGAAGCAGTATCGTATTGTTCTTTGTATTATTTCACTTAATGTAATAGCTGTTCAAATATTGGTGATGTATTGAAAGTCCTCTGATATTTTACGAGTATATTGAGCTAAAGAAAATACATCCCAGAGAACAGTCTGGTTAAATACGAGACCGCATCCTTTATCGCGTATGTGTTAGCTAACGTTTTTCAATGTGGTGTGAAACGTGATACCGCCCCGAGCTCGGGTCATGCTTGATTGATGATTCCTTAATCAAATGGGTCGGTGACCTCCTCCAATCTCCAAAGATAGCTTATGACTTCATCTGTTTTAAATAACATTATATAACTACCAACGGAAAATTAAAATTATTCCAAATTTCCATTCTTGTTTTCGTGCGAATTGTTGAATGCAAATAGGATGATCCTAGTAGTTATTAACCGCTGCTTGTGACGGCTCGTTCATTGAATAAAACGGAATCCATAGTTCAAGCAGCTGCCGCCTCTAATATCGTGAGGGTCATTTTTTTAATAAAAGCGTTTAGATTTAGCGCCCTTTGGATACGAACTATGGGGTCCCCGTGGCCCCTCATTTTCTAAGCACGCGGCTGTTGTGACTATTTTATTATTGTAAACCCTTCGGATTAGTGAACCGTGCATGTCATGCGTAGCTTAATGAAGTCTCAAAAATTATTTAACTAAGCTCATTTAACATCACCATGTAGTGGGTCTTCGATCCGATTTAACCTTTGAGAGTTCATCGACACAAGATTACACTCGTGTTTAAAAAACTGACAGCGCGTTACAGTTGCTGAGTTTTTCACAACAATTTGATAATGTAATCTCATTACACACGCTCGGAGAAACGATACATAACGCTTTGAGCTTGTGACATACACTGATTAGTATAAGTCGGTCCACTTTCACTGAAGAATGCTTTACTAAAACAATTACGCGTGTTAGGAATTGATGTCTTACAGCGATTACGTTAACGATTACCAATTAGATACACCTTAATGGAGGTATCGATGTAGTTTCATTAATTTTCGATTTACGTGTCACCATGTTCGATCAACGGTGAAATTAGTAAACTATTAGCTTGGCCTTCCAAGATGTAAAATACTGGCGTATCTAAATCATGTTAATTAATGGCCTTATTCATAGACAGATTTAAAACCTATTTTAGTTAACCAATGTTTTGTCCCGTTCGAAAGACTTTTGAATCCAGTTTGAGCGAAGAAGACAAAACATTCGATACCTTAAATTGGTTTTTAAACTATCTATGCATAAGGCCGTCAGCTTCCACTCTTTCTCAGATATTATGTGTATCGTTCTTCAAGAGGAAAAGAAAACAATTTATTGTAACTTACTTTTAAGCGAGTCAAGAGTTTATTTCGGATACCAAATCACATACTTTCTGTACCAAACTATAATTTTAACATAACGCACAACCTAGTGAAGTTACATATAAACTGCTTGATACTTACCCAAGTTATATATTTAATTCAAACCTTTTAAATCTCTCGCTAAAGAGTAATGAAACACGGAAAGTGAAATTGTGATAAACAAAAGGTGTATCTGTGAGTTCGGCGCGGCAGTAAGGCGGCATGGTGCGGCGCGGCGGTCGCTCTAGGAAGAGTCTAGCGGATGTGCGGTCGAGTGGCCGTCGCGCTCGGATGCGCGCGTACTGCCATCCTCGCCTCCCATTATCTAGATTCGACTCGTCCGCTGCCAGTTGTGACCACGAGAGCGTCTTGAGACAATCACTCACTGTTATCCAACTAATGTATCAAAACATCTTGCACTCACCTAATTTTATCATCCTTAAAATTATTTGTTTAATGTTTTAGACGTTTGAAATTACAAAGTTGTGTATTTTTTGTTCTGAATTTTAGATCTTTTTGTTTTAATATTGTAAGTATGAAATGTTTTGCTATAAAACATTTTAATATCGATACACTTCAAAGTCATCAACGCTTTATGAACCATAATGTTTGTATGGCTTAAATCGTGGCGCCTATTTACTGATAACAGAATAGTCAAATAATAAATAAGCCTTAAATAATGTTTAGAGAAAGATACTCATCGCAAATACTAACAACAAAATAAGAAAGATTTAATACTTACAATGTTTTTAATTCACACTTATCATTCAAAGAAATCTCAAAGCAGAAACAAAGCGGCGTTTGTGGTAAAAATTTGTGGACCCGGATCTCACGGAGCATCGGTCTTAATCGAAATTATAACGGTCTCGCATCTAAATCACCTCAGTTAATGCCATTGTTCACGTGTAATGTAGTCGGTGCGTTCTTAAGCATTGTCAATCAAAGTCCTCTGCAGAATGATCTTTATAAATCGTTCGCATTGTGCGCGACGAGTCAAACTTGTTCTCGGAATTTTTAACTTCGCAACGCAACACAAATGCCACCACTTTGTGCGATGACTTGTACAATTTTGTATTTAAATTGAGTATAAAAATTAACAATGAAATTATATTTTTGAAATGAATAAACAAACAAAAACTCTATATAATAATTATGTTTCAACTACATAAACAGAGTTTACTTTGGACCAAATAAAACACTATTCTTCAGAACCTCGAGTGCCTTAAGACGCAATATCGTAATCTTGCAAAATAGTTTGCGAAACATAGTACAAAAAAACAGAAACGTGTCACATAACAATGCAGGTAAGACGTAACGTACACGGAAATTTTAAGCGTGGTACGTGACTTTGAACCCTAAATACCTATTGTTATCTCGCTTAGTATCTTCGGACGTCGCTCCACGACTACGGCACAACTACGGACCGTTGTGTAATGCATCGGCCCACACTTAAATCCAAAGTACACGACGCGACGCGCTCGTAATATACTCGTAAATGTAGTAAAAGTACCTTGAACGTGCATTGTGATAAGCTCAATGCAACTTATAAAATACAGTTTATATTTAGGTCGAAATGTTTTACTAGAGTAGTAAAATCTACATGTGTCAACCCGTATTGCTTGCTTGATGGAATGATGCTCTACATCGCACTGCTTTGGCCTAGCTAAGGTATAGATATCACTAGGTTGATTAACATTTATTAGCACATTGAGTAGCAATTGATTTACCTTTTGAATGAAATCAATTACCTTATCACACGTAGTTACCCTAAAGCCACATTTGGCATCGATTAGCTTTATCAGTTGCACTGTTTAAAGGCTAAATAAAATATCCGGTGTATTAACTTAAGTACGAGCACGAAACAAACCCCTTAATGGAATATTCTAGAATAAATATGCATTGGTCCGAGTATTTTGTGCTTTTCTAAAATTGTGTACTCCGTGTTATAATGCTTTGAGGCGTTTATGCAAAATATTTATGTATTGGGATTTTGGCCAGCATTGACATACTTGTTTAATATTTACAGTGTATAAAAGTGTTCGTCATTTCTTTTTTGCAGAAATACCCCTTTGATGTTGTATGTTTGGCTAATTAGGATGCGAGCTGAGTAGGAGTGTGTTTTTGGATCTGACTCCTCGTACGTAAAGACAAAGATGTTAATTAAAAACAAGTTTTATGTTTACAAAAAGTTTTATTACAGTTAATTTTTATGGACTACAGAGTACATTTGGGTTCTTTTATGTTTAATGCAAGATTGTTATTTGATATTGAATCGGACCATTTTAATACATCAAAATGTAAATGGCGCCATTATTTTAGTTTATAAATATTTCCATTTTGGCCTCTTTTTGTTTCTTCAACTTGAAGCTAATGATGTCGGCTTCTGCACAACGCCTTCCCCAGTAATGGCTGACCTGTGAATCTAGGCCACCTTGATAGGTCAGAGACCTTGGCCGAGCAGTCCCTCCTTCTGTAAATGTCATTCACGGGCCTTGTCGACACCACCACTCCACGTATCGACTAGCTAGTTGCGTATACCTGTAACATTCAACATATAAACAAGGTTTCATATGGTTTGCATGTATCGTTTATTTGTTACATTATACTTGACCTATCAAGTTTCAACGCAAGTCTAAGTTTCTTAAATGTCATTAATACGTTTGATTATGTCAATGCACCGAGCTCGAACCGGTTTGTATATGCTTTATGGACGTGGAACAATATAAAAAACTAAGTATTAACTGTGTGAACAGAATTTTTATTCGGAATTATGAGATTTAACGTTAAATTTGCTTAGAAAAACGCCAACGTAATACAGTGTAAAATTGAATTAGTATTTTTTATAACCTCACGTATTGTTGAAAATCACCGTGACTTATCTAGTCACAGTAAAACTAACGCCTAACTATAAATTTGTAGTTGAACGTAGTCTTACGAGTAAGAGTCTCTGAAACCCATAAAACGGTGTGCCGTTTGTCCTTAAACAATATAAACACATTGATCCATTATATCATGAAATACGTAAACGATTATCTAGTCGTCAACACTAGTTTAAAAAAAAACAATCGCATGTATTGTTTAATCACAGCATTTGGCAGCGTTCGCATTACCTCTCACTTACTTATAAAATTAATACTGGCAACTAAAATATCCTAGAGCTGGTAAAAATAACCGGTCATACACCGTTACGTAATTCATTAAAAAGGCATTAGGTTGCGAACCGAGAATGTTTTCCAACGTTTGTGATAATACGCCTGACCTTGGCATCATTGCACTGCGCTTTGGCATTCACTTTATCGTTTGCTGAACCGTATTCGTCTAGACCTTTATTTTTAAAAATCCACATTAGTGTGCATCGATATCACCGCATCGACGGCCGTTTATCACACTTGCTGAATATCCACTAAAATAACACGTTACATTCCTTGAGGAGTGCTGACGCTACGTGTGTGTGCGTGTTCTTATATGAGGCAGCCGGTATTCAAGGTCGACAATGTCATTGTACGACTAAGAGAGCACCCGACGCGAATTTACTCACGCACACACTTATAAAAATGTTTCACAAGTGTTCCTTCACTAGTGGAGCTATTAATTATCTTATCACTCGGTCGCATTGCTTGAAGGATAGTGCACCACCGACGGAACACTCGTTGGCCGAGTTTTGACTACTAGCACCTAGTCTAGTTGACGTGGCATAACAGGTGCTTTGAACGTTTTCATGAAAAATTGCGCGGCGACGTCAATGAGATGATATCTAGCCCGTTTTATTTCACAATTTATGTCCAATTCACGGTCGCAGAACACAAATTACAGCTTCAACTGTTAGTAGACGTTAACGATCACAATGTGGCTCGCGGTGTCGATCCGACTCACAGATACATCTCTCCTTTCTTATTAATGGACATTGTGACACGCAACTCGTACATTCAAGGGAATTCAGTAAAGGTGCAATAACTTTATTTCGACCGCGCGCTCATACGTAAAGCTTTTCAAAATAATTAATTTGCTATAAAAAATGTTTTACGCTTGGCGTATTTTTATTTCATGACATTAAAAGTGTTTTATTCAAATTTGTGAACGCCTTTGTGTTTATAGGTTAATTTACATTTTATTGCATCGTCACTGAAAGCGATGAACTCGCAACATTTCTGTCTGCGCGATGGCAATAGAACCGTCATTGCAGTTAGCGTGACGAAACATTCTTTAATACGAAAATAAAACGTTGCGTCAGCGCGTGCACTGTACGTTTTCCATAGCCTAGTAAAATGTTCGCTTCGCGAGACTAAAATAACGCAGCAGTAAGTCAAACGCGAACACATCAATGGCAGCGGCGCGCCGCCCGCCGAGCGCCGAGTGGAGCGCTGCGCCTTGTGGCCACGCTGCAAGCGATTGACGCAAGCGGGCGTCAGTTGTTTACAGTACAAGCGCCTCAGGTTATTTACATCGGGGTCACAGACACGCTGAAGGAGACCTGGGTTCAATCGATATAATTATCTAACTTGCAGCTAGCGTATTGTACCTGCGAGGCGCCGCCGATTGGCGTAATGCGACAATGACCTCCTTCACCATTACTGGGTCGTTTATGCAACGAATTGGCAACCGTCGGCTTAAGTGGGTGACACCGGTGCGCCGCGCGGTGCCCGCTGCCGACGCGAAATGTAGAGATGGTTGAGTAAGGCCACCTCGCGTTCTCGCTCCCCGCTCGCTGCTAGCGTGAAAATTTGAATAACACGTCACGATTTGATTGCCCAAGTGTTTCAAGTTTTGTTTATAATGTCTGTCGAATCGTTATCATCGTTATCTGGACTACAGGTGCTTGATAGTGCGGTCTATCGGCGTCACGCTCCCGGGGTCAACGATCTTCGCTCCACGTGGTCGGTTATGTAAGTTACGTGGTGTGGGTAGTTCAAGACGCCGGCCCTGTTTTTAGGTCGCTGGTAGTGTAATCGTCCGCGAGATAGGGCCTGATAGTTGTAGTGAAAGTGAACATCGCGTCTAGCTCGTGAGAGCTGCACAGAGCACACGGCGCGGTGCAGACTGCCTTATTTAAACAACGCTGATTTTATCTGCGCCGCGCCGTTTTTAGCTCGCGTCGACAATGAATAAGTCGCACGAGTGTAATAAAGTCCGCCGATATCGATCTGAAACTAAATGCCGTTGCTTTCTTGCATATTTTATGGTGAGACAATCAGTCACTCCATATCGGAATAGTCGCTACATTGATTGGATTGTTTTATTGCTCCGCCAACGTGGAACACGTTTTGAACGTGTATCTTTTAACAAGGCTATTATTTAGGTGCGCTTGCTTATGGACGTTTATACTGTGCCTGACAATACAGACTGCCGCAGAAACTCTTCTAAATTACAATCACGAGTTGATCTCAAACAATCCAGGATAGTTCCGTGGATTTATTTCTTACATTCAATTCTGATACACGACAGAGTTATCTGTCAATCAGACAATATACGAGTAGGACTTAATAAATATGCATGAATATAATTCGACAAAAAATATACACGCAGCTAAAACTTTAAGCATGGAGATAGATGATAACCAGAATGGTTTGTAGCGCATATTTATATCTGGCCGGTCCATAAACAGCTTCGGTTTCCAGACGAAACCGGTCCGCCCGGCTCCGAGGAATGCTCCTGCTCTCGCCAATTGCTGCGGCACCACATGAGTGCTATTGCAAATGCGCCAACAATACATTTTGTTCCAGCATTGGCAAAAATAAAACAACAATACAAGTCTAAATAGCACACGCCAATCGAGAACATATAACGTTCATATAACTCTACTGCGTTCGTATTGAAACTTTTGAGTCATAAATTAGGCACGCATCGTTTTTTTCAACAACATTTCACAGAGATTCCAATGAGATTACTCATATAAATCCGCGTTTCATACGTACAAAAAGTTGGATTTATGTATTCGAAACACCGAGAGGCTACACCGACAATCGTTATCGATTAAATGTAATTGGTACGTGGACACCCACAATTAGGCTTCAAGTTTGCCGCTCGCGATGCTATGTCGTCGACCTTCCCACCTGGCCGCATGCCGAATATTCCAACCATGTCATCTAGGCGAGTGTTGTTTGCGAGACAAAATGATGTATTTATTTCAACTAATGACCTCGTCGTTTCTCATGTGCGGGTGGCAATTTCCTTGTTTCCTACACGCATAATAAACGTAGGTGGTAGTTAATGTGGCTTCCAAGTCGTCAATATTGATGCAGTACAAATGACATGTCATAATTACAAGTATCACGGTATATTTAACCGAATTAGTGTGCCAATGGTTTTATTCGATTTCAAAATAATGTCTTCGCAGAGTGTGACTTTCCAAAACAATGAAATAACGTACCCCAACATATTCTAGACCTGCGTTGAAATTCAATTTGTCTGTGTTCAATTGGATTTTATTGGTTTATAGATTTCGCTCGATAGAAAATTAAGTTTCGGAGATGTTGAATGAATTGTAAGTGATACTGTAGACAAATACATTTTACAGAGATAGAATTTGAAGCAATTTATTTAGATAGAGGAGCATCTAACGTGCTTTATATACCAAGCTTTAGAAAACCAAAGCTGAGCGGATGAAGGGCTGCAGGGTGACGAGGTAGGGGAAACGTTCGTACTCCATGCCACGTCATCGCGGGGTTATCCATCAAGCTGACAGCAGTGATTATTATTCCTTCGCTACTAACGTACTTACATACGAGCCTTTCACTAAAATTCGTACAGGGTAAAAAAGAGGTTTTCGTCGACGCTCATTACCCGCTACCGAAAATCTTCATGTTACGTTTCAAATTTTTTGTACGAGTAAAGCAGTACGTCGCAAAAGTAATGTCAATTAAAACGATAATGGTCGAATGAGTAATGGAATGTTACTGCGTTGAGTTAATGTTTCCAAGAGGTACGTTATTGAGTAATGAGACGCGAGTGGTGAGGGCGGGCGACCTTCCGCCGAACGTGGGCCGAGCCCATGACACAGTTCACGAGATGCGCCACCGATTATTATTTCTGTCTCATCATTTCACGAGGTGCCTTTCGTGCTCATTTTGATTCATTACTTTCCGATCCATATGTTTCGTTCGGAAATATTAACGCTGTTACTGAATGCAACAAAGTAATTCTGATTGCATATATTCATCAAGTAAGCAAAATGTAAATCACAACAGGAAATCGTTATGATAAGTGTTAATTATAATAGTACAATGTAGTTCGAAAACTACTAATTTAATTGGGTTTCGAAAAGGCGATTTAAAACAGTGTACGTGCACCGCTTAAATGGTGTTTATACAAATTTTGAACGGGTGTAGCACACGGTACAAGTGTCGGTTGTTTTTTTCCATCCGCTTCGGATGTCGCTGTGGAGTTTTTGCTCGTTACAGTGATCTGGTCACGAGGCAGAGGCCCTGCTGTGGTGACCACGAACATCGTGCGATTATTACACTTGCATAGAAATCCTTGTTCGCTTTTTGTTCGTCAATCGAAAACGCAATACTTGGCGTTGATGCCATTCCTAGCTTTATGGCTTTTTAATAATTGGCAAAGATGTGTGAACTGTGATGTGTCATCTATTTATACCCCCTTGTCTTGTTTTATGTGTAAGGTGATTACAATTGTATTACTGAATAATATAAATAGGTATACTCGTAATATCTATAACATTAAAACCAGCCTTCAAAAATGAGTTATTTGTTATGTCATCTTTCATTTGTGTAAAATATTTATTAAAGGCTTTGCTTACCAATTACGTTGTTTTTGTGTTATTTTTCATTGAGATACAAAAACCAGGATCACGCTTAACCCTGAAGTGTCAATTTGATCGATGTCGCAACTCAAAGCCTTTGTGTAAAAAAGTTTATTGATAAAAAAAGAAAAGTTCGATAAAACATTTTCAATGTTATGGCCAGTATAATCAATATTTATAAGGTATTTGTGTTCATATCTTACGAAGAACTGATAACTAGGCGATAAATTAGTTCTAGATAGCGCATTGCGCTTGAGCAAAATATGATGTGGTATTTTCTTTGAATATGTATTAAATGATTATAATCCGGCTTGCATGCTCGTATTTCAACCTAAAAAGTACATTATGTAGAAGAGCTATAGAATGAAGTAAAATATGATTCATAATGCACACGAAAATACCACTTTACACATATTTTTATGGGTTTGAAAAAAATGGTGTAGTGATGTTGGTGTAATCACGGCGCATGTTTGTCGTCAGATGCGTCGAAAACAAAGGCGTTCTTTGTCGGCCGATAAGCGTACCGTCTCGTCAGCTTATCTCGCCGGCCGATACACGGTCACCGACCTCGCCGTATCCGAACGGCACACAATTTTTAGATACATCAGATATCATTACAAGCCCGCTACATTCTTTAAAATGTTTAGATAACATTACAGATATTTCATTTAATATTCTGTGATTCTTGACGAGTGAAGTTGTATGTGTTATTTTGAGAGTAAACGCGTAGTTGTAACATTGTTGTGTGTAACAAGTTGCGTGCTCAGCGAGTTACTCCACTGTCTCAGCATTTGTTGTTTCAGCCTCGATTCCTCGATGACTGCCACTCTTGACCTACATCGCGGCTGCGCGCTTTATTTTCCTCGTTTTGCGTTCAGTCAAATTCTTGGAAATCGTGTCAATGACCCACATAACATTGCGATTAGTTATTTTAATGTGCAAAATATTTACCTTTTATTAATATGGTTCAATAATTTTCAATTTGTATCGATTCGGCGCCGCTTCCGTTGTTACAGTCGTTGACCCAATTGGTCGGTTAATTAGCCTTTGGTAGAGATTATTGACGTCCAACAGTACCTTGGCCTACATCTCTCATATTTATATGAACCAAGGTTGAACAATGGTTCTTTTGTCGAGATTAACGTATTCCGTGGCACAGTGTCACCGCTTGTACACCAGAGACATGAGATTGTATCGGCGCAGACGGGGCAAGGGCGTTGATAGCGTTCCGCCACGCTTCAATGCGCGTTTAGTTCAACGCAGTATTTGTTACATTAATAATGTTGGATTTACGTTCACATAAACAAACCTGTTGTATTTTTGTTTGTTTTCAACAAGTTTTGAAGTTAAGGAATTATAAGTAATTTCGTAAGCAGGATAATTTACTATTTAATTATATAATTCAAAAGGTTTCAAAATATTGCGTACAAACTATAAGGAATAGAAAACAAATCAATGGCAACACTAAATTCCTGAAAGTATTAATTCTGTGAGGAAACCACGCAGCATTTATTCTAATTATATCTCCCTCCCTTTTCTATTTACCCATTCCCGTGTTTACTCCAAAAGGCGCGTCGGAGCGTGGGTGCAAGCTAAACTAAATTGGGGAGCAGAGAGAGACAAAAAATGCGTTTAATCTATTTGTTACAATGTGGGGGAGCGAGAAGGGCATAAACTAGCACTGTCAATAAACGGACCGATCTACTGTGGAGTTGTAGCATATCCATTACATTTACGTACACCTATACTGTCCGTACGTGACAACTGCTCGCCACTTTCTAATTTACGATTTCGACACTCCATTCTATGGGAATCTTTAGAGGACGGGACTCTACCAATATTTTGTTAAGTAATCATATTGAGTTTCCTGTTGTGCGAGATAATATGCGTTTATTGGAAGTCGTGTAAAAATCTAATATGTTTTGGATTCAAAAAGAACTTATTCAGGAGACTCTATCTGTTAAACATCATGGAGACATTATTTTATTGTTTTATAATATAAAAAAGTAGGTATTGCAGTGCCAAGAAACATTTCGACACATACTTATCTAATCAGTAATCGCACTGATACATTTCACTGTAAAAGAAACGTCAACGACTGATTAAAAACCTGGGTGACGTTGTTACTAATTTTGTCAATCGCAAGTGGAATGCAGAGAATCTGTTTTCATTTTGTGATAATGAAAAACTCAATTAAGTCAGGTTCACGACAAAATCGAATGTTTAATTGGAAAAATGTGGAACCTCAGGCCAGAATCCCATCTATCGGCGTCGATTCACATTTAATTTATTGAAAATAGTGATTTTGTACAAATATGCGTATCTTGATCTTGCATTTTTAAACAAAATAGCTGCTTTCAATAGCCACATAAACTGGAAATCGATGTTGATAGATGCGATTCGGGGCTAAATCTCCATATTTGTCCAATTTCCTTTTAATAGTTAATCCAAATATGAGATGGGAGATTACGAGTTATCTGTGTGCCGTGAAGAATGTTGATCTATAAAGGGAACGAGGAATTGGGGAATGTGTTGGTAGCGGATGGGCTGCACTCGGCGCGCAGTCGGCACGGACGCGCTCCGACGGATGTAAACACTTCCACGTGCTTCCGCCCGGCGCCCGACGTCCGCCTGAACATCACACCCCCCGTCCCCCGCGTATCATTTTCATGACATCTGCAAACTATTCACGACTTTCTCCACAGATACATACTCGTATATGCACGAGATGATTTTAATTTTCAATTAATATTGTCTTCGGTTTTTGCGCGCTTAGTGAAGCGTAAATAGAAAATGGTCAAGATAAATGGCACGGATGAAATTAGTCTAATATATTTTGTAGATTGTTTTGTAGTCATAGTCAGATTATGTAAAGGAGCTGAAATTCTATAGCAACTTTTAAAGTAAATAGAAACCGATTGGCTAAGTGGCATAAATAAAACTAAGTAGGTAGACGTTGGATCAACAAAGTTTCCACGGTGGCGTGTGTTGTAACGCGAAAATGCGATTTTCACCGCGTTGCGATTTCTATTTCAATCCGATTTTCCCGGCGCTCGGAGAAACCGATCGCTCTAGTTGCGCCGGCTTCGGCCCACATCTCTTGCTAGAAAGTATCGTAGAAAGTAACATCGCGCGTCTGTCCCGCTCGACCGACACATCCATCACGTGTACACGCGTTTTTTTTTTAAATACTTTTTTTATCCTCGCTCGTGTGCTCACGAGCGTCTTGTTGACAAACTACGCTTCAAAATAATGCCAATCCCTGCGAGTACTATAACGCTACAACAAGTCCGAACACCGGTCCTACTGATTTTCGGAAGGACAGCGAGTGAATGACAAACAACACTTGAATGATGTCACAACGCATAGAGCGTACTTTCGCCGCACCCGAATTTCAATTACGTGTTCGGTGTAGGCTTGTGCAATATCTACTTTTGGACAACTTTCACTAGTGGGTTACGTGGCCCGCCTGCGAAATCATTGTGTTGTCTGTTTTCTGGGTTCAGTGAAAGTTTTGCGTATAGTTTAGTGCACGTCCGACGCCATTTCTCTTGATATATTAATTTCGTGACACATTATTCAGCCATAAGGTTGCATCGGGATACATCCATCACTCGGTGTTATTTCTTTAATGTGGCACTATAAAGGTTTCCTCGTGTCCATAACGCGAAAGTTATTCCAAAGAAATTGCGGATTCGAGAAAAAATGAAATGGCGTGAGAGGAAAAACGAGTTATTATTAGTTAGTAAAGAATCGCGAGCTTGCTTCGAGCTCTGATGCTATCATAAATAATGTGGCTGCTCGGCGAGCGCGGCGGCGGGGCGGGGGCGTGTGACGGGAGGGGGGAGCGCACGCGGGAGGAGGGGGCACGACGACTCAAGAGTCAAGGCCGCACGCTGCCCCCGGTCGACGATCGCGTCCCACTTGTCGCTCTCGGCGAGCCTCTCGCTCGCGGGGCCGAGCGCGGCCGAGCGGCGCCGAAGCGGCACGAACTAGACCTTCCAGTGCGCCAGCGCAACACACTGAACACCGAACAGCTGAGACGTAATAACATAACACACTGACTCGGTCATCCGTGCATTCAACTTTTGATTAGCTTTCTTTTTCATGGGCAATCATTTCATGGTGACATTTGTTATTTAATACCACACTGCTTGTAGTGAATTGGAACACGATATCACTAGTATAACAAAATGTGGAAATAGTTTCACCCTTCATCAACAAAATCATGGAGACAATTAATTATTATTGTAATGTAACACTATAATATATACTGACTTTTTCTCTACAATTAACCTAATTATCAACAATCTTGTTTACTGTAAATAATTATGACAAAATATTTAACAATTTATTACACACAAATATTGTATTAGATTATTGGTATCGATAAAAATAACTATGAATAGTGAGCGGGTCAGTGCAATGTGAGGCTATAAACGTTTCGTACAGTAACCGGTGTTCACTGTTCATGTAAATAACTATGAGATAAAGCGTCGCACTTGACCTTTTTACCAGGACACTTTTATCGAGTGAGTTATTGTGCACAGTCTCGCCGGTTGTAGAATTGGCACTCGCCAACGTAAATATCATAGCGAAATATTTTCTGCATATTTGATGCTTTTATATAGCTTCCTCTATTATCTAATGTTTGAGATTTTTCTAGCGCACATTCCGGATGATTTCGTAGCCAACAAAAATGTCTATGGACTATTAACAACATTGTATAATAGAATTCCGCCGTTTATATATTATCTAAGCCGTTTTATATTACTTGGTCAAGTGGCCGTTGATGTCAAAATAGTACAAGTCCACACCTAATTCTGTGTAAACGTGTTTTCTAAATACAATTTGGCTGCCCTTATATGCGACCTCCGGTGAAACTAGTTTTTTGTTGGTTTGCGTAACGCAGCCTCCGCGCGGCCAGCGACCCGCGTCTCAATCCAATACAAATGCAAATCATCAATGATTACTTAGACCCAAACCTGCATTTGTTCAAAATAAAACATAACTACACAATTTATTTACAATATAATGCATTTTATATTAATATGCATGCATTGGAAGTGCGTAGCAAACTCACGGAATAAAACGACAATAACAATTATTAATAATACCACCAGCTACTTTTTATGGAGTTCCGACTGTGTGATTGACAATTGCCGATTACACTTCCACGGCGCATCGCTCACCCTACTCCCGGCCGCGCGCGGAATACACAAGCGCACCTCATGCTTAGTATGCGCCGACCGTCCTAGCCACCTTTGTTTGGGCAGGAAATGTCCAAGCTACTGCCGAAAATCACTCGCCAGTATTCGTTACTAAAACATCTCACCAGAGAGCATCGCTGCGACGTAAAACGAAAAAACTGCACTCAAAACCTCTTATAAAATGCATTTAAATTTTAAACCGTCTGATGTTGTTCGTCTTCGAATTTGCATTGTGTTTTTTGCATGACCTTGTTTACTAAGGAGTGGAATATTTTGTTTCAGGTCGAGAAGAATTATCGCCGGCCTCGAGCATAAATGGCTGCAGTACGGACGGGGAGGCGAGGCGACAGAAGAAAGGCCCCGCGCCGCGCCAGCAGGAGGAACTCTGCCTCGTGTGCGGCGACAGAGCCTCCGGCTACCACTACAACGCGCTCACGTGCGAAGGATGCAAAGGTATATCCCGAACTACATTAAACCAATCACAATCAATTCTAGACCCGCGAAAACCAGCAAAACGAATGTCTGCAGACAATTAAAATGCGACCAGCGACGGACAGCGGTTATAAAGTTGCATTATTCATAAACGTACAAAGACATAAAGTCAGCTTCGTCAGACTGAAAATTTTCTGATAAAACAGAACAAGTTTGCACGTTATTAACCTAGAATGTTAGTCATACGTAGCCCTTGCTAATCGGCCGCGAGCGTGCCAACTCCAAATTGAAGTGGCGCTTTGTTACTCAGATTATGTAGTAATGTAGTGTGTTGTGTGTTGCACTGCGCGCGACCACGCTGCATTCGTTAGCCGCGACGACACGTCACAATGCCTGTCTGCTGAGCGTCTACTTCTTGATTCACCGCCGCCTATCACATCTCGGCCAACCTTCGGCGACGACCCCAATTTAAAAATAATGCGTGCTTAATACACTTGGACTTACCAACAGTTTTAAAACACCGCGACCCGGCCGCCTCGTCCCTACTAATTACTTCCAATTCGATCCATTTGTGCACCGTGTATTTGTTTTGTAATAAAAATCGACATTCGTTCCTACATAAATAGCGCCGCAGTCAATGACACACGCCTTTCAGGCAACCTTTACGTTCATGACTACATTATGTTATCGTATAAAAACTGGTTTCGCAAACTATATTTTTTTTAATCGTTAGCCCAGATTGCGCACTGATAATTGCGTGCTATTATTATAATCTGAACTGCGCTTGTTTGCATAAAATTAACGTTGTCTTTGCGACCGTTTCCAGGGTTCTTCAGGCGGAGTGTCACCAAAAATGCAGTATATATTTGTAAATTCGGACACGCGTGTGAGATGGACATGTACATGCGGAGAAAATGTCAAGAGTGCCGGTTGAAGAAATGCCTCGCGGTGGGCATGAGGCCCGAGTGCGTCGTGCCAGAGTCGTCGTGCTTGCAGAAAAGAAAAGAAAAGAAATTGCAGAGGGAAAAAGACAAACTGCCAGTCAGTACGACGACGGTGGACGACCACATGCCCCCCATAATGCAATGTGACCCCCCTCCACCCGAGGCGGCAAGGATTGTAAGTTCCATAATACTGTATACGTATATGTTACAATTAAGTTTCGCCTTGTATAATGTATTAAATAAAACAACCTATGCAATTACTTTTAAGGATAAGCGTACATAATTCATACATTAACCAAAAGGTCATTATGATTGTCAGTAAAATAAGAGGATTTCAATAAGCTTAACACATTATGATCGTTTCGTTTAAGAAGCGAAATAATAATGCCATGGTTTCGTACGTGAAGCTGGAATGTTTGCAGCACGAAGTGGTCCCGAGGTTCCTCACGGAGAAGCTGATGGAGCAGAACAGGCTGAAAAACGTGACGCCGCTGTCGGCGAACCAGAAGTCCCTGATCGCGAGGCTCGTGTGGTACCAGGAGGGCTACGAACAACCCTCCGAGGAGGATCTCAAGAGAGTTACACAGGTTAGTACAGCGCTGGATAATAAATTAAAAGTCTTTGAAGACCAAATATTAACTGATGATATGGTTTGATTACTGGGATGTATGAAAAATGTTCAAAGTGTTTATTCGAAAAACGGAATCCCCTTATAAACTGCATCATCATCATTGTCACTCCGGATATACCTACTGTACCACAGTAGTCTATTAAAAGCACATAGCATCAAATGACATTATAAAACCATTGTTAGATCTCCTGCCCAGATTTGCGACATAAGTTTTTTAAAATAGTTTTAAAAACAGGTCATCATTCTGCCATTTTCAAAAACAATCCGTTTCAGCATCTAATTCTCTTGAATTCTAACTATTGACAAACATTGTTTTCCATAAAAACGATATCTTAAAGATACTTATTAGCCTTTATACTTGGTAAAACCGATCTACGATATATCGATCTGTACCACGACAGGTGTACGGCCACGTCGTACAAATCACAACAAATTAATATTCCGAACACATACTAAGATATTATTTCCTTTAACGTACACGAAGCGGCACATGCCGTGATCTTCGCAGAATAATGTACCAAATGAATTTATGATTTGCAAAGTCGAATTATTAACCTATACTTTTGGTAAGACCAGTCCGTATTTTAGTAGAGTTGATACAGAAAAACATAGGAAAGGGTCGTAATATTACTGCGATACGATATGAGATATATTAATATCAACATTAAAGGACAAACTGTAGTGGGCGACGAACTGAGAAATTACTCAAGAGATCACTGGACACATATGTTCGGCAGTGGACATTCTGTAACTACTCTTAATGGTAATAATAAGATATAGTAATTACAACATTTTGAAGTATCATTCGCTGTATTTTATCAGCCTCATTAATAAACTCGGATGAGCGAAGGATTATCTTTAGTCCAAGGCTTTAGAATTTACTCGATTATTTTGACTATTAATTTAACTATAGTATAGAATAATGTAGTTACAATACGGTGGTTGCCTAGCTCTTTATGCAATTTCGTCTTTATTAATAAAGTCGTGAATACCTTGGACTAAAGTGAATCCTTCGCTCATCCAAGTTTATTAATAAGGCCCTAAGAGCAGAACAGTATTAAACCTTAGCTCGTATTTTATTTTAGTGTTATCGATTCTTGTACAAATTTTAACATAGCTTTTTATCGCTCTTGTATTGGATTTCACTGTTGAAACCGCCAAAAGAGAATTAAAGATACACTTAGAATGCGTTCAGATTTAAAACTTTGCTTGGACACCTCAATTTCATGACTCACTATTAACAAAATCTTAAAATTACTAATAACGTTACTAGACCCTACTCCTTCAGTACTAGTAGCTCATACTATATGACAAATATTTATCTTTCCAGACATGGCAGTTAGAGGAAGAAGAAGGTGAAGACACCGACATGCCCTTCCGTCAGATCACAGAGATGACGATCCTCACAGTGCAGCTTATTGTAGAATTCGCGAAGGGACTGCCGGGATTCTCCAAGATATCGCAGTCTGATCAAATCACATTATTGAAGGTGAGCTATTTGCCAAGTTACAAATAATAATTGCAACTAATGTAACGATAAAAAAAAACATTGCAATAGTATATTGCTGTTGATATCTAGAATAGTGGCGTATCATATCTAGTAGTTGTAATACGGTACTTTTACTGAGGTCTCGGGTTCACATCCTGGGTCGAGCAATGTAATATTGGATTTTTAGGTATTCAATATCAGCTCGGAGTCAGGATTCTGTGCCCAATATGGCGATAGGCTTACCCTCTATCACATCATGAAACTATCTAGAAATATAAAAATTATAGCCTTCTGAAAATCAGAAGAATTAAGTTCAGTGTGTGGACTATGTATTAAGAATTTGGATAGTTTCACTGTTGGAAATAGGCCTTCTGCAGACTCGTGACTAGCGATTATTCTGTCCTTAGAGACTTAAATGAAAGCACTCGAAATTGCTAGAAAATGAGTCAGCATAGTATGGACAAAAAAAAATTGGCAAAAATACAAATGTTTACGTCTACAAATATCAATACACAGAATTTTTCCACAATTGTTTTGAAAAACATCTTTAACACCTTAAAAGTAGACTTGTATGTGTGCCAAAACTACCTACCACGTGATTCCTATACACCATTGTAATCGTTGTAAACAAATTCTGGTACAATTTAACAATTTACTGAAGGTACACTCGACTGTACCATACAACATTTGATGTATGTAGTGATTATTTTGCCGTCAAGGTAATAAACATCAATGAGTTTTCCTAATTTATCTCGTTTCATTTTATATTGACACTAAAACTAGACGGAAGCAGATGGTAAGTTCAGAGCTGGAACCATCCGTAATGTAGTGTGAACGAACTATGACGTCAGCCAGGTCGTAAAATCATAAGCGATGTTCCCACGGCATGGCTAAAAGCATTTGCTGATTTCACGGCTGTTCAGATAGAAGTGATAGCATTGGGATCTGATATGGACGATTTTTGAAGTGTACCGGTTTGAGAGCAAATTGCATAAAAACTAACACTGCCGGGACAAAGTTATTGCATTAAAAACATGAGGTTTGATAAACTTTTGTTACGGGCTGGAGTCTTGTGAGATAAGAAAGGTCCTGATACATCTTATAGTGGAATCAGGATTTTGTATAAGGCGGATTGTATTTATATAAAATACTTCGGGTAAAGTCATGTAAAGGTCGTAGGAAGTTGTTGGATTCTGGAATTTCATACAAGTAGTTAAGAAATAATCGAGTAAGGCCTTTTCAGATTTTTCGTGGCTCTTCATGTATTACTATTTAGATTGTTGGATGCGTCTTGCATCCAGAAACTTCCTGCAATCTACTGCGTCGTCTAGTGAAATGATGATATTCATCAGCTAAGTGTCGTTACTTCCAGGCGTCTTCAAGTGAGGTGATGATGCTGCGAGTGGCGCGGCGGTACGACGCGGCGACGGACAGCGTGCTGTTCGCCAACAACCAGGCGTACACGCGCGACAACTACCGCAAGGCCGGCATGTCGTACGTCATCGAGGACCTGCTGCACTTCTGCCGCTGCATGTACGCCATGAGCATGGACAACGTGCACTACGCGCTGCTCACCGCCATCGTCATATTCTCAGGTGAGCAGACACTGTACTAACTATAATGTATAAATATTCGAATGGTTTCATTATGATGAATTTGTACATATTAAAAAAAAAATACTTTGACGACACCTTTGAAGCTGAGACAACTTCTGTTACTGTAGCACGAGACTATGTTGCACGACGCAAACCTTTGGGTGGAGTCCTAAATGCCGGACGATTGTGCCGATGCGAAACTAAAACGTTTATCTTGACGGAACTTAACTTCTTATAACAAACTTTCTACAAATATTACCGACTATTATTCTAAGGGTTCAAATAGTATGTAAGAAAATGGTGAAGACATTTATGACCTGGAGCTACTTTTTCATTTCAGACCGGCCAGGCCTCGAACAACCCCTGCTCGTAGAAGAGATTCAGAGATACTACCTGAACACGTTGCGAGTTTACATATTAAATCAGCACAGCGGCTCGCCGCGCTGCGCCATGGTGTTCGGCAAGATCCTCAGCGTGCTCACGGAACTGCGTACGCTCGGCACGCAGAACTCTAACATGTGCATCTCGCTCAAACTCAAGAACAGGAAACTTCCGCCATTCCTCGAGGAGATCTGGGACGTGGCCGAAGTGTCGTCGCCGCAGGCCGCGCTTGCCGTCGCGCCGCAGGCAACGTCCATCGCCGTCGACAACGCGACGACGCTCTAGCTGCCGCGCCGGCGCCGCGCCCGCCCCCGCGCGCCCCGCACCCGCCCCCGCGCCCCCCGCGCGCCCCGCGCCCGCGCCCGCGGCCTGCGCTGAGCACCGCCGCGCCGCCCGCCGGCCGCCACCCCGAGGAGAGAACGCTCATAGACTGGCTAGTTTTAGTGAAGTGCACGGACGCGATCGTCGGACCGCATCGACGCCTCCGTGAGGACAGTGCAAATATTACCGCTAGGCCCGGTTCGTACGTGTTCGGTGACCGACGACGATGATGCGCGTGAGATTAGTGAATATATGTGTTGTTGAACGTTTGGAGAGTATATTTAGTGTTGATGGTCGGCGCGGCGCGGCGGGCGGCCGCGGCCGGACTGTGGCTCGGCCGTCCGCCGCTCCGTCCCGCGTTTATTTCGTTTGCGGCCGGAAGCCGAGTCGGTCACTCGGATGCGCCCGTATGATAAGACTTCTTTCGATAAATAAGTTCACCTGTATTGCGCATACATACGAGAGTTATAAAGAAAAAAAGTAATATATGAAGAGATGTTTCTATTGGGTGAAATTATGTTTATTTACCAAAATTAACTATACGTTGATCGACCTTTTGTCTATAATATTGTGATGAGTCGTCGGCGGCGGGCGACGAACGCGCGCGACGACGATGTTTGTTTATATATAGTTTATATGAGACGTGTTATCGTGTCCTGTCCAGTTAGTTCCGATTCATGTTCCATCACCCCGTGCCCGTGTCCTCGACTAGACGAGTAATTATAATTTATTATTGCTGTGATTACATTTATAACATGTTGAATTACCTATCGTAGGCTGAGATGAATGCGTCTTTACTTTAACGACATCTGTCTGTTGTCGTCGGTAGCTTTTGCAGACACAAGTTATTTTCGAGTTCCATTAGTAGTTGTATTCAGTTACATGGACACAAGTGCGCACGTTTGTATTGAACACATCGATCACTGGTCGCTGGTGAGTGATCACTGACCAGTGATGGTGGCGTGATAGAGACAGTGCACCGCAGCCACTGCGGTGCCTCGGCCAGCCTGTAGTGTTTCCATTCGCTCGAATAGTTATGTATCATATTCACTTTCAACTGTTCAGGTACTGAAAGGTGTACCAGTTTGTGCAATTCAATATTATTTTCCATAAGTATATATATTTTAGAACACGTAAAATTGTAACATATTTCTATATAGATTGGAGGCGGGTTAGAGTGCACTCAAGGGTAGAGTTGAGTGGGAGCGCGCGGCGCGCCCGGCGGCAGCTGCTAGTAGGAGTGGAGTAGAATGTGGCTCGCGACTAGTGAGCCTATTCAAATATTGTTATTTTAAAGTACAAAAGGCAGCTAGTTAAACTGTTATGTAAAATAAACAGAAAGTGGACGTGTTTACGTTCCTCTATAGGTATTTGGCCGAGCTTACTCTATGGGAACAATGTTGATAGTGTAGCGAAGTGTAGGGCGGTACCGGCCACGACTCACGAGTCACTCCAGCCCGCCGCCGCTTGTTACTGAAACTCCGTACAGTCGTCATAAGTAACCTGGACACATTGTATAGTATATCACTATTGTAATACTAAAACTGCATGTTGAACACATTGCGACAAACAAACTGCCGGAAATGTACGATTTACATACGAAATGCCTTATTTCGCGTTACCTGTATTGTGTACCTACATTGTTGATGAGTGAAAATTCATAGTATATAGAACTTAAAATTAATCGATCTCAATTACCGGTAAGCGTTGTTAAACCGTACGTTAAGCGTGTTTCCGTTCGTGGCATCATTCTCATTCGACGACGACGCTCCACCCTCGCTCGACAGTGTCCGTCTCGAAGCCTTCTCACTACTGTCTGCTGTCTGTGTCTACACAAACACACACACCATAAACACACACATGACACAACACTACCGTAGAACCGTCATATTGTAACTCACCAGTCACCAGTCACCGTGACCGTCATAGTGTCAGTACGATCGTATGATGGCTCGCGACACTTCATCACATTAAAGCGGTTAAGTAATAATACTAAGTGTCTGATTGGTGCATGTTGAATGTGTCTTCTTTACATGCCATTAGGAGTGTTGTGTATATTTACATTACGAGTGTGATTGGAGTTTTGGAAAATGCATTTCTTATACGTATAAAATTCAGTGTGAGACGATCGGGCTTGCACCACGGAGCGCGCTAGTCCGCTTTAAACGATCTTTTCGACTTAAAATAATTTTATTGTAGCATTAGGCGTTTCTAAAATAGCAAAACGAAGCACAAAACGTCACTGGAGTGTCTTAGGTGTCTCCTGATGATAAAGGAGCGTATTGATAACGAACACACTGCCATTATAAACGTAATATACACCCCACGGTGCGATGTTGTATGCGTGAGTTGTAGCGGTTTTATTGTATTGTATTGACCGTTTGGTTTGTTATAATCAGTAGATGATAGGTTCGTCGGCGATGAGACGTTACGCTATAATACGTTGCCTTATGAGTGCGTGGAAGCGGGCGAGATGGCGCCACTGTGTCGCTGTTGTGACGTCACTGTGTCACCGTGTCGCCTGTCGCCGCGCTCGCGACAAATATAACTGCCATACGATAAGTAATTGTTATACAACACTCGATGCGTAGACTTTCATAATTAGCTTCATAGTTACGGCTCCCGTCGGTGCACAGCTGGTCGTGTTTGATACATATTATTCAATTTGGGAAATGTAATAGGTTTATTAAGTATGTAATAATCTCACACGAGAAGTAATAAATATGAGATACCCTAATATAATTTGTGTCTTAGCTGATAATGGAACATTAGTGAGATAATAAGTTTATATCGCTCATTGAGATAGATCGGGAGAGCGTGTGCAGGTTGGTTTGTTTGTTTGTTGGGTAGTTCGGTTGGCTGACAGGTGTGGAGTGGTAGTGCGTGCAGGTGACAGTTGTTCGTTGAGTTGTACCGTCTGCAGATCCTCGCCGGCGCGCTCGCTCGCGGGCGCAGCCTCCGTTTAACTTTCTATGTACATACATACCTTTAGATTCTATTGGCATATGTTTGACATATGTGCGTTTATTTTTATTCATCTAAAGAAGTACAGATGGCTGTTGTTATTTTTATATTATTTGGGTAGAAGTATATTTCTTGTAAATGACCTCTGTATTTATCTTTTGTAAGCTTTGTAAGACGTAGGGCCGTAGGTTAGTGTACGAACTACGAATATTGTGATTGATAATTTCTTTGAGTTTGTATTTACTGAGATATTTTGTTCTGCGTATATATTCTTCGTTTCGACAGATATTTCTTAATAATTTTGTTACTTCAGAGTGCAATATGTACAAATATTTACATATAAAATATAAAATGTACAGTCAATTTTTAGTTTTAATGTGTCAACGCAATATGTATCGCTACTGATTCGTTGAATGTACACAGAAAGCATAATAAAAGGATATCACAAGTGAGTTGTGAGCGAGTCGCGAGCTTCCACCCCGCGCTCGCTCTCAGCATTGTGTTTTCTAATATTTAAGTGATTAATTTTATTATAGAGGAACTAGGAGAAGTTTGTATTTAAATTTGCTAATTTTTTGTAGCAGATTAGATTTGTTTACATTGATAAGACGAATAATGTACATTTTAAATTGATTTTAAAGCGATTTAGTTGTTATTTAGTACCGAATTTTCTTATTAGGTGTAACTGGCAGCGTGGCGGAGCGGCTCGGAGATTAGCGCCGCTCCGCCTTACCTCTGCATTATGCTTTCACATATTTGCACTAGTTGCACTCTCACCGACCACCAGTGGAACATAAAGGCCAAATTTCTCACTTCTAGTGCCACGTCTAACGATGGAAAGGCTGATAAGCGATAAGGGCCCATTCCGTGTTTGTCTAAACACATTTTGTTTTGTAAACTATTACTTAAAACTTATTAGTCCGCAGTTACTATTATTTTCCTCCTAATACTTTGCCTTTGTGAACCCCGCGTTATGATTTAACAACAATGGTGAAGATAATTAGATATAGGGAACAGACATGACGATATGTTAAAATTTTAGAGAGACAACTTTTATAAATGATACTACAAAAACAAACCGTGAAAAGGTGTGTACAAAATGAGGAAATTTGTATGAAACTTGTTATGCGAATAAACTTACACCTCAAGATAAATTATAAAAAAATATTTCATGTCTTTTATTTACCCTTCCAATCACCAAACACGTACTCTTTGCGTGTAAAAAACAACTACAAAGACGACGACTGCAACGCAAACACTCAACATGTCTTTTTGATTTTACTTTTTATTTATGAATAAATGAATAAACAAACTTACATCGAATTCAGACACACAATACGAACATACACCTCATACATTGAACTCTACGAAAATACGTTGGTCAATAAAAATATAACTTGGAAATACCTATTCAACCATACATCTTGTTTAAGTATTGCTGGAACATAAGACATGGTAATTATAGTGTGGATTACCGGTCTGGTATTTACGTCATTGGAGGTTCAAAAATATAAAAAAAAAACATTAAAGTCATTACAGCTTACTAAACGTTCGTATGTATTCAGCGAATAGAGGCATACATATGTAAACTCACGCCTTTTTCCCAGAAGGGGTAGGCAGAGGCGCCACCATGACACCCATATTATGTCGCCTTGTATGTTCCGTCTCACGATGTGATCCTATCATAGGGCGAACCTATCGCCATACCGGCCACAAATTACTAACTCCAGGGAGATAATTAATTGAAAAATCCAACATTGCTTTGTCCGACCGACTTTGCTTTTTTGTAATCGTTATCATCACCAGCCCGTTGCAGTCATATGCAGGACATAGGCCTTTCCAAAGGTACGCCACAGAGCCTGGTCTGCTGCTTTATGCATCCAGTCGCACACGACAGTGACTACCAACTGCACCAGCTGGTAAACGGAGTGCAGTAGTGGTACCAAACAGGCACGACGATGCGGCCTGCCCCTTAACGCATTTGCGTACTGGAACTGAATAGCGACACTGCGTTGTGCAGTATAGAGGAACTTTCTGCTTTCCACTATTGGCGGTTAAGAATATACTACCACCCGCAGCATTGAGATCTTCGATTACAGGCAAGTTCCCCTTCACACGTTCTCATCCGCCAAATACCTACGCGTGAACATTTTGGGATACAGTAGTGACTTTAGAACAAATAGTGCACCGGGGCGAGATTTCTACAACGCTTTCTATGTAAGTTCTATACAAATCTGACAACAATGACAGTCTCCGTGGCGCAGTTGGTTGGACGTCGACTGTGAAACGAGAAGCCGCGGGTTCGATCCCCACATCGAAACAAATGTTTGTCAGAAACACAAGTATTTGTTTCGAGTCTGGGTGTTTGTGAGACCGAAAATTCTCTCGTAGCTTCTGATACCCACGACACAAGACTCTATCTTAGTGTGGGGTCAGGACTATGTATGTGACTGTTGGTTGTATTTCTTTATTTTATTTAAGTCCTTGCAAAAATTACATCTAGGCCCATGACGCTTATTCACGACGTACGTACTAAGCGGTCGGTATACAGCCAGTGCCGGCGTTAGGTAAGGGCGCGGTTGGGCGATTTACTGTGTTCTGCTTGGATTTGGGTAGTACTTATAGGGTGTGGTAGAAATCTCGCCCAGAGTATCGCTAATGCTAAATCCATTTCTGAGTCTACCGCACCGTAGCCTAACGTTGGCAATGAGGTTATAAATGTTATAACTATGAATACACGTTTATCGAACATTGTTAGTTTACGATTGAAAGAGTACAATGTCTATAGACGTAGATCGTCTAAAGCACTATACTTTGAAGTTGTTAAGGAAAGTCATGGCATAGCGTGTAACTGTAAGAGTGTATGAAAACTTCTGACGTCAGTAGTTTTCATAGACAATTGTCGTGTAGGTAGTCTGGCGATATTGTCAGTAATCGCTTTGTATCATTCTCGAGCATTATCAATTGTGTAAGGCTACTGCGCAGCTCACCCTTTATGTTCTGTAGTATAATAACACTTTGATACTAGATTATAACTGTCATAATATACGAGTACATGACTGCTAAATAATGTCTATAATAGTATTCGTAACGCGAAATTTTTATAGTTTACAAATATTGTAGAGTTACCTACCTCCATAACATTTTAGGTAACAATAACATGATTTCTAAGTAGGTATGTAGAATTTTGCGACAGTGAACTACAATTCTTTCGGCGATTAAATATCATGGCATAAAATTGGAATATAGGCAAGTGCTGATTATTAAGAAAAAACTTTCTCTGTTTAATGACGTATTTTAAGATTAGACTTGCTAAGCCAACTAGCCCACCTAACTAATAAGTATTGACGCCGGCCGGGCCGCCGTATTTCTACAAAACTATTTTCGTCGGTTCTCAATTGAGAATACAAGGAGCCATAGGCCCCATGGATATTGTGTAAGTATGCCACTGTGCTCATCAAGTCATAATAGCCTTCTAGACTATTGGCAAATTTTCTCGCTATCACAATCCAAAACATGTTTGAATCCGGGTGAAGACATAATAACTGTGTTTAAAGCCGTTATGTTGCCGAAACAAAATGTTTTGAAAATAAACAACCATGATGGGTTCCAAACTTGTTGACTGGCGAATGTATCGCTTCTCATGTCAAGCATACTAACTTGCTAATTGGTAATGCTACGAGCGACGTTCGTCCCAAGAGCACCATTAAAGTGCATACAATATAGAGAATCCAGTTACAAATTTAGCGCTAAACGACACAATGCGGTCTTAAAATAACCCGATCAACTACAAGTCATCTTCGTGTACCTACCTAAGGTTCTTTACCATCCGAGACATCTACATGTGTAAGTTTGTAATCAGAAAAATAAACATTATAATATTTGTTGTGTATGTATGTATTTACAATTTACATATTATTATAAGACTGCTTCTTGCTAAATTTCATGATCCTAGGTCAACGGGAGTCAGAACGGAACAGTCAACCTTGTAAGTTGTTTTGAGAGACATAGACAACGCAGATATTTTATGGGTTTCTTTGTTCTAGTTTCGGCAACGCATCTCCATGCCCTATGGTGTTGCAAATGTTCATGAGTGGCGGTGATCACTTACCATCAGGTGAGCCGTATGCTCGTTTGCTATCTATAATATAATAAAAAGTTTTTGTATGAAACCATAAAAAACCATTCAATGAAAAGCAGATCGATTGCAATTAGTGGTTTAGTTCATCATGTATAGGCTATCGTTGTGGAAACTTAGTGCGAGATTCATTTAGGACAAAGAATGCGGCCAGGAGATGTTTACAAGACCTAAATAAGTAGACGGACCGTAGATAAAGGCTTGACCCTGTCTCGAAGAGTTTATCGTCTTCCGATACCGTTACCCAGCTATAACTACTATTTTCTTCCTTTCTTCTAGGCAGTATTATTTTTTTTTAAATTATAAGCAGAGCCGGTCGTGATGCTTAACGACGAGTTAACGACTGGGGAATTAGAGACCTTCATAGAATGGAAATTACTATGTATGTGGGTATTACCTAATTATTATATGAATAACCCGCATCTATTTAAAAAATAACGCTATTTTTAACTCGCTTATACCTGTAAGTTATAAAAATACGCACAGATGATTATCAGTTGTCTGTATTGTAAAATTATGCCGGCCTACACACCGAGTGTATACTAGATGATTCTTGAAAATGAATCATTTGGCACTTGGGCGAGTACATATGGTAAGTTTCACACCATGCAGATACTAGTTAGTATCTTTCTACTTAGTACTATCAACCAGCGTAATATTTGCTAATGCTATGTTAAATAACAAAAAGAAGGCAAAGTTAAGTTGGAAATACTACATTCCAAACTGTAGACTGCCTCGGTGACGTAGTTGTACTACGATATGATTACAAAGCTGAGGTCTCGGCTTCGAATCCCGGGTCGGGCAGTCATATTGGATTTTTCTATTCATTATCAGGTCGGAGTCAGGAATTTGTGCCCGATATGGCGATAGGCTCGCCCCCTATCACATCATGGGACGGAACACACAAGGCGAAACGTGGATGTCCTGGTTGCACCTCTGCCTACACCTGTCTGTACATTCCAAAGTGAAGTGTTAGTGCTGCTGCATTATCATTGTAAAGGAAGTTCCAAATGAGGTTTGCAATTTATCAAGTAATGGAAACACCTTGGCACAATTTACGGAACACATTTCATGATACCATTGGGGTTAAGTGCGTGGTGGCCTGTTGGTTACGGATCAGATGCAGCTGCAAGTTGGCACGGTGGTCGCGGGTTAAATTTCCAAGGTACATCTCTGACGTTCGGTGTCATGCGTGTCTTGATAGTCAATCACCACGCGCTATAATGGTGAAAGAAAACATCGTGAGGAAACCTGCACACCATAGCGATTTGTAAGAATTTTTATGGTATGTAAAGTTCGTCAACCCGCACTAGGCCAGGGTGGTGAATTATATACGCCATATGGCCTAACCCCTCTCAATTGTACTCTCGAATTTCGATTGTAGAGGAGGCCCGTGCCCTGCGGTGGGACGTATATGGGCTGATACTATACTGGGGTTATTAGTATACGTTTATGAAATAATTTAATACAATTGCCCATTGGTGAAAATTCTCAATTGAAATGTCATGTATTATAGAGTCGCCTAATTGCTGAATAGGAACCAATCTCTTAACGGAGATCCTATTAAACCTCAGAAATAAAATCAGTGCAATAATTATCATAACCGTGGTACTACTTTAGATTTAGCATTTTTTATAGACTTTGTTTGAATAAAAAATAAATAAATACACCCAACAGGCACATACCCATCACCCACATGGATCCCACACTAAGATCGATTCTTGTGTCGTGGGTATCAGGAACCACGAGAGACTTTTTGATCTTACAAACAGCCAGACCCGAGACAAATACCTGCGGATCACACAAATATTTGTCTCGGTGCGGGGATCGAACTCGCGGCCTTACGTTTCACAGCCGGCGTCTAACCAACTGCGCCACGGAGGCTGTCGAATGCTCGTTGAAGGGGTTAACAACTAGTAGAGCACATATTACAGAACTGATAGCCAGAAGCGTTAAGAAAATCTCAGATGAGAATCACATACCCAACAACGATAGCGTAGTATGTCATTTTGGAAATTTTATGGGAAATCTGTGACACTCAACTGTGCGTGCTTAGATTACAGATAGAAATTGCATAACGCAGTCGTAAACCGTGTCAAGTTTAGGGGAAAATGAATATATTTTTTCCTCCTCAACTGAAAATACGCATGGTCAATTAATATCGGTATTCGGCAGAAACTTTTAAAAGTAAATTTACTAATTAAATTTTAAATAATATGAAAGGATTTTAAAATCATTTTTAAATATATTTATTAAAAATGTGAATGTACAAATAAAATTAGTGGAATTTAGGTTAAAAGTACGCGTTACGTTAATTTATTAAAATCATCTGATACAAATAAAAAAGAAGAAACATATTCAAAAACTTCAAACCTATCGCACAATATTATAATTAATATAATTATTCGTATCAGCTTTGTATTTTGTTTCGATTTTCCTGCTAGTCTCGCAGTTGTGGCTAACAAAATGCAAACCGGATCTAAATAACCTTAGTGATTGGCGAGAAAACATATTAATCAAATACGGCGTGACTTACAAATATTTGACTGCAAATCTACATAATTAAATTACATCATGAGTAATATTTTTTTATTTAAAACATTGCGATACAATTAACCATTAAGACTGGAGCAGTCTCGATTATCTAAATGTAGGTATATCAAGGTATTAGGCATATTTTTTTTCATACATATCTATTTTGTTCAAGTTTTATGTAGTTAAATCAACTATGTGGTATACTTGAATGTAAAAATACTTTTCGTTTCCAAGCACAATAAATCAGCAAGTTAGATGTATAATTAAAAAAATGTTAATAATACTAGAATCTAGATACTGAATCTAGTAAAGACGGTCAAAAGGTTTATAATTATACTTATTTTTCGGTTTATTAAGTGCCGAATGTAATAGTGTGGGACGGATCGACGGGTCTGCACGCAAGTATATTTATAATTCCTTAGCAATGCGGTTTTGATTGTTGCAGTTGTAGATATAAGATACCGAAAAAGTATTGATTTACAGTCAGAAATCATTAACAAAAAAGTACAGTTGGCGAGGCAACCAGCGGAAGGCTATTCGAAAAGGATAAACAGAGGGCAGTCTAAAGAGTAAAAAATAGAAGGTAAGAAGGAAAAGTATGGTAAATACAAATAATTTGATAAATACAAGTAATAAATAGACATAAATACACTTAAGTTATATACAATACATACATACATTTATACACAAATAAATATATAATAAAGTACCAGTGCATACAAATACAGTACATTATGGTTCAAATAATTGTATGTATGTATTGGATATTAATTATTTCGATGCACATACAACACAGTAAAATTGGTAATGAATGCTTCCGTTCTAAATAGCGCCAAAAAGTTTTTGGAGGAGCATAATATTTCCCAATGGATGTTACTCTTATTACCATACTCGCTTTTCAGCAATTGTATGGAATATTTTTTTTTGTTATTAGACATTTTAGTAACATTGAATCAATGACTACGTAGACGTAGTAGACGTAGACCGGAAGGCTTTTCTATAGTCCAAGTATGGAATTATATTGATCCGACAAATTGACAACAATCCACCTGACGATAAGTGCCATGCATTCCTCGTGGCATATCCACAAACGCCATAAGAAACCGGATATTGAAAAGTTGATCCTAGAACGCGACAGAATTGCGTAGGACGTGGGTCGTTAGTGAACGATGGTCGCTGTTTTAGCGGACACGTAACCATAATCTACAATATTTTAGGCATTTTATATAACGCCGGATTATATTGAATGCCAATAACACATATAACCCATCTTAAGTAACATCATCCATGCATTCGCTGCCAAGTTCATTCGCTCGCGACGCCTCGTCGCATTCACACGTGCTTTGTAAAACATCAAAAATGTATTCAACAAAAAGTTTGCTAATTATACTGATAGTGCAGTTGTTTGTGAACTTTACACGTAAGTGTATTATTATATTTATATTCGATTTCAAAATGTTGATCGCATTGAGAATTGTGAATTGTGTTTTCCAGATGGACAGGGTGAAAAAAAGTTTTTCCGTAAGGATTACACGTTTATAGAGGAGACGCAAAGTTTTTACAATTTTTTCACAATACCCAAAACATTTGACGAAGCTTCTAGGACATGCATCCGTCAAGGAGCCATGTTGTTCTACCCCGAGGATCAGGCGGAATACAATGCTATCGCTAAGTTTTGGACACAACCCATGAACGAGATTTTTATTGGAGTCTCGTCTTTAATCGCCAAAGGAGTGTTTATAACAGTGGACGGTAAGTGGCATTCGAAACTTTATCGGCAGTTTATTAGAATAAACAGTAAAAAGCCTCTCTTATCCTGTAAGTTACTTTATTTATTTATTTACTGGACCTGTTGGTAAATATGTAATAGGTACCTAGTTAAATCTGAAAAGTCTTTTCAATATATCATGCTTAAAACTACAAAAATGAATAATACGAATACTAAAGTAACGAAGTTTTGCCTAATATTGGGTAGCACCGGAATTAATTTTATTCAAGCTGCCAAAGTAACTTTAACTATTTTATATTTTACAAAATATAAGAATAATCACAGCATGAATTAATTACATACCTCGTAACTACCTAGTACGTATAGTTAATTAATATTTTACCTCCTGCTCTTTTGATTTTATTTAATCATATAATATATATTTATTTGACTATTCCATCTACTAATATAAACATAAGTTTTTTTCTATAACTTCAAAAACCGTGCACTTCAATTACTCGTTTTAAGAGGAGTTTTTTGTAGAAAATGTTGTCCTACTACTTTTAGTAATTATATTCCTTCAAAACTCAAGTTTGTATGTATATAGGGGAGACCAGGGACGAAAGTAACGCGGGAGGAGAATAACAAATGAATTTGTGAAAAAAATATGTTATCTACACATATGCTGTATGACGAAATTTGGTCATTTCGACCCAAGCCCCCCCCCCCCCCCCGTTTACCTAAGTTGCACAGCGCTGTGCTATTAGATTTTAGCTGTAGCGCTTCGATGCTGCAAAAATACCCCCAAAGTAACTTTTCGCCATTTTTTTTCATCAGCGTTTATTTTTGTTTTTTGTTATAGTAGGTTTAATCTTTTGTGGGTCATGTATACGTAAAATAACACAACTAATCCTGTTGCCATAACGCTGTGAACAATGATTACTACCTAACGAACTTATTTGGTTCTGGTCATATGTTTGTCAAAATCTGGATTTTTTTAAATGTAGGGATGAAAGTAACAAGTTGTACTTTGAATACAAAATATTATGTTTGTTTTATATTTTTAAGTAATCATAGCTACAGTCAAGGAGAGTCGAGACAAATAATAGATAAGGTAGAAAACTAGCAAAACTGATACACACAAACTTATACGAAGTTTGAAATCCAAAAACATAAAGAAAAAAATTAGATCCAAAAAGTTCCATAAATCTTAAATTATTTTGGTAATCTCTTTGTTAATTAAGTATTTTCTCAAAAACGGTATTAGCAGTTGAAAACAAGTTGGTGATAATTGATAGCCGAAAGACAAATATAACATGTGTAGATGTGTCGTAATTATTATTTTGTAGTGTAATAATCTGTGAGATATTACAAGATATTTGAAAATCGTTACTTACGTCCCTGGTCTCCCCTACATACAAGATTTACATTTCCCGATTCATTATAGTTATTTTTAAGAATTAATACGGCTGACAACTTTTACTCGCGTGTAGACAAAACGTAAATAATGTTGACTTCAGAACCAATTACGATTTAAAATGTAGCATATACATAAGATAGATATTCAAATAACAGCGTACAATTTTAACAATTTTATCTGACATTTTAAAACTGGATGTGTATTATCCGTGACGAATAATTATATTCCTACAATTAATATTTTTAACACGCTTTATTCATTTTTATGATTGTCTTGACTTTGCTCGTGCTTAAGACAGCTCGTGAACAGCATTTTTCTGCATACATAGGTATCGGTTTTTCGTCCAAAATACAATAAATTCCGTTTCCTGACGTCGAGGCATTAAGATGCAATTTATTCATGTCAGTTAGCTCCTTTTTAAACTGAATTACCATATTCTTGGTCAGACGGACGTATAGTTATTTCTCTATACCTCCGAAACTGTTTTCTGGATGCAAACAACTTATTACGCTATGTATGTTACTCTGCCGTAGGGGTTGAGTGGTTAAGATGTCACAGCGTGGCATACAAACATACCTCCTCATTGAGATATAGTGTATCATTGATAACGTTGTACCTCCTCATTTTTGGATGTTTAGTAATAGTAAGGAATTTGTTTATCGTTTCTTAAAAAATTGGAAAGTATGTTAAGGCAACCAACTACATTAGGGTTGCGTAATAAAATACCTACTCCTGAAATGAAGTGTAAATGCACTGTTGTGTTCTGCTTTGAAGGACATCGTAGCCAGAGTAACTACCGGACATAATGATAGTAAACATCTTATGTCTCAGGATGGTAACCGCCGAGAATGCCAAGCAATGCTTTGTAATTCATGGTGTTATTTCGTTTTACTGCAGTTCATGAACGGTCGTATCGCTTACCATGGCGAATGGCATGATCGTCTCGCTATTTATTGCAATAAAAAAAAACAAACAGCCTTTGTAAAATTATAAACTAAATCATCCTGCAATATGGTTGAAATTTAAGTCATGTTGCTCCGACCTCATATAAGTGTGGATTAGGATAGAAAGAAAAATAATTAAATTAAGTTTGGAATTTTAGAGAGAATAAATCGTAAAATCTATACTAATATACGAGTATACGTATAAAGTCGAAGAGTTTGTTCGAAAGCGCTAACCTTAGGAACTATTCGTACGAATTGAAAAAATAGTTGGATAGTCCATTTATCGAGGACGGGTACTTTTAGATTTTTTTCCCGAGAAAATATTTAGCTGGACTAATGCCGGGAAAACTTTCTCATGCTAACAAAACCGGGAGCAATAATTACCAGTAGGTACATACATACATAAACACACGCCTTTTTTCCAGAAGGGGTAGGCAGAGGTGCTACCAGAACACCCACGTTTCGCCTTGTATATTCCGTCCCACGATGTGATAGGGGGCGAGCCTATCGCCATATCGGGCACAAATTCCTGACTCCGGGCTGATAATGAATAGAAAAATCTAATATCACTTTGCCCGACCCGGGATAATTATACATACCAGTAGGTAATTATACATTATTCACGACTCTACCACAACACAATAATATTGTAGATAACAAGTCATGACTATAAATTGTTTATTTCATCAGTCATCAGTCATGTATTTACTTTTGATTAAAACCACAATGCATGCGTAAATTCGACGAGGAAACATCTAAATATTTATGCAAATCATACTTTATTACTTATAGGTTAACGTTGTATTAATAGCGGTGACGTAGTTAAATAAGGATTTTATTAATTCTTTCAAGCATATATTTGTCAGCGCTAATAACAGACAATTATCAGAAATTCGACAATAACAAACATACATACTTAAGGTCGGGAAAAAATCGCGCTCATTAATTTCATATTTTTTATGCATCAACTATATCTACCAGTGGCGAAGCGTCCATACATCCGATTCCAACCGGCTCCCTTGTCTTAAAACTTATATTCCTTACAATGCCACGAAGAAATTAGAAGATATCGTTTAAAAATAATGGCTACCATTTTATTACAAGCGTGATGCTTTGTTATAAGTAGAAAACACAAATTATCGTAATTTAGTATGACACGGTACTAAGGACTGCGGCTTGCCGTTTAAAAATTGACCCTTCGCCACTGATATCTACTTAATATATTTATTTTATATTTTTTCTTTAGTGATTCTACGAACTTTGCGGTTATTATATACTTCATATCTACTAGTAAACCAAACTTGTAAATTATTTGATACAATAATATATTTAATAAAATTAGTAACGATTTGTTGGCAGCTATTCATTATGTTAGTCCTGTGAGTCGTGCAATCGTTGATAAAATTCGTGCAGTGAAATGTGTTTCTATTGCTGTTATAAGCCTGCTAGGTTTCTCAAGTGAAGCTAGTGCGCCAAGCCATTCTAAAAATTTAAAATATGGATTAATATTCTCAGATTTTTGTTCAGTAAATATTCTTATATGGACTAGTGTGTGACAGTTTCTCATATGGTTTTTATCAACTTTATTAGGATTCTGCTGAGGTGACATTAACAGTAGTTACAATAGCAGTGTTTACCTTTGCGTACACTATAGTAAAAATCATAAACAAGTTTAAAAATCAAGAACGATTTTCGGATATTTTTTTACATCACCGTAGAACTGTTTAAGTATAATAAACCGGATTCAGAATAAATCATTCAATTGTAGGAATAACTGCATATTTATTATGACACCGCGGTGCTTGATGTTATTTTTTTTAAACATTTTAAGTTTATATTTCATTTTAAAGTGGCTAATCATTTTTTTATATTTATTTATTAAATAGAACGGTTTCAGATATCACTAACACAATTCAACACAAAGTTTACTTTATCATGTAACTTTACATTATTAATTTAAATAATTTATATCGAAGTTATATTTGTATTATAACTACAACCTTATAAATAGCGTCATAAACATCACAAAGCTGGTGATAGAAATGAAACCAGTGAAAATTGTTTTCTTTAACTGTAAAGTACTTTCTTGGTGTGGGTCCAGGGATAATAGTCTATTTGACTATAATCTTTTTTTTATTATTTTGCGTACCATAAATACCTACCATTAAATAAAAAAAATCTATCAAAACAGTATTAATGTAGCTTGTAACGTGAAGCAACAATGGTATTTTAAGAAAAGTGGGAGTGTATTGGGACATCTTACCGTCTCTTTCACACGTGCACACTGTAATGCATATTAAGACGAGTGACATCACAAGTTTTATTATGCATCTCTTTTCTTTTACTTCCACAGCAAGATTTAAAACGTCTGTAACTTGTTTAATTCTAAATGGATTTGCAAAATTCTTCGTTTAATAGGCGTTGGAAATGGATACATTTTGATGAATATAACAAAAAAAAAATTGTGAAACACACTATTGGATTGTGATTTTTATTAATCTGTTATTTTCAAGGATCCTTGTATTAATTATTTTGTTTTGTAACCTTTTGCGTATGCTTAGGATTAACATACGCAGGACACCACTTTACCACCAGATATTTTCACCGATTGCCAAGAGATGGCGCTGACCATTTTAATGAAATTTCTGCATCGCGGTGTCAAGATTCTCCGGCAGTAGTATATAAAGCTTGGTAAAATCTTGTGCTGTATCGCTTCTCGGCCTTTTGGCTAAGATCAAAGTGTAGTATCTGTTCTTTTCAGCTTAATATCTGAAAGTTCCCTCATTGAGGGACCAGTATATTAAACTGATTTTTGTAAATCGACGGGATGTTCGGGGCTCGCTCCACTCCCGTCACGGGTCGGCCCGGCATTGCAGCGCCGCCGGGATCGGCCCAATAAACCCTTGAAAATGCTTATGTGTCAGCTCTCAGACCACCCAGCCACAATTGATTTATTTAGTAAATCTATGTTTCTCCTGTGTCTTGACTTATAGGAGCCACAACTCTAAAGTCACTTCGTCTCATTATACTTTTACCATGATCCACCAAACACTTATGATTTAAGAACATTGGTTCCTTTTATAAATATATTTTGATGTATCACTGATTTATAATATCATATTTATATATCTGATTTATAATATCACACTACACAATAGCTTTCGGTTATGGTCATACTGGTAATTTTATAGTAGTGCGTAGAGGCCTGTTGGTAAACGGACGCAGGGGGGTTACTCTATGATCCGAAACGAAACTGGAATGTTCGGACGTTCGACGTCTGCAGGACAATTTAAATTTCCACTTCTAGAAATCAACACTATTCTCTATGATACTTATCATTCACTCTGAACTAAGTCTATAGTTAGGACGTGCGATAGAGGATTCGAACATTTTGTGGAGTACCTAGGTACATTCGTACAGTTTTACGTACGACGTCCGATTCGAGTTTTGTTTCGGATCATAGAGTAACCTCCTAGACACATGTTCACGGTGGTCGCGGGTTTATTTTTGGTAATAACATTTTGTTTGCAGTGCCCCCTCTAGTATAATATCTTAATGACTATAACTCATCACGCTGCCATAGTGTGGGTATTGGGTTGATTTACTGCATATATCATAGAAATTCTTGTAAAATCTTAAAGTTATGTCGATTTCCTCACGATGAGTTTCATTAGATATTTCATATTGCACCTATATCAAACACGCTATTATGCTCCTATTCCCGCAATTTGTGAGTGGACTAGTCTTCAATCCTACTTATATCCCGCAAACACGATTATACTTTTAATTATATTCGGCTATTAATCAAGATAATATAGGGGTTGGCCCGGGCAAGACTTTTGCTCCGAGTAGAGATAACAGTACAGTACGGCCGACGAGTCATGGCCGTCGTGAACATAGCCTCAGAATAATGTTTGCGCACGTAAACTCAGGAAGAAAATACTTAAATACAATAATTGACGAATAAAAATACACTTGTTTTAAAGAACCAAATATTGTAAATGTTTTCATAAAATACTATATTATAATTGCGACAACGAAACAAAAGGAAATTCATTTGCGCGAACTTCAGGCCGGCCATCACTCGCCGGCTGTACTGTATATTTCTGTACATGAAAATATATAATTGGTTAAATGTTGGTTAATTACATTATCAGACAATGTCATGACACTTCGTGATAGCAACATGCATCTGTATACATGATTTCCAGTAATAAATCATTGTTGTGCTTATGTTACTATTTGTCTTTAAAAGTAATTATAATATGTGTATATTTGTTTATATATAAAAATAGCGTTGCTAGGAATGATAGAACATTACAATAAAAAACGAACATAAGAATAAAAGGGAATGCGATGCTAATGTTAAAGAATATACATAAGTAAAATTTTTGAGGGTAATTCTGTCAAAATGAATATGAGAAGGAAGCTGCAAAATTAACACACAAATATTTTCATTTAAATTGTAGAGGAAGTAACCTTTAAAAAAAACCTACCTAATATTATACGAAATTTGTTTCGGTATTATTCTTTTAGGTGTTATTATTTTATATCAGAAAATTGGTCGTACAGAACAGTTGGTACAGTTTTAAATCATGGTTTTGTTTAGTTTTCAAGCTTAGAAATGTCCTTGTCTCACAGATATAGAGAGATTGCCGATGCCCAATACCCCTTTTCTCTCCCATTTTTTTTCTTTCCCACTCCCTTCCCGATTTCATGGGCCAGCAAAACATCTATGATTCAAGCGCTGTGGATGGTCATGCGCGGCAGTGATCACTTACCATCAGGTGGCCTGTTTGCTCATTTGCAAGACCTAGGCAATAAAAAAATATATCTGAAATGGGCATTATGACAATAATATTTTGAGTTATAATTCAAACCCGGCCGCCTGTCTGATGTTATATTACGAAAAATCAACCGTGATTTTGTAAATTCTAGTCAATCATTTATATTTGACTTGCTCAACCAGAGATAAAACACAGAACACCAACAAAAAACTGCCGTATTTTCAACGAAAATATTTTTTATTGCAGGCAGACCTCTGATGGATGTTTACAGTAACTGGTCTCCCGGAGAACCCAACGACGTGAACGGAAAGGAAAGCTGCATCGCTATGCAGAAGAAAGGCACCATGAATGATGTGGCTTGTGAAAATAAATATCCTTTCATATGCAAAAAAACGCTGGCATCTTTGGAGTGGAATGCACCGTGTCAAACGCCTTACAAACGTAAGTAAGCAAATGAACTTTTATTTGAATAAGTTTTGGCAATAATGTTAATAGATTAATAAATAACTAAAATGAAATAAACATACGAAATAGCAATAATAAATTTCAAAGGCAAACATAATCTGTCTGTTTTTTATCTCGGTGTTTAATCTGCACGTTTTCCTTGAATGTGCTTTGTATTTTGGAGTTCTTAATTTTTTTTGTTAGTTTTTATTATGATTTATGATTAAAGCAAGCTAAACTGACTGAATAAAACATGTTTTACTGTTCATACTACTTACTCACTTGTCCAGGTTTGTGGTGACGTGATTAACTGCCGTGAGAACTTACATACATTCAGCCCATTTTGATTTTTTTTTTTTTATAGCATAGTCCGGCAAACGAGCAAGAAGGTCACCTGATGGTAAGTGTTCACTGCCGCCCATGAATATCCATAACGCTTGGATCATGGATGTGTTGCTGGCCCATCAAATTGGGAGGGAAGCGGGAAGGAAAAAGAATGGAATAGGAAAGGGGTATTGGACATCCGGCAGTCTCACTCACCGAACGAAACGCAACAGCAAAGCTGTCGCTTCACGTCGATCTCCTATGAGACGGCGGTACCACTCCGGACGAGCCTGCCCATTCATGCTGTCATGGCTGACAATCGCGTGGCTCTACCACTAGTGTGAAATGAGCAGTCCCGGTTTAGAACCACCGGCATCTGAGTCAAGTTGTTAGTGCGGTTCCTGGAACGCCAAACGCAACATAAATATGATGCCACGTATCTTCTATCGAAACCTATGGAAAAAATAGTGCAATGCTCCTTTATTTTTTGCATATTAGGCATTCGCCCAGCCGCCCGTATCGTCCGGTCGCTTCTAAATACTGAACTTATTAATGTTTTAACTTATTTAATTATTTTATTGGGGGACGTGGAGATAGAGAGGCATATGTTCAACAGTGGACTTTCTGTGGCTGAAGAGAGAGAGAGAGACGTCACAATTTACCCGGCAGTATCCATAACTTTCGTAGATCCAACGACAATGGAATTAATTAGAATTTTAATTTAATTTCAGGTTACGTACTCAACAGTAATTTGGGAAGATGTTACAAGTTCTTCCTAACACCATTGACCTGGACAGAGGCGTTCGCGGTATGCAGTGCTGAGGAGTCCTACTTGGCGGTTATTAATAGTGAGGAAGAGATGGAATATTTCAAGAAAATCACAAAAGACGAACCGAAGTGCAGAGTGAAAGGAAACTATCTAGCTGGTGTCGTTCATCTGGGCTTCCACAACCAGAATAAGCAGGAATGGCTTACTGTTAAGGGTAAGTTTCATAATGTCGTGTAGTATACATTCGGAACTTGGCAATGAAAACCGAAACCGAAACTTATTAAAATTAGTTAAAATTACGATTATTTACTAAAATTATTTTAGTAAATAATCGTAATTTTAAATAAATTTCGGTTTCAGTTTCGGTTGAAAAACTAGTTTCGGTCGGACACTAGTTACTTTCAATTTGACAAACCTTCCTCCTCCGCTGAGTATTTAGTTTACATACATTACACTCTTGGTGCAAAGTTTAATTGCCTTTAACGATACAAGGATTAGTTGCACGTTGTAAGCAAGTTAGTTTTATAAATTAGACAATAGATATATTAAACAATACTATAAGCATAAATAAACGTGTTATTACAATAATTACAGGAACCTCGTTGGACGACAGTGGATATTTGCAGTGGGGCTACGCTCAGCCCGACGTCGAAGACAAGTACCTGTGTGGCGCGATGTTCTACAACGGAGAACTCACGTACGGCGACTGCACTCAACGCAGCTTCTTCATATGCGAGAAAGAGTTCAAATCAGGATTCGATGAAAGATTTGGAGATTAATTTTATACAAATTAAAGACTTAATTACTTATATATTACTCTAAGTACAATTTTTTTTTAAACAACGTGCCTTTTAGATGTTTAAAAAAAAACTATTAGCAAGTGAAGAAATGCGACTATATGTCTAATGTACTTGATATCGTAAGTTAAATTGCTTACTTGGGATTTTTCCAAGAATTTTAATATGAACAGCTGTGGTCATTATTATGTTATGTAAAATCCCAACGCAGCTTAAAAAAGTGCATTTTTAATTATTTTTCCTACTAGATATGATCCTATATCAAAAGTATTTGTGTTATGCAGATGAAGCCTTGTTTAATTCACAATTGTTGCATATTTTTTTATGAGACCGTGTTGATATTGCCTAATGCTAAAGTCTGACCATGTGGGTTAAACAACAAAAATAAAAACATTATATTTAAGTTCAAAGTTGGCCAAGTTAATGTTGCCAGAAAGCTTTTTTAAGGTCACTCGTGTGTATTGTTAACCTAATGTATTTCTAAATTATAGTAATTTAATTGTGATGAATAAATCATTTGCTATCATATGAAAATACAGTACAATCTCACTAATCCGGCACTATTAAAAACCGGAGGGTGCCGGATTATTGGAATGTTCGGATTACTGGATTATACTGAAAAAATCATAGGTAATAAATAAAATAAAGCATTTCATAGAGAGAATAAATGTATATAATGTATTAAATTAACATGTAGGTAGATATGTAATTAACTAGTTTTGAAATAATCCTTAATTGAGGTCTGCTTTTGTGCAACTTGTAGTCCTTGCTTAAAAACCTTTTCTCGCATGTTGCGAAGAATTATAATATCTTTGCCAGATATGCCGTTTTCTTCTGCCCATGTTATGCAGGTATTGAAACAAATCAATGCATCATCTGGTTTAACTTTTACAGCAGTTGTAGTAGTTGGTGGCTCCAATATTTCTACAGAGCTTTCTTCTTGTACTGCTTCACATACAATTTCTTCATCGGTCATAATTTGCTCTGTTTCTTCGATTCCTTGAAACCAAGAATTTAAATTTTCTTCACTTGTCTCCAATCCTTTTTCTGATAGATTTTGTAACCAATCGGCAATTGGCACATTATCCTCAAGATCCCATTCATCTGTTTCTTCTGTTTCTGATACATCATTCAGGGTGCCGGATTATTGGACGTGCCGATCTATCGAAGTGCCGGATTAGTGAGATTGTACTGTACTGGTAAATATGTAATATTGTATATCGAGTTTGTTATGGAGCATAGGTAATTTTGAAGGAATTATAACGTATTTTCGATTCATTTAATAATATATATTTAATCCTGATTATAAATAAATGAATGTAAAACAATGTTATTTTTTATTTGGTTCGTTTATAACCTTGTTATGTTATGATTCATTTAATGAAGGCGATTTTTGGTACTTATTAAATTTAATTAAGTGACGCAACTTTCGCACCGTTCTGATTTGAAAATTTGATGGAACGAAAACGCGCCAAAAAGAGACACAAAATGTACTAGGGTGACAGAGAAAGAAAGGAGGTTTCCTTCAAACCTATCGTCAGTATGCGCAATATTTCTTAGAGAACAAAAAGTACTAGGGCGACAGAGAATGAACGGAGGTTTCTTCGTTAAACTTATGTCGTCAATATACGAAATATTTCTCAGAGCTCAAAAAGTACTAGGGCGACAGAGAATGAAAGGAGGTTTCTTCGTTAAACTTATGTCGTCAATATACGAAATATTACTCAGAGCTCAAAAGGTACTAGGGCGACAGAGAAAGAAAGGAGGTTTCTTCGTTAAACCTATGTCGTCAGTATACGAAATATTTCTCAGAGCACAAAAAGTACTAGGGCGGCAGAGAAAGAAAGGAGGTTTCTTCGTTAAACTTATGTCGTCATTATACGAATCATTTCTCAGAGCACAAAAAGTACTAGGGCGGCAGAGAAAGAAAGAAGGTTTCTTTGTTAAACTTTGTCGTCATTATACGAAATATTTGTCAGAGCTCAAAAAGTACTAGGGCGACAGAGAATGAAAGAAGGTTTCTTCGTTAAACTTATGTCGTCATTATACGAAATATTTCTCAGAGAACTAAAAGTACTAGGGCGGCAGAGAAAGAAAGAAGGTTTCTTCGTTAAACTTATGTCGTCATTATACGAAATATTTCTCAGAGCACAAAAAGTACTAGGGCGGCAGAGAATGAAAGGAGGTTTCTTCGTTAAACTTATGTCGTCATTATACGAAATATTTCTCGGAGCACAAAAAGTACTAGGGCAACAGAGAATGAAAGGTTTCTTCGTTAAACCTATGTCGTCAGTATACGAAATATTTCTCAGAGCACAAAAAGTACTAGGGCGGCAGAGAATGAAAGGAGGTTTCTTCGTTAAACTTATGTCGTCATTATACGAACTATTTCTCAGAGCACAAAAAGTACTAGGGCGACAGAGAATGAAAGGAGGTTTCTTTGTTAAACTTTGTCGTCATTATACGAAATATTTGTCAGAGCTCAAAAAGTACTAGGGCGACAGAGAATGAAAGAAGGTTTCTTCGTTAAACTTATGTCGTCATTATACGAAATATTTCTCAGAGAACTAAAAGTACTAGGGCGGCAGAGAAAGAAAGGAGGTTTCTTCGTTAAACTTATGTCGTCATTATACGAAATATTTCTCAGAGCACAAAAAGTACTAGGGCGGCAGAGAATGAAAGGAGGTTTCTTCGTTAAACCTATGTCGTCAATATACGAAATATTTCTCAGAGCACAAAAAGTACTAGGGCGACAAAAGAGTTAAGGAGGTTACTCTAGTTACAACTACCCACAATCCAGTGTGTAGGTGCAATTATATATCTACCCGCAGTGACATACCGCCCACTAAGAATATTACGTCATTCATTCTATTGAGCCCCATTTACACGGGGAGAGTTTCTCGCAGCGAGAACCGTATGCGATTATCGCATGACATAACCGCCATCAGATTATTGAGATCTGACAATGTTTACACGATGCAACTTTTTCATATCCTTACGATCTTTGAGGCGAGAAACTCTCTCCGTGACAAATAGAGCTTTAGTTTATAGAGAGGACTCCGACCCATCATTGGACAAAAGATGATTTTGCATTAGGTATAGTAATAATAAGCCTATATTATTTGATTCTCTCGCAGACTAGTATTTTGAAGTCTCACGTCCACCGTGTATGAATTGCACCCACAAACTTTTTATATTAAAAACTAATAAATACGCGGCTGCATAAGCATAATTAAAAAAATACATATATGTAAAAAATGAAACAAATATTTTATGGTCAATTAATAATATTTATTTTTACAAAATACATTTGGAATACAAATAACTCCTACATTATGTTTAATTATCAAATAATTTTCCATAGAGTCCTTTCATTCATCATTCAGAAATTGGTTAGTATTTTGCTAACGTGTTGGGTTACAATATTTTAAGCTATTGTATTTAATAATTCTATATGGGTAATTAAAATACAACCAACCTTATTTTCAATATGAAATAAAGATACAAAATTATGAATACTGCCCTATAATAATGATACTGGATTTCTTACACAGAAAATTCTTACATACAACGGAATATTACATCCATTTTGGCAGAGGCTTTAATTCTGACATGACTCCTGGTTGAATCATTGTAAATATTTTAATTTTAAAGTGTTTTATGATTGTCTAAAAGATGATATGTCACTTAAAAATGTTACAGAAGTATGACAGATTCACACACCATAATAACGTTCGATCAGTCGCTGCTGAAATCTAGGCTGAAATATAATATTACATTCTTTATGCCAAATTTATTAAAATATAATCGTTTATTACCATTCAGGCCATGAAAACAATGGTTTAATTAGTTTGAAGAGTCTAATATAAAATGTCCGATGTATACAAGCACGGATACAAAGTATATTGGCACCAATACTATCTACCAATACTAACAATTTCATCACCATTGTCAGATATACAGGGTCTATCCAAACTGCGATCGAAAACGAAGCTGGGTGTTAGTTTTAGTGATTACAAACACAATGCAATTAACATTTTCTCAAAAAAGCGACTGATTTTTTTTGTAATGTGTTTTCTATTCTTAAAAACTAATTACGCCACCACGGTGTCCTTACCATGTTATATTTAATTACAACCAAATGTCCTTTTATACAATTATTTCTGAATAGTATTTATTGTTTAAACACAGCATTGCCGACTAGAGGCAAGTAGCGGACGAACGGGCCCCCGCAGGATAGTAACTGTCTCGCCGGCTCGAACCACAACACGAGCCAGTACACGAGCACCAAGTAGAAGAATACAGACACCAGTCGGTCCAGGATGAACAGTCTGCAAGACAGAAAATAAAAACAAAATTATGAAGTGGTAGAGCCACGCTGTTGTCAGCCATGACAGCATGAATGGGTAGGCTCGTCCGGGGTGGTACCAATGTTTCACTGGATATCGACGTGAAGCGGCAGGTTTGCTGTTGCGTTTCGTTCGGTGAGTGGGATTGCCGGATGCCCAATACCCCTTCTCTATTCCCATCCTTTTTCCTTCCCGCTTCCCTCCCAATTGGACCGGCAACACATTCATGATCCAGCGTTGTAGTTGTTCATGGGTGGAAGTAATCAGTGTAATCAGTAATAGTATAGTAAGTAATCAGTAATAGTAATCACCATCAGGTGACCGACTGCTTGTTTGCCAGACCTAAGCAATAAAAAAATACACCCCAAGTCACATATATGTTCCTGACACAATACTAAGATCGAGTCGTGTGTCGCGGGTATCAGAAACAACGAGAGACTTTACGGTCTCACGAGCAACCAGACCCAAAACAAATACGTGATGATGACACAAACTGCGGTCTAACCAACTGCGCCACTGAGGTTGTCAAAATTACAAAAATGTCAACAAAATAAGACCCAAAAACACTCTCATAGAGAGTATAATATTTCTCATAGCGTAATCATAAATGTTGTGTACATTGTGTCTAGAACCGCAAAAATATTCTAAACATATGTAGCGATATTGTTCCAAGGATCGAATTTGCAGCCTCTTGTTTTATAACCGGTTTCTCACCGCACCCGTAAACATTTATTCGATCAAACAACCTCTGTATTTATACAAATTTTCTTTGAATGAAAAATATCCTCCCGCATGTAAAATTGTATGCAGAATTGAATAAACAACAGGTAAAGATTATAAAGGGAAAAAAAGTCTCTGTCCGATAGATAAAGATATTACCAGACATAATTAATTTGTTCTATTTAAAAGTTCCATTGTATATGATATTATAAAAAATATATAATTAAAAAATAGGGAATCTCAACAAGCAACGTGCCGCGCGACGTTTCGGAATTGACAGAATGTGTGGTTTTTGTAAAAAAAACTTTGCTAGATTTTATCAATGAATGGTATAAATATTACCCATATTGAGACTAAAATGTGTAGGTATAAAAACTTACGATAATTATGTTATACCTAATTTATTTTATATGTCGTCGTATTTTTAAAAAATACATAAGTTGAGATACTCAAATGCGCATCTTGGATCGGAGAGGGCTTTTTTGTCATACTGTATATTAGTCAACAGAAAAGTACCAACTTACATATTATTGTGCAGTCTGGCTCTAGGCAGATTCTCCAGCTTTTCCTTCATGCAGTACAGCTTGCCGCCTATCATACAACTCTCTATGTACGGCTCGTCCTCTATAATAGTTAAATCCATGGGGTATATCGCACGATCAACAGGGTTCAGCGTATTAACAAGTGATTTATAATTCCCTGTGTCAAACCACCACTCACGGGTTGTGAAGTACTGCAGTACCTCCAACCCAACCGATATTCTATTCTGTATGCGCACCATACTGCAAGAGAGATTTTTGAATAAATTAACAACTGGTATTTGAAATGTTCTATGATATAACAGACCTTATGGGCCCATTTCACATATTATGGGCAATGAAAACGAATTAACATAAGCAACGGGTTTTCTATCGGAATGTGGCTGACATGAAGATGCTATTTGATTGCATTCAGATACAAAAAAATGTCGGAATGTAGATAATTTGAAGATGCATCTATGTACATATATGATTGCATTAATATATCGGAAATATTGTATAATATATCGATAATATTTTTACTGGTCGTAGGTCTGTCATGTATGAAAGGCGCCCTGGGTAGGTACCACCGCAATATCCTTTTCTCTCGCCAAACAGCAGTGTAAATCTGTCATATGTGAAAGGCGCCCTAGGTAGTTACTACCCCTATTATATAACTCTCACGCCAAACACCAATATAAATGCACTGTTGTGTTCCGGTTTCAAGGACATTGTAGCTAGAGTAACTACGAGACATAATGAGACTTAACATCTTATGTATCAGGATGGCGAGCGCAGTGAAATACCAAGCATTGCTATGTAATTCTCTTGTTTGGTTTTACTACTGTCTTTAAGCGGTCGTATCACTTACCATCAGGCGAATAGCATGCTCGACTCGCCATTAAACGGAATAAAAGAAACTAAAAATATATTATTGTCATACTTTAATGGAAATAAAAGAGCTAATGAAAAATTAATACTTACAAACGTTTCTGTCTGAACAGGAACAGCAAGAAGTCTATGAAATACGCTGGTACTATGTGGTAAAAGAACACACACAGGCTGTGCACAAACTTGTTGTGTCTTATGTTCCCGTCCGGGTACCACAAGGGTCCTTCGAACGGGTATTTGCGCACGGTAGCTTTGCCTATATCCAGTACTTGTTTCCACGTGGTATTCCTATCGTCTCCAGTTGTCAGATTGTAAACTGGAATTTCTTTTGGCCTGTAGTTTTAAGGAATAACGGTATGAATACAACAGAGCATTGACGAAACATTATTATCGGAAAGGAAATAATTTATGTTTAAAAAAAATAGTCAGAGAAGTGAACAATGTGTGTACTTTTATACGTGTGATTTCTGATTGTATTTGCTTTTTGTGTGTGCAAATAAAATGTATATAAATGTATAAATATTTTAAATTTATAAACCTTTCAGTCGCCTTCCCAATGTTGTACGCAATAACGATAATAGCATTGATGGCTATGTCTATGGGGATGACTTCGGCGTGGTAGTGTCCGTAGCAGTGCATGGATCTGATGACGCCCTTGCCAGCGCCCACCATGACGCCTATCGGACCATTGAGGTTGTCCACCCAGCCTGGCATGGGTTCTTTGTAGGAGGGCGTTACTGCAATTTTATGAAATATTTCATTGCTCAAAATTTTCTAAAATGTTAAATCAGAACTAAAGCGAACTTTGATAGTCTTGTAGCAAAACTAAAGATACATTTAAAACAAGAGTTTATATAACTTTGTTTCCTATCTCTGTGTCACTTAAATTAATCAACTATTCTATAAAAAAATAGTTTTTCGGCAAATCTTTTGTATCTGCCCTCAACTTATACAATTACTGTATAAATAACTATGCATCATATTGCAAAAATAATTTATCCAATATTATACAACATTTAATACAGAAAAAAATAACTTAGTAACAATATGTTCCTTACTTACCAATACTAGGGCGCACTACAGCCGCCGGTATTTCAGGATAACTGTCTCTGACTAAAGCTTCTGCTAATCTTTTGGAGTAGGTGTACGAATTGGGATGCTTCTGTAAGATGGAAGGAGCCAAGAGATTCAATTGATGATCAGTCAGCCAGCTCGCAGCACGCAATACTTCATGCGGGTCAGTCGGTGGATCGTGCACCTACAAATAATAAATCAATTTAATCCAATCCATCAGCCAAAGGAAGTCCACTGCTGAACATAGGCCTCTCCTAATGATTTCTACAATGGCCCGTTGGAGGGTCATCACAAATCGTCTCGAACGCAGGTTTGATGACTTCCAGCCTCCCGAACAAGCCGGTTTCCAAAAAGGCTTTAGTATCATAGACCACATTCATACGCTTCGGCAAGTTATACAAATAATACATAATAATAAATACACTCAACAGTCACATACATATTCCTCACCCCACACTAAGATCGAGTCTTGTGTCGTGGGTATCAGGAACTACGAGAGACTTTTAGGTCTCACAAATACCCAGACCCAAGACAAATACTTGTGGTTCACACAAAAATTTGTCTCGATGCGGGATCGAACCCGCGGCCTCGTTTCACAGCCGGCGTCTAACCAACGGCGCCTCGGAGGCTGTCAAATAAAAACTAAATTATAAATAAAAGTTATCAATATTTATATTGATTTGTTTCCCGGACATTTATCATGACAATTTGATTAAGCCGTTTAACATTATTCAAAACAACACGTCATGATAATTACTTAAGATTCGCGATAAGTAGCCAAGTGCTTCATAATTGAAAAGTTCGGTACATACCTTCTCACCCAATCTCTCATAGTCTGGGTAACAGAATGCAGTAGACAGATGTATGAATGCCACCAAGTTCTTTATCTTTTTAGATAATTCTAAGACACGAAGCGTCCCTCTCGTGTTCATTTCCAGTCCTTCCTTCAATGGCGCTTCCAGACGTAATGTCGCAGCAAAATGGAACACAACCGAAACCTGAAATATGCGTTAAAGATAATTATAATTACTTAACTAAAGGATTTTCTATTAGTGGGAATATTTTGCTATAAAGTCGAATTTGAACAAATTCTATTCTGTAGGAATTTTTATGTTAAGTTTAATGATGATGATTTTCACTGAATTAGAATTTCGGTATCTAATTAAATTTAAACAAATCCTGTTACCGTCGACATTTTTAATAAATACGAAATTGAAATAAACTTGTACCGGACATTCGTATAAAGTAGAATTAAATATTAATTTTGTCCTGTAGGTATTTTGTTATTAAATTGAATTTTAACAAACTCTATTCAGTTACAATTTTGATATAACTACATAAAGTAAAATTTTAATAAAAACGGTTTCGTTGAAACTTTGATACAAAAAGTTGGATACAAAAGAGGTTTCTTCGTTTCATTTCTGTCTAAGGTTGCTATATGCTATAAAACTCAATTGAGTTTTTTCCAATAATAAAAAAGTGCTATATTTGGCAAATTGCTACCGGATCTGCCATATAACCTCGCTAAAGTTGGTTGGCAGAGGTTTCTGCTTTACGTAACCAAGTGACATGTTATGACATTACGAAATGAATGAAGAATGTAAAAATATGCATTTTTTGTGTCAGTGCCTAAAAATATGTTATTATGATTATTGTTCTCACGCACAACAATTGTTGTAATTAAGGCATTATTTGAGCATAATGAAACTTAAAAAACGCAAATTGTAGAAACATGTCGGAGATTACAAAATATTCACTAAAATCAAAATTAATCAAGCTAAAGCAAAGTACAACAACTTTTAAAATTAAGAATTAGTTATTAACGCACTGCGATCGCACGCAATCTATAGTTTATCTTTGGAGAAATTTCCCTTTCAATTCTTATAATGACGTTTCACATCTATTTTTTAAAATTGTTATCCGTTTACTCATTATCATTAGTGAAAATCTATGGCGTCTCGTCCAAAGATGACATAATTGTACATTGTTTAACTTAATACGATTTCAAAACAGTGCAAATCGTAATAATACACGTAATTTAGCAGCTCAGTTTCACTTGCGCAAGTGCCGGGCTCGTACTAACCCGACTGCTCTCCGTAACATTTCAAACAACTTTCACCCTGAGTTTCATGTTTACCAGCTGTTCCCATGTATTAGATAAATTGGTGAATTAAATCATCCGTCTTTATATGACTATTTCATGAGCGTACACATTAATTTACAAGGTTATAATATTTATAATCACGATAAGTGGAGTCTTCATCGCACTAATTTGCCATGCGTGAAATGGGTAGAGAGTTAAGCGCACCAATAGGACGTAAATGTTCCGGTTTTAAAATTTAAAATATAACCGTCAACAATTTAAATTGAATAAGTAACCTTAATTTCTTTTTTTACAGTAGCGAATGAAAATAAGGTCTAGTAAAAGATAATTCAGAGTTCTTATTGTTAAATTACCTCATCAATTATTTCCTGCATCTGAGTTTTATCAATTCCTAGGTCATCGTAGAGCATGTCTCCAGTAACAGCTACAACTTTCTTCATAAGGTGTGGTTTCTCTTCTCTAATTCTTGAGAATAACTGAAAGAAATATTAAATATCAGAACAAGTACTTTACTGTACCGTATCAATCCATACATGTCCCACTGCAGGGCACGGACCTCCTGCAGAATCAAGAGCTCGATTAAGAGGGAGATTGGTAAGAATGCCCTTGGAATAATACGCGCTTTCATCATGGTATGAAGATGCAATAAACATGCGGTTCTCTCAAGATAATCTGTTAAATAACTTAGTATCAAATATGTACGAGAGTTCACGTTTTCTTCTGTAAATAAATCTTATTCTTGTCGTGTTTTAGCTTGAAAATCAAAAATCGTTATTGGGTTATACACAATATGTTTTCATTGATCCCCTGATTGATTGATCAGTGGACAGCATATTACATAGATTTATATCAGCGGCATTTTAGTGCATGCGCACAAAGTTAACGCAGCAACCGCATTTTAAATATTCATTAAAATAGTTGAATATTGCAAAAACATTACTCAGAATTTGCAAAATTGTTAAGCTACGGTCATGCAGCGGTCACACCATATCAATTAGATATTTTAAAATTGCATATTCTTTTATGAATCCTCACTGAAGTACAAATTTTGCAACCACGTCCTGTAAATAGCATTGAGTGTATTCCGGAGTTGCTTACGGGAAGTTTCCACATGTCCTCAATGCGTGCGTCCGGCGACTTGCCGCGCTTGGAGCGCACCAGCGCGTACACGCAACCGATGTCGGGAGCGCTGTATAGAAGCTTCTCGATCAGGACTTTGCCCATAAGGCCTGACGAGCCCGTCACCAGCACCTTCCGGCCGCGGTACCACTCGTTCACCTCCGAAGTCATTTTGGTTAATCCCTGAAAGAAATTACGGGTCTTCATTATACTGCTTATTTTAATTATTTGTGTTGATAGGTATTTTATAAGGTTATCTTTTAATCGATATATAAACGTGTTTTAGTAACAAATACTAGGAAAACCAGCTACTTAAAGGTTCATAAAAGCCTTGGCTACTATCACAATATCGTTTCGACTAGTGGGTAATCAAAAACTTCACTCGCGATCCGCGTATTTTGCAATTAATCCCTATCGTTTAAAACAGAATGTATTTTTATTTAATATACTGGTGAAATTTTATATCATCACATTTTTATTTACCGTGTATATTCTTATATTTTTCCCCCTTTATTTAACATACTTAAAAAGATACATACTTATAATTTGATAGTAGATAACCTCGTGAAACCATTAAGGTTTGTATTTATGCTATCAGAGTTGACAATGAGTTTATATCTAGACATTACTGTAGTATTATTAGGAGTTTGAGGTTAATGCATTCAAACGTAAATATGTAACGTATCATTGATGAAAACTACTGTCCTTATAAAAAATCTAGGATAAAATCGTTTTCCTACAAAGAGGAAGGGAAATACGGAAGAAATTACATCGCCATCTGTATTACCTTGCTCCCTGCGGAAGACATTACGTAGGCACGCGTTTTCTTGCGAACTCATGTGTGGCGAAGAGCAAATAACACTACGTAATAACGGTAACTGAACTGTTATACTTAGATACTTCATACTAATGTGGTTTGATTCTATTATTCATACCATTCAATTGTACTGGAAATAGGTATTGTCCGAAAATATATTAAGGATGTCGACAAGTATCTGCAAAAGCATTGACAAAATAATACGTCTGTCTTTGTTTTGTAGCGACATCCGCATAGCCGTGTTGACAAATTCTGAAAATAACTTTGTCATCTTGCTTTTTTAATACTATTTATTCTTCGTACTTGTCTTGTAGTACAACTTTGCTTAACTGTACTGTATCAGCCCAGATACGTTCCACTGCAGGGCACGGGCCTCTTCTACAATCCAGAGTACGATTGAGAGGGGTTAGGCCATATAGTCCACCACGCTGACCTAGTGCGTGTTGGCGGACTTTACATACCATAGAAATTCTTGCAAATCGCTATGGTATGCAGGTTTTATCAAGATGTTTTTCTTCACCGTTATAGTGCGTGGTGCTTGACTATCAATGCACACATGACTCCGAAAAGTCCGAGTTATGCCCTGGGATTTGAACCTGCGACCACCGTGAACATGTTGGCAGCCGCGTCTAGTCCATTTACCAATAGCCCACCACGCACATACTACTTCGTTAAATAGTTTTACTTTAATTTAATTGTATTTATAAGTTATGAGTTTTAACATATAGATAAATACGTATGCTTTTGATTCTCCTTGCAAGATATTTCGGGTATGCAACAGCAGTAATGTAGGATACATCATACATGCAACAATAAATTAAACATAATATAAACAACATCTTCATCTGCATGCCTCTTTCCCACACATACATGACTGCGAAACCATACAAAAATGCTCAAAACAAACACGTTCCTCTGCCAATTTACATAAGGGCATCAAGACATTGCCTTTACCAATAATCATAAATCGAAAAAATGCGTCGTGTACATTACGCAAATGTGATGACATTGCATGGCGGTGCGGTTGTGTGGAAAACCCAGCGAATTATCCCAGCTGTTTGGAAACGCGGTGACGCAGGAGCGCCGAGCGTGACATTTTGACTATACACTAATCGAGTACATGCGGACATTGCCAGATACTGATTAGCTACTATTAGCAGTTAGCTTTCACTATTCGCAACGTTAGAACAGACGTCTTTACCAACAGTATACAAGTGTTCTATAATTTTGAAAAAATGGCAAGTATTAAATGCTTACTGAGCCGTAAATTAAAAACAATACGTCCATCGAAAGCGCGGAAATGATTGCTGCTTGTAAAATAATTTTCATTAAATCAATTATATATTTAAACCAACTCATACATTTATATTTCTATGGAAGAACATAAAGCATGAGGCATATTTTTCCATTAAAACTTAGGTTATAAAGACACAAAATGAGATACAAAATTGTCGGCATTAATCATTTTCCATTAATTGGCATGTAATATTTTACGTCCGCAATTGAATATAATGTGAATTTTAACAGTTACTTGTGAAGAAAAGGAGCAGGTGTGACAGGTTTAAACCAACTTTATGATGATAATTTCCGACATCTATTTGCGAAAATTCTCATGTCTAATCCATCATCGACTTCAGTTACGTTTATTATGAATGTGAAGCCTTTTCATATACATGACACTAATATTTTAAAGTATTTTTACTTTTTTGGGCAACTGCAAGAATGTTGACATAACTACACCCCAGTCTTTAAAATTCTGCAGATTATCCGACTTGAAAATAGAACACTAAATCAAATGATTCTTATTTCTTACTTCACACTCAACTGGAAATATGAGGAGACTATAAAAATACTTTAAAAAATAACTATTCATGAACTTATTAGGTAATTTGGACATTGTTATGCATTCGAACATTACATTTACGTATTTTTCCTTTGTTAAAACTGAGGTAGCCAGTGCAAAGTGGACCAGCCCTGTTATTCCTGCAATAATTGTTAAATTGTACGCCCTTTTTAAATCAAATTAACGATAAAGGATAACTAAGAGAAATCATAAGCAACAGTATAATAATTGTAAAGATTACAAGTATATTACCTGACGCTTTAATTGCAATTGTTGACGTACAATGAACAGGTTCCGCGAACCGATGGCCTTGACGCAATGATTTATTGCATAACACGCATGGCAGCCATGACACTGAGTAAATATACGAACTGCCCCTTTTTTTCCTAACTACCGTTAACCTACGCTTTAGAGACCCTCACAGTTCACACCCGTCATTACAATTTATTTACGCCCGGATCAGCAATGACACGCATTTTAATGACAACGAGCACTAAGGTTCGGCCAATCTTTGGAAATGGCCTTTGTTGGATGAAGTAACTTGAACTTTTAAGATGCGAGATAGCCATATATTTGAAGTTCGTGAATATCAAAATTACTAGATACAAGCAAACTTACGCTGTTTTCAACTGACAATAGAATTAATCGAAGAGTAAAATGCATAGGAGTTAAAAAATTACTAAAAAAATAATGTTCTTAACTAATTCAGGTTTATAACACGTGTAACATGATTTGAACATGAGTTAGTGAAGAATATTTGTGTTGGAACTGTCTGGCTTAAACTTTTTTGTGTAATTGTCTAATTTCAGACTATAATGTTTTTATATAGAAGCGTCACAGTTTAGATTTATGTCTTTGTTCTTTATAATTCGTCCATACTCATATCGAGACCCAAAACAAGTACTTCCGAGTCTGGGTATTTGCGAGACCGAAAAATCTCCCGTAGTTTCTAATACCTACGATACAGGACTGTAAGATCTTACTGCGGGGTCACCACAATGTATGTGACTATTGCGCACAGGAAACTATATCAAAACTTTAATTCTGCACCTACCATTCATCTGTCTAATAAATTTCTCTGTCATCACATATCGTAATTCGTAACATTATTTTCGCTTTAAATAACTTACCAGAGTTCTTTAAATAAAGTTAATAAATATTAGTAAGACGTTAAACTTCTAACCCGCAATTCGTAGTTTCAATAATGATCACCTACCTACTTATCAAATCAAATGCTTCAATATTGAATATACGTGTGTTTCAATGCACGTAGAAAAGCCAGTCAAACGAGTTTAATATAAGGAATGGACTGTCCCATCCACTATATCGACGACGACTTTCCTAGGCATCAATATTGCATTTTTCCACACTAAAATGTACTTACGCAAGTTGCTTCAGGAGTAAGTTTCCGATTTTTAAATTTCTGTTAATTAATACTAATATTTTCATCTAGTACTCAAACAATAATCAACCAATATTTTTGTCACTTTATTATCTGTATTAAATTTGCTATGACGAGTGCAAACTTTACAATATCTTTAACCTACAATAAGCTCACAAGGCCTTATGATTTGTTTATATTATGAATTCGCAAATTAAGAGCCTAATTTTCATTTTTTTATGTAATCACTCTCAATTATTAAACTAATTATACCTTATTATTTTTCTACATAATTGTAATACTTACCCACATACGTTCAGCATAAATTATTGTAATTATTCACAATTATATAATTATAAATTAATAATTGTGAATAATTATATAATAATTATAATTAATAATTATAAATTAACATTACTTACATAATAAATGTTAAAATTATTACGTACCTATAAAAGGTAAATTAATTCTATTATCAATGGTTAGACTACAAAAGTTTAACCGTATTGAACTTTATTTTTTTTAAATATTAATACTGAGTATTAATTTTATTAATGCTGAGTATGAGTATTAATTTTCCTATAACAATGCCTACAACAATTACTCACTAGAGATTTAATACCTGTGATAAAAAACTGCCGATATGATTTCTCCAAACTCTTTCACTAAGCAACTATAAATCACCGAAAAATACAATAAAAACTTCTCATTAATAAAAATGATTTTCGTAAAGCGAGGAAAGTGAAAATGTTGCTCACCGCGCGTGGAAATATCGGTTCACTACCGGAGCGAAACGCGACGTGGCGTGCGCAGTCGCATCCAAAGACTGGCGTTGTATAACTAACCTCCGGTGCTGAGAAACCGAGTCTGGTTAGAAATGAGGTTTGTTTGCCTTTAAAGTTTTACCATTAACTCATACACATATCGTCGAACTTGCAAAAAGGTTCTTGAATTGTTTATTTTTTGTGTGAATGAAAATGAAGTTTGCTTGATGAAACTGTGGATTTAAGGATACAGAGAGGGTTTTGAGAGGGGTTTTTAATTAGACATAGGCTAAAAAATATATAAATAAATAAATACACCCAACTGACAATAAAATAATAAGACTCATTAACATAATGAGTATATGCACGAGTAAGGGAACGCAATTACCCGCCAATTAGCTTACAAGATACAAATACTCCGTTTTCACTCCATTCACAATATAACTTAGCTTCTGATTGCGCATTGCAGTACATATAATTTCGCAATAAACAATTGGAACTACGTAATGTACTCTTAACCTAGACTCAATATTGACCCGGTATCCACGTCCATTATTCTAGTTGGTAATATCGTGATACAACAAAATTTAAGTCTTCATTGCCTCAGAGAGCATACCGATTACCGCTATTTGGCTCGGCTATAAACCTCAACTGTGTAAGAATCTCTATTGTCTAAATAATCTCTATCTATCCATTAAACCGTATAGTCCTAAATGTGGCAAATTGATGATCGTCTCCCAATTCCCATTCTACAAATATGAGAAAAGCCATGTAGAGCATTGCGACATATCACAATGGACACATTAATCTTTAAATGTACTTGCATCTTAGCCTACTCGACATCCGCCTACGGTAGGCATCGGATGTGTGATCATGAATAAGGATATAATATACGCGTACTCTTCAATACAGAAAAACACTCGAGGATTTAACAACAAATATGATTTTTAGTTATTAATTAGACTGATTTTCGGTACCGGCTCTTCAGAGCTGATAAATAAATTGTTATTATGAGGCGCAACGAAAGAGAAACTTGCTAAACCCTGTACCGTTGCAAAATTATTTGGGCAACGTCTTCGCTGCGGCGTTTTAAAATTGATTTAATGTCAATGCTCAATCATGACTAGTGGCATACAAATGATTTGTAACAGGTTGTTTCTTGCGTACCTGCCTCCGGTTAAAAAGTACATAATACATAACGCGGGTCGCAAACGAATATTACAGCTGTACCTAGTTTAGATTTCACTTTATTATCGCGATCTTTTTGCGGAACGCCGACCGCACGCATGCAAACATTGAGCAACCGACGTAAGAGTGCGTTAAGCCCCATTTACACGGGGAGAGTCTCTCGCCTTGAAGATACGATTATCGTAAGGATATAAAAAAGTTGCATCGTTGTCAGAACACGATAATTTATAGTGGTTATGTCATGCGATAATCGCATACGATTCTCGCAGCGAGAAACTCTCACCGTGTAAATGGCGCTTTACTCAAATGTTTGAAATAAAGGGGGCTTCTGTTATTTTAAATCTGTATAATAAACATAGAGTGCTATAATAATACAATATCTTAGAATGTTACTGTTATAGTGTTTAGTTACTAATACGTTAAAAACAATTGTTCATTAACACCAATGTGTTTAATTAACAAATGTCAATTAATTAAATTATCCTTGATTAGTATCAAATAGTAGGATATCCGCATCCGTTCGGATTAGACCTACTTACACGTCGCGGCGGTCCTAAATCCATCACAGAGATACCCATGCAAGAAAGTCGCTTTTGTTTGTATCCGGTGACGGTCAGGCCGGCATAATTGTGTCCATCGGTTAGAGTGGTGGTTATCTCTGCTCAGTGGATAATTTGTTTGAATTGCGCTCCACTTACCGTCAGGTGTACCAGCGCTGCAGTTGGGAAAAAACGTTACGTTTTGAAGTTTGAATGAATTTCAACAATCTCAAAAACACCACCATCTAGTGCTTATACTACGTAACTCATGACTAACTGTTCACACATACAAGAATTGCATTCATATAAAACTCGCTAGATGGCGTTAAAATAAAAACAGTTAGTTGTATAAATATTTAAGTTCAATACATAAAAGTAATTTATTTGTTACACAAAACCATCTTACGATTCGACCTTGTGTATTTTTGAACAATATTGATTTATATTATTTATAAAAAAAAACGGACGCCAAAATACTGACTTACAATATAATTTCACACGCAGTGTTTGTACACGAAATACATAAATTGAAACAAACAAATTGAAACATACGTTGTGTAAAATAGGTGACCATCAGTCAAAGAGAAAGTTCTTCTACCCACGATCAACGTCGCGCATACGCAGCCTCTCCGCTCAGCCAACTTTAAGCTGCCACACGGTCACACAGCAGCATGCGCGCATCCTTCTAAACCCAGTTTATTGAACAATAAAATTATTATTAATTGTTACGATTATCTAAGTGTTCAAGAGCCAATCATGAACCGCATTGTTGAAGATAAGGAGCTCTTCCTTCACCGGTAAGTACTAAGCATCGACGTATTGTGACAACACGGAAGTGATATGAGGTGCGTGGGGCTTTGGCCACTTTGTTAACAGCCTTTATTACAGGCCATCGATTACACATTAAATTATAATTATAGGGGACCCGGGCGTGGGTGAACCTGACTTTAGCTAATCACTGCAAGACTGTCATGTATGTCCAGAAGCTGTTCTAAGTCGGTCGTGTTCGCCGTTGCCTATCATATGATATATCATCTGGTGTGGCCTTGTTACCCGATATCGAAATTCGATATTCGCGAACTGGACACGCATAAGGCACAGCGTGAAGTTACATTATTGAGTCTTACATTCTGATTATCAGTTGATTGTGAGATCTTGTGAGTTCCACACGTCGGAAGCACAAAGCACTAGCGAGCGCCATGCGACGTAAAGATCCGAGCCCGTCCAGCGCCGGGCGCGGCAAGAGCCTCGTCTCCATAAGAACTTGCCAGCAGCAGCAACGTAAAATGCAACTTTCCAGGAACATCCTGCCGAGGAGCTACTCCTCGCCAGCCACCCAGAACGATCCTGAGTGCACGCCTCCTGCCCAAACCAAGAGCTACGTCATGAGGAGCTACTCGTCTCCTGATTCAAAGCAGTCGGATTACAGACGCAATTCCGACTCATTCTACCGTCCCAAGTCCCACGGCTCTCGAAGCGAGTTGGACTCCGATCTCGAGAACTTCGAGCAATTTGAGGAATGCTTCATCGATATAGACGCAGATCAAGACGAGGCAGTGGGTCAGTACAGAAGCAGCCCTGAAAAAGACGAGCCGAGGCGAGTAATGACGACATTGCTCCCCGGAAGCGGACTTCAAAGAGTCTCGTTGAGACCCATTACTTCTACCAGCTCTACGCAGACCTTGCATGGCGCTCGAGACGCGATGAAAAAGCAAAAAGACGACTCCAAAGGTGAGAGTTAAAAATATTCTGGTTTCATGAGAGAAAAATAGCATTCTCTAGTAAATATAGGTAAACAGTAATGAATGCACTAAAGATTTGTACGTCAGTAAGCAGTCAATATTTTTAAACATTTCTTAAGAGCTTGTAACAAGGTTGAAAGATTGCGCAATGTGTTTACCAGACTATGTAAATGAAAAGATTAGAATTAAGAACCCGTACGTTTATTGTTGTTCGTTGGAGGCGGTTCAAATCAAACTACGTTGTTTTGTGTCTTGGAATATATATGACTGTAAATTATGATGTAAACCTTCGAATTCATTAAACCTGATGCTCATAACAAAAATTCGGACAGCCCAGCCGCTGTTTAATTTGTTTCGATCAATTTCTGTCTTGGAGTTTTTATTGAATCAAGGGCATGTGTTTAAAGGCTAATTACCAACTCAGGGCTACCTTCCCATCTTTAAAAAGTATATAACTAGCAAAAGGCCTGAAATTAATCAAATATCCAACTAGCCTATTTCTTCTAATGTATTGACTAACTAAATGTCTAAACATTCTACCTAAAATTACTTTAACTAATTCGAAGATGCACCTACATTCTTAGATATCAGTGTAGAATTGGAAATAAAAATCACCTTTGTCTTCTCTAGCAACTCGTCTGAACTTCCGACCGTTGGTGGTGAACATGCCAGCGCGGCACATGGTGTCGGACGACCCCACGTCGCCGGGCGTGGAGGAGCTGCAGGCCTCGCCGCAGCTGGAGCTGGAGACCACGGAACTCGAGCGGGAGATGAGCAACGCCGAGCAGCAGCTCGACAAGGGCGTTGCTATAGCTGCCGAGGAAAGCGACGCTGATACGGTAAGTGGGTTTGGTAGCTAGAAGATTGTTTGTTTGCTTGTTTATAGAAGTTGCTGTAATATGTCTTATGGGAAAAATTGTTTTGAGAACTGTTTTAGGTGGGAAAATACTAACTGCTTTATTCATAAACAGATTAAAAACCTGTTTTAGTTATCGAGTGTTTTGTCCCTTTCGAACGACTTTAGAATTCAGTTTGAGCGAACAAGACAAAATATTATATTACTAAAATAGGTTTTAAATATTTCTATGAATAATGCCGATAGTAATTAAAAGTACTATTTGTTGTAGACGAATGTTCTAATTTTAAAATCTTATCGCAAGATTTCAATATAAAGGGGATGCTTATTCTTACAAAAGGCAAAATATCTATGACGGATTGCAAAAAAAAGCGCTTCGTTGACGCCGCCTACGTGATTGTGACAAAAACATTTACAGTTATCTGTAAAGCAAATAGTATATTTATTTAAAAAATATTTCCAAGTACTAACTAGTGATAATTATCTTTTCGTCGAAAGGTATGTCTATGAAAAAAATTGACGCACGCTCTACGTTAGCACATATTTTATCATTCGCTATGTATAGTCTGTATTGGAAATAATACTTATTTTCGGCGAGTGTCTCACTCGCGAATGTTCGACTATTTTTAGTCATGAGCAGTACTTTTCTCTATTTTTAGAGAGTGCGTTATTATATTAATATCTACACAAACAAAACGCCAGTTCACCGTTGTGCGTGTTTTACGCCAAAGTAACTAGTCAGATACCTTTTTTGGTTTCTTACTAGCACGTTCAGTATACCTGTAAAAATTATATTCAAGAACCCTATTTAATTTAATGTATTTTTTTAAGGCGTAAACGTCGGCGATGACTTTAAATACTCTAGATTTCAACCTACATTATTGTAAACTTATGGAAAATATAGAAAACTATAGGAAAACTCGCAGGCATCACTTAGTGTTCAATAATATTACATATCACCGGTGGTGAAGTCGTGTGCAGTATCCGAAGTCATAAACAGCGGATATTTCGGTAGTCGGCGCCGGCCCTGTTTTATTATGGCTTCCATTTGAAAATTGGGCCGAGGCTACCGTTCACACCATGGCGTGAAGTAACGCTACATATTCACATTGTGTGTGCAAATTATTGCATACCTATGTGGAGAAGCGAAGCCTTTAATCAATGGCTCGACCGACTGCAGTCTCAATAGGATTTGATAGACACAAAGAATGATGTTATAAGGAATTTTCGGAAAAACTCTGGCGTAAAAAAGTCGCTCAATATTTAAGAAAAAGAGGCCCCGTTTTTGTTTTCGTTATAAAGATTTATGCAGTGTTCATAGTTTTCAAAGAGGCTCAAGTATTTAATGTATTTTTTGTTAGTGATAATTTTTTATAAGAACTTCAAACAAACAGTAATAATATCTTTAAAACACAAGACAAACCAAAAAGACAGGGTACGTGTAACCGAATATTAATATCACTACCATAGTAAATCGGCAATAAATTAAAAAAAATTGCATTCGAGAAACCTTCTTATGGAAGCTCAAAAATCACTCTATACTCGTAACCCATAAGAATCAATTTAAAAGAAAAATAGCGCCCGTGGCCAAAATTGAGTGATAGCGCGGACAGCCAATGTAATGCGCTGTTACACGACAGAGATATAATTATGTAGGGTTGATTAGTATATAAAAAATAACTGAAACGTAATTATCACCTAGCTCGTCTAGTAGTGCACTCCACACCTATCCGAAGCTGGATCCACTGCTAGTTTTTTAATTAAAACGTAAAATTGTACTTTTCAATATCATAATTAAAATACTTGTGAAATTTCCCTAGCCTACTAGATTACTCTCAAATAGCAAATCGCTTTAATGTTGATGTAAGAACCTTCATCGAGTCATCTGCAGATATACGTATAAATAGATGTATTGAAGGCCGGCAAACACTTTGCATCGTACTTCATAGTTTATTGAGAGTTTAAGTACAAGGTTTATGTTGTTGTAGGGACTATAAATAACTACGTTTATATGTTCTTACATAACGCGTTTTTGAAATTTAAAACTTGTTTTGTTTTTTGTTAAATTATTATTCATTGTAATCGTATGTAGCTATAAGAAGTCCGCTGCTGAAATTAGGGCTGTTCCATTAATTTTCAAAGCGACCTGTTGGAAACGGCCTATATCTATAGACTTCCTGCAACCGTTATTATCATTTTAATTTTTTTCTTTCTCTTAATTCTTACCAAGAACCTTTATTACGTTGCTAAGCTAACCAGTATTGTCTAGTTCTCGCTTAACACGTAAACCAAACGAAGCTTAAAATCAGCTCTGATCGAAACAGTGCAGCAGTCCCGAAAAACCATCCCGTTGTTATCTTATAATTAAATATTATGCCGTATTTCTATTTAATTAGGTAAAAGGTTTAAGCATCAAACTGTTTTAAAGTTTGTTTTTGAGGTATTTCAATTACAGGTTTTCAAGCTGTTCAATATTCGCTTATCTGGAACGCTGTAGTCTCTTAATGATTTTTCGGACATATTTTTAAAAGTTTTGGGCTTATGTTTTGAAAACACGGCCCGCTGTAAACCCGTTCGTACAATTCTCGTTGATGGAAAATTCATATTTTTCAAAACTAAATTTCAACAAATTGCATATCCCAATCTGGGTATCGGATTCTGGACTTTAATATACACACATAGTGCATGAATATATTAGTACGTTATGCGAGGAGAATCTAATAATAATTTGGCTGATTAATGTTTGGATTGTCTTTAGTATGACTTTCTTCATATATGTATTATGATTCATAAGCACTAGAAAATTCCTATACGATATTCCTAGCTGTTATAAAGTTATTAAAAGTAGAAACACATCAACATGAACTATGACCGGATACCAATCCGTAATAAATGTTTTTTTAACTATTGGACAAAGTTCCTTAAGAAATTCCTTAAAAAAATATATTTAAAATAAGTATGATATCAATGTATTTTTTTTAATAAAATAACATTGTAACATATTTTCCTTAATAAAATGCTTCAAATAAAGTGTAAAAATATTTCCATATCTATGTAGACGATTGATATGTTGGTCTGGCATATCCATTATGATAAGTGTTCATAAGTCTAAACATCAATGTTGGCATGTAAATACGTCACAATCTTTAAGATCCCTGATCCGAGATAGGTCGAATTCCAAGACGCCGACATCCCATGACACAGTACCATGGGCGGACTTCCAAACGTATTTTCCGCTTTAAAGAAATTGGGCATAGTCAATAAATGCAAATATAATATTGTAATTTAATATACAGGGTGTTAGTCATGTCTTCACCACCACAATGCTTAAGTATACATATTCATTAATACTTATTACATATCAGATATCGCTTCAAAATAACTTAACGGTGAAGGAACACTGCATAGCTATGAGATTTCCACAAAAATTACAAAGGTAAGGAATAAAGATGATCATCAACTCGCACTATTCTAGCATGGTGGACTAATGGATATACTAATTTCAATCTTAGAGGAGGTTCGTGCTCAGCTGTGGGACGTATGTGCGCTGATGTATATTATTTTAAGTATGTTAATTATATTATATTCTCGTTTTGTCATTTGCATCACTAAATATAAAAAAACTTATAAATAGTGGATGCTTCTGATTTTTAATGGGTATTAATAGTTTTATACTACACAAGACAGCAAATTAAATAATCCTGTATTTTCCACTTCGCTGGCCAATTTAATTCAATTCTAAAAATATTGAAGATACATTAACATTGTACATTTCTTTTGACAAGTAATTGCGTAACTATCAAAAGCACGCGTGTTTAATCTCAGTACAAATTGTTTTAAAACTAATATGAGATAGGAGTTCAAAAGGATTTCAATTACACAACGGTGTGAATGGCGTCGGTCCAAATGCTAAAAGCTTTGACGTGTTCCATATTACATTGGCGGCGCGTGAGCAGCGAGCAGTCTCCTTGCTCCCAGCACAGATCTGCAAGTTGCGACACACAACCACGCCTCACTACGAATCATTACATAATAACAACATATTACGTATGCATAGCTATAAGCTACTATAACTTACTCGCTACAACTGAATACTAAACTTAAATATAAGACTTTAAATGCAGTTTTAGTCTATCCTCTTTTTAAAAATTATGTGTATCGGTGCAAAAGTCATTTCGCTTACTCCGCTAATACTGTGTTTACCGGCAGTAAGTAACGTTTTTCTCGAGTTAGCTGTTTACACACGGCATTTATATAATACGGCAGCGCGGCGATGTGTCGTTGTGTCGGCGCACACGACACATGTGCCTCCCGCGCTATCAGCGCAGCCTCCCGCGCACGCGTACGATAACAACAACACTGCGATACGTAGTACACAACTAAACAATACAGTTGGAGCAACGCTCGCCGCTCGCTGGCACAAGTGGCATTATATACTAAGATTTCACTGCATAGTATCACACAACACATCGGAAAACTGATACGTTTGAAGGACGCTAACATTACAGCTCGTGTCGAGTGTTAATCTAGTGCTTGCCGAGGGGTACAAATAGCGTGACTCTATTGGTTACAGCCGCCCGTTCCCGTGGTAGCCAAACGTAAACATGAAGTGATCGATAACGCGAGTGTGGGCATTATTTTGTACCGAGCGCGGGCGGGCGAGGTTGTTGCTTGTCGGTGCTGGGTCTGGTCGCCAGCTGAGCGTCTGTGGCGCGGTGGAGCGGTGGAGCGGTGCGCGTCGAGCCAGTAGACGCAACCAGAAGCGGGAACAATGAGCGCGCCTTGACCTTGCGGCGTGCGGGGGGCAGCGACGCGCGATGACGCCAGCGCGGCCGGCACGCGGTTCGGCTTTCGGGTGCGATCCTTCGCCGACGGCATCCGCGTAATCGGCGGCCTGCGCGATTCCGAAGTTTGTCAAAAATATCGGGGCGGGTGGGCGGCGCCGCGACGCTGTGGACTCTCACGCCGCACTCATTCTGCGAGTCGGCGCCGACGCCGACGCGCTTCGAACGACCGACCGACCGACCCGACTCCTGCCGACCGTGTAGATCGCGACATGCGCGCGCCGCGACATGGGTAACGTGCAATGCTGCGCCAGTGGACGCTTCAGCGGAGGCGACTTGCCCAAGAAGCAGAAAAACAAGAAGAAGAAATCTAAAGGACTAAAAGGGATCACTAAGAAAACTAATAGTGTGAGTGGTGGGAAAGGCAACGGAGGAGTCCTGAAAGTGGTAAACGTGGCGGAAGACGGGTCGGAGCGAGTGGCTCCGGCCGCCACGCCGGCCGAGGCGCTGGCGCAGGCGGCGCCGCCCTCCGGCGAGTCCCCGGCCGCCGGCGCCCCGGATCAGCCGCAGGACGCCGCCCACTCCAACACCACGGACGCCCCGGAGCCCGACTCACCCCGCAGCGAGAGTATGGCGGAGGCGAGGGAACGATTCTTTGGTCAGGTACGCGAATCTGCTCGAACTGGTCGTGTTTTCGTACGAAAGTAGCTATAGCAACAAAAATATCACAAGTGCTGTGCGCCGTGACGAACTAATCCCTTTATCGTAGCGGAACGAATCTGCCCGACTCGGAGGTCGTTCTGTTTTACATCACCTAATGTTGTACTCTTGATAACTCCCGACTGATATATCTGTTTATATACTTTATCTCAGTAATAAAACAGATGTTTGTTTGTATTTATGATCCGTATGTTTAGTTTAATTGCTTGTGGTCAGGTAGGTAGAGTCGCGCGACTAGTATTTCGTTCTGAATTTTAATATTATTGAGTTTTTCTTCATTTCAATGTCTTGGGGAAGTTTTGATTTGACTATTGAACTTTTACTTGTGTCGTTTCTGAATAACATTGGCATCTTGCGCTTCATTTCGCAAGTCAAAAATTTTAATTATAAGCCCAATCACGTTTGGTTCGGACAAACGAATACAAAGACGAAAGGTTACCAATTCGAAACTTCGTGCAATTCGACTGCATAATGTATGAGCCTTGTACCCTCATGTAACCAGTGGTTATTGGAGTTGCTTTTTGGACACATTTAAGTCATTTTTCTGAATAATACTCGTAGTAAGAATATAAAGTTCGTCTTATCTTATTAACACTAGTTCAATATATGTTTTGAGGTTATAGGACAGGTTTTACGCGATGATCTAATGTCAATAGATTAGCTGCCAAGGACTCCAATGTCACAGTATATGTTAAACAAAGATTAAAATTCCTCATTAGTGTGTTACTAACAATTTTATATTGAATATTGTGGCTTGGTTGCACAAGGTAACTCTCAGCGGTTTTTTTTTATATTAATGGACAGCGGCTCTGTCTTGAATGTAGGTCGAATTAAAGTTTATTTTTTCTACCTGGGATCCAGCCAATTTTCCTTTAAAAATCGTATCATTTTTCTTAGAAAGTTATTTTCAAAATTATCTTATGTAGATATCTATGTGCGTATTATCACTAAACTTCGGACTGGGCTATGCAAACATGCAAAAAAATGATTAAAATGTAGTTTTGGGTAAGAGTAATTTTTCGCACTGCACATTAAATTTGCAACTGATTATTAAAAAACCTAGACGTGTACATTTAAATTTAAAGCAAATAATTAACTACTCAAGAATCAAGTTGCACATCACACGTGCGCTACGCAGACGATGTCACAACAGATTTTTCTCGATTGCCAATTATTTTGTTTAACGTACTCGTCACTGAATGCTGAATTGTGTATAAATAGAAAAATCACTAATTCACTGGCGTCTGTCTGGGCAATGATTTCGAGGGTTTCTGAATAAGAGTTCAGTTAGTCATGCATGTCATTGACTCAACGAGGAAAGTGACCGAGTGATTTTGATTCTACATCAACGGCTTTTGGAGCAAGTCCAGGCGAAATCCAGAAATAACCTGGGTTGTTCCGAGTTCACGCAAGATTTTATTGGTGGTTGCAGTAATTTGTTCCGCTTACATGATACTCTCCTTTGCACAGCGGTTATAAAACCCACTACTCCTTATCTGCTTTGTTGCGAAGCGGTTAATGTACTTTTCTGTCTGTGTAAACATCGATACTCGTAAATCAATGAAATCATCTACACATGAGTATTGTTAGCTGTCAATCATTGCTTATTTAACAAGTACGATTTGATAAGTACAACTAAATATACTTTAACGGTTGTCAAAATATCATACTTGCCCATTTATGGCATCCTCTAAACAGCTGTGTTAAAATCATTTCCTTTAAGGCACATCTTTAAGTTAATATTTATTGGGCAAAAAATATTGATCAAAATAGTTTAGCTAGGACAAAAACTTTAGTTCGAGCGTTCCTAGCCACTCGAAGATGTTTGTTTTATCATTTAGCACAGTGCCGTCAGCCTTGGCGATAACTAGAATCCAGCTACCTTCTGTAATCAGTGTCGGTATAGTTTTACACAGATTTATTTCTCTATTGTTAAATCTAGAAGCCTGTTAGTAGTCTAGTTTTTGTTATGTTTTAACTTTTAAACTAGTTGTATTGTAACTATTTTTAAAGACAAACATTTGAATTCTTCTTAACGCATATGAAATATGTTTGGCTTGAGTTCAGACGACAGTTTCCGTTGTCAGCAACTTGCGTGTCATTTATTTTGACGTAGTGAATTTTAAATGCATTTTACGAACACATAGATCAACATATCTCGGTAGAAACATCCTATGACTACCGCCAAAATGATAAACGTCTTAGTAAATTACCTTTATTCTGTAAGGCCGTGCAAAATTATTCACAAAATATTACATTCATAATTTCATTTTTCAAGTGCAGTTTTATTCAACATAGACAAAATTCTCAGTTAATTTTTTTCACGAAATAAAGTTCTAAAAAAAATCTAATTATAGATTTAAAAAAATTAAAGTAATAATAATAATAAGCTCTTTATATTACCTAGTGGTAAGAAGGGGAAACTATTGGCAACCATGTCTTACTGAACTGGCGGCATTGTCTTGTTATCGGTTACGTTACTGTTGTGGGTAGAGCTTGCCGATATATATTATTGTCTAGAAATAACTAGGTAACAATACAAGTATATGCCGTTCATAATTTAATTACACACACACAAACTCATGCCTGTTTCCCAGAAGGGTAGGCAGAGGTGTAAGGACAGCCACGTTTTGCCATGTGTTTTCCGTCCCACGATTTGATAGGGGGCGAGCCTATCGCCATATTGAACACAAATTACTGACACCGGGCTGATAATGAATAGAAAAATCCAATATCACTTGGCTCGACCCGTGATTCGAATCCGAGACCTCAGCTTTGCAATCATACCGTAGTACAATCACCACCGAGGCGGTCCGATAATTTAATTATTAATCCCAAAAATTGGACTGTAACCACCACACTGGTAAGCAACCACCGTACACGATTGACGATGGGGGAATCTGACTAATGACCCACTCTGGCATGTGTCGTTCCGATTTGAGAATATCATAATTATTTTCACCAATAAAAGAGATCTCCGCCGGTGAAGTTAATTTGGATTGCATTGAACTTGCCATCAGATCACAATGTAGTCATTTTATCGTCCCATAATAAAAAATAAATAAACTCAAAACGATATAGTTATAAAATTCACTGTACTACCAGGAAAGTGTACGTGTAAATCTCTTTTACTACACGCACGCTACGGTTACAGCATCGTAAGATCTCGGTGAATGTGACGGATATAAACAAACTTCCTCGTAATTGGACGGAATCAAGAATTCTCGAGACATATTAATTCAATAGAAGCACAAAAATAAACTTGGAATAATGACAAATTAAGTTCAGGAAATACTATAATAAATAAATTTCTTGCAAATATTTGGCACGTGTGATTATTGCCAATTGCCATTTATGAGGAAATCTGAGAAAATTTTAATTTTCCGTGAAAGTAATTGCTTCGCGAAAGAATTTAGGACACTCTGGCATTGAGACTTCTCGGGAAAACGTGAGTTGGTGCTTCCTGAATCGAACAGCAACATTTTGCTATTTACATAACGTGAACAACATCAACATAATATTTTTACGTAAAATGTTTCGAGGAAAATTCAAAGTTTTGTTATTGTTGACATTGATAAAACTTTACCTACTGAAGTAAGTCGACAATAACAATCTTGTTCTCATAGCGGATCTAAGATCATGTCATCGATATAAAAACGTTTGCTGATGTCGTCAGGGAAAAATTGAAGTTCAATGGTCTTAAAATCGAGGACGCAGTACATCAGGCGACGACATTAAGTGGGTTTTACACAATATTGTAATAAATTGGATTTTTTATTTTAAGGAACGGGATACACTTTTTTAAATATTTTCGTAAACTTAGGTTTTATATATTTTTTTTATATCAAGTCCAAAATCCTGACTGTGTCATAAACATAGAAAGTAATAAACATTTCACATTACCGTTCGTAATAGTACGTAAAAATTAGTTATAAATGTTCAACATCTGAATTTGTTTGAGCAAAATTCTTATGTAATTACTAAGCAAGCAACACCAAATATGGATGCTCAATAGCATTAATAAACGCATATAAAAACTTGATAAAATATTATTACACAAGTCTCCCCTTAAGGGACACATATTTTTGTTTTTACTGCCAAGTTATGGGTCGTTAAAGATCAGAAATTGAATGTGGTAAATAATTTATAATTCACCAATGTAACCAATTCAATCGTTAAGTTTTATTTAACATTTCATTTAAAATAAAGAGAACGTATTTTTTTATCTATTCGTCTAGAAATTGCGTTATCGAGGCAGTGAGACGCAAGGCGCGGGTCAATGGCGCATGACGTCATCAGTACAGTAAATATAATCTTGTATTCATACGTTACGCTGATGAGACGAGTATCTGGTATGCAGTGTTTAGAAGACGGCCGCACCCAAAACGTGAATCCGTTTCTTGAATTTAACACACATTATGCGTTTTCGTAACCCGCTATGAATATATGTGAGTCATCGAATGAAAAAAACTGAATAGGTAACACTAATCTGTTTTATAATACACTTAAATAGAGTCCACCCACTTAGTTTCTGGGGAATAGTGAAAAGTTTCAGTTACAATGTATACGTGTGGTAAGAGATTTCCAGGTAATTTTGTCGGTCGGCCGATTTGGCATCGGATCAAAATCTGCCCGAGCCGCTGTGTTTATGTGGAGTATTTTTTCACACTACGTTTTAATTGAGATCTATTTGTTAAAACAAACACACGCCCCGCTACACTAAAATAACTACACTGTAGTGCATTTATATTATATTGCAATAATCATTGTTGTATGTTTATTCAGATCATAGATAAAAACATTTTTGATAGTTTTTACGGCATCGTAATAATGCATTACACGCACATGCGAGTATGTAGCGACTTCGATTTTAGTTTCAAGGAATATTGGATATGGACGACTTGTGAATATAAATTATCGGCTAAATATAGTCCCTGACACGTTGCGTGATACATTTTACATACTATTTAGGAGTAGGTCGGTCACCTATACCGGAGCTTCAACATAGCGGGGTCAAATCTTCGCGGTTGACCAAAGAATTGTAATACCGGAGTAGACATGGGAGTCAAAGGTTAATTAAGGACATCATCGACCGTGTAAATGGAGACAATATTAGAAAACACAGACACATTTTCCGGACAAACAACACCTGAAAAAAGGTCTTGTACGACTGGCAGTACTTCAGGATTCAAACCAACCTGATTTTTCATTACAATTTGCTGTTCCAACCTATTTACACCGACTTATAGCTAACAGCTTAGTTTTGAAGTTCCAAGTAAAAACGTCTCGTACTTGGCGTGCGGGATTTTCTTATTCGATCTACGAGCAAAATTGAAATTGACAGGAAATCTGAACCGTATGTGAAATGGATTGTGATGAAAACCATACAATCTGGGTTCTTCAAATAAACATCAGCTTTTAGCTAGGGGCTAGGTACTTGGTACAGATACTATTCTCCGTATTTCTCTCGTCTCGTCTCTTGAATAACTGTAAATATTTAACTAGATTTAAGTATAATTCGCAAAGTGGTAGAACCATATTGTAATTATCTTGGGCTATTGAAGCAATAGATCGGCTTTACCGGATGGTACCGCGATCGCACAGAAAACAGAAAAGTGACCACTTACCATCAGGTAAGTCATTTGCTGCATTTATGCGATAAAAAAAATATTATCTAATTTTAATTAATGTTTGTTTTACGTATTTCCAGCTTTTATCTCAGTTCTAATAATAGAATGTATAGTATAATCAATAATATCCAAAAATGTGCTAGGGTTTTGCAGTAGGTAATTTATATTTAACAAAAACAATAACCAATATGTAACAGTGTGATAAAAGTACCCAATTTAATACTGTGCACATATGTTGGTAAAGATAAAAATGTTAGACGTATAGTTTATGCATGGAAATAAGGATTTTAGCGTGTAATACAAAAAGATAACCAAATATTTAAAACAAAATTGTGGTGAAACCCAAAAACACAAAAAAATATATAAGGTATGTAGCAGCAAATACTAATACTAATCGGTTAGTGTTTCTGAACCAGATAAAATCATACATTTCTATGATGAGCATACAAAGACGACAAATCATCGACCAAAATAGTATTATTTTAAATTATCATGACATTTATTTTCTTGTGAATAAACACGATAAAGTATTCACAAGCCATTCTAATTTTGACACTCAATGCAATAACATTAAAAAGTATTGTTTTACTCGCTTATCTTTCAACTCGCTTCATGCGTGAGGTCGGTGCAACATGGTTTTTAAGCGTGTTGCAGAATGATTTCACTTATAATGTTATGACTGACCACCTGGCTGTTTTTAACCATTTCGGGAAAAATAACCATTAACAAAATGGTTGTGAACAATTTTGTTTATTTAATATAACGAAATAAACAAAATATGTTTTCTGTTTATGTTTATGTTTTTTTGTGGGTGTTCTGGTAGCACCTCTGCCTACCCTTTCTGGGAAAAAGGCGTGTGTTTATGTATGTATGTATGTTTTCTGCTTCCATTAATACTGGGTTCTTTAGTCTTTAAGAAGCAATTATGTAGGCCCGCATAATAGTGTTGAAGGGCAAGAGATTATTCGTATGTTGTCAATCGGTTGTTTTTTTATTGGATATAATAAACATAACTAATTACATGAATAGCAAATTTTCTACTAAAGCGGACACGAGTTTACAACAGCACATAAATACTTAAAAAATTATATTATAATAATTTCCGATCTTACAGTTAAAATTGACAACACAAGAACAGCGTTGTTGTTACCGTAGGAGCAATGCTGTATTACTGCGCTTTTCTAGCCAGAATGAAAATTATGCAAAACGTAATTAATACAATCTGTAATATTTAAAATCATACATTTCAACTACTAATCCATAATCATATGACCGCAAATATTTTAATCTTATTTGCATAAGTATGTTACTATAAGTTTTACTATAAAGACCGTACACTCCCGCCTACGCACAAATCCAAAACAGATACAAAATTCTGCCATAAAATTGTCAACGTTTGGTGAATAAGCGAGCTAAATCGAATAACCGCAGCTCTGAGTGGGTTATTTATGTCTCGAAGTAGCTGTAACCTTAAACATAACGGTGTTACCAGGTAACCGATTTTCGGCGGTCGTAATTTTAGCCACTAGTTGGTTTCATTTTGAGTTGGTGTTCCTGTCAATTGTGTTTTAAACTCTAATTTAGTTTATTTAGAATTTTGAATAATTGTCCTGTTTATACTGGCACGCCGAAGTCTCGGGCTCGAATCTGGGGTCGGGTAAAGTGATATTGGATTTTTCTATTCATTATCAGCCCGGAGTCAGGAATTTGTGCCCGATGTGGTGATAGGCTCGCCCCCTATCACATCGTGGGACGGAAAACACAAGGCGAAATGAGGTAGCACCTCTGCCTACCCCTTCTGGGAATAAGGCGTGAGTTTATGTATGTATAATGTATACAGGCCCGATAAAGTGATAACAATGCACCTAGTGATACGTGTATTGCAGATCAGGCAAAATATCCACTGGAGTGGATATCTAAGTAGAGCGGACATAATTATTCTGACTTTCCCTAAACTCACTAACTGTGAGTCACTGAACACGATTCCTAGGTTTCGTCATCCATTGCCACCATTCAGCCGGTTCGACTTCTATAATAGTCTAAGAATCTTCTTAAACGTAATATGTCAATAGGAAAGTAGCCAAACGTATCTTCACCAATTTCCGGCTTTGGTAACTTTAGTTATTTAATTGAGAATAGATGAAATATACGAATTTGATATTTTATAAAGAGCTTACAAATGCGCGCTCACATGGACAGTAAGAATGGTATAAATAAATAATAGAGTCACTTTTGCATAATTAACTGAATAAACGTTCCATTTGCAAGCCTGCATAAACGTGTCAAATTGTATGGAATTATCCTGTTTGGATCATCTAGACTCTATGTAGAGTCTAATAGAATTATCCTGTTTGGACCATGGATATTCCATGTGAAGTCTAGGTTGTAGACGACGCACATGCCATGACATGTGCCTTTTCTTCGACGTAACAGCACAAAAAGAAAAATATCTAGTAATCTCCATCGTTGACCAATTCCAAAAGTCAGCATGGAACAAAATTTCTTGATACAATTTAGCACGTGAAAATATATACGAGTATATAATGACTACGTTTTGAAATATAAACTAAAAAAGACATGATTTTTTTATGTAATGTTTTACAAGAGCCAAAAATTGGGTAGGTAAGATGTAATTAAATCATACATGAACTCGTGTCTCTTTTTGCAACATTTCTATTGAACAGATTGCATCGAGCATAAAAGATAAATAAATAAATAAATCCAGCAGGTAAAAGAAGACGTTTATCAATAATTAATTAATTAGTATAAGAAAGCGCCAAGATTTGTCTTTCAACATTTATCTGACCATGGACTCTCAGTAATTAACAAAAAGAACTTTGGTTGAGATAGAAAAATTCCATCCACATGAGCGCACCGTCCATAATCGCCATTAATTAGCATTAGCGACGATTATGCAGGCCGCAACGTGTTTGAGACTCATTCATTATACACTTAATAATAAAACAGTGATCTCAGCTTGTATTGTAGCCATTCGTGTTACATTATCTACTATCACATGTATGCAATACGATGAACGTAAAACATTGAAGTGTTGCCAATGTTTACATTTCAACCAAAAATATTGAGGTTTATTTATAAGGTATACTTAATAATTATCATATCATAAAGGATGTAATTTGTTGCAAGTTAAGTTTGTTGTAAGAAACTAATTTCTTATCTGTGTCCGCGGCGCATTTGATAGCCATTGCGCCTTATTTGAAATGCAGACTATTTACATTAGATACATAAATTTTCACGTGTTCAATGTCGAGTGTGATACAAAATAATTGTATTTTATCCATTGATCTAACCATTGGCAGGAAGAATTTTAACTTCTGCTGACTACAACTCCTTAATAAATATTATACTCGCATTAGAAAAATATATAAATTATACAACTTATTTTTTTTTATTTTAACTGATACTTTAATTTGTTTATTTCACAAGTGAGTTGAATAAAAGAAAATGCAACGTATCTTGTGCAAAATTCGCAATATAATTTAAAATATTGCGAGATACGAGATGAGATATATTCGCAGCGAAAGCGCTCTGATTTAACTGGACTATATTTGAGTCAATGACGAGCATCAGGAACGGCCTGAATAGCTCGAAAGCGCAGTCAGATAATAATATGCTTCTGTTATTTATAACTGCTATATCTTACGTTAAAATCCAATTGATTTTCCACACGTAACGTGGCCTCGCCACATTGTAACACTTATAAAAAACTCATCTAGATCATATTTAATTGTTGACCAGTATTAGATTGTCTGTAGCAATTAAACGATGCCGGAATTAACGTATCGTTTAAGGAACATATACAACAAATTATGTACATACAATTCCCATTCATGAGTCAGCTTCGTATATTTATAGAAACTTGGTTCAAATAGGTTAGAGATAACGATGTGTTACCGCCTGCGAAGTGGCTAGCTAAACTCTAAGTAAGAGACAACTGAAATGCGTGATAATATTCATCTTTCACCTGCACTTATAATGTCCTATCTTCCTCCTGCATGAGGTCGACGCAATATTATTTTTGTGAAGAATTACGAGCATGATTTCTTTGATAATTGTACAATCCACCGCCTGCCTATCATCAACATCAACATCCTCTGTCCACCTTAAATTAAAATGTGTTGTATTTCCTTCCCTTTACTTCTTTACAAAATTCTTTACTATTTTGTCTTTACGTAAGCAACTACTGAATTAATGAATGGCTGAAAATAATACGTGTTAAAGATTTGGCTTCTGAATTTAAAATAGCCAGCGTGACTGACGTCAATTCATTCCAGAAATATCAAACAATCACATTGGAAAATTAAAATGAAGATTCAAAACCATGGTTACATAATTAGCAGGCAGTGCACGCTATAACTATAAGACTATATGGATAGACAAAACCACCAACATAAACAATATTAAAGTTATGTTTGTGTTATAATTTGAAGAATATATCTAAGTATGCATCCGTACACTAACTTCAATAACAAGATACTAAAATACCTCAAAATAATTTATTTTACAATAGCTAGGTAATTATTACCTTGTTTTATGAGAATATGCACCAACAAAATAATAAACAACGATTTGAATACCTGTATAGAATGGTCGCGTATCCAATACTAATTCGCACATAGATTTTAATGGGTCGTAAAATTGATACGTCAACATTTTATCGGATTTGTACCTGTGTTAATTATTGTTGACTTATTCGTTAAGTCGTTTGTGTACTCTAACCATTGCACTGTCCACAATTAGGAGACTGATTTACGTATGTTTTTATTGCATAAGCCCGACGAATGATCAAACGATTCGCCTAATGGCAAGTGATTACCGCTGCCTATGAACATCTACAATACTTGACAGCCTCCGTTGCGCAGTTGGTTAGACGATGGCTGTGAAACATGACGACGCGGTTCGATCCCCGCACCGCGACAAATATTTGTGAGAACCACAGGTATATGTTTCGGATCTGGGTGTATGTGAGAGCGAGAAGTCTCTCCTAGTTTCTGTTACTCACAACACACGAATCGATCTTAGTATGAGATGACTATGTATATGACTATGATCTTGCTGTGATTGTGGGGTGTACTCGTATTTATTTAGTTACTTGGATCGTATTTTCATACGTCGTCAGTGTCTCAAAATGTGAAGGGTCAAGTATAAGGGAATAGGAAGGAAAAGTAGAAGTAGAGACTGTAGTGATAGTTTTCCATAAACTCAGCGGGGGGCTATCTGTTGATTCTATGCCACGTAAAATACTTAAAACCTATTTAGAACAACAATTTTTATCGAAGGGTTTTAAAGCTTATTTTGCCGAAGTATTTTGCCTTCAGTTATCTGTTGCTATGTACGAGTAGTCCGCTATTGTACAGAATGGGCTTAAATTAGATAAACAAACGAAAGTATCACATTTCAATCGCATAAGGCTGCATTTAATCACGGCTGAGCGTACCTAGTTGCTAGGCAAAGAAATTGCCATGACAAGACTGTATTGTAGTATATCTTACTAATAATCATCACGAACCTGAACATTGGGATTTATCCCACGAATCATGTTTTATAGTGTCCACACCACACGATCAGCTTAAACAATGTTGGTTCACTATAACGAAGATCGTTAATGTTTACCTGACACAAAACCCGAACAGCTACAAAATTGTACAGGCCTAAAGTTCACGGCTATGAAATTTGGAACGGTCACTCACTTGCGACATAATGTTAATTGAATACATTATTGCTTTACCATACTTAAAGAGCAGCCTTTGTGCTCTTCACACGTCGACTGACCTGAAGATCAATTAACAAGTTGACATTTCACTGGTTGATGCGTGTGGTCTTAACTACAAAGTGGCTAAAATTAATAGGGTTGCAACTGACACACAATAATGAACCGCGAGGTCGTTCCATTGAACAGGACGTTTATTAACTATGTCAATCTTATTTAAAACTATGTGTACGTTTAAATTAGTTGATGTCCGAATAATCTAGGCGCCGTCTTTGAGCAGCGTCAGTTACGCAATCTGTTCCTGTTGTTTTATCTTCGCAAAATAATTAATATTTAAATTACTAAGGTTTAAATGACACACGGATATCTATCATTATAGTCAAATGCAATATCCACGTTAACGCATTTGCAATATAACAGTAATTTAAAACAAACATACGGCCAATTTACATAAACGTAGTACAAAGGCACAATATTGTTTCACAACACTGTCTCGTAACTTGTATTTATTACGTAAGTTAAAAATATCATCTCATTTTGAACGGATACAATAAAGTGACGTCAACAAGTACCCCATAAAGGTGTAATTTATGGCGACTCAACTGGATGTAGCGGGAATAGTCTGCTAATAAGAACATTTACCTCATATTTCTTCACAGTTTCCAGTTAGTACATCCGCGCTCTCAGACAGCCACTTCCCTGTTAATATTATCCGTTATTACTGTACCGCACCATGCGGCGAAAATACTCGTGTTATGTGAGTTTTAATGGACATCTTAACGCGATAAGGGGAAAGTTTACAAAATAATGTTAATAAAATACTTGTCAGACCGAAGCTGCATGATTACGTATTTATTTCTCATATTTAGGGAACTGCTTCTGGCAGGAATTTAAAAGTATTCATTTATTTAACGTAAATCAACGCTGCAAGCGTATTGTAAATAAATGTTGTTATGAATACTAAATAATTAATCAATTAAAATTAATTAATACAACAACACAATCAAAACCGCAACACAGTGATGTCAAAACAACGTTTACGATTTACATGACCGATGTGAGTGTGTATTAAATCCGACGTCCCTGCCTATTTGCTCAATTTTTATTAAGTGCTCTGCCAAATTATTTAATAAAATACCTTATCATCTGCAACTCCGACGTCCTCTGAATTATGGCCCGTAACAATCGCAATAATATAATTTGGTCATTTTGTAATTTACCGACCAACTTACCAATGTCGGGTGACAAAGCAATGTTGTTTTTTATAATGAATTTGTTAGTTTCAAGCAAAATATTGCTGACACTAATTAGCCCGCAAACTTTGCCCAATCGGTTGTCTCAATTTTGTTAAACAAGGCTGTTTAACAGTACTTCCTGTTACATAAAAACACACTGGCGATAAATAAGTGAAGAAGCACCTTTACAAAGATCGTTGCCCCGGCGACGGACAGCGAACGGATATAGTGTGTACCCTGTAAAGCTATGTACAAAGATTCTGTCGTAAGTTGACGGTATCATGTTTCTTCTTTATTCAATTTCCCAGTGGCCGCGCAAGAGTGACATGTCCGCTTCGCGTGCGTGGGCATTCACCGAGTACGAACACTACCAACCCGCTCGGCGGCACGTGCCGACCTCAATAACATTATGTTAATGTTAACATTACTTTTTGAGGTGGGAAAGTTTACAATGCAAAGGTACTTGGTTAAGGTTACTATATTTGTTTTTGGGATGCATTAAATACAAGTTTATTTTTTTTAAATATCAATAATGTTCTTATTTACAAATGGGCACAAGGGATTATGGGATTTTAATTGGATTTCTTGTGAATGGTGATGCAGATGCTTAATTTATATAAATGAGATATATCTTTTATCTATTTACAACTGTAGACTATAGAAAATAATATTAAGATAAAGAGGTAGACACAAAGGATTGCATATATAGTATGTAGTATAAAGTTATTTTTGAGTCATAAAGCGTGCAATGTGCATTGATGAGAAAGCAAATGCATTTGCATGAAAAGAATAAATATTACTGTTTTGTTATCATTTCGGGTTACTCACTGGTTTGCGCCTTGTAAGAATAATATTATCGCACCGCAAACGACTTGCGGTGAAATATCTGTCAGGCGTTTAAACTAACCGCATTCAGTTTATTCGTTATTGTGTTCGAATAATTTTCTGTGCAAAAAACATATTTTTTTTAACATAAGTTAATATTTATTATATTCAAAACTTGCTGCATTTGATAAACTTATAATATTATAAATGAAAATTTGAAGACCATTAATTATTATAAGGAAAGTTTATTTGTCGTTATAATATTTTTATAAGGAAATAAATAAGTAATAAAAATACCAAATAATAAATCAAAGCCTAAGGCTTGTATCCTATTAGCAGAGTTGAATATTTTGTATTTATTTTTCGCCTAAACGAAATACATCGTAGGTAAATAAGGAATACTAAATACCTCCTGACACAGATACCTACAATTTATAATCTCATAACATAGCCCTGCTCATAACCTACAATGACGACGATTATATTCCTGTCATAGACAACAAAAACTACGGAATGTGCGCGCCAATTCTCGACGTGACATATTATGCTGGAGCCACAATAAAGATCCAATACCCCTCACATAAAGTATCATAACTCGATGATTTAATATGAATAGCTAAGCCAATAAAGCAACAATGTTTCCGTAAATCTGATTGAGACGTACGTTGCACAATGTGCTCTTTGTATTCCGTGGCGCCGTCGAAGTTTGTAGCGTCGCCGGGTATCGCTAGTCAAACTGTTTATTGAAAGTAGTAAAACTAAGCGCTCGTAAATTGTTCCTGATTGTGTCCACCGGATTACATTTCAGTACGGTTCACAGAAATTACATTTGCATTTTGTGGATCTGCGCTAAGTAAATATTTATATTACTCGAAGGTTCTTATGGGTAAGAAGATTTTCTCCGGTTATTCTGAATGTTATCGTAAATTACTTCAAATTGTATAACTGTATTGTCTCTTTTTGCGTAACGCAAGCGGAGTCATACAAAAATATTTATTGTAGGGAAGTTCCGTATCCTCTTTTAAATACTTTCGCCAAAAACATTTTATGGACGGAAATGACTTTTTATTCTTGTTAAATTCTTCTACTTCGGCAATGTCCTTGCAGCATTGCGATGAAACTCCGTTTTTTAATGTTTAACTCAGTGTTAAGTACATATTTTCGGCGTGTTTATTTTGGAGTAGAGGAAAAGAGTGAAACCTGTTTCGTAACAAATTAATTAAAAAATCTGAGAATAAAGAAAATTCCTTTCTTTGATATTTTATCTTTATTAGTTGATTAATAAAAAGTAATCAATACCGTAAATCTTCATTATCAGAGGTTCCTATGTGTCATTTTTGTGAATGTTTTTTTTTTATAATCTCCATATTATAGACATCAGTTTTACTAGGATTTTATATAGATTACATTCATATTAAATTCATATTTTGTATTGATTGGGGTTTAAGTATTTCAATTGTTACTTTGGAATTACATAATTATCAACATATATAACCTGAGTATATTAAGCTCAATACAAGGCAATATACTCTTATTCAAATAATGTCATGGATACTTTAGTGCTATAATAGATCGTAACTTTACATTTGAGCTTACAAAACAAAAAAAACTCCGTTTTAAAATTTATATTAATAAAACATAGGATGACAATACAAATCTGCTGAACCTGATAGCCAAAAAACCGAATAGGTGTCTAAACACAGTCGCTCTTTGCAATAGTTACTGGTATAAATTGACGTCATAACACGGGGATGTTCACTAACCTTATAAGACATTAAATAAACTACAAGCCCTGAGTATTACGTGGGCGCAACTACAGTACGCATACTATTTAAAAATGTCACATTCATTCTGGAAAACCATATTACACAACGCTAATGACCCGAGAAGCCGAGATACATGTCCACCTCTTTCATATGAGTATTTTTAGTTTGTTTATTATTGAAAATAACTTTATAGCACTATGTTTATGATTAATAATGACTATCAACAATATGACACATAGTGTCGTGTGCAGGAAAGTCTACAACCTCCGCGTTTGATGTCATTCGAAGTCTTTTCCTCGAATGATGACATTCCATCATACTATCCTATTTTGGAAATGCAGACAAGAATAAATGCACAAAATATAGATCATAATACCTACACATATTTTTTATAACATATTTAATTTTTATTTTGACATAATCATTATCCTTTTACGAGTATAGTAGTACACTAACAAAGGCAAATTCAAATAGGTACACGAGAAGCAGAACCTAAATCTTATCTTGATCCAAATATACATAAACACGTCATATTTTGAAACAATCGATGACAAAGAGTAGAATAATACATATCGATGATAATGCATCTGAGTTTATCTGAACATTGAAAAGAATCTTTATCGGAAGGATTGTCCGTTGGAATTTCCTTCGGAACCAGACAATCACCGTTTTATGCGCCCTAAATACCAACGTCGAAATGGTTTCTACGATCTATTTTTATCGCACCCTGTAACTGTTTTCGTCAGGAATGCCATAGTCCCTGCTGTAATACCATAAAATAACTTTCATTTCAATCGTTTGTATTGACAATATTATGTATCAGAACTAAAGCCTGCTTTAACTTCGTAAAATTAAAGCTGTGCAAGTTTTTGATTATGTTTTCGACTACTTTTTAAACTAACCGTAAATTAGTAGTAGTAGAGCTACAATTTATCAATTGTTTTTCTTGCTTTATTACAATTTTTGATATTACGATCACTATAAGATATATAATACTTGATATTTATTTTTATATGGTATACTCTTAAACATACCGATTCATTCAACCATAATATCTTCCAAAAATAAAAGGATTTATCGTGAACTTCGACTCACGTCAAAACTAAATTATTACCAGGAAACGAGTGACAATAGGTAGTGTCATATACTAGAAGGTTTAATATTTTTTCTACGAACAAAATAATCTTCTTAAGCAGGATTATGTGCCGTGATGGAAATTCAAAGTAGCTCGTTAGTATAACTAAAGATTATTTATTTGTTTCAATAATTCTTTAAGGAGTAAAGCGCCCGCCTAAGATACGATTTTTGTTTTGCAAAAATAAGAGGGGCTTTTATGCGAAATATCTATCACATAAAGACTACGGCGATCATTATTCATAGATTTCAGAACACGTTGTCTATTATCCGAATGGTAAACGGTGGTATAAACTCTAAAATTAAGCAAAAATAATAAAAATACATTAAAGGTTTTAACCATCGGTTACTGAGTTGGCTTTGATCTTCGCATTTCAATAATTATAACAAAATATCCCTTTACCACACTAATGACGAACATTACAAATGCAAGTAAAATAGTGGCTTTGTAAAATCGTGATCTTACAAAACACATGTATTGCCAACGAGTTGTTCACTTGTATGATAGATTGAATGCTTTACGAAACATTTTTTACATTGATAAATGAGTGATTTATTGATGTCACGGACGTAGTGTGAAAAACATTAAAAATCCATTTTCCATTTCATCATTAATTTTACCGCTACTTTCAATGAAACGGCTGTACATGTGAATCTTCGTCAGTACATAATAATATTAAGGGTATAATGGAATAAATTCCTCGAACATAATGAACTCACATTGCTACATTTTATCTGTTCTGAAATCTACATAAACTGCAGATTATTTATCCAAAGGACGAACTGAAACAAATATTTGTGTGATCGTGATTTTTTTCGGGTCTGGACGTTTGTGAGACAGAAATGTTTCTCGTAGTTCCTGATAACCACGACACAAGGCTAGATCGTAGTGTGGGGTCAGCACTATGTATGTGACTGTTGCGTCTATTTATTTCTTAACATTGATTGATTTCCTCATATTATTTTATCGCAGATTACCGAATACATCAATCCGACATGCACTCTAGTTTAATATTATCTCTCATTATTATTTTTTTGTATCAGCCCATATACGACCCACTGCAGGGCACGAGCCTCCTCTACAATCGAGAGTACGATTGAGAGTGGTTAGGTCATATAGTCCACTACGCTGGCCTAGTGCGGGTTGGCGGACTTTCACATACCATAGAAATTTATACAAATCGCTATGGTATTCAGGTTTCCTCACGATGTTTTCCTTCACCGTTATTTACATTCTCATTATTTACAATGTGCTAAATCAATCTCTAATTCTACTAAACCACACCTCCGGGGCCGAATATCGCGCGATTCTGAAATAACTGGAACTCAAAAGATTTCGTAAAACGTTAAGTCACTTTATATCTTCAGTTCTTATTCATGTTAGGCAAACAACTTTATGACCGGACAGGTGGAACCTATTGAGTCATAGAGATAGGGCGATGGTATGAGGTAACACAAGATTTTATTTAGAATATCCGTTGGTACGAAAACACCAGAAATGCATATGATGCGTCCATGTTTCGATGTTAGTTGGCTGCATCGTGACTCACTTACTGAGAATAACAGCAAAATTGTCACGAACTTAACAGGTAAAAGATGTAAGAAGCGACGAGTCACAGGTTATTTCCATATAAGATCACATTTTCCGATACTGCACGTAGGTGGCAAGATGTAAGTGTGTAATGCCTTAATTTGAATAAAAAATTGAATACGTATTTTATCACTACTTTGCCGGCAAACTTCGTCTGCGTGATTTAACTTATTTGTAATTTTACCGTCCCGCCCGTTAAACCCCGCCTTTTCCCGTCTCATTCTCACTCAAGATATGTAATCCAGTCCCATCCCATCCATTTGGGTACAAAAAAGTAACAAACATATCAGAATTCCTCCTTTATCCCACGGGAACACTAAATTTTTGGGATAAAAAGTAGACTAAATGTTAATCCAGGATGTCAATTATCTCCATAGCAAATTTCATTGAAATCTGTTAAGCCCTTTCTGAGTTCATTGCCCACAACCGCACAGACAAACAGACAAAAGTTCTAAAATTCATTGTTTTGGGTTCTATTACGTTAATACAGTCCCGCCTTAATAGGTTTTCTCAAATATCTTCCATGCACAGACATCGATCGGTTACAAATTTATTATATGTATAAATGTAGATAACCATTTTTTGATGATTAAGCTTAGCTAATGCAATATTTTGCAAACTATTGTTTCCCGAACTACGAACATACATACATAAACATCACGCCTTTTTCCTAGAAGGGATTGGCAGAGGTGCAACCAAGACATCCACTTTTCACCTTATCTATTCCGTCCCTTGATATGATAGAGGACGATGAAACGAGAACGACCTAAGATTCGATGAAACGATTACCATCGCATACAAGTTCTAAAATATTTGTGACGATTGTAAAAAGCACACACATCGCTCCTTCACATTTGATGAAGCACTTACATTATCATAAACACGTTAATGGACAAAGGAGATATATTGCTTTAGTACTGAATATATGTAAAATGTGCATATTCACATAAATATATAATATCGTTATGAATAATAATATTGTTGTTGTTCTGATATTTTATCTATTAGCTTTCAGGAAAATTCCCTATTTTATGGAACTATAACGGAAGTGAATAGCACTGACTGTTAAGATATAGCGTGAATGGCGTGTTAAAATAACTTTTACGTGATAATTATTACAATAAAATGCATTTCGTCGAAATGATCAAACAGGCCGCGTGAACACAGAACATCGTCACGAAACATCTTTAAATTGTACGCGTATAGATTTTCCCACGACAATACGTGTCAATTTAAAAGCAGTACATTGCTATTCTTGAAATAGATCGGCTTGTCTACATTCAATAGCGACTTTCAATTATTTGCCAGCTAGCATAACGCAACTGTTCATCGTATCGATACATTTAAATACACAATGAATTGAAATTCAATAAGCGAAACGAAAAATATCAGTTATATTTATTGGTTATACAAGTTTCTTGTTTATTTACCGTTTCGAGGAGGCCGGCATAATTGTGGCGATCTGAGAGAGATTGTTATCCTTCCCTGCTGGTTTAATCTATGTGAACTGTGTTGCAGTTAGCATAAGGTATATTTAATTCATTTTGTAGCGCCAGTGTAAATAAATAAGTAAAAAATAGGTAATTGTGTTGCGTTTACTAATGTCTGGGAGATTTATGTCAGTAACGGCGATAGTTTCGTCACCTCAGACAGATAAATGCGTCTAGAACAAGAATAGTACGCGACGAAAATTGAGGGACGTCGGGACAAAATCACTTTTGTATTGCAATATGTAAGAACTTTGCGTTGGGTTATAAAGCTAAAATACGACCAACTTTACTTTGAGCAGTAATTGTAATCTTATACAATTTAGAGTCACCATAATGAAGTGTAAGATATTTCGTCCACAATCTTGTCAGTTATTTTTATGAGCTGGCACAATAAAAAAGGGTAAGAGTAGATCTATCCAAAAAGAGTATCCACCAGATGAACAGAAGAAATCCATAATAGAGGCTGGAATTGAAACTGGCACACTTATGGAGAGCCCTAATGGCGGGCTTTCTACAATTATTTTCATAGCGATCTGGGCATATACAAAATTACTACCACCAACTAAAAAGTCACGGACAATCTCTACAAACAAAATGTATCAGTAAAAATGTTGCTTCACATCGGTTTTCTATGAGACAGTAATACGACTCCGGTTGTGCTGACCCACTGGTTCTTTAGGCTCTGCCACTGCAGTTCCGCAGATATGCTAGATTTCTGTTTTGTTTGTTAAATTTGGTTCTATACATGTCATCTGACAATATCACATCACCGATTTTTTTCTTTATTCTTTTTCCCTATGCGCGTCAATGACAAAAAAGTTTGCAATAATTATGTCTACTATAAGCTATCAAGCGTAAATATAGAGTAATACGTTTAAGGTCACTAAACAAAGCAATGCGGGCTGCTCTGCCACATTATGTATGATGAAATGTGCATAAATCAACTGTTAGTGCTGAGATTTTAATCGTCCATTTGAAACAATTACACTTGGCCTCTCGACGCGACGTATAACAATTGTAACAAAATATTAGCGTTAATGAAACATCAAGAACTAACTTTACTCATTGTATGACATAACAATTTTACAAAGTGTATGAATGAGCACAAGACCACATCGTTATATCAACTTACGTAGTAGTTAATGAAATCATCGCTCGTGAATGGCGGTGATTCACCGACCAACATTCTCTAGAGGCATTTGACTTTAATCAATTATAGATTTGAAAACTTGATTTTTATGCTTTTCGGGAAAGTGAAGATACACACACCAATAATTTATTTACCTAAATATTAGTCAACAAAGATTAGAAGTTATTAAAAATTTCGCTATTTCGACACGTTATTATAACACTAACACAGTTCCCAAGATACGCTAATTTATCAACGCCTTGATTAATTAATTTTATTTCCTAGGACATGTGTAACGTGTGAATTTTTGCGAAAAAATCTTTTGACATCGCCGCTCGCCTGATCTCGTATGATCTCTAAATGTAAATTAAATGTTCATGTGTTTGTCATTAATGGTCTAGATCCAGACTGGATCATTAACAAAAAATCGGACAATTTAATAGCTATTAATATGCATACTCGTTAAATTATGCATATTAAGATGTATAAAATCCGTGATGATTTAATAATATAACGATCTCGAAATAAAAAGCAAACGGATCTTTTTACAATTGATATAAGGAAAATTCAGTGGCTTAACATGGTTAGACTGCAATTTAAGTGATCAGTGGAGGGCTTGGGTTTTCGCTGCATTCCATTGAGCAAAATAGTAATCATGGACTGCATACTCACTTTTTTTTTCTAGAGAAGTAAAGGAAAGTCCATAAAGCAACCTAATCTTTATCATATCTGCCAGCGCAAAGACGATGGATTAAATCTTGACACGTTTCTCCATATGATGGTATGGTTATTTATAACTTATATGATGCTACATTTGTGAGTGCATTTTTGTTTTTAGAATAAAATATTATCTAAAGCAAGTATTTATCTAGAATTGGTCTTCTGTGATTGTTATCAATACGCGGAAACGTCTCACATTCCATGCGTTTACATATTTGCCGACATTGTTCCTTTATCATTGCTTTGCTGAACGATAACATTCCCATATAGTTACCTACGTTTCAACTCAAGATACTATTTCCGCAGCTCTAGTTGTCTAGATTAAGGAAAAAGGCTATTGTATGCAAGTGATTCACAAACTCTAGACATTTATTTGTTGGAAACTACCATTCCGTAAATATTAATTTACAATTTAACGTTTCTTGGAAAGTAAGAAAACTTTTCGAATTGATTATAATACTTTTATCTTATTATGAGGCATACAATGATTATAGACTGAGTTATCGTTGTTGAACAAAATGCCTAGAAAATTCAATTAGTAAGTACCTGTTGGAAGTATTATCGTTAGTTCATTTTAATCATAATAATCAGTGCTTGGAATTATACGGAGTAAAAGTTTTGCAATTTGAGTTTCTAGCGCTTTCTTTTTCCTTAACTATCATCATAGTAACAGAGAACGGTTAAGTCATATAGTCCACCACGCTGGCCTAGTGCGGGTCGACGGACTTTACATACCATAGAAATTCTTGCAAATCGCTATGGTATTTTGGTTTCCTCACGTTATTTTCCTTCACTGTTATATGGTGGTTGACTATCAATACACATATGACTCAGAAAATTCAGAGATGTGCCGTTTGATTTGAAGCCGCGACCACCGTGAACGTTTTGGCAGACGCGTCCGATTCGTTTACCAACAGGCCACCAGAGTAAAAATACCTAATTTTGTATGTTTACAATATTTGTACAATTGAAATAAATATTAATATCTTGTACCTATGTTTTTGATAAAATATTGTATTTTAACAACAACTAAAACATAGAAAGAGGCGTAGCACGACGCCCTATATGTCTTTCTCAGAAATTTCTATAAAGCGGCATTTGATAAGATTATAGAAAGGATGTTGAAGTGTTTTATGCCCGGTCAAACATACATACAATTTTAATGACATTCCGCATAAATAACAATTTAAAATATGATCCTGATGATGACTATAATACTGTAAGATTCTGCAACAGTGTTCATTTATTAAGTATATTTATTTTATTTATTTTTTGCTTGGAGTAAACAAAATTATTGGTTATTAAAAACGTTGTTTGTTTGATTTTTTTCCTTTATTTATTAATTTAGAGGCTTTCAATCTACGCGATCATTTAAGCCTTTGTTTGATTACTGTATTTCGTGCCCAAGTGCTTGGTAACATTAATGGCTCAAATACCCTACGGCTGACTTTGAGTACACTTGAAGGTTACTTTACTTGGTACTTTATGCAAGTTCCTGTAGATGTAACAGATAACAACTACGTACACAATTACACTATCATAAAATTTGTATTGGTTGATACTGGGTGTAGGTATATTTATTGTCATAATGGCTGTGAAACTTGCATCATACCGATATATGTTTATTATAATATATTAATAATCTGTCTATCAATGATTTCGTATCTCAGACTTTTTAGATAATTGGTATTTGGATGATAAAATATATTAAAATATAAGATAGTTAAATGTAGATTGTTTCTAAATTATTTTTCTCCAGTTGGTAACATATATTATTTCTTATCACTCTCAATCGTACTCTCGATTGTAGAGGAGGCGCGTGCCCTGCAGTGGGTCGTATATGGGCTGATACAATTAAAAAAAATAATCTTATAATTCCTGTTAGTAAGTCTTTGTTTCTCCACATACAAATTTTAACTAAATCCGTTCAATATAATCTTTAAATAAGGCATACAACAACGAACTTTCTAAACCGTCCTGAAATTGCTGCGCTATTCGAATGTGGCAACAGAGTGTAGGTTGCAGACTTATCACAAGGACAAAAATGAAACAAAATAGTGGAAGCGCTCAATGAATAGGTCACAATAAAACCATAATATTCTAATTTAGCCCAGCACACGTGGGACGATACTAAACTTAAACAAATAACTTTATGACGACTCTATTGGGATGTCCTGTCCAATGATACGGCCGACAAGTTTGTTTGAACATGCTCATATCATTTAACACTGTGCCTGTAGTGCCTTACTCATATACAGTCAAATGGCGACAACTAAAACACAAAGTTGTCTGTGTTTGTAGGTGGAAAACGTACACCAAGAATAATTTAGGCTTCAACCTGAACTCCTACGTGCGTTCAAAGGACGTTTGTGCAATGTCAAAACCATTGCACTCCGACCTTCGGCGCGTAATGAAAATCGCATCAAAACATAGTGCACGGAAGTTTATATAAATGTAAAATTTTTGATAGTAATTAAAACGATTAAGTCAGACCAAACCATGAAAATTAAGTATCACAAGAGTGCCAATTTTAAGTGGAATCATGTGTAACAATAAAAATATTGTTAAGTTCCAGTTTTTAAACTATGAGCTTAAATTTTACGCCTACGTTCGGTTCATGCTATAATACACATTATATCTTATTAAGGATATCAGTTTATTTCGCTTTTACGATGGCCATATAAAATTTAAAGGTAATAATTTATGGGTCAATCATGTTTCGCCAATTGAAAAAAATATATAAATTACACGGCTTACAGCATTTTAATACTTCCGCTAGAAAATTGAAAACGGATTATGCTTCCGATTATAACTGCTATCAGCGATTGAATGCGTTATTATTTCATAAATAATACCTGTATCAATTACACACTTCTTTATTTTATCATAAGATAACATTTTCTACTTCTTTTATATGGGCACAGCAAAGACTACGCTGCGCCTGATGATAAATTCAGTGCTATCCAGATAAACGGAGTAGAGACGGATGATAATCACTCCTCATTGGACACTATTATGCCGGCATACTCAATTTTATTTATTTACCTTTAATTACTAGGCAAAAATATTTTTAAATGTCTTCAAGTCACATATATACATAACCATTTTTCCCAGAAGGGGTAGGCAGAGGTTCTCCTCGTAACAATCAGGACACTCACGTTTCGCCTTGTGTGTTTGGTCCCACCATGTGATAGGGGGCGAACCTATCGCCATATCGGGCACAAACTCCTGACTCCGGGGTGATTATAGCTTATGAATAGAAAAATCCAATATCTCTGCCCGACTCGGGATTCGAACCCGACACCTCAGATATTAGTTAAATCAACTATGCGACTAATATTGTCCATAGCTTAGGTTGTTATTTTAGAATAGCACTGCGTACAGGTGTACTAACTAAAATAGTACCGTGGGACCGAACACATGTTTTGATATAATCCCTATATTTACTAACAATATTAGGTATTGTATTAGATACTTAGAAACGTTTATAGTGCATAGATTAAAAATATTTTCAATTCTTTTACAAACAACCTTTTTGTTTCATTGTGTTGCATAGGGCGACTTCACTCCCATAGAATTTAACTATTGCTTCATCATGAAACAATGCTAGGTGGTAACATGATTCGGTATCAAGTACCCAAAAAATTAATGACACATTTCAGTCACACTGATATGAATTTCACGTAATCTATCGATTCTGACTACATTACCTTGATTTCGCCATACTATAACGTTTAGGAATTTTTCCTTGTACATCGTAATAGACAAAAACAGGTAAAATACACGCAGTTGGAAAAAAAAACTTGCAATGTTACAAGTCATAGATAAATGCCTCAACGGTGAATATTTTTCTTGTACACAACTTACAAATAGGTGTTTGAAATTTCTAAAAGATTTGCTGTGGAATTCCCCGTATGTCAATTTCGTGCGGGTTAGAAATACCAATGATAAAATAAAATGAATTTAAACAAGATAAAAAATCTCTAATCATTTTAGATTGATGTTTACACTTAGTACCACACCACAGCACTCAATAGTAATGAAGAGGCATAAATTTCGCAAACGTGATCATATTAAATATTTTGCAGCTCAAGCTGAATCAGTAATGCAATACGATATTGACGCTCTAGTACGTGAGGTTAAAGTACCTATTAACACGCAGATGTTTATCTGGTAAAATGAAGTCTACGAGCCTTCTTCCGACTTTGGTTGAATACTATGCTTCAATATTTTTACCATATTATTTTTCATAATTATAATTCATAATAACTACGAGCATAACATTGCATGTAGACTCAAATTTATGAATTTAATTTATGCCATACATTAACTTTTTTCACATATCAAAAGATATATGTTTATCTTTGATTGCAGAACAATTTATCTTCTTTAATATAAGTTACACTGTTTTTAATTTATATAAAAGTTCAGAAACAACAACACCACGTTACTTAGACTGACACAGTCAGTATGAAATTCAAACCAGATACAATGTTGTACATTATAATATTTTTACTAATTTATTTCTTAAAACGATTATTTTTTATGACTGCAACATTTCTAAATAAACAGAAGTAGAATAAAGTTTACCAACGCGAAATAAACAAGATTAATTTGAAATGTTATTTTTAATTATGTTATTGAAATTACTTTCAAATGTGAACAACTCTACATATAACTGTTATTTAAAAAAATATCTCGCCATCGCTGGTTCACCTTGTTCTAAAATATCAGGTTACCGCGTTTTTTGGTACTTCAATCATGTTCGTGTCAGAATTATTTTTATTCCTCAACCAAATACGGAGTCAGTCAGCGTAACAAAGTGAGCCCACAGTAGTGCCACTTTATATTCCACGGAGGATAACTTCGTTAAAGATATTCCTCGAAATTTGCTATTATACGACCGGCGAAGCTTTAATAGGATTAAAATTTGTATAACAATGTAGCACGGAAGGTCTAAACAACATTTGCCGTAGCTCCAATTATCTGATTTTCATAGAAACGGCCAAGTCTTAAATGAATAGCTCCTAAATAAGAATTATCGCATAATATTCAAGTTTTAACCGGAAACTAAGTAATTATGCAATTAAACGTTATGCCAGAAAGCATTATTGTTACGTGGATTTTGACGGAGTTCTCTTTTAAGTAAACTTAAGCTTTAAAATATAACTTATGATATATATATTAAAGCAAAAAATAACTTTTAAGGTGAGTAAATATTTATATATAATATCAATATATAGCCAAAAACGTCAATAAGTAACAAAATCTATGATAGTAGTTGGTTGAATGGCCCGGTTGTCAAGTCAGCATTTCCCTTGCCGTCACCAAACAGGTTGTGTTGAAATTCAGAGTACGTGCTGTAGATAACGCCGGGAGTCTGCCAGGTGGACGCGCGTCTACTTGTATGCACTGTGCACTACCCATCACATTTCATTGACACATCGATTCATCTAAATGGTTGATAAATTACTCTTCTAAATGAATATTATAGTTTGATATGATTGTTTGTTTGCAATAAATAGGCTTTGAAACTACTAGAACGATTTGCAAAAATCTTTCATCATCAGAATCATCCATTATCCCTGATAAACATGGATGAAAAAATATCTGCACCCAGGCGAAGTTGGTACGGGCCGCTAATATATTATACTAGCATAGCAAAATGACTGCACCTTGGAGCGCACTGCAATGCAATTACAATGAATCGGTACAATCTCATTGACCTAATTGAAAAAGAGAAAATACACTATCTCAATCATCTATTTCATTTATATAGTTATATTCTTATGAAGAGAAAAATTCCCATATTGCTTATTCACACAAGTTAAAAGACTTCGACATCTTGATTCATCCCGAAAAAATGCACACATCCTTATTTCGAAATTAGCTTTCTATTTTTTTCTCGTAGCCCTGACGTTACACGCAAACATTCTCAGTGACTCACAAGGTCTTAGGCGCTTACTCTGTGGAATAGCATCAGACTGTAATGAGAAAATAATAATTTTCTAATTGCTACGCATATATCCTAGTGCAAGAACCTTAGTAGGGGTAGGTAGTGCCTGCGTTACTTAATTTTATAATTATAAGACAGGCAAAATTTTATTTCTATGTACGTTATATAAGGCTAAGAATTTTATCGCTAATAGTCCGCCTGTCGTGAATACTTCTGAGAGCTATAAAAACCCGAAAACTTATCTTAGAATTTAAAAAACCCCAGTGTAATGATTATCGGATTCGGATAACTAATCCACTACAAGTCCACTTCATCCATCAGTCTGCATTCGATCACTCATCGAGACTACCACCTTATCACTGAGCATCTTACATCACATTTATGTTCCCACTATGTCTAGCATTACTGATTAGTAAGGCGTTAAACTCCCCTGCTTTGTAAAATATATGAATATGTATTAAAATCTACTTATAACTTTGTTACTTACAGTTCCACATGTATTGCGTGCACGCGCAACCTTATTTACTTTACATAAGCAATAAGTATCACTTTTCCCATTTAAACATGTATCTTGTTTCCCTGAAAATGATCTTTTGTCGACGATTCCCACAAGTGTTTGATTCACAACACAATTCTCAATTGCCTTGATTTAAATTGATTATATTTGTAATTCAAAATAATTATGATTAGCAAATTATGTGTTGGCAATCAACTTAACAACACAACTTTAATTATTCAAATAACATCATTAAATAATTTTCCATAGTGATATTGAACTTGGAGCAAATTATAACGTGTAAGTTATGTAAGGATGAACAGATTTCCACGTCGGAAAACAACACTTTGCCAATACGGTGCAAAAAAAGAGGAATCTTTCCCGTGCAAGCTGACCATACAGGATAAAATATAATTTAATGTACAAAGGCTTCATTTTGTTGTTCCGGATAACAATTTGTGTCTGTCTATCGCATCTCGAGAAGAACGTGACTGCCAATGTAAACAAAGCGGCGAACACAGGGCAAGAAGCGCGTGTACAACTGTACGTTATTGTACTTAATTACATTGTAATATTAAACTTTAATGAACAGTACAAAGGTCGAACAAAGGCGGTTTCTAGGAATATTATTTTTGTTGTAAATAAACTCAACTTACTGCACTTTAGATAATGATTAAAGAGTTCACTGAAACTTAATTTCTTACTTTGTGACTTTGTATTTATAGTAAATTGATAAGATAAATACTCCTTGCAGATAGATCAATACAAAGATTTTGATTCTACTATTGATTCGAGAATATATGTATATTCTCCCTTTTCTTCTTTTTATGACATGAAGCATCAAATTTACTACAAGGATGGTATGTAAGCTTAAGTATATGAATATATTGCCTGCTTACTTTTTATAACAAGGTTTCTAAACACGATACTTGTGAAATTTTGGTCATCAATACCTTGTAGAAAATTTTCTTAGAGTCTTGCGTAGAGCAAAGTCCCGAAATTAAAAATTACGATTCACTTCTCCAAGCGAAAATCCTTTTGAGCCACTTATTAAATATATAATCTTTGTACTTTTTTATATACCGATTGGATATATCACCATATTCTTACAATAAATACAAATCTCAAATAATAGCCGAGCGCCAAAACTTTGATAAAATGATTTTCTACTTCTTTTTTCAATATTTATATAAGGTCACTGGCCAGTGTGTGAAAAAAACAATAAACGGCGTTGAACTAATATTACTAAGTGCGTACTACGTATTTGCTCAATGGTAAAAGGTAAATTAATTTTCAAATTAAAAATACACAACTTACTGGCTGGATTAAAAACATTTCCAATTAAAAAACAAGTTTATGGTCATAAAAGAAGAACGTTAATTCCATTTTTAAATAGTAATGTCAACAGTCTCAGTACTACCTACGTGCTTCGTGCACGTTTGAAGCAAGCAGTTTGCCTACCACGCACTTTCTGTAGATCGGTGTCAAAAACAGTACACAAAAGCGTATCGGTGTTGTGTTCCGCCGGTGCATTGACCGACTAGTACCTGTCTTGCCTACTCTATGTGAAATTTAAAACATACATGATTATAATCCAAACAATTTTTGTATAGATGAATCAAATGACTAGCATGTCCTCGCAGAAGTTTGTAAAGTCATTGACCTAGTAGATAAATATTATTTCATATAATTTATTACATTGAAGAATGCGTATGTACACAGTATTTTTTTCTCATAGATTATATTATAGTACGATGAATGACCAACAGCCTAATTGGTTACGAACCGGATGGAAAAATTAATTAGAGGTCGAAGTTTCGAGCCAAGGCACATAGCGTGTCCTATGCATTAAAAATTAAGTATCGTTAACTGCAATGGCAGGAAAAATCGTGAGGAAAACTACATATCTGGACGATCTTTCGAGAATGTCTATATCAACCCATATACGTCCCACTGCAGGGCACGAGCCTTCTCTAAAATCGAGGGTACGATTAAGAGGGGTTAGGACATATAGTCCACCACGCTGGCTTAGTGCGGGTTGACAGACTTTACACACCGTAGAAATTCTTATAAATCGCTAGGTAGGCTAGATTTCCTCACGATGTTTTCCTTCATCGTTATAGTGCGTGGTGATTGACTATTAATACCCAGATGATTCTCAAAAGCCAGAGGTGTGCCCTGGGATTTGAACCCGCAACCACCGTGAACATGTTGGCAGTCGTGTCTAGTCCGTTAATAACAGGCCACCACGCACTTCGAGAATGTCTAATGTACGTAAATTGTTAAAGTCCATTAGGACGTGATCTAAATCTTTCTCAACGACACAGGCGACCCCTGACCACGTAGGGAGGTGTAGGAGGTAGTATCATTATGTTACGCTATACATTAATGATATTGACAGCAATCGTGATTCGATATGAATATTATATCTATATGTTGATAAAGACATTAGGTCTCCAACAACTATGCCTAAATTGTTTCCAATACCGGCGACCAGTACATATCCAGTACATATGTACTGGTAGGTATTTGAAAATTGCGTTTAGAAGATAATAATATGCCGCAATTTACACTTCCAAATAAAATTGCACCTTTAATTAACTTTATTAAACATTTAAAGTAATTATTATATTAATTTCTCTACTATCTATGACGTATTCGTACCTTGTCTATAATTAACTGTCCTAATCTTTTTTATAGCGTCTAGTGCGGATGTTTGCCACGTTAAGATAAATATTAGATAAGAACATGGCAATTAGTCATATACAGTCGACATGTCAATAATCTTGTTTATTAACTAGTGGATTTGGTCGGCCTCGGCAGGGAGCAAATTTTTAGAATAATATTTTTGTCTATTCCCTACCCTTTGCCCCAGCGGTCCGCACCAACACTACAGGCGAACTTTAAGTAATTTTATTACCGGTTAATGTACGATAAAAAGGTATTGTAGCAATGTGGTGAATTAATTGTAGTACAGGTAGAGTCGTCTCCACATCCAGTAACCGCATTAGTCTTTCGTAATATTCTTACACAATATTTACTTTAAACCGTAGGTTTATTTTCAAAAGTAATTACATTGTAAACGGAGCATTTTATAAAAGCTTGATTGGAGACTGGTATAATTATTGTATCGAATAGCGACAATAGATACACGATAGAGTATGAGTAGCTATTGTAACTATACAGCTTTCGTGGTGCGGTCGTGAAACGTGAGGCTGCGGGTTCGATACCCGCATCGAGACAAATATTTGTGTGATCTACAGCTATTTGTTTCTTAACTGGGTATTTGTGAGGTCGAAAAGTCTGACTTAGTTTCTTATACCCACGACACAAGACTTGATCTTAATGTGGAGTCAGGACTATGTATGCGACTGTTGGGTGTATTTATTTATACAAATGGACCGGATTACACTTGCAATTATTTGCAGTGAAGTAACTAATAATAAAACAAAAATAAAATAAACACGTGCTACATTACGTTGCCATATCGATTGAATACGTAACAATTTGTTGTGATGTGAGTAAAATCATGTACTACTTTTTATTACGAGTAAAATGCACGTACGCAAAATAAACTCGGTCATGAAAGATTCGCGCTGATTTTGACGAAACAAAGCACCGATTTTCTTTGCACATAGCGACAGCATGCGTATCTAATGCAGTCGAGTAGCAAAGTGCAGTGTGGACATACGCCATTTTTAAATAAATTACGGCGATTAAGTGCAAAGTTTACTATGAAATTTAAAAGGACTGTGACGTGTTGCATAAAAGGGAATTCGTTTTGCATCCAGTATAGCACGAAAATAACGCCACAGGTAAATAATTTTGTTTGAGTCATGTTAAAGTGATGATACATCGTAATGATTTACTGGCATTTCTAAATATTTGCAATTTATATTGGCTTAACGATAAGAAAGCGTTTAAAAAATTAAAATAGATATACAGTAAAGAAAATAAATAAGTATAGTAACAGCTTTCACATTTTATTGGTGCTTTTACTTAAAAAAAAATAGATAAAAATAGTTTTATATAAAATAGTCTTATATATTGATTCTATACATATAGATATATTTTTAAAATTTTGATCATTTCTGAAATAGCATCCCTCCTACGGAACCATGTTAAAGATCTTTTCAATATAAAGTTATAAACAGTTCAACATAATCATTTCGTTAAGAATAGCAACAGCTAATCAAATACGAAATATGTTTAAATCACATTTACGTCACTCATTGTTCTGTATCAAAATATATTAATACCTTAAACCTCGGCCTACATGGTCAACTAATGTGAGAAATATGTATATAATAATGTCTCTTTTTATACAAAATTTTACATTGTATTTACAACAACAAAGTTAAGTTAGGTATCGATTGTTTACGATATTGCTCTGCTTATATGTCTTTGTAACCACGCACTTTACTAGAACCACAAGTCGAAAACACTCGTGTATAATAAACGCCTTATAAAATGTTACTGATATCTTCACCACTTTATGGATACCTAAAATGGCATGAAAGGGAAATGGCGACCACCGCATCGTAATAAATGAACCGAGAAACGGTGACAAAACAATCCGAGAGTCATGATGTGGGTAATGGTCGGTGGTGTGGCGCCGCCGGCCACCGCGGCCGCAGTCTCGCCAGCACCCGGCGGCTTCGCGATGTGTCACTGTCTTCTATTTTGATACAGGCGCCAATGAGTACTCCCTATGATTCCCACCTCGCCGACTCAACAATAAGGAGAAATAAACCCGCGCGTCCCCTGTTCCTTTGAACTCACTCATTCGGCGACTCATCACGCTTTACTAATCACGGTTTTGTTCTATTTTCACTTGACTTGAGACTATGACTCTAATAAAGGTTGTGCAAATTACCTGCCGCATTAGGTGAATTTCTTCCAACTCGTGTGTATAGACTTCATAAAACACGGTCATGTCACATTAAACAGGATTTATTAGCGGCAGTGGTGCACTTTGTCAAAGGTTGCAGGAAGGTTCTTTGTTCCATTACCCTTATTATTCATGAAAACCCCTTAAACTTTGCAAACACCCGAGCACTAGTATCTGGAATCGGTAATGTATTATTCATTGTTTGTTTTCTGCGAGTCGTTATCACTAACAGCACGTCTCGTACGATTACTGAATCGACGTCAGCGCGCAAACTATTTCAATTTGCCACATGAACTGCTGCGGTTAAAGACTCTACCATTGACCGAAGCGCTAATACCATAGCATTACCATTTGCGTATATGCGGAATGTCTGCCATACATGATGTCCTATACAACATTCACTATCGATATAGTTATGTAATGCACGTGTGTGAATGTGTGTGAGACGCGTATTTGCCGTCACATTTCACGAGTCCGCCGAACGCAAGGAGCGAGAGAGACGGCGCGCGCGCGCGGGGGGAGGCCGTCTGAATTGATAAAAGCAACTGGTGAACACGACGAAATTCAGTTGGAAAAGAAACAACGTGTAGCGTTGTGTCTAACGCGGGCGTAAACAAGCGCGTCGAGGTTAAGATGTGACTTCGAAATTGTATGAGTGATTCAAATAATATATGAATGTTATTTGTGAGTGAGAACGAGGCGATTTGATTTGTAGTCGGAACGTGAGACACACCGTCGCGACGGTCACGGTGACGTGGACACGCCGCGTCCAAGGATTAAAAGTTTATTGCGACGAAAATCAAACGAAACAAAAACTTTCGCACAAATCTCCATACGTGCACTACGGTTTTAATCATAAAGTGTTACTATCAATTCACTCTCACGGTAGAGCACGTGATCGTCGAAAATTCTAGAAAATACAAAGAAATATACGTCTGGTTCGTGTATTTTTCGTGTTGGCTGGTGTTTACTCGTAGCGAATTAAGTGTTCTTCAGCAAATTATGGTTGTGACGAAAGTCGATAACATGGCCTCGTATTCCACGTACACGGGAAAACCCAAAATGTTCTTCCCAAAGAAGGTAAGAATCTGTTTGAATGCCATAACCATTAATTTACTTTGAAAATACAAAACATTACACAGTAGCCAGTAAGCAGACGTTAAATTAAATTTAGGAGAACAAAAACGCATTTCGAAGGTTTCGCGCACGTCAGTGAACTTTACCCAGTAATTTAGACGGGCCGCAAGTCAGTTACCTAATATCGTTAACTATCATAAAACATTTAGCAAGTGGAATAATTACTTTTTTTCCTCTAACTATAATTATCTATACGATGAAATAAATTTTAAATATTGAAAAAAAATAACAAAACATAAATAAGAGTTGCAAAATTAAAAAAAAAAACCATTGCCAACAATTAAACGAAAACTATTTTGCTTAACTGTCGTGCAGTTTTATTAGCATAAGCTTTAAATAGCGGATACACAGTAATTAACGAAAAAATAGCAAAACAAAGTTGTAAATAAAGCAACTCATTATTTATTCCTGCCGGCCTCGAAATGACTGTGAGAATAATTAATGGCCAGTTCTTATGGAATGGTCAACAGCTACTACCATGAGATGCCACGGCTAGGTGCACAAGATCTATAAATGATAATAAAGCTAAAACAATTAATTTTAAGAACCGGTCATTTAGAATTCACAATGATTCTCTTTATTTAATATACATTGGTAAGGCAAAAATGAGAGGTAATTAAATATTATTAGTGCTGTATGAGCGGAGGCTACAATTTCGATCACTAATGAAGTCAACATATTGTAAGACTTAGTCTTGGAAAAGACAATAAAACACTATCACGCCATAGTGATAATATTTCGCGTAACCCGCATGGTTCAGTAACGTGCGAAATGCAAGATGTTCTTGTTTGACGACCTACATCATAAATTCACACAGACCTTGGCAAAATTCTTAGAAAACAACGAAAACCATTGTTAACTTAGATTGTAAATCTGTACATTTCGTAAATGAAACAATAAATTAATCTGTATACGCTCATTTATTTAGATTCTGTAATGAAGCTTGTTCAAACGCAGCATCCGTGTTCTTACAACTGGTTATTACACAAGGTCCCTGTGCAATATCTGTGACCTACAAATGTTGCTGGCTTGTCGTATTCGACTTACAGTTGCAGTTATTAAGGGCGAAAATTTTCCATCGCGCTTAGTTTAAAGGGTGCAGACTGTATAGTTCCCACATATGGACAATGTTAATGGCAAATGAATGTAAGCCTTGTTGTTGTGGCGACAAGAAATCAAATCGTTGTCAATAGTGTTTTCTTTGATATCGCCGCACTCTTCGATAAGAGCACTGCGCATTCAAGTCTCGTCGGCCGCAACACTTTATGGTTGCACATTAACTTGTGCAGTCTCGCCATTTACGGTACAAATTATAATTGATAGCCTTCTATATAGGTCATGGCTCTCTGAGCTAACTGGAGATAGGAATCAAAGGACGCGGAACGAATCGTATATCCTGTACTCAGACATTAACCGAACACAATCGAGTGTTTTATTTACAGTATCGATAAACCAACACTTAATGTGATTGTTTGCTTGTCCGCAGTATTTTCATAATTACTGGACAAACATATTTTTAAATAATGATGTTTGTCGATGAAGCGATCGAGCACGCTGAATTGGTTATGCGTCTATTCTTTGTAAACTATTGTTGAAGCTAAGTTAGTTATTTGATTAATTTTAACATATTTGGGATAGGTATGTAGGTAGAGCAGTCGGTATTTCATTAATTACCGATTTCGAGTCATTAAAGAATGACGTACGTAAAAGGCAAGTTTTATGGTCTGGTAATTTAGCCGTAATGTGTGGGCGGCTTTGATTTCAACTGGTTGCTTCATCATCTTTGATGATGCACTCTTTGTTGTGAATAAGTTAACATTATTATTCCTGTGCATTGTCTCTTTGTTAATTAATTTATCGTAACTTACCAGCGTAGCATTATCACGTAATACGTACACACCGAATAATGGCGCATTAGATTTGACAATCTCCATTTTTACAATTAATTTATTGTCAATAATCCCATTATTTCCCAAATACAATATTAAGAACCAAAAACACACGAATTACTCAGAAATCTGCTCTACAAGATATTTCATTCAACCACCTTTGATGCATCATGGACTAAAAATGACATTAGTGGGCTAAATTGCAGTGGCGAGCATTAACTGTGTGTTCCGGTGAATGAGGAGTCCCGGCGCATTCCCGCCGCGCCATTAAGGGCGGCACAATGGAGGGAATGTTACCCGGGCTCGGTAAGGACACTGGAATGTGGTCCGGAACGCACCGTATGTCTTCCTGGCGGTTTTTTTGGTCTGAACCGATCGTATTAACATTGTAATGAAATGCAGAAGCTTTACGGTGGCTTCCACGTTTTGTTAGGTTACCGGGTGGCGATTCATCTTTTTATATTTGATTTAAAACGAATATTAATTAAATATGGTAAAAAGGTCATTTTTCAAGTCCAAATTAAATATCTGCCACTTAAGGTGGGGTGGGACCGTTATTATTCCCGCTATAAACTTAATATTATTGTAATAATTTGAAGAAGAATTGAATGGACCAATTGAACAGTAAAAAAACGATCTGATTTATAGCTGTAATCTTAAAAAAGAGATCTAAAATTATTTATAATCTAATATATGAGCAAGATCTAAAACGAGTTTGCTAAATTGACTTTCTTTGTTTTCCAACTAAGTTAACTTTTTAGATAATTCAAAGTACATGAATAATAGAGATAACAAATAAATAAAAACTACTAAAGGCATGCGGGCCACAATGATAGGAACGTGCGATTTGAATCGTCATTGTAACGCCCTGCACTTCAATTTAGTAAAGTCACTAAACAAGAGCCGATTTTTTTATTTCTAATTAATAAAAATAATGTAAATAATTATCGCAGGCGGTATGATCAGGATCAGTGATTGCATTCAAGTGGACTTTCCTCGGAGGAAGCGGCGGTGGGCGCCAAAAATAGCGTTTCCGCCGAACGCCGACCACTCTAAGTAGGAAGTCGACAAACACCGGTCCATTTTCCGGCCGCCTACAACCGTCTCGGCGCTTATTGAGTTTACAACGCACTTATGAGCCGCGATGGGCCCACGCATCGTCTTAAGCTGAATTAAATTGCTCATACTTTGAGATTATTGACCATTAAGGATTCATTCACGTTTGTTTCGAACGGATTTGTTCTAACACGCTCGTCTGTGTTTTATATAACACGTCAAATAAAACAGACAATAGCGCAGCATTCCGCGGTTAAAACACAACTTATGATATAAAGACAAAATTATATAAGCTGTAATAAGTATAAAGATAACTTGAATATAAAGGTTATAACAAAAACGAATTCATTCAGTCAAGGACACTCATATCAAAAACCCTATCTACATCTTACTAAATTGGCAAATGCGTTCTTTTTGCTATAGACGGCCGCTGCTTAAATAACAAGAAAAATAATGAGCTCAAAGATCGAAGGTCTTAATCTGATTCTTATGTTACTGTAATGTAACACAATAGGCCCCTCGTCAATTTGAATCGCAAGTGATTTATGCTTCGTATAAGATTTAAGAGCGACCTCAATGAACTGACTCCTAACAGATGAGTGTACGATGTCAATCAAAATTAAACCACTTAAATTTTACAACGCAATGACATAATATGACCAGCCTATAATGTTGGAATTCCCATTTGTAACCTGCCTCTTACCATGCAAAGCAGCCATTAGAATCTGACTGATGTAGTAAGACTTGCCGATTAGGCTCAACGGCAAGTTGACCATATTGACGATGTTAACATGATCTACATCGTATGTTTGACATGTCGGAACTATGGCTTTGATATCATCAAACTGAAAGTTATCTTGAAAGTTAGGACATACATACTAGATATAACTAAACCTAAAACTAACTGTACATTTACTGAAATATCCTAGTAGATACATATTGCTATTTGGCAACAATTTTTAACGTAGACGCCTTATGATATTTGCCCGAAAATTGTTTCTCATATTTGAATTGGTCTCTGTCATAAATACCAGTCCATATTAGGTACCTGCTGTGGATGGATATTTATAAGGGCTACAAGAATCCTTTTAAAACAATAAGTGGGACTTATACTAAGAAGTACAACACGCCGCGCCATCTCAATATGGTTTGGTGGATGCATGAATTTAATAAGATTATTGACCTGTCTGATATCAGAACTTTCAAACTACCAACAAAAATTCTGATACAGCTTAAATAAAATTATTATTATCAAACTAATAAATGTTCCTAATTTGTCGTAAAACTCATAAGCATTTGATAAATCTCAGTTTATTAATTAAAACCATGATTTAATGGGTGCCAATTATGAAGTTACTAATGATTGCACGCTCGCAACATCTGGTCGAAAGATTCAGTCTTTCTTTTTATTGTAAGTAACGCCCTCTGTTCTCGATTCTCCGCAAAGGGTGTGCAGCGTACACATGGTAAAAGTTATAAAATAAAAAGCAGTTACATCTCTGCCAACATGCTTTTGAATTTGAGAACTATAGGACTTTTGACAATAAATCTTGACGTGTAACTGTTTGCTCGTTCCTCAAGCAATTAATAAATATGATGAGCAATAATTATTATAAATATTATGTAGGTAAACATACTTATTAAGGCATAACAATAATTTCTGTAATAGCTTAATTCGAAATCGTCACATCAACTTGATAAACAGATATGTAGTGATCATAGGATAGCGGCAGTATTTACAAGTTTCGCCAGTATTTCATAAATATGTAAAATATTGTATATGCCGCTGAGAGCACGTATCGCGTCGTTTATCTGGGTATTAAATCGCCTGTTGCATACTTGCGTAGGCTGAAGATATGGGCTTATGACCAAAATCAGTTGTGTTGCATTGTTTTCCTCGAACATCGTGTTTGTGTTTGTTTATACCGTCCTTTGTCCTGTTATTGTAGGTATTATTGTGGATGAATCAATGAAAGCATTTGATATTAATTGTAGTAAACCATGAGTTATTGAAAGAGCGTGGTTGTATGTTTATAAATATTAATAGGATTATATAGACTTGATCATTTCAAAAGACATATTGAATCTGATTTACTTTATACTCGAATACTGAGAGCATAAGAAGTATGCTCTCAGAATAAAATTCGGGTACATACAAAGCGGAAATTGAGCTGTTTTATTTATATTATAATTTACAAATCAAATCAGAAATCAAACTATAGTAATGGCCATAACAATGATAACCAACACAATGAAATGCACATAAATATAATTAAATCGTTCTAATGCAAACATTTTCTTTGTCAAATTACTAGGAATTTCAAATAGAAAAAAGTAAACAGGCTTAATGTGAATAGAATTAATTTATCGCATAAGGTCAGACTGCGGTTTGTTCCCAATTAGTCCAAATTCATTGAGTTTAATCAATCAGCACAAAGGTGACATACACAATTTGCGCCAATTATATGCCGTGATGAAACCAAATTGCATAAAACAAGTCAAATAATAGCAATGTTCTAATCACTTGTGGCTTTAATAAAACAACCACCCATAATGCAGAACAATAAGTTATTAATTACTGGAATGATTTGTTTAATTGGAAACTATTATTTGTCATTATTATTTGTAGCCGAGGCGTAAAGTCGAGGATTTTTAAATCGTTAATTTAATTAAAATTATCATCTATAACAAAAAAAATGTATACATTTAGGATGGGATTGGTTTAAGCTCCATAATGACGATAGTAAGCCCTCTATCACATCACGGAAACTTGCTCGGAATGATGAAATTATGCGTCTGATTACCTGCACCTCTGATTAACGCTTCGGAGTAACATGGGCGAGTGTATGTAAATGTTGCCCTTTGTTGACATTTCCCAAGCAATCAATTATTATGAAACTGTATTTTCTTTGTGATGTGCAAATTACTTTCAGAATTTTTATTTATCGGGGCGAGATAATAAGCATTTAAAAATGATCTGTTGGTTTATTAATGCGGATAACTAAATTAGAGTATCCGCATTAAGTCATTAATCGGGAGAACTAAATTAATTATAACTTTACTAAATACTATACCCTCCCCAGCACTTTGGACCACCTACGCGGTTCAAATAATTGTGATTTAAGCCGTGGGATAATACTAAATGCGAAAACTAAAATAAATTATAGCTAATACCCTAATTTCATTTGTTGCACATTCTTCAACAAGTTCCCTTTACAACTACAAAAGAATTTTCAGTTCTAGATGTCAGAAGCAATAGTGGCTTTTAACTGTTCTTTTGTTTACTATATCCGATTAGACAATAATGGGAATAAACATTGGCAGGTAAACGAACCGTGATTCACTGACACAAAAATATTTTGATGCGTCACCTTCTGACGGGTGAGTTATTGCACTCTTCCCCGATAACTTTTCTGACAAAAACCTTCGTTTGAAATAACTTTATGATTAATTTTTGTTTACTCAAATTAAGCAATTATTCTGATTCCGTAACTTCCGAAAAGTCGGTAAGTGAAAAATAAACCAAAATCGCGGTATTTTTGAAATAATTTTTGCCATGCTTTTTTACACGTGAAAGACTTAATTCCGATTCATGCTTATACATAATATAAATGAATTACATACTATTTTACTCTATTACACAAATATCGTTGTCGCTAAGTAAGATTATATTTAATCTCTATGTGAATTTCCTTATCTATTTAATACATTTTATTCTTTATAGTATCTATTAGTTTTTTTAGTAGTATTAGTACGTGTGTTGATATCTACAATAGGTATATAAAATTCCTATATTGATACCTAATATCTTCAGCCATTTTTCAACATTTAGATTTATAGATCTTAAAAATTTAATTTTTAATATTGTTGATATCAGTTATAAAATTTAATACGGATTAGTACTTTACAATTTGCTTGTTAATGTAGTATTTCTCATTTACTCTCCTTTAATTCTGGTATCTGATGAATTCTGATCATTCACATAATTTTTGGTATGTAAGCTTGTTTCTAAACTACATGTTATTAATTTTGTGTCTCAATACGTAAACCTTTGAATAACTATTTCCATCCATCAGCCAAAGGAAGTCCACTGCTGAACATAGGCCTCTCCCAATGATTTGAATAAATATTTACGCAAAATTAATTATTGCCTATGAAATGCGGCATTAAACACTCATGCATTATTAAACATGAGAACTGTTGTGACATTTCGATGCAAATAACTCACCGGTAATGCGTTTGAAAGTGACGTCATTAACTTTAATTTACATTGTTACAGGTACGTTCAGAGGAATCCCTTCTTGCTCAGGACAAAACTTCAAAGGGTGCACGATGGGTACGTCTAGATTTGAACTCTGGTGGCGGGAAATGGTTATAATTAGTCGCTTATTGCTAATTTATTATAAGGAATGTTGATTTTATTAACCTATAATTACTTGAGGGTCATTAAAGTGTAGTGGAATCCTAGTTTGTGGTAAATGAATGAGTTAATAAAGAGCCAAATATTGTTAATTAAGCCACAATTGTAATTACTGAGAAATATTCGAGTAATAGGGTATTTGACTGTGAACACAAACACTATTAAAATACATTTATGTGAAAACAACATTAAAGTAAAATGAGAAAAATATTAGTATAAAAAAAATGGAAGCGTAGTTGAGATTTATTACCGTCTCTTTCACACGCGCACACTGTAATGCATATTAAGACTAGTGACATCACTAGTTATGTTTTGCATCCCTTTTCTTTTCTTCCCTCTACAAGATTTAAAACGTTTTTTACTTATTTAATTCTGAATGGATTTACAAAATTCTTTGTTTGCTAGATTTTGGATATGGATACCATTTGATAAATACAATAAAAAAGGGAGTTAAATACCCTATTACAGAGGAGTGCGATGTAATATTAAAATGGATATTAACGCTGTTGTCAAGTATTGGCTGGATAAGCTGTGAAGCACTCGACCTCAGTTAGCAACGGAGCTATTCAAGTGTTACCTGCATTCCCATTGCCTTTATTGATGCATATCTCGTATTATTCAAATGATTGTACCTATTCGGTAGCCATTACCTAAACGAAAACGCGACGTGAATCGGTAACAATGCGGTTTAATAGTTTACAAATGAGATTCTGAACGATATATTCATTAGCGACTTGGTTTTTATTTGGGTTTTTGGTCTATTTATAATAATGGGACAAAAAAATATTTGTTTTTGTACAATACTAGCGAAACAAAAGACTTTTATATTCGCACAGTGCGGGTTTTTTGATTAATGAATGGAGCTTGGCTTTCATCCAGGATACAACGCGCGCATACATTGTAATACAAAGGTAATTGAATTTTAAAATATTGGATAATCTTTCTTTGATGATAGAGTTGGCGAGGAAGCACAAGATGAATGGAACTAAATTCAACCATACAATTACGAAAATTATTACTGTCGTTCATTTTTAACGTACATAGAAGGCGAGCGGGATATTATAATTTCGAATTTTATTTATCGACAGCCTCCGTAGCGCAGTTGGTTACATGCCGGTTGTGAAACGAGAGGCCGCGGGTTCGATCCCCGCACCGGGACAAATGTTTGCGTGAACCACAAGTACTTATTTGTTTCGGGTCTAGGTGTTTTGTGAGACCGAAGTCTCTAGTAGTTCCCGAGATCCACGACACAAGACTCGATCTTGTGTGGGGTCAGGACTATATCTGTGACTGTTGGGTGTGTTTTTTATATATTTATTTATATTACGTTTCAACAATTATGGTACCTACCACAATTTTCATACATAACTGAATACGTATATTATTTTAATTAAAACATTATTTATTGATATAAAAGTTTACAAATACGAATTTTATATTTATAAGTAGGTATTTATATTCTACATAATATATTTGCGTGTTAAGGGGCCGAAGTTACGAGTACATCCGTTTTTGATAACTATAAAAGTGGTGTAAACTGTAAATACGATTTCCAAGTATTTAAGAGTTGCCTAACTCAAGTAACGTATTCGCGATGTATTGGGAATAACACCGTTTATTAGTGTAAACTTGCTTCCAAACGGATCATTTATAACATGAAATTAAAGTAATTGCTCATACTTTATCCACTATTACTGTAGTAGTTCTTATATTGAGGAACGCCTTCGTCTAGCAGTGGAGATTAAAGGGTTCATAAAAAAATATATTGCTACCAAAAACAGGGGATTAAACGCCATTTACACGGGGAAAGTTACTCGCGGCGAGAATCATATGCGATTATCGCATGACACCACCGCCATAGATTATCGTGTACAAATGTTTACACGATGCAACTTTTTTACATCCTTACGATAATCGTATCTTACAGGCGAGAAACTCTCTCCATGTAAATGGGGATTAATTCGTCATTTTCAAAAATATATCTGGACCCACACCGTCTTATTACAAAACGTGGACTAACTATAGTACCGAGTTTAGTACCAGGTTTAAACTATGGACAAAATAAAACGTTATTACAAAACCGGATTTATCGCGAGTGCGAGGATTATCTATGGTACTAAAGTTAAACCGCCGAGACCCCTAGTTTAACTCCAGTACTAACCTCGAAACGTCAACTATTAAAGTGGACAAAAGCTTTGCAATTGTGATAAAACATTAACAAAAATACAGAAATGAACATAAATTCGATTGATTTAATGGATTTGGAAGATTTGGAAGTATTGGGAACAAACCGGCGGCTTAGACCCCGTAGTCGCGTGAATCCATTCGAATTAAGCGATGAAGAGTTTCGTTATAAATATAGGTTCACTAAAAGGTTTACACTTAAAATAGTGGATTTATTGCGTGACAAGTTAGCCTATGACCCTCGAGGACACGCTCTCACTCCCGAGTTGCAAGTGGTTTGCGCTTTGCGCAACTGGGCTCGTCATGAAGTAAGTATACAAACATTGAAATATATTTAAATTATACACATTGCTACGATATCGATTCGATGGTTGTGATACGATGTGTTGTCAATAAAAACCCCTTGTAGACTTAACTAAATGAATAAATTAAAATATCTCAAACATTGGTGTACCTACTAAGTTGCTATTGTTTTTTTTTTTCACAGATTCAAGATGATACTGCGGACTTACATGGTGTATCCCAGCCAGTTATCAGCAAAACTTGCAAAAAAGTATCTGAAGTTTTAGCAAGTATATCACACAATTTTGTGAAGATGCCTGCTACTTTGCATGACCAAGAAGAAGGGATGAGAAAATTTCGCAGTATTGCTAATTTTCCAATAGTAATAGGCGCAATAGACTGCACACATATTAGAATTAAAAAAATTAATTCTGATGAGGGTCAGATGTATATAAACAGAAAAGGATATCCATCGCTCAATGTGCAGGTAACTGTATGAAAATATTGGATCAATATCACTATATTCTTAAATATCATATAAATATTTTTCCTTTAATAAATGTTATATTCATGTACTGATAATAATTTTATCATTATTTACATTTTAGGTGGTATGCAATGCGGATCTTAAAATCATGGACATTGTAACAAGATGGCGTGGTAGTGTCCATGATTCTAGAATCTTCAGGGAGTCCCGCTTAAAACAGAGATTTGAAGCGGGTGCATTTTCTGGCTTACTATTAGGTGACAGTGGTTATCCCTGCACACCATATCTATTCACCCCATTACTTAACCCAGAAACAGAAGCAGAACGGAGGTACAACAGGAGCCACATCCGCACCAGGAATACCATTGAAAGATGCATTGGTATGTGGAAACAACGCTTCCGTTGCTTACTCAGGGGAATGTATGGGGATATAGAAACGGTTAGAAAGACTATTGTTGCCTGTGCTGTACTTCACAATATAGCCATAGACATGAGGGAAGACTTGTTTCCTGGGGATGATCTCAATGATGAGCATCATCCTAGGGAACCAAACATACCAGCACCATCTTATATTTCTAATGCAAGTAGAGGTAGTATAAGAAGAAGGCAGTTCATTGAAACTCACTTCACATAGCATATATTATTATTTTTCAAATAGTCTTACAATAGTAACATCAAATGACAATATTAATATGTAACAGTCCAAGATCAGTCTTAAAATATTGATGATGTAATGATGGGCAGGTATGCTGCTAATTACCTGAAAACAATTATTTTATATTAGTATGCCTATCCAAAAATGTGTTGTAAATCATAATATTTATGTTAAATATAAATGCAGTTTTACTTGTTTGTAAAAAAACTGTTATGACTAATGACTTAGAGGAGGCCTCTGAAAAGCTTTGGATTGCTATTAAAGTACTTTCAAAACTAAGAATAATGGTGAGATAGTAGTCTATATAGTTCTATTGTCTTACACCTTTGCATTGATATTATAAATTGTAGTATTACTCACATTTTATTACTCAGATCTGGTATTTCTTTCTAGTACCTCAGTAAAGTGTCTAATTTGATTTTCCAATAATTTATTTTGCAGTTGAAGGTTTTTTATTTTTAATTGTGAAATTTGTGTATTGTATTTGTGTTCCACTTCCAACATTTCTAATTGCCTCTTCTTAAACTCCACATAACTGTTTATAATGGCCTGATGTCCTTGTTTACTAGTGAAAAAAGATAATACAATTTTAATTATAACATTTAATTTTAGTAAAAAAGTTTGTTTAAAAGTGTAACAAGATATTACATACCTCTTTTGGGAAACTGTTATGCTTTTATTTACTATCTTTTTTGGAATTATTTTTATATTTTCATTAACAGAAAAACAATGGTTGTAGCTTAAAATAAATTATATTAAAACAAATTTGTGTTTTACTTATTCAAAATATCATGATTCAAAACTGTATGTATGTCAATTTTAGTAATTCTTACTTACCATAGCATCACTGTCATAATTATTCACATCTATGACGAAATCATGAGGTGCAATGGACATGACTGCCAAGTCCTCTGGAGAAGGTGATGGAGGTTTTTTGCCACCGCCCGTCTGAGATTGTTCTCTACTATGGAAAGACAACCTGGCTTTGGCTGCCAATTTCATCCTCTTCCAAGCCAACTTGATCTCTCCATCAGTTCGATTTTTTCCCATAAGTTCGTTTAGTCTGAAAAATATACATGTTACATAAATAATAGTAACTACATTTTATATCTAAACATTAATTGAAAATTATTTGACTTGTTATTTAATTATTTAACACAATTAACAGCAATAATTACTCACTTTTGTATCACATTTTTCCATTCTTTTGATTTTAACGTATTGGTATTTGTCTTAGTAGATTTATTTTCTAATATATGAGCCGACTCGGAAATAAGTTTACATAATATTTCCTGGAATAAGGAGGAAATTCGTATTGATTGAGTTAAATATTAATTTATTACACTGTTCAATAACAATATGATGAATTTGGACTAGCCTTCTCTTCAAAAGTCCAATTTTCACCCCTTTTCTTCCTTGATGGCTCCATTTTCGACTTGAACAACTAATATATACGTTGCGTACGAGATTTCACAAAAAACTATTGCACTTGTCACGCTGTTGCCGAGTTTATATAATTAAAAAAGAACAACCTTTCTTTATGTTACTTTAACTCGTCTATATTAACTGCTAATAATTATAATAAATAATAAACCGATATGTAAACATTTCGACAATATTCAAGTACGCGCGCCCGACATTTCAACAAAGAACAAAAAATATTTATATTACTTCAAGTTCTAATATTTAAATAGAATCATTATTAAACCGATATGTAAACATTACGATAATATTCAAGTACGCGCGCCACACAATTCATTCCGTTGTACGCTAGCTAAATAATTAAGTGGACAGTGAATCAAAAACAAAATTCACTATTTCAAATTATCCAGGTTTAAGATAAACGTATATATATTCAAATGGCAAAATAGTATATATCTGGAGTCATGATCATAATGAAAATCACATTTTATTTAATATGTTACCATTTTCTATATACAAGTTTATGTTAAATGGAACGGAGAATAAATCGCCGAGTGAATGATCGAATGGATCACTATAATTTTATGCATACAATCTGTGGATACTAATGAAATTAGGGACTAACTTCGGTACTACGTAGTCCTCGGTTGGTCTTGGATTTGTAATAAGAATGAATTTTAGTCCGAGAACTGTCCTTAATACCGTAACAATCCTAGACTTATTAGTTTTGGTTTAAACCCAGTACTAAGCTAACTTTTTGTAATAAGACGGACATTGTCTTATAGGTAGTGATGCGAAAAATATGTTAGTAACTCGCCATGCAGGTTACACATTGTACGAACTCAAGCGGCGAGCTTCGTCACTGTACAAACAAACGCTCATGCGGTCGGCATACCACAAAAGAACATTTTCAGCCACTTCGCCATGTTTCGTACGTAATATTAGTCACGTAGACACGCGTAAGTGCCGCACATCGCTATTTTAAAATTTAACTGTTAGACTTGCGTTCAGGATGAAAATATTGATAATTTTTTTGCAAAATATTGGTTACAACAATAAAATTCTTACATTTTTATAGTAAATAATCCAACTCATACGAGTATAACATATTACATACTTACTACTACTGAGCCCAAGTATCCTCTATAACTATGACGGTTTGGACTTTGGGCCATAGTCCTATCGTACGCTAGTGTTGGTTGGCGAGCCTCACATTAATTTATTAATTATAGTAGATGATGACATAAAATAAAGAAATAACAGCGTGCTATAATTACAAATGAATGCTCGGATAATTTTTGCTCTTCAAATTAGTTACATGCCTAATATTACATTTTTATATATGAATGGTTACAGGCTTATACCACATTACTCTATCATGTTTTGGGCCGAAAATAAGTTAATCTTATAGATACATATATGGGAATATTGGCATTTATGCCTACCTCCCGGGGATATAGGCGTTAGCTTTTAAATATATTATGTATGCAATAATATAACCTATCAATCATTATTTACATATTATGATCATGACTGTTTTATAGACGTTATCAAATATTATAATGTATGAATTATTTGGATTTACATTCCCGAAATGTATTCATAAAAGTATTATCATTAATCTCTTTTAATTATGTGCAGATAGAAATCAACATAATTTAATTAAAATATTTTTTGATGATTTATAATAAGAATTATTTTCCTAAAGTGCCCCTGAATGGTTTAACTTTAATGTAGCTAGTGTGCGTAAACTTCCCCAATAATGTTTGTTCACTTTGACCACGCTATTAATTTCAAATTAAATGGTATTACTATATAAAAGAGAATAATACTATATTTTTGCATGTAATCAATCATAAGGAAGTTTTGTCCATTGATGAAAAAGAAAGAAAATGGTTATGGCAATTTGTTTTTTTTTGGCCACGTATTGCGTAATCAATGAAAAAGAACCTTAAATAGGCATCAGTTTTTACCTTGAATTAAAATTATTTCAATTTGCATAAATAAATTACAGGAACAAATACTTAATGTGGAACGAAAACATAATGTTTAACGTAACATAATGTGATTTTTTGGTATTGTCAAAAGTTTTATTCCCACGCTTCAGGTAATTTTTAAGTATTTTTAGAATATAATTTTTAAGTCGTCGGTTGCCCCATTATCTAGTGACAGTGTGTATGATTATAAAGTTTCGGCAGATATTCTCGGTATATAAGTTGGCCAGAACCGGAATTTCAGCACGGCTTGGCAATAAGTCCGTTCTATCACATATCAGAACGTAATTATGCTCGGCGGACAACAATAGCACAAGTGGTAACTGTTAAGGCTTTAGTCCACCACACAAGCTTAGCCGCGCAGTTTGCGGCCGAAACATACCTCTAAAATTCTTGTGCAGAATTCTCTGATATGCAAGTTACGATGTTTCACTTCACCTTAATTTTTTTTTAACATATTGAAAATAAGCTCTAAACAGCATTTACGTTTAACTTAAAACACAAATCATTCTTTAACCACAACGTACGTTTGTGTTGTCGTATTTACCCCAGTTACCTCAGCAATAAATCCATAAAAGGTTTTACAAGTTGAATCAAAAAGTTCAATGCCCAAATTAGGCAAACGGTAAATACGTTGGAATTTTTACAACCAAACGAGGATTTTCATGAAACTAAGTTTGAGTAAGCGAGTAGTTGGAAACATTTGTTTAGTTCATTCTTTGGTAAATCATCGCGCCATTTTGCACCTTTTCCTACGAGCGAGACAATTTATGTTGACATTTTTATAAGAAACTTCTTTGCGTGCTCTTCGCCCTCGACGTGGGCGATTTGAGTGCTTTGTGTGGCTCTGAGCAATATTCTTGTAATTGTCTCATATATAGATTTATTTATTACCTGCTCTTTGATGTAAAAGTCACCCCTTCCCAGGAAACATCTGTGGCAATAAAAAAGCTTGCTGAGTTTTTCGGAAGAAGAACTTGTCTACACCAATAAGATTATTTGGTAAAATAAAGTTTGTAATGAAAAGTAAATCTTAGAAATCTCCATTAAAATAAATCTCAAAGAAAGACCGATGACCTATCGATTGCACGAAGAGGAAAATAACAAAAATCTTGGTATTTCGAATTACGAAAAATTATACTCGTATTAATGATAAGTCGCAATGCGAAACCGTATAACAAGATTATTTTAATCTTTTTATGACACGATGACCATATTTCGTTTAGAGTTAAAATTTAAAAAATAAATCTGCCACAGATATTGTTTGGATTAATTTATCTTACTGCTTAAACGGATTATGACTAACCTTATGATATATCGTTTACTGTTCAATTATTCAAACTATTTTTGTAGGACTGCCTAGGTGGCGCAGTTGTACTATGGTACGATTGCAACGAATCTCGGGTTCTACTCCCGGATCGGGCAAAGTAATATTGGAATTTTTTATTCATTTTCAGCCCGGAATCAATAATTTGTGTCCGATACGACGATAGGCTCGCCCCCTGTCACATCGTGAGACGGAACACACAAGGCGAAATGTGGGTGCCTTTTATCCCTTCTGGAAAAAAAGGCGTGAGTTATGCATATATATGTTTTGTGATGCCATGCGGCATGAGTATTGATTTTCAATTTGGAGACAAATATATTGAGTTATTAAGGAGTGGCTCCAACCTTTATTTCAGTCAAAAATCAAACTTATAACTGAAAAATACTATGAATGTTATTAATTTTGTCCATGAAAATTTACCCCCGACATTTTATCAATAATCATTCGCACACCTGTTAAATACGAAAGTTTGAAGCAAGTCATATTGTTCTACAAGTTTGTCTTAACCTAGACACATTACGGAGCATCCACGGTTCTTTTGTCTATGACTCTATGTCGAGCATATTTACATAACATTGCATACATTATATAAGTACACACGATACATATGTGCGACCACAAACGGAACCAGTTCGGACTTTACGCTTCGTCACTTGACTAAATATTTACGGAATGCAAAGATATACCTACCTTAGTTTAATGTCGATTTTACTTTTGCCTGTTTGATATCAACAACGGTAACAGCGAAAAAACATGAACGTTTTAAAGTCTCCAGTACACCTGAATAAATTTTAATTAATATGATTTATAGTTGCACTGTTCTTTTTATCGTATTATTCTTATCGTAAAATATTTTATATGTATCTGATTAATTAGAATCTTGAATATTCGTTTATCATTTCTTGATCAGTAAACTCTACATTGGAAAAATAAACCTAAACTAAACCATGGCTCGAATCAGACTTTAAACTTAGCTTAGACTTTAGAAAAAATACAATTTACGTGCGTATTCTGAACAGGATTCGAATGTACCTATTACTCATCGTTAAAGCAAAACACATAACCAAATTACTTATCAAATGTCATAACAACCGATGATGCCATAGGAATGTTATCGTCGATTACATGACTTCATCTTAATTTTTTTTGCGAAATACTTACCAGCGCGATATTTTATCGTAAGCATCATCGACCGGCCGAACTACTGTGACTCACTCATTCCTCAAACATATATTATCGCATATGGAATGTGCCCTACAATCTACAGAATTTCAATTTCAAATCTATATGTTCAATATATACGCAAGTTATAAATTCCGGGTTTATAAATTGCTAATGTCATTAAGATAAGATACATTATCAATCAATAAGGGTGAGTGCATCATTTAATTGCATTTGATAAAGTGCCTGATGTAAATAAACAGAGAACAAGTGTAAGTAGATGGCGGCTCACTTTGTGTCCGTTGTTAGATATTTTCGGTGCCGATATGTGAAAGTTTGACCAAATGCGACCAGGATGTGGGCCTGAGTCATGCGTCGTTGTAATCAACGCACGCGCAGGTAAAAACTACTATGCTCATGTGCCGGTGTATGTAGTTTGATAAGCGGCCACGTGAACACTAGCGAGCTGTGACTCAGCGCTCGGACATTTATTATAATCATCTGATTGACATAAAAATATTAACAATGCGTAGAATTTTAGACCATCGCATTGTTCAAGGAGGTCGCTATGCTGGCGAAACAGGTTTCTGTACTATGTAGGTGAGAATTATTTAGATACGGACATTTGTAAAACAAATATCTGAAGATTCCTACTATTTGCATTGTTAGGTATTTAAATCAAGGCTATTTTCGCGCTTTTTAGCATATCGTTAAAGCATTATACGATGACCTAAACATTTGATAAGTACACTTTTAACATAAATATCTAGAAATTCAAATACTGCTTCCGTTATCAATCGCATATCGACGTAATTCCACGTAGTCTGTTCCGTTTTTTATCACCGCAGTTATCTATGAATGGAGTACATTTCGATATTCATGAACCGAATTAATACTTATGAATGGAACTACTCATGCCGTTTAGTCATATCTCCGTGAAACAGTTACGTTATACGTAGAACTGCAACCACTTGATATGACTCAATGCAGTAAACGTAATGTACCATTGTTTTTCTTATTGACTCAAGTAATATTTCACGTCAAAGTAAACCGCATTGAGAAGTTTTGGGAATTATTAGCCTTCAATGTTTCTTCGTACATTTGGAAAATCCTCATCTTGCACTTCAAAAATACAATGGTCCTAATTTATATTGGATTAAAGTCCCAGTTCATTGACCTTTTCGTAGGTATTACAGACTTTTGGTCATAATAATACACGCAACTGCGAAGTTACATTAGGGATTAAGATTAGCAGTCCACTTTACTGGCGACTTTTTATTCATAAAAAGTTATCAAAGGACACATTAAATTTTACTTATACCTTAATATAATAATTTCTTAATTTTCCATTGCTTGTTGCAAAGCCGGGGCAATTGAAGATTTCCGGTACGAAATTTTATCAAACGAAACATCTCGGACTTAACCAAAATCCAATTTAATAATTCCCTTTGATAATTTCTTAAAAAGATTTATAAAAAACTAATGATTTTCTTTTCACGCTTTATTAAAGCAATATTTCTTTACCACACATTTTAGAACGCGTCCGTTGAATTCTAGAGCGTCGCAGATTAGCATTCTAAGTATGATCAAAGAAGATATCCACTAATGGTGGGACTACACGCATGTAATTTTTTCATGGCTTATGCTTATTTCTTGCGTGTATGTAGACGGTAAAATTATTAGCACAACTTAATAGTAACAGCTTTTAGCGTGAGATGGCCTTTACGCTATGAACTAGGCGAAGGCTAAAGCTGTTAGGTAAGAAGAGGTTTAATGTTTTGCAATTCCAGAAAGAAATACCTTGGATTGGAAGGTTACCAAGATGGCGTATTCTAAAATAAAAGGCGCATTGTAGAGCTTAAGTAAAATTGAGGATAGTACTTAATTATTTGTGAGGCGAAGTGTTAAAAAAAATATTATGTTTACATTTTCAGTTTCATTTTTATCCAGCTGCAGTTATTACTAATTATGAAGAACAAACATTAACCAATATTAGCAACTCGATAAAGTCATATAACAGCAACAATCTTGCTTTAAGTTAAAACAGGTTAACATTAAGATTAACGATTTCATCGATATGATTATGAATTATTTGATTACCTTCTCAATAACCTGGGGACATCTGCATGTGTTACAATAAATTATAACACTGCGCATAAATAAACTAATTAATGTATGTTTTGCAATACAAATGACTTTATAAAACAAGTATTAAGTTGGAGTTATATAAAGATGAATAAGTCACGGTGAGTCATTAAATTAGTAAACATTTAATTTGCTACACCTAACACTAATCATGTACGGTACAGTTATATTGCAGCCCGAATGATTTGCGCTGGATTATGACTCACATCTCATGTTTGCGCTTACAGCTTTTGAGAAATTGTTGACCGAATGGGAAATACGCAAAACAATAATCCTTTGTTTAAGATAGGTACTTACAGAAGCTCGTCGATGTTTTATCGTCTTCCAATCTCCAAATTTACATACATTCAATTATAAAACACATAATCGTCAATTATAGAACATACCTGTGGTTTTAGCGTTTCTCGGAATGATAATTTTACGTCGACCTATTTAGCAATGCTAATTTATCACCGACATCAATATAATGACGCGTATATCTATGATTAACACGCGAATCTATGCGGTTAAGTAAAGCACACATACTGGCGTGGGCGTATTTTAAGTGTCTCAACTGGTATAAACGATATTTCAATAGCCCCGACGCTATCACTAATGAGGAACATAAAACACCTTTTAAGGTTCTATCTATTCTTGATAATGAATATATTTAGTATTGGTACCGCCATAATAAATTATTTTCTGTCATCAGTGGATAGACGAAATCGATATTTGAAAGGATATCAGATATGTTGGTTTAATTACCCGCGCCGATGATTCGCTGTGGAGTATCGCGCTGACATTGAAAGGTTGTTGACTTGAACGACACGACGGCGGTGGCAAGACTCCCTTCCCTTGCTGAGCGCTTTTTATAATAATATTTTCTTTATATTATATCTATGTAACCAAACCGTTCACTCTGTTTCATTATTAGTTCTCGTGTCTAAGGACACAGGAAATACAACCTACGAAATCGCACGCTCTAAAGCTTCAACAAACTTTTTAGCAAGCTTTTATCTTTGGAAAACACGTGTTAATTTTTTCTTTTCGGGTATATTGCAAAAATAATATTATTTACTCGGAATTTAAGCCACTAAAAATTCCACAGATTAAACTTAAATGTAACTTAAACTTTCGAAAGCTTCATAAAAATATTTACTTACAACAAAAATTGCAAATAGGTCGGTGAAATGTATGATAGCATAATATTTGATCTTGCCCTTTCGTGAGAACTAATTGATAAGATCGGAAATAATCGTAATATCTCATGAGAGCAGTCCATGAGGCGGATACAAAGTTCCGTGGGTGGAGCTCCGCCGCCCCGCGCCGCTCTCGGCTCGCCATTCTAATTAGCCCATTGTGGTTGTCAGTTAAAGTTTGCGGCCGGCCGGCCGGCAGTCACGCCGGAGCCGCTGCCTGAGTGACACGTACCGCGAGCCGCCATACCGCGCTCCACACGCGACTGTGATGCCGATAAGTGATCGACAGTGCTCTCTATTGATAACCACCAAGTTTATCTCCTCTCGGTAATGCCAACATGTGGACGCGACCGGCGGACAGATATATAACTTGTATGTGTTAAAAGTTTTACTTGTTGGCGTAGTACAAGGTAAAGCCATTATGATCTACTCGTATACTGCTAAAACTGGGACCATTGTACCACTATCGGCGGTTATTGCAAATCTATGTCGCAAGCAGATATGCGGTTTAGGATTTGATTGGAGTATTGTTTCGTTGCTAGCTTTCAATTTTCTTTGTCCATCTGTGGATACACTGTATACAAGGCATAAAATAGTTTCAATCGGTGTTTTAAAGTTAAATGTCACTTGCTTTTCTGGATTACCAACGTATAGTGTATACATAATAAATACCAAGTGTTCGCGAAACTGTTAAATAATTAATTACCCACATTCATCGTTGCTAATGTAGATACAATTGAATGAATCGTGTGCATTTGCTTTGTTATGTAATGTAGAGTTCGGTTCAAATCCGGTCACAAAGGACGATCGTAATTAACTTGAGATAAAAAATAATCTAGCTGGCATGGTTTCCTTTAGATTTTCCATAATATTTACTGCAAATGACTAAGTTTAATGGCATGCTGTTTACTAGACTCCTATAAATTATTGCATTGCTCAAGACGCCACGCAAAATCGCTATTCAATATTCTTTAGGGTCTCCCCATTATTGCTGTTAAAAGCTATTGTCATTTACCGTAAATACTTACTGTACATGTAACATTAAGCAAAATTCTGGCTCCAAGTTTTTTTTCTCGTCTGTTTTTATACAATTATTATCTCTTCCTGAATGAACGAGCACATTAGTTACTCGCAACTCGTTTTCTAGAGTATCAATTTTATGGTCTCATAAAATCAAAGAGTCCGATATAATTTACTAATCACGTTTGAACTAAACTATTAATGCGACGTTATAAATGGGTTTATTAGTTCTATTGATGTCCCGAAGATTTTATCAAACCATACTAACAGCGCATGCAAATGGTCTCACGAGTTATGTAAGAATGCCATTAGTTTCCCGTGGCACGTCACATGTGAAATAATTGTTCATGCGAAACTGACCTTCGCTAATGCCGCTCGTTGAAGGAACGCGAGACGAATGCTGCAGTGTTCCGCATCTTGCATTAAGGTGCATTTTCAATAAATTCACACGGAAACTTAACGCTAATAGAAAAGTACATAAGAGCTACAGTAAAACTGGCCTCGGTAGCGAGAAAACAAAATCAATTTCAAAATGCAGAACAGTTAACCGTGAAAGCTGTTCTTAGAAGTGGACACAGTATATTGACGTGAGGAGAATAGCCACTGCAGTATTATTATCCTGCTCATTAATTTCGATTTATGTCATGTAGCTACCGAGTTTTGTTTGCATGACAACTCCAACGGGTCTTGCTTACTTATCTACATACACAGAACGAGGAAAAGCCAATTGTGTTTTGTTATTGAACAACAACAATATAAAATATTTGTTTACTTTCGATATAAGTATATGTAACTTTGGTCCCAATATCTACAATGTATTATGTGTTATTTTTACTTCTATAATGGCTTGACAGATATATCTAGATTAAGAACACCAGTTTTAAATTGTGATCTATTTTAGTCGCGGACATTATATGTCGCGTCTTACCGATGACTGTCGGCACAAATTCAAAGCACGTTAGAAATTATTGTTGGTGTTACATCGGGGTTTTCTCACATTGTTTTCCTACATACTGACATAGCGTGTTATGCAAATTAAGATAACTATACAAGTAATTGCTTTTATTATTCAACTGAATTTATTATGTCAATTGATGAATGATATTAAAACAAGTACTTCGTCATCGCTTGCCTACCAATATATTCATGTTCATTATTCCTCGAAAAAGCTATGCATTATACATATTAGTTCATGGAAGCTATTTAAAAGGTAAGTTTGCAACGATTTATATCTAATTGAAAATTATTATACCAGACAATAAAATCACCAAATTAGGTTTTTATACATTTATTGGTATTGTTAGACGAGTAATATTTATTTATAACAGTAATAAATGATATAAAAATACAAATTGGTAACTTTATTAATGCAATAACAGATAATAATAATACGAAGTTAAAAAAATACAAAACTTAGTTACATACTTGGCGTTTACTTAAAGTATTTTTTTTAACAGGATTATGTACCTAAGTATTTACTTTAAACTTTTTGTTGTATAAACACAATCATAATATCCAATTTAAAATTATTACTTTTAAAATCAGCTAATTAAGATTTATTTTTCAAATTATTTCCGGTATATAAACTATGCGTGTCTAATGATTAATTTATTGCCAGTAGCACACTGTATCACGAAAATGTAATATATCGGGCCTCCGCGTACCTGTCAATCCAGTGATGTACGAAATGTTATCAGCGGCGTTATCAGCACGCGTGACAACCTACCTTTATCTGTATTTGTCATTGTTTAATTACGATGTACAACGACATATCCTGTGACGCGAGTGTGACACTTGAAATCTGTGATGTAATTGCTAATTGCGTAATCGCATTGTCGATGCCTACTTATTAACCGAGTTCTCTAAGCGTAATCTCTGGAAGTGTGACGACGTTTCTGCGAACCGTGACTCACTCTCGGACCATGGTTGACCCTGTTACGTAGTCGCAGTTCATCCGCGGCTTTTTTGCACTCGATTACTCATCACGGCATCGAGTTCACTGTTTATCAATGAAGTTATACATGTCACTGAGTTACGACATAAACAATAATCGCAGAGCTGACGACAAATGAAACATAAACATTTTTATACTTAATCAAATTCTTACAAATCTGTGTCCGGTTCGATAACATTTCGGCTCATTAGCAAATATTATATATGGTAACGCATTTTTAAGCCTGTATCTATATTGCGAAATTATTTTCGTTATTGCGGTTTCATATAAAAATAACAGTTAACATATCATAAATATTGAGTGGTCGTGATGTGTTGATGACGCCGCGGTGGTCTGCGTGCCCATGACATCAGCACCATCCGCGTCAACGCGCGTCATCCGACGCGAATCTTCAACTGTATCTCCGTCCAGATTGGTTAATCATCGCGATGTCATCGCGCCAATCAATATATTATGATTATAAAACGTGTAGATTGTACCTAATATTACCTTATTTAACATGAGCTATTAATGGCGATGACTGATGCGGTCCTAATATTTATCCGTTACGTAAGTCACCCATCTTTATAGATACTCGTTCTTATATTGTCGGTGCGGTTGTGAGAACAATTTTCTCACGATGTCTAAATTGTAGTGAGTGAAGATTGAGGCAATGTTGGCGGACACTGGGCGCGCTGCAGTCGAGTAGATTGGTCGGCGTGGCTGATGGCTGCTATTGCCGGCGGTCGGCGCGGATGTTCCGTAGGCGGGCCTATCATTATGCGACGAGCGTGTCTTTGCGTTCGACACTCGAATGCGTGAGCTGAGTGTCTGATTGATAATGCCACTCTGTTACCGGACTCTCCGATGACTCACAGTTTGATATTACACTATAAATGGTTCCTTTGACCCTATTCAACGGGTTCAATATGTGCAACCCACTGTCCTTGTGCCGAATTCGCAATAGTTACAGAATTCCCGGTATCGCGATAAAGCGGGACAACTGACTATAAACCTGTCCACTCACTACACCGCTCTCAGAATAGGTACGTTATCAATAAAGATCTCGCAGTGCCAGTTGTCACTGTGGACAAACGAACTGCAGATCTAGGTGGCGAACTAATTAAGAGATCCCATGTCGATGGGTTATAAAGATAAACCTCCAATCACAATTGCACGTCCTTGCACGCCATTCTAAATGTCAAAAGGCCAGCGGTCAGTGTACAGTTACAGCTTTATCGTTTGTTTTGAATGTACACTATGTGCCTTTGCATTACAAGTGTGACGAATGTTTTAGCATGATTATAAAGGTTGTTTCGCTTGTTGCAGATACCCGAATTCTCCCTCGATGGAAGCAACAGTTTGAAACACAACGGTAGTGCGAAGGACTTAGCGTCCGTCATGGAGAACCTCAAGAAGGGCAGTCTGGTTTCGCGCCAGAACCAGCTCAACACGCAGGTCACCAGTTCCTCTACTCAACAGGTATACATCATCTATTGCTATGATTGTACCATTAGTAAGTATTAACTGTCTAAACATAAACTGAATATGTAGTAATTTAATTATAAGTTGTTAAAAAATGACAATAAATAAAGATACAAATATGAAGGAATTGGGAGGCGGCTAAAATAAAGATAATAATTTTAATTTAATAATATTCTACTTAAAGGATATAAATAATATCGTACAAGAAAATGATATGTGTAACTATGGAATTGCGATTAAATTGTTTTTTGCTTGGGATATTCGTTTCCGTAAGGATACCGCCCGCCATACACGATGAGAGAAACCCCCTCAGTGAACCACACAAGTGACGTGTCCAGCCTGTGCACATAAGGTTCCAAGCAGGCCGGCAAAACTAGGTCGTACAGGGAGAAATGGTGGTTCTCGCTATTAAGTTGCTCTACTTAATTGTACTGCATACAATTGTGTGCTAACGGTATGCCATTAGCAGGCGCTTTGATGAGCCTTTATCATGCCTATAAAAAACAATGGAAGCACGATAACTACTTTAAGTTGTAAAACAAATCCACTAGAATACATTTTAAAGTTGGAAGTGCTTGTTAGAGCGCAATCAATCGTCTCATAATTTGGCATACGAATGGAAGAGCATAGTTGTCTTATTCACTCCAAAGGAGCCCCACACATCTCATTTATTTCATTATTTGGCAACAAATCAATACTTATTAAACGATCATCGTTCACAATTAAGTTATATAAATACTTTTATAGCACTATGCGAACTCATTATAATGCCAATATTTAATTTGACAGCAAGAAGACACGTTTACATTCAAGTAATTTCTGTTGCATATAAATAAATCATTGGACGATGTTCATTCTTAGTAATCTGTATCTATACATATAATAAATTGTAACTGATCGATGTCTGTACATGGAAGATATTTGAAAAAAATATATGGGGGACTGTATTAACTTAATAGAACCCAAAACAAGAATTGATTTAAAGAATGTTTGTCTGTGCTGTAGTGTGCGATGAACTCAGAAACGGCTTAACGGATTTCGATAAAATTTGTTATGAATGCAGATGACACCCTGGATTTACATCTCACTTATTATTATGAAAAATGTAGTATTCCCGTGGGATGATGAAGGAATTCCGATATATTTGTTTCTTTTTTATACTCAAAGGGATGGAATGGGACTGTGTTACATGCCTTGAGTGAGAATCAGGAAGGGCGGGATATTACGGGACGGGACGGGAAATTTCAAATAAAGTCAATCACGCAGACAAAGTTCGCGGGCAGAAGCTAGTAGTAGCTATGATTGGGAACTATCAAACGATGTATGTAGTTAATAGGAGCATGTTTTTTTAAATACTTATTACGCTAGTGTATATTCAGAACAATCACAGAGGCAGAAGTTAGTTTAAATATAGACTCGATTATTTCGGCTCCGGCGCCGGTTCATAAAATGGCGTGTTTATTTTCAATTCGCCCAACGCGAGATACGGAAAAATAAAACTTAAAACACAAATGGGCTCGATTGCGCGCACAACATGGGATGTACCTACTACCTACCTATTGTTGAAGCCGGTAACGTCAAGGACACAACGCATCATTATTGGCTGCTAAATTAGTACCATTGTCTTGCAACTGAACACCCGCGATTCATTATTTAAACTAATTTTATATACGCACGTACATATTTCATACTAGTATAACTTATGTTTTAAACAACATACCTACACAACACTGGATATAGGTTATTTCCAGGTAATTCTAAAGTCACCTTTGTTGACCGCTAAACGGAAAAACACACGACAAAATTGATTATATCGATCTGATAGAATATTGATTTAATCAAATATTTTTATTCTACATTTTCAAACGGCCTAGTAGAATTTTAAACATTATTTTTCATAACTACTCGTATTATTCAATTTCATATTCGCAAATTTCTTAAAATAAAATTCAACATAGTAATCATTCGGTATATTTATTTTGAAAACTTAATTGAAGAATTAACATTACTAAGCAAAAACTGAACGTAGTTACGTGTGATTAGATGTCAGTAATAGTGAACGAACATAAACCGATATGAGCGTCTGCTGCTGGCGCTTGTCCAAAACCGAAGTGACATGGCGTAACGTAGGACGCCAACCACGTGTTGTCATGCGCCCTTACGATCAATTTTTTCTACGAAAACCGCACTCGGATATCTACACGCGGTATATAAATCTACAATAAAACAAGTTGCAGAATATCTAGCATAATTTGTAAACTCTCCACGAAAGCACACGTGACGCCCACTCGCGGAGTAAATGCCGACTGTCACCCACGCAGCACGCTTCAACCTCAGACAAATATTGTTAACGGGCACGCAGCATTGAGAATCCATCAGGTTTTGGCCGCTCGGTTCAAGGCCAAAATTTGTTGCATCCCGCCCGCCCACACCGGCTGAATCATGATGTTACGCTTCTCAATCACCGACGTCCAATGACAAAACGTATTACAACATATTTTTTCATATTTATTATTCATAAGCGTTTATAATTTGACATAATGCCATTTAAAAAAGGTATAAATATGAGTCGGACGAAATTAATGCTGTCATTATAATTTTTGTAATGCACCATTCAATCAAATAGCGAGGTATAAAAATGTTTAATTATTTTTGTTAATTTTATAATGTTAGTTAAATATTCCAATTTTTCATTGCGCTAGCTTTATTTACCTCGGCCGCGTAGCCGTGTAGGTGCGCCAACACGCGTGACGCCCGCTCTCACAAACTTCACTAGCATTGGCACTGAACTCTTCTCTCACTCCTAGTGTAGATAATGAGTTTGAACGAATAATACACGTACCAACAATCAGTGCCACTTTAAATATTTCCAAGCAAATAAAAAGGTTTAAATTATTTTCTATGCCGCGAAGTGAACAAAGTGTGTTGTTGTTGTGTTTTTCAGAATATTTAGTATATATTTTGTCACCAGATGGTTTCCAGCACGACGTCAAGCAGCACAGCTTCAAGCCAACGCTTGCAGAGCTCATCGCAGCGATTGCAACACATGACCGCCTCAGAGATGAAAGCTAGCTCCATGAAGTCTGATCTGTCGGAACTAAAAAGTTCCATTTCAGAAATGAAGAATTTGAGCAGCTCAGCCGCTAAAAACTTTGGACAACGGTTAGTCATAGCAATTGTACTTTACCCGCTGCATTTTTAAAAAAATTGGTCATTGCTTATATAACACGCGTAATATGTGCCAATGTTTTGTTTCATGTTTGGTCAATGGGCATTAAGATAACACAGACAGTTTCTTAAGAACATTAAAGATGCTTTTGCCATTACCCACGGGCCGATAGAAGCAAGCTCACCTGAGCGACCTTGGCTCTCGGCCAATTTCTCAGATTTTCAGCTCTGTGTTTGCAGTACCACGCCGACAAACAATAGAAACGCTACGTTTCCGCGTAATCCTCGTACACGGGAATTAAATACTTTCGATTTCTCCTTTTTAACGTGTATATTGGTGCACATCGTGAAGTGTTAAATATTACAATTTACAGGCTAAGAAGTTCAATGGAAAACATAGTCGATCAAGATGATTTGGGTGAACGACATTTGCCCGATATTCGGGATCTCGGTGAAATGGGCGATATAGGCGACATGGGTGATATGGGAGAACTCCAGGGAGACGGACCCCTGGTGACCTTCCCGGAGTCGGACACGCCACCTCCCGTCACAGAAAAACCATCCCTGTTAGCCGGCAACACAGTGGCCGTAGGATCCAGTGCCGCAAACGAACTCAAGTACAGTGCAGCGAGAGTGACATCTGCAAGCTCCACTCGTGTGGTGGCGGATGGATACAGTGCATCCAGGTCGGCTGCCAATAGCGCTAGGATGCGCCGCCTGCAGCACGGCGAGCTGCAGTACGCAGAGAGGAGCGCCGCGGGGGCGTCCCACAGGCTGCTGCAAGCCGAGGGACTCACTGCCGAACAAAACGCCGCCTACTTACAGGTAACCTAAATACTTAATTCAAATATTATTTACATTTTATATTCAATTTAATTGAAAGTATTCCAAAAATATCTAAACAATTCTTACTAGCGTGTTTAGCTTTCATCGCGTTCATTCAATATGTTTTACGATGCGGTGTCTCTATTTTATGTCACAATAAGCGTGTCGTTGACATATTCGATTTTATTAATATAAGCATTCTATTGTTTCTATAAATTTTATCAAAAATTGTGTTCGTACTACGTCTGGCTAGTGTAAGGTCGGTGGAGCCACGAAGGCGCGCCGAAGGACATGACCTCGCACGAATGGGACCGATCGATACCCCTGAGCGTCGCGTCTACATTCACGTTCCGCGCAGTGCTGTAGGATTTCTTGCTCTGATAACATCCAAACCATTGACGATAGTTCACGGATTCGTAAACACGCGATAGTCGTGTCACGTAGAGAGGGCAACATGGCAGCACGAATTATCGCGTGGACCGGCAGGATGCTGCGTCGCGGAGGATCGCCTGGGGCGGTGAGCTCATTTATCTAGAGTCGCTTATCGCCGTAGTAACTGAACCATGCTTGTCTCAGTCAGTGTTTGACCGTCGTGCGCGCCAGCACACGCGGAAGTCAATTATTGCGCGTGCGCGCTCGGGTACACGAATAGTCGGATTTAAATTTAGACACGGAATGTCCGCGGGAGGGGGGTCGGCCCCGTGGCCCGTGCACCGTGGCGTCCTGTCGCGCTTTCCTCCGTACCCGCAGGATCCTTCGGTGAGAGTTTCTTTCTTGGGAAAATTTCACCGGCGACCTTCACGACACGTGACGTCTGTACACAAACTTTAAAATTATCTTAGAAAGCCCACGGTTTCGTGCGATTGGCCTATATCCAATAGGAGCGACAAGGACGTACAACTCGAGTCATGACGTTGGAGTGTTGTCCAATATAAAAGTGATTTTTATTCCGGGACAAACGTGCGGCGAATTTCATACGAGTAACTATGTCTTCGAAGAGACGTGCGAGGCCCAAATTGCGTATCGTTATTGCCGTAACTATCAAATATTTACCTAGTGAATCATTTTGTGGAACTTTGTGGTGTTGTATTCTCTAAATATAAAAGTGATTTGAGTGATAATAATGCCGTTTTTTTTGGAAATTCCCAATATTTCTTTTTTGAAAACCTACTTGAAATTCAATTAAGAGATGTGTGATGAACTGTTTTGCGCGAAAACTAATTACCTAAAGGCTAAATGATAACGAGGTCAAGTCTTATCCACCAGTTCGAAAAATAAAAATGGACAGTTAATATTTTTCACTTGAATTGAATACTAGCCTGATTAACAACATTGGACTGAATCAGAAAACGTAATATATGTGATCGTGTTATTGTGTCGTTTTAGGAGCAGCGGTCACTTAAGGCTGGAGAAGTAACAGCACAAGAAGCAAACAACATGTCCGCATCGAGTTCCAGATTACAAACAGAAGCATTCAGTGCTGAGAAGAAGGCCATGGCTTCAGCTCAAGCGCGTCAGACTGTCACATCCAGTGGCATGTACACTCACAAAGAGCATTCTTCCGTAGCTCAGTCAAATATGACAATCTCAAGCAAAAATCTATCCACTAAATCCACACTTCTCTCTTCCCAGGTAAGAATATTTCTTTACTACGTATTTAATATCAAACACAAAAAAACCTAGCATAAAGTGAGTTCTGAAAATATTGAGTTGTTAAAAATCTTAAGTGTACGGAATTATTTGAAAGGCTTATCAAAATGTATGCTAACCAACACTTGTTAATGACCGCACCTTGTGTACACTGTACATACGTGAGATCTCCCAAACAACTACTAATATGGCTAATTCACTCTGTTTCAGATGAGCCAGTTACTCAACGGAACTATCAAACCGGGTGACGAAGATCTTACTAATTTAAGTTTTGAAGATTTAGACAAGCTCAATGCTAATTCGAACCAAAAAGATGTAGATATGGCAATACAGAAATATTCATCTCGGATGAACGCCTTTATAACGTCCATAAAAAATAATCAAATTGACATGAAAAATGCATCCGTGCATTTTAACAAATTGAATGAAATGTTAAGGAGAGCGTGGGCCGTGCCCACGTACGGACATGAACTAGGCTATTCCCTTTGCAACACACTGAGAGAATCCGGCGGGTTGAATATTTTAATGGCAAATTGTGACGAGACCAGTAATCCAGAGTTACAATTTTCGTCTGCGAAACTTCTTGAACAATGCCTCACGACTGAAAACAGAGCGCATGTGGTAGAAAACGGTCTCGAAAAAGTGGTTAAAGTGGCTTGCGTCTGCACTAAACACGCAAATTCAGTGGATCATTCTAGAGTTGGCACAGGAATTTTGGAACACCTATTCAAACACAGTGAAACTACGTGCGGCGACGTGATCAAACTTGGAGGCCTAGATGCTGTACTGTTTGAATGTCGAAAGAATGACGTGGAAACATTGAGGCACTGTGCCACGGCTATTGCAAATCTCTCGTTGTACGGTGGAGCTGAAAACCAAGAAGCCATGATCAAGAAGAAAGTACCAATGTGGTTATTCCCTCTAGCTTTTCATACCGATGACAACATCAAGTATTACGCTTGCTTGGCTATCGCTGTTTTAGTTGCGAACAAAGAAATTGAAGCTGCTGTGCTTAAATCTGGCACGTTGGACTTAGTAGAACCCTTTGTAACGGAGCACAACCCATCGGAGTTTGCCCGATCAAATCTCGCACACGCTCACGGTCAGAGCAAGAATTGGTTGAAGAGATTAGTTCCAGTGTTAAGTTCGAAACGAGAGGAGGCGAGAAACCTCGCCGCTTTCCATTTCTGTATGGAGGCCGGAATCAAAAAGCAACAAGGAAATACGGAAATCTTCAGAGAAATAGGAGCTATTGAAACTTTGAAGAAAGTAGCGAGTTGTCCAAACGCAGTCGCTTCTAAATACGCCGCACAGGCGCTGCGGCTCATCGGCGAGGAAGTACCGCACAAGCTGTCACAACAAGTCCCACTCTGGTCCATTGAGGACGTACGAGAATGGGTTAAACAAATAGGATTCTCTGAATATGCAAACAACTTTTACGAGAGTAGAGTTGATGGAGATTTACTACTGCAAATAACTGAAGAAAATTTGAAGGAAGACATCGGTTTACAAAACGGAATCAAACGCAAAAGGTATTATTAAATAACTGTATCTTTTTAAAACTCGTAAAGATCTGTTAACGAAAAAATATATATTTGATGTTCTGTAATTTCCAGATTCACGCGAGAGCTTCAGCAACTGAAGAAAATGGCAGATTACACATCGCGAGACACCGGCAGCTTGAATGATTTTTTGCAGAGCATCGGTCCCGAATATACCATCTACACGTACTCCATGCTGAATGCAGGCGTCGACAAGGAATCTATTCGCGGCCTCAGTGATGAACAATTGGAAAACGAATGCCGTATTGTCAATAGCATACATAGGTTACGGATTTTAAATGCCATTAGAGGTGAGACAGCAATCAAATATTTTAAAGACGATTCGAAATCCATGATGTAATTCACATGACAAATTTTATTCTGTAATAACTGTGTAATGTTATTGGATATAAAGATTCTTAAATCACAACCCATGTTTCAGTAAACGCATGCTACCTATTTTTGTTTTTATTACTCTGAAATGTAAACATGCGTACTAAAGCATGACAGATTTATGGATAAATGGAGGCAAACATAAAATAGCATCTAATTATAAAATAGAGCTTAGCCATCATTACTCTTTCAAAAACAGTAAACACATATTAGGAAATCACAATGCATGTTCAATAATTATCTGCTAATGTTACAGCTTACGAAAGTAGCTTACCGAGTAAAGGCGAGGAAAATATGGAGAAGAACTTGGACGTGTTCGTGAGCTATAGAAGATCTAATGGATCTCAGTTGGCCAGTTTACTCAAGGTCCACTTGCAGCTGCGAGGGTTCACAGTATTCATTGACGTGGAACGGCTTGAAGCCGGCAAGTTTGACAACAATTTGCTTCAGAGCATAAGACAAGCCAAACACTTTTTGCTGGTTCTCACGCCAAACGCACTGGACAGGTGCAAGAATGATCACGAACGGAAAGACTGGGTTCATAGAGTAAGTAACATTATCCAAAATCTAATCACATTATTTCTTCTAAATGTTAAACCCTGGCATAAAGCAAAAATCAATTATGGCCATGCTAATAACAAAATTATTGTGAATTTACAGGAGATAGTAGCAGCGTTGCAATCTCAATGTAACATTGTGCCGATTATCGACAATTTCGAATGGCCGAAAGCCGAAGAGCTTCCCGAGGATATGCGAGCTGTGTGTCACTTTAACGGGGTTCGGTGGATACACGATTACCAAGATGCTTGCGTCGAAAAACTAGAAAGGTACTCCATTCTTCTACTTATATTCTAGAATTAGACTGAATAGTATCAATTTAATTTTTAGAAATGTAATTTTGTTGTTAATAACATACTCACTTTTGTCAATTACAGTTTCCTTCGAGGCAAATCCAATCTTGCAAATCGTTTGGAGGGTGCGCTACGCGGCCGCGGAGACGTGCAGACCCCTGGCACCGCGGCCATTGGCCGGGGGCCGCCGAACTATCAGCGGATGGCCTCTTGCGAGAGCCGGGGGAGTGACAAAACAGATTGACTAGAGCCGCTTATACACACACTGCCACCTGTTAGGTAATATATATACCATTTGTATTACAGTTTTCTAAATAAATATATGTAGTATACTAAGAGTCGTTAAAATCTAAATATAGTTGCTAATATTTTTTCTTCACTATTTATTGAAAGAAATTACCTGTTTAAAAATAGCGAATAGATATTTAATATTCTTTGTTTTCCCTATTAAATGAATGTTTCTTTCACAGACCACGAAGAAGCCGCCAATCGTCCCTTGACAAAGCTTCGGCTGCATCCTCACAAAGCTGCGAACAATTATCTAGTAGTAGTAATAACACATCTAAGAACGCATCTCCTGAAAAATCACTATACAGCTTACCGGAAAGATTATCCGAGAGTAGCGATAAGATAGACTCAACCGAAGTGGAAAAGACTTCGCGTAGATGCCGTAGCTGCGAAGGTATATTAGAAGCAGAGGAATCACACACACCACTTTCTTTGCCTACACCTTTAGACGCCGCCACGCAAACTAAGAGGAAGAAGAATTTCATGGACAGATGTGTAAACAAAGTGAGACTGTGCTGATGTTTGGTGCAGAGGTTTTTAAAAAAAACGGGAAAGCGAAAGCTTGCAGAGTGTGTAAGCACGACGACTGCCTTATTGGACTCTAATCGCATATTTATGTGGATCTTATTTTAAAGTACAAATGTGTGCACATGTATATATATTGTGTATGCCTATAATTATAAATTAATGTGTGGGAACACATAATAATTGGTAATGTTATAAGATTGTAATCTCAATGAGTGCCTGTGAAAGATATAGCTGCTGTAATGTGAGAAGTGACTGCTACCCTGCCGTGTTTGAAGAGCATCGCACGAGGTGGTTGTTTAGAATATTAAATGGCCAGTTTGCTATTATATGTAGTATGGCAAATTGCTTAATATTTCCTTGACTTTGGCAATATATTATCTCTCTATCTCTTCACTCTCTATAAACTTTACAATGAATTTATGGATGTACCTATATTATTTTGTTTAATATCTTGCCAATAAAGTATTGTAAAATGAGAAATCATACAAAGTTATAATTTGCATATGTGATAGCTTAGATCTTCTAGAAAATATGAAATATTTAAAATGAAATCACTCGAAAATGTCGAAATCTTGCTAGTACCTATCTAATTTATTCTTTCATTGTCCTTTTATTTCCAATTTGAATTGTATGTATCACTGAGAATTGTACAAAATTTTACCATAGATATAGTCTGTTAATATAGTGATTCATTTTTATGAGTTAACCATATACATAATGAAATCTATCAAAATATGTATTTATGTACTAGCTCTAACCACAAAATAAATGGTATTATTATAATGGTTTCCGCATTATTATTTCAAAAAATTACCTCAATCTACAATAAATACTATTTATTATATCTATTATATGTAAAGAATGGTCATTCGTCATGTTTTCCTTATAGCTAAGTAAACATTGACTCATCATGTCTTTTAAAACAAATTAAGTAGATTGGATGGCATATATTCCTCATGGTGAAAAAAGGCGTGTGGAAGGTTACATAAACTAAAAAATGCTAGTTTAACTTTCCACACATAATTTTAAAAGTTATCAAACAATTCTCAGAGGCTGATGCCACAACTAATAGATTCTTAGAAAGCTATCTGAGATAAATAAAATCTCTATCTACACTAGCTTAGACACAAACTTTACATGCCTATAAAATTTAGGAACTTTACTGATTAACACACTGACTGTGCTGCAAAAACAGTGAGCTATCCACATGTGCAGCTGAGGACTAATATATAAGTAAAAATATGTACCTAAAATAAAAATCTGATACTAGCACAAGAGTTGCAATAAAAAAATACAAGTGGACTGTGCACAGCCAATATGTTAAGCTGGAAGTTAAGAAATACAAAAATATCCAATTAACATAGAAACAAAGTGCTGTGGTAACTAATAAATATTCAAATATGAGGATGTCAGTGCTGAAGAAGCCTGCCGTGTGAGATTTCTTGATAATTAACTTCAATCACAAATTGCAATCTAGTATACCTTATACACCAAGGTTTTTATCATTCAATTGATAATTATAAATTGTTTATGAACTGTTTTGAAAAAACTAAGCTGCAATTCCAATATAAATAATAAAATGATATTCCAATATAATATAATCTAGATTTTCTAGCCCATTTTTCTTTGGCGAAAACAGCCTTCTGGTATAGAAAAAAAAGTGACTGAATCTGAAAATGAATTATTGTAAAATTTTAAAGATTCAATAAAGTATTTTCATTTCATTTTATATAATGACTAATATGTTGAATGTTGAATCAATAAGACTTAAAAACTTTAAATTGAAAAAATGGATAGAATAGTGAAAGATCTAGTTTCATACAGCTTACAGTCAATATTTATATTGCAGTCTAATTAATAAAACCTGATCTGATATTTCATCCAAAATATGAAAGCAATGAATATTCTATAGACTTATATACATTTTATAAAACCCCCAGATTGCAGAAACCACTCAAAAAATACAATGATAAGTTTCTTACTGAACTTAATTCCATTAAAAAGAAAACTGACAAAACAAAACCTTGAAAAATAATAATAATCTCTTCTATGCAACATTCAATATAATGATGACCATATTGAAACAATGATATACATTTAAAATAAATCTTATAATATTTGTAAAATTCTTACACAGTAAATATAAATTACTGGAATTACTATACAATAAATGTATTAGAAAATGTTATCTGTTAACCTGAATAGAAAACGAGCATTCGTCACATCCAATAACAATATTTGTGGTAAAAGATTCTTCTGAATCTAATAAATAAGTGCCTCCACACCGACAATCATATTTGTAAACACCATCATTTGAATCAAAATTCATATCAGACAATTGTACTGTGTCAAACAACAGAATCTCGGTGCTTTCTTGAAAATTCAGAGTGGCATCATACTGCCGCCGCGTCAGTGGATCCCTGAGCACTGACCACGCTTTTTGTACCATTAAAAACATTTCTTCATTATCGCCACTGTTTTTGTCAGGGTGCAGAGATAATGCTAGTTGTTGGTAACTCTTCTTCAATTCATCACTCGTGGCATTCCGGTCACAGTTTAGGATTTGGTAATAATCAGGTCCGGTTTCCATGCTTAGAAATTAGAATAAACTTCTGTATGGTGATTGGTTATAAAATAGAATATGCGAAATTTTCTAATTTCGCTCTTAACTCTTGTGGTGTTGATTGTGTTGTCCAACTCAAATGTTCGTATTTTTTACAATGGAGATAATAGCATGATTTGGATAATATTCATACGGGGTGCACAGTATTTTCTAGATTCATCCAGAGTAGAATAATATATGGATCCATCATTCGAATCACAACCACAATCACAACTCAAGCTTCAACAGACAACTGTGCAGCGTGCAGACCAAATCACAGACTAATAAACAAGCACAAATACCAATGATCAATCCATATAGATTATGGTCTTTAGAGACCATCACATAAATATTCTGTATTCATGTTAAAACTCAAGTCAAAATCAATTAAAAGAAGTAGAGCTCAAAATCATTTGGAATGTCAAAATCGTAGAGATTAGAGGATAGATTTAAAGAGATCTGTGTTTGAAAAATAAACAACTACGGTCGACACAATAAGATGGCGATACTTAAACAAGAGGGTACATTTAAAAGGAAATAATTAGAAATAAACGTTCACTTGGATAACGTAACAATAAACAACAAATCCCGTTATAGTTAAATTGTTCTAAATAATTCATAACGGTAAATTAAATATAACACAACACAAAAACGGCACTAAAAAAACAGTACATTAGCTATTTCAGCGCCACTTTGGCAAGTTAATGAACTACACTTTGTTGTTTTAAAAGAGATGCACAGTCAATAATCTTTATTCAATTTGTCAATGGACAAATGAAATATCATTAATTTAGCATGAATTTCTTATCTTTCTGGCTAAGAAGAAAAATCGTGCTACCAAGTATAAATGTAATAATGAACTTCATTCGTTTATAAAGAAAATAAAATTATGCGTAATTAAATAATTCCATAACTGATTTAGAAATCTTCAGACAATAATTTTTAATCTATATTAATCATGGTTCAATTATTTTACATAGAATTAAAGGAACTCAATACATAAACGATAAAATTATCATATCTCAATTTAATAATACATGACGATTAATGGTTTTGTCGTGTCTTTCCGATAGGAAAAAAAACCGAAGCCTTCAATCGTTTGTTGTCAATTATATCTATTGTGAAGACTCGGCTTGGCCTATTTTTTAATTACGATGAAGACTTGGTTTAGACCATAAAGGGGAAAAAATAATGTAAATCTATTACGAAGACTTGACATCCGCCTATTTTTAATTTATCATCAGACTTTAATTTCAATATAAATGAAGAGGCTGTACGGCTGTACGGGCCAGAACCCTTTGCCTTCCCATTACAGGGAGAATGGAGAAAAAAAAACGTTTGTTGTCAAATAAAAATAGAGGTTAGGATTTCGTTTTATAAAATTCAAAATACCAGATTACTAAATAATATCGAGTTTAAAGAATATTTTTTACTAAACAATGCCTACGTGGAATCAGATTCAGTCACAATTAAGAAACCCGAACAATCCAGTAGTATTTTTCGACATAACTGTTGGAACTACGGTACGTGTTCAGTTTGTTTGTAATAGTGTGTTTGTTTGTGAATAGTTTAATGTGATCATTAAATTGCCGTATCTGTTATATAGGAAATAGGTCGCATGATATTCGAATTGTTTGCTGATGTTGTACCGAAAACAAGTGAAAACTTCAGAGAGTTTTGCACGGGAGAATATCGGCGGGATGGAGTACCTCTTGGTTACAAAGGCGCCACATTCCACAGAGTTATCAAGGATTTTATGATACAGGGCGGAGATTTTGTTAATGTAAGTCTTTTTTTAAATCACAAAATACTTGTACATATATGAACTGTAGTAAACAAGGAAAATTGTGAACATGCATTACTATGGTATATGATGATGATGATGTTACATGGGTCCTATATCAAAATAGAGTTTTGTTCCGTGTTCTTCACTGTGGAAATAGTAAAGTAATGTTTCCAATTACCACTGTTTACCTTCACTCAGATTGAACCTTAATTATTTTCAATAAATAATTAACAATTTTGATTGTATTTTTCAGGGTGATGGCACTGGTGTTATGAGTATATATGGTGGCAGCACATTTGCAGATGAAAACTTTGCTCTAAAACATGACTCACCAGGCTTACTATCAATGGCTAACAGCGGTAAAGACACTAATGGTTGCCAATTTTTTATAACATGTGCAAAGTGCAACTTTTTAGATAATAAGCATGTAGTGTTTGGTAGAGTAATTGATGGCTTACTTGTTATGAGGAAAATAGAAAATGTTCCTACAGGTCCCAACAATAAACCAAAAATACCTGTAACTATATCGCAATGTGGACAAATGTAAATAAAAGATTTGCCATTTTCATGTCCTGCTTTTATTTTATCCTATCAATAATTCATGATAGCTTCGCTACATGATAATAAATTAATTATCCACATATAGTTTTACTCAAAGTAATAATCACATCAAATACACTTATAGTTTGGTCACTTATATTGAAATAATATTATCACTATGAAATTTGAGTAGTCATCAACTTTTCAGTGCATTATTATTGATAAGTAGATTTCTGGGCTGCATAGTTGCTGGGCCATATCTTCTGCCAACTTCCTTTATGAATGCACTCTCCATTTGGCGTGCAACTTGGTCAAAGAACAAATTCGAGAAGTGTGAATGAATAGCCGACCGGAACTCAAATGTTATGTGAAAATCTACTACACATGACTGTTGTTCTCTTTTTAATCCTGGGCTAAATCTCCACAATGTTAGCATATGGTGAAAGAGTTTACCATCTGTGCACTCTGCCTTAACTAGATGAGGCCTGACTAGTGTGACATTTGAGGTATAACTCTCATTGATTGGTGGGAATCCTATGATGAGGTCTGCTTTGAGACGATCAGGAGTTTTCGATAATACTATAGATTGCTTGCACCATGGCAGGAACTTGTAATAATTATCTACATCAGAAACAACTTCGAACATCTGTTCCATTGTGAACCTGAAAGATAAATAAATGATTTTAGAAACAATGAAAACATGTACATTTTTGTGATAATATTATGTCCTGTTATCTAACTGCGTCTCAAGAGTGTTATATAGGTACATAACTAAAGAGGCTTGTGAAAGCCATAGCTTAAGTCATGCTAAAAAACAGTATCTATGTGCTTTGGTATCAAAAATGTTAAGACAAGTATTTTATTATTAAAGCCAACTAATATAGTCTTAATTAGATTGAAAATAAAAAACTCAATGACCACAGAATTTTTGTATGAATTAAGATTCAAATAAAAAGACTAAATATGAATTGATTGCTTATCATGATTTGAATAAAGTACCTAGAAGAATAATTAATTATGCAAATAGCTTGTCAAACGTAATCTCTTAAAACATATCCAACCCAGTGAATAAACAATTATGTTAATGGTTTTTCCATTTCAGTGGACCTGTGACATTATGAAGTACACAGCATTTATGTATGCATAATAAACACTTTTTTTTTTTAATTTGAAATAATAACAATAACTACAGCTCACATTAAATTTTTGTATTATTTGGGCCCAAAGCATTTGTAGCTTCCACATGCCCATTGCCCATATTGTGTTTTTACTTTTTTGAAAATGTTGTTTTTTAACAGAACATAAGAACAGTACAGCAAAATTGATCCAATTCATGATTATGTTATAATTACATACTTCTAAAAATACAATTTGTCTCATAATAACACCTTAATTAGTGTAATCACTATAAATGTTTTGTGCACATTAAGATCTTAATATGCAATTATTGAAATAACATTTGATTGTTAACTTTTAATGCTGATTATGGCACATAATGCATATACAGTTTAACACTGATAACATGTGTCATTTAAAATCTACATTCATAATACGCCCCTCCATACAGATTGTTTTAGTTTCACAGTCAACATGTAAAATACTTTATTGGATGAACATATTATGAACATTATGAACAACATTATGAACTATCATAATGCTACACCATTGTGTTTATTATATAATGCCGTGTATCCTTCGTTGGAGGTCCTTAAATAAATAAAATAAACATTAAAACTGCAATCAAAAGTTGCCCCTTAATATGGAAATGACATGAAATTAATAGCAATTACGGGCAATCCTCTGGGTAACATATCCAATCTAATCCAATCCATCAGCTAAAGGAAGTCCACTGCTAAACATAGGCCTCTCCCAATGATTTCCACAGCTGGGTAACATAGCTAGATTATTAATAATATTTTAGTAATGGAAAACAATTTACTAGGTGAAACAAAGTTGTAAGATAATATAAGAAGAAGCTTTTATTTTATTTATTTATCTTTTTTTTTACTTATTTATCTATTGTTACTTGGCAAACAAAAAACTACATGAAACTATGCTTTTTTTAGTACCTAGTATTCTGGAATAAATACAGACTATATTAATTATGCAATGTGTTAATAATGTCTGCTTGTTTATATTGTATAAAAAGATTACAATGCAGTATGTATTATGTTGGCACCAGAACAAGTTTTTGATTGGCCCAAAGAAAGACTTTTAGACACTAAAAATAGAATCAATTATGTGACTGACTTTTACTTCCTTGTTTTTAAATATTAATGTTACCAAACAAAAGTGTATACATTATGTATGTAATATAAAATACCTCATTTATTTACTTGTAAAAACAACTCTTTACGTATTTACTTTAATACTATATATTTTTATGTTATCAGAATAAAAGTAAAAGATGAGTCAGCACTTTTTATTTAAAACATGGTTCAATTAACAATATTTATGAAATTTAATAATGTAAAAACTTTCAACTAACTTAAAGTCTTATGAATGGCATAATAAAAATAATTATTATGATAAACTTCATATATGGAGATTTAATATATTACATTTTATGATAATGTAATCTTTGGGGGACGCCTGGTATGGCAGTAGTTGATAAAGAAGTGTAATGAAATTTGAAAAAAGAATGCTATGCAACTCACCCAACCAATTGTCGTCCACAATACTCTCTCGTTTTGTTCGATTTCGTAAAGTTCAAAAATGTACGTTTTTGCTGATCAATTCCATGGTAATGAAATAGTGCGTCGTCTTCATGTCTATTTACGTAATGACCCTGAAAACTTAAGGAAGTGCAATATTATTTTTTAATTCCTAAAATGAAACCAAACACGTTTACGCGATCACAATATTTAAGTAAAGTGATCTTTAGTTAATATTTTTTCACGCACTAATTATCAAAATATTAAATTTACCCAAATAGAGCTCGATTCAAAGAGAAGATTCTTTGACCGAGTAAAGTACTTCGCACTAAGACCATTTCGTTATTGTTATAAACAAGCGGCGACGACTATCTTCTTCGCAATCTTTGGCTGTAATAATTGAAGTTCATTTTCTATATGTAATCCATTTTTGAATTATTTTTTTGCTTTATTATTGCGTGCGATTTTGCCTAAACTTCACGGTGTTGAACTTGTCACCAGTTTGTCAATTTGACAAATGACAATTAGTTATTTGTTTTTTCAAATTATCCCATCGGAAAGGCAGAGGTCTAAGCGATACAGGCTAGTATGACAAGTAGTATTTAGGCTGCGTTCCACTTGACGATCACAATGCCCACGCTCACGACCGCGATTATTCCCACAACAATCGTGATCGTTAAGTGGAACGGCGAAATGAGTGTTGCAAGCACCGTGATCGCCAACTGGAACGCGGCCTTAGTAAGTTATTTAGTTTTGTATTTTTTTTCTCTTAAGATTCTAAACGTTATTACTGATTTTAGTTATTTATATTTCAAATGTAAGTATTTTGACTAAAGTCTGTAAATTTACATTTATAAATAAACGCAGAATGTATAGCGGGAACGCTTAAGAACAAGCGGTCGCGATCATAGATAGATTAAAGATGCGATTAAATGCTATATTCTTAAAACGCGTTAAAGGCTAAATGCATTTAACAGACTATAAAAATAGCTTTAATAATAACTGTAAGGTAAATATAATTAAAATCATGCATCGCAATATCGGCAAAATGTGGAAGCGAATTATTTTTTAGCGCCATATATCGTTACAACTCAATAACTCAAAAGTTCAATAAAATTTAGAACCTGGTTTGCCAGAATTTTAAAATGTGTCGTTTTAAAGCATTTTAATCGTAATGAAATTTGTCGGTTTCAGTTTCTCGTATCATATTAAATGTAAATAATTAGTTAATAAAAATGTTACAAAAACCAATAAATTTAAAAAATATAAAATTCTTTTTTATTTTGATTTCCACAAAATATTCAGTTTTTGTCAATCTTCCTTTAGGGCCATTTTCTATGCCTATTATTTTAATCCAATTTAACAGCTCCCGTTATAAATTTTAATTGAATTAACATTACATTACATTTACATTACAAATTCTTTACAATGAATAAATGAATGAATTAAGTTTAAACAATTCTCTTCCACTTTTTGGCGATATTTCAATCCATCATCCATCCATCAGCCAAAGGAAGTCCACTGCTGAACATAGGCCTCTCCTAATGATTTCCACAGTGACCTATTGGAGGCAGCCTGCATCAATCGATATTTCAATGCATGATTTAAATTATATATAGCTTACAAAGATAATTATAGCTACTTTCATAATCTGTTAAAAACATTTAGCATATAGCCTTCGGCAATGGGCGGGGCACATAGCACGGAGAACTGATGGCCGATGGGGCCAAAAAGTTCTCGAATGCAGGCCACGAAGCGGAAAGCGCAGCGTGGGACGTCCACCCACTAGATGGTCAGACGACCTGGTGAAGGTCGCGAGACGTCGCTGGATGCAGGCTGTCTCCAACATGTCACTGTGGAAATCATTGGGAGATGCCTATGTTCAGCAATGGACTTCCTTTAGCTGATGGATTGGATTGGATTTCTATAGCCTTTTACGCGTTTTAAGAATATAGCATTTAATCACATCTATACCCACGGTGGGTGATCTGTGGAAATTTAATATTTTTTGCTGTCAATGTCACACTAGGGATAGCTGTCATATGTCAATAAATTTAACCAAAAAGCACGTGTGAAACTTGCAAAACGTGCGTTGTTTTGAAGCAATTTTACTTAAGTATAAGTGTCTTGCTTTAATAAGGATCGTCATTTAACATTACGCATCCAACAAAATGGGTCGGAAGGCCAAATTCGATGAAACAAAAAAAGTGAAAAAAGGGCCCGGTAGGAAAGCCCGCAAACAACCGGATCCCATTTTCAAAAAAGAACTGCGTAAGTAATTTAATTCAGATTAGTTAAATAGTCTGAATTATTTCTCTGTCAATTACTTTTAATTTATTCGACGTGGTACTTAACTCGATGTCATCTTGCTCTCATTAATTCGTGCTATAATTTGACCTACTATAATGTGAATGAATTAAGCTACACAAGCTTAAAAGAATGGATATTCCAAGATCATGAAGTATGTTGATTGCAATCCATGGGAATATGAGATTACTACCACAGGGTTAATTCAAAGAAATTAGGTAATGAGGAATAAGAAGACGCATTAAATAAACATTACCTGTCTATTTAGTATCTAGTAGTAGTCTATTTAGTATTAATCATTTTTTGGCTAATTCTTTTTAGTATTAATTATAATTAGCAACAGTCGTTATTCTCCAACCAGAAGAACTGTATACTCGTCTATCGTTCAGTACAAATTGGATACATCATTCCAGAATCGTCTGAGCGACATCACATAACTAGAATTCTCGAGCACCAATTTTAAAATTATTCCCCCCTCATTAAACTTTGTACGGCTATTGTGTTACTTGAAGCCATGTATATGCACAAAGAAATTTATAATCATGTGACGGCTTTTGTTTGAACGAAAACATGACATAACAAATTGAAATTCCGACCGGTCAAAAATATCCCTTTGTTTGACTTTTTCCTTATTGCTTTCATAAGTCCCGCAAAGGTTAATAATAAATATTAAATACTATAAAAGAATTAAAAAGATATTTGATAATAATTCAAGTTTTTAAATCAATTCTCATTTTGATATAAACTTTCAGTGGATGATGACAAGGACACTAAGAAGTTGACACACAGACAGAAGCAAAGAGCAGCAAAGAGGGCTAAGAAGAAAGCAGAATTAGTTGAAAAGAGAAAATCATTGAAAGAGGCCAAAAAGAATGTGGCTAAACAAAATGAAAAAGTGGTGGCTGAGGAATCGGCTGATGCTTCTGATGAAGAAACTGTTAAGGGTAATTAAAAAGTATTAGTTGATCACAGTAAATTGTTATTGATGTTCATTACTTTCATAAAAACATTAATTTGTAAAATTGGTCACTGAAAACTTTTAAGTCCTTTAGGGTATTGTAATTTTAATGACTGATTCAATAACTTTTATAACTCAAAACATCTATTTATAATATGATGAAGATGAACCAATGATTGACTCATTTTACCACATTACTTTTTATGCTATTCACTTTGACGACTGACTTGATTATTTTGTCATACTTTAAGATATCTATTCATAGTGTAATAAATGTTTTTGTCATATTGAAATATAACCTGCATTTATAATGAAATTTATATTTGGTAGCTTTTTTTTCTTAATTTTATAAACATTGACTGTTTTGAAAAGCAAAATGAATGTAAACCATATATCTAAAATTGTTTTCAATATGGTTATAGGTTTTACGGATGACAATAAAAAATGGTTGAAACCAAAACAGAAGGCAAAGCCTAAGCAAAAGGAATATGATTCTGATGAAGCTGATAGTGGGAATGATGAGGAATCAGATGTGGAACAAGACTCTGATGAAGCCGAAGAAGACAATGCAAAACCTGCCCCTGGTGGAGAGAAATATAAGGTAATATAATTAATCTTCTTCAATAAAATAATAATGAAGATCATAAGTTGGGAATCCAGTATCTGAAGTATTATAAATTAAATTCTTTAATTATGTAAGTTGCCAGCTGCCTTGATTGGCCTAAGTATTTATTATTATGGAAAAGAAAGTATATAGTTTTCTATGTTTCTTGATCTCGATAATTTGAATACATCTTCTCTAACAATGTTTATCATTGAAAATATTTTGCAATTTTTTTTAAATTATTAAGTCATCATACACATAAGTAAATAAATTTCTCATAAAATACTCCCATAATAAAATACACAAGAGAAAGGAATAAGTAAAATATTGTTTCAGGTTGGCACATTGGATGATTTATTTCAAGATTCAGACCAAGAGAATGGTGATGTTTCATCAGAGGATGAAGGCCAAGCTAGTGCTAAAATGGACTACAATTCTGATTCAAGTGCAGAAAAATCTGATGATGATGATAATGAAGGTGATGATGATGACAATGACATGTTGCCTATTGAGAAACAAAACATTAAGCTAAAGAAGAAACAAAAGATGGACAAAAAACTTGCAGATGAAGAAATGCAGTTAAATATTGCTAAGCAAGATGTCTTTGCTTTTCCTACTGAAGATGAGTTAGAAAACCCAACTAGTTTACAAGATGTTCATCAGAGGATAAAAGATGTTGTAACTGTGTTGTCAGATTTCAGTCGGTTAAAAGAAGATGGTAGATCACGCTGTGAATACACTGATTTACTACTCAAAGATTTGTGCACATATTACAGTTACAATGAGTTTTTAATGGAAGTACTTATGCAAATATTCCCAGTGCAAGAGTTAGTTGAATTTCTGGAAGCTAGTGAAATCGCCAGGCCTGTAACCATAAGAACAAACAGTTTGAAAACTCGAAGACGTGATTTAGCTCAAGCCCTTATTAATAGAGGAGTCAATTTAGATCCTGTTGGAAAGTGGAGTAAAGTAGGTCTTGTAGTGTATAGCTCAACAGTGCCAATTGGGGCTACACCAGAATATCTTGCTGGTCATTATATATTGCAAGGTGCATCAAGTTTCTTGCCTGTCATGGCATTGGCGCCTCAGGAAAACGAAAGGATTCTGGACATGTGTGCAGCTCCAGGTGGTAAAGCTTCACACATAGCCGCCATAATGAAAAATACTGGCGCCTTATTTGCGAATGATGCTAACAAGGAAAGAACTAAAGCTGTTGTTGGTAATTTCCATAGACTTGGGGTTGTCAATGCTGTTGTTTGTAATTACGATGGCCGACAATTTCCCGATGTTATTAAGGGTTTTGACAGAGTGTTGTTGGATGCGCCTTGCACTGGAACGGGCGTGATTGCAAAAGATCCTAGTGTAAAGACCACAAAAGACCAGAAAGACATACAAAGGTGTTTTAACCTACAGAGGCAGCTTCTCCTAGCAGCCATTGATTGCTGCAATGCCAAATCAAGCACTGGCGGCTACATCGTATATTCTACTTGTTCTATATTGCCTGAAGAAAATGAATGGGTAGTAAATTATGCATTAAAACGAAGGAATGTTAAATTAGTACCAACTGGACTTGACTTTGGAACTGAAGGATTTGTTAAGTATAGACACCACAGGTTCCACCCATCACTGAAATTGACTCGACGATTCTATCCCCACACACACAATATGGATGGATTTTATGTTGCAAAACTCAAGAAGTTTTCTAATGTGATTGTAAGTTATTTGCAGAATTTATTGCACATTTTAAGAGCCAATTTTGCCTTTTCTTTGTTATGAATCAAAATTGTGAACAAAATAAATAGACTTTTATTTTTTTAGCCGGAACCTTTCAAAGACGAGGATGATGAAGAAGAGACTGCAACTAAAGGGACAGAAGAAAATGGCGAAGCTCAGTCGGATGGAGAAAAATCGGATGCCAAACCAGAAAAGAAAAACGCGGCTGTAAAAAGACCAGCGGAGGCTTCTAAATCAAACACTGAGCCACAAAACAAGAAAAACAAACCTGATGTACAAAAAAGGTATGCCTACATTTTGTCAAACTTACAAACATACTGAATTGTTTTGTGATTTTTTAAATTTCATAATGATTGTTTTATGCTAATCTTCTTCATTGTTGTGCACATTTACCAGAGTAGTGGTGGTCATGTTTAGGCTGATTACTAATCCGTACTTTAATTAATTTATTATCTGATTTGCAACTATTGTATACAACGTTTAATTTCTTTTATTTTCAGCCCTGCAAATAATGAAAAACAATTAAACAAGAAAAATAAGAAAAAGAAAAATCGCAAAAACAAGAAAAACACACAAAACTCGGAAGAGTCAAAGAGTAAAGAGAATACTGAGCAAAACATTGCTGGCACAACAGACATTGAGAAACCACTCCAAAAAACGGCAAAAGTCAATAAAAATAGTATAAATGTTACGAACACATCGAAACAAGCTACTAAAGAAATAATTAAGAAAAACTCGGTAGACAAAACACAGAAAACAGCCAATAATACAAGTCCATCGTCAGGAGCAGATAAATTACAAAAACAAAATGAAAACTCAAATCAAGTAGGTGAAAAGCACAGCCCAGGAAAGAAGAAAAATAGAAAAAAGAAGAAGCAAACTGGAACAAATGCTCAAAGCCAAACACTCAATAAAAATGAAGATAAAATCACTAATAAAGTAGAGGTTGAAGCATCTAAAAAGCTTAAAAATAAGCTTAACAAAAAGAAAAAGCAGATTGGACAAATAAGTACCAATAAAAATAAAAACTCACAGACCAAACTAGGTCCAAACAAAAAATTTAAGAAGAAGTGACATTTTATGTAATAGGTGATTATTATTTTAATAATAAACTATTGTCAGATTTTAATCTCAAACTGTATTTTATTTATTACCTCAATAATGTAATTCAGTAATCTCATAGCATAACACTGTTCGTTGGTTTTGTATGTTAAAGAAGTAAATGTTTTACTTCAACTCTGAATAAAGTAATCGTTTGATATTATTTTTAAAATATTTTATTGTCACATATTTTTACAAACACAACATAATACAATATATAAGAAAATAAAATAATAATAATACTACGTTATAAACAGCTATCTAAAAGTTAGGTTTTATATAAATACTTCTAAAAACGTTTAAAACTTTATACTTTCATAGGTAGTACAATCGAAGTCAGACTCATATTCTTCTTCGCCAGCAGAGCGATGGCGGGAAATTTGTGATCGTAGTGACACTACTAATCTCTCTGCTCTCATGTCTCTCTCATCCGCTAAACGTCGCTGTTGTGTTTCTATGTTGGTTTTAAATTTCTCTAAGCGGTCCGCTAGAAATAAAACAGGGTCTGGTGGTTGATGAATTACAACCTCTGCTATACATTTTTTCAATGCAAAACCAACGGCTTCCTGCAGATACTTCATTTCATCCATAACAATCGGTTCTCTGGGGCAAATGTCATAAAATGGAGCCTCATCGCGAACTTTTACTAAATTGCCAAGTCCGTCGTGTTCATATTCGGTTTGGGCATCTTCGTCTAGATATATATTTTTGCCAAATTTGTTTACATAATAACGACCCAAATCGTCATAGAAATATTCAATTCCCTCTCTTTCTTCCTTCACTTTTACTAAAATCCCAGCTTTTTTTAGTACATATTCGCTTGCGGAATCATGGGCCTTATAAACACGTTGTCTGTACTCGTTAACGTAGTATCGACCACAGTCATCGTAGAAATATACATGTTTATCATCATCGTGCATTGGCACTAACTCCTGCCTCTCATTCAATTGATATAAATTACCATCATTTCGGGCGTATAATTTCCTTCCATATTTATCAACAGTGAATTGACCTATAGCATCGAAAAATACTTCCTTTATGTCGGCCACACTCAGAATGGATATGATAGATTTTCTTCCGCGACCTGGAGCTAGAGCAGAGTCCCATAACTTCATTAATTGTTCTACCAATCGGCATCGTTCGCGATGAGGAAGCATGTGGTTGAAAATCTGACTTTCGTTACTTTCGAAAAGAGCGTAATCTGCTCGCGCATATCTGTGTTGGCTTCTAAGATTGTTCAAAGACTTCTTCAGATCTTCTAAAGATTGTAGTCGTTCTTCTAAATACATGGTTTTGTGTTGAAGCGCCATTACTGCTGAAGAATTTTCGTTCTTAAGGCGTTCAATACGTTCTTCTAGTATTTGAATTTTTTCTATGACTTTTCTAATTTCTAATTCGTTAACGCTGTCTATACGAACTATGGAGCCCAGTATTTTGCCCTTGTTCATAATTTCAGAGGCTAACTTTTGAAAATTTGGATTTGCTGATTCTGCTACTTCATCAATAATGTCTTGTAAAGTTTTTGTTAAATCGCTCGATAATTCTGGTACTCGTAAGTCCAAAACTTTACAAAACTGTATAGCAAGGTTATCATTGAGTCTATCTAACCAGTTTAACAGCTCCTCTATCTCATCGTCTATTTTTGAACAAAATTCTGCAGGGTCAGCTTGATTGCATAGGTGGGAATATTTATCTGAAAGGGTAGAGGTAACGATATTTCCCATGTCGCCTATTATGTCGAGGTCTGTGTGGATTAAAGTTTTCTCCTCTTCGGTAATAGTTAATTGTACTTGGTCGATGAACCTTTGAAAATGTTTGTGCCGGTTTTTGATACATTCTATGGTAAATTCTATTGCTTTCAAAAAAACCTCCCGAGGTGTATCTTTAATACGCTTTCTCACTTTTTCTATGTCTTCAATAGCGTGGAGCCATTCCACGTGGAATTGATTGATAATATCTGCTACTATAGCTGGCGCTGCGTTGTGTAGCAAGGCGGTCCGCATCTCAATAAGAGAGTTGCATATTCCCTCTGCGTAGTCTTTCTTTGTTACGAGTATAACTGGGCTATCAAAGGAACGTTTTATTTCCTTTGCTATTGTAAACAAGAAAATCGCTGCCTCTTGTCTATCCATTGTATAAATCTCAAAAATAAATTATAAAGAAAAAATATGTTACAAATCCTGTGTGTCAAAAATGGATGCAAAAAATTATTTCTTTATTATGACAATATGTTGACATAAATTTATCTTTTTAGCCCTTTTGGCAAGCACAAAATAATATGTTAAGAACTCTGAATAAATATTAAAATAAAATAAACAAACGCGAACATAAATCAAAATGAGTAAAGTTTCACAAAAAAATGTCTGTAAAGTAGATACTTACTGGTTAGTTTGTTCTATCTTATAATCTTTGTAGGTAGTACATTAAATCCAGTTGCAACGACTTTGTAAGCTCAGTAAGTATAGTCTGTCATGTTTTTTAAAAAGCCTCTACAGATTATTTTGCTAGTAGGCCAGGAGACATTACCTACAGTGAACGGTGGAAGGATAAATCAAAAGGGCTGGGAGCTTTCCCGTGAGCGGCCGGGGCGGCGACCGTTGCTACGGCGGCGTAGCTGAATTCCTTAATGAAAAGCACGGGCCGCGCAGCTCCGCGCCCCCGCGGCCGCTCGGAGGCTGCCGCCAGTAGCCCGCGGACCGCGCTCCAGTCGCCACACGTGCGCCACACACGCTCCTGTCTCTCACACATTTCTCATCCATCACTGTACGTCTATTAAACTACATATATACAACTCTAAAGTGAATTTAAAATTATCATATGCCATTTTGAGTGCTTGTTCCATACATGAAATTGTGTTGCGACCGAGTTGACCGGAAGTGGTAGAATGGAGGCAGGAAGTGGGTCCTGGATAGGGTGGGACATCGCTTTGTTCGACGTACTACGCCCGTGGAGGCTGTAGCGCGCAGCATCCGCCTGCCATGTTTATATCTATTTAGCTACGTACAGGACTACGTGCCGCACGGCGCCCGGCGCCCGGTGCCTCATCTTAATGTACATGTTCCATTTATGCATCTCTGCAAATAAAGTGCTCGCTACATCGCTCGCGACTTTAAATTTCATTTATTCCAATACATTTGTATTATACAACGTTGAATATTTACTTGCTTATTTATACTTTATTGGTGAGCAATTGTTGTTTAAAACTATACTTGCATATAGAGTGACGAATGCGTTAGCTATTTTGTTTGCAGGTGAACAAATATTGCATTCGATGTAACTAACATTAGCTAGGTAGGGTTTGAGTCATTCTCAGTCGGTTTATGTATAGAGGATACAAAGAAAGTTTTTTAACTTAATGCGAAAACGGTAATGAGTAATTTAAATTATAAGATCAGTTTTACTAAAGCTGGCCTAAGAAAAAATATTTTGGTTGTTACAAATGTAAGTTGAGTGATTATTTTATATCTTAAGATAACCTTATTTTTAAAAAGCAATCCTAAATTTAAATTAGTAGATATCTAAAAATATTCCGCTGCCGTGTAAACAATTGTTCTGAAAGTATTTATTTGTGAATCAGGACGTCGTACACAGCAGTTTTCGGTTTCCAAGTTATTATCTTACCTTTGTAGGTTACAACATTGTTATTACAAGAAAGATAAATTATGTTACTAATTGAAACTCGACAACTTCTATATAGGTATGTAATACGTATAGGCCCTTTATAGATTAAAATAATTTCCAAAAATCATTAGGTAGGTATAGTATTTGGTTGTAGGAGGTAAGTAGTACGTATAAATATTTCAAGTTTATAGTGTTTCTAAAATATATCTACGTTCAATTGTGTTAATATTATTAAAAAAAATGTGTTTATACACAATCGTTTGGAAATAAATTTATTTTAGACTAGCTTCTGCTCGCAACTCCGTTTGCGTGGTTGTCTATATTAAAAAGTTCCCATCCCGTCCCGTCCCGTTATATCCTGCCTTGTCCCGTCTCATTCCCACTCAAGATATGTAATCCACTTAATCAAGGTTGTCAGTTACCTCCATACCTAATTTCGTCGAAATCCGTTAAGCCGTTCCACAACCGGACAGACAAACAGACAAAAATTCTAAAACTCATTGTTTTGGGTTCTATTGCATTAATATAGTCCCCCTATATCAGTTTTCTTATTTCTCTTCTATGTACAGACATCGATTGGTTACAAATTCATTATATGTATAGATTTAAATATATTTTTTTGATTCCAAGTTGGTCAATCTACGTATGCACATGGCGTGTTTACATTAAACTACATCTTTTGAATGTGAAAGAGAATGCTTCATACATTACTACTCTACAAACCAGAAAGAAAATAATCTTTTTAGTAAATTGATATAAATGAAATTGACCGTAATACAACTAGTTAAGTCGTTACCACACAGTGTTACGCGTAGAGCACGCAACATGTAATTTGATTAATATGATAGTTACAATTCTTCCATACTTAGTACTTACACCTTGAGAGAATCTTGTAGTTTCTCGTATCTACCTCAAATAGGGCTGATTACATAGGCATCAACTTATCAATGACATTTGCAGGTAAACAACCGCTACATCTCTGTGTGCATAATTGCAGAAACAATGAAAATAACATATTACTCATTAGATAGCAGATTAATTCGAAATAGAACATTAAATGGAGCTAAAATTAATATTACAGCTTTCGGTCTCTTGTGGCCATATCTTGTAAGGGAAGCTACAAAATTTACTTGCGTAGATTGAAAGTCGTCCATCTGGACCAGAGCGTTAATCTTTCGTTTCCCGCGGTTATTAAGCTAACTAAAACACATGTGATAATTTGTATGTACCCTGGGTATTTACTTGTTACAAAAGAAAAAGGTTCTACTTATTTCAAATGACTAAGCGTTAAGTTACAAAATGTTTCTATAGTTTTAATTAAATCTAAGTCAGGTATAACAAAATAACTATGTTAAAGTATTAGTTGAATTTTAAGTCTCCATAATGGCTCAGTTTATAGTAATTTCCGGTTGATATTAAACCGTGTGTCGCGTACTTTATTATTGGGATATCAATATACATTTACACCTTTCACTGCACTCAGCGTGTTCCTTGAAATCTCAAATATTACGTAAGTTTTAAATTACCTAGGAAATGTGGTGAGCTCGGTGGTCATAAGTGGAAGTATTAGATACGGCTGTATTCTCTACAAAAACAACTAAGAACAGCAATATTTAAGTATTACTAAATATTTTAAATCTTCAAATATAGGCTCGCCCCCTATCACATCGTGGGACGGAATATACGAGGCGAAACGTGGGTGTTCTGGAAGCACCTCTGCCTACCCTTTCAGGGAAAAAGGCGTGTGTTTATGTATGTATGTTAAATCTTCAAATAGCATATTTTGAAACGGCATGTAGGAAGAGTTTTGGAACCTCATTGTAATAGTTGATTGTAGAGTTGTCCCGTCCTTAGCAGTGGGCGATAATGAGCTGACACAATGTGTTGTTTTACAGTTTTCAGTAGTTCTTTTCATTTGGCCACAGTCATTGACTTATGTTATTAAAATCATAGAGCAACTTGAACGTATAGTTCCAGAACACACTTAAGTGATATTCTTCCGGGCATTTGAACTCTACGTTATTGATATGAATTCGGCATGTTGACCACATTTTAGGCTGTACCACATTCATTTCGTCTAGATTTCACAGATAGGTATTATAATGATTACAAATTCACCTATCGTGAGCAATTAATTGGGTATATTAGTTACAAATTAATAATGATCTCTAAATATATCCTAATGCGTTTCTGTTATCTTTCCGGGCAATTAATTGGGAAATTGCCGCATAAGGAAAATTCCAACTTAATTTTAATTAATGCCATTCTATATTAAGTCTTTCAAGTATTTGAAATTTTATTGAACATCCGATTATTATTTGTAAATGAGTTTTATAATCTTCTGATGTAATTGCTTCTCCTTTAAAATGGTGGCGTTAAAATTAAACTTTTTAATATACTATATATATGTACGTACTAGTTATCAACTTCCAGTTTTCAATGTCTTAAACCAAAACTTGTTTCCTTTTCCCAATATACTTTTATTATTTAAAAATGTATTCTGAATCATTGATTAGCGTTAATGTCATACGTTTTGTTGCAAAATATGCAACAACCGTAACAGAATTGATAAACTTGTCACAATTATGCGATACGCGCACAATATTAATTATGCAATTTGATGATGACACCGGTATTGCCAAAATGATGCATTTGCATATTAAACAACTGTCACCGACGTTACCCAAACGAAGGCTTAATTAAATGATACGTATTTTAAATTAATTAAAACCCGTTGCTTTAAATTTAAATAACGTGGAGTATTTTAACTGTGCTTTGTGTTTTTTTTAATATGATCGAACTTTTCTAGATGAATGTAATATATTTATACGTATTACGTTGAGACTGTAGCAGGTCGTAACCGCCAATTGCTAGGCACGGGAATCCTCCACCAAAGAGAGTGCGATGAATCGCCCAGCTTACAGGCCATCTCACTAGCCTACTGCGTACTTCACACGGTATAGACATTCTTGTGAAGATCTCTGCAGTGTGAAGCTTTCCTAACGTTAGTTCTGTCATCGTTTAAGATATATGCTGATATATAAATGCAATTGCTTTTCTTATTTCCCTCAATCAATAATAAAGATCCATCTTTTTACCTTTCTTTTTCCGATCTCGTGCCATGATCTGTCTATTTTGTTTCGTCCAGTCTTTGAAACAATCAATTGTAAAACTATTGAGTGTCATATATCAATCTTGCTGATACCAAGTCACCGTTTCTTCGGCCGGCTTTGAGTTTTGGGTTTTCTATATCCTTCCCATTAGGCATTAATAAAAAACACTGTGCACATTGCTGAACGCTGATTAAAACAAACAATTTGTTCAAAGGCGTTGCTATGATTAAAATTTAAAACGTTGTGTCCATACTCGTAGTTTCATTACAAAATTCTAAATTTAAAACATTTCTTATACATATAATGGTTTAGAACGGGTTTCCCTCTGCACTACGCGAAGATCCTAATAGTCTTCTTGCTATAAAGTTAATTAAAATCATTCTAGTAATTTTGAGCAAGTAATCGAATGAGAAGACGAAGGAAATCTACATTATTTACTCCTATTATACGAGTAGTATCCTTGACTTTTGACTTTGGAAGAAATTACAACGTCATCGCTATTTGTAGATATATTCAAATCACGTAAGACTTTCACAGAGCACGCGCTTCCCGACTTAATGCACTTTTGCAATCCCAAGTAGGTGAATGTTTATTGATAAAATATATTTGTCATTCTCCCCGAATTTGTATTCCGTTCTGGTTACCACTGCGAGATGCAATGTATGTGTTGAAATGCATCGCTATTTCGTTCGTTCGCATATTATGCTGTCGGGGAGCGCGGATTGTATTCCCGTACTACATCTTTCAACGAAATGTGATTTATAAAAGAGTTAAAGTTTTGAAGGAAATCTTATTCATTTCATAAATATCCAATTTTTAATATAGAGTCGTCGTTCATTTAAAATCTGATTGCTTTTGTTACAGTCGGAGTTTGTTAGAAATTGTGTCATATAATCCTTTTTTCCATAAGATCCAATTTTTATGAACTGTAAATGATTTTTTTAACACCCTAATATTCGTAATATTAGGGTGTTAAAAAAATCATATTCATGGTTAGCCTCTGAGTATTCTCCCCTCAATTTTAATATGAGTTGTCGATCACTAGTCTTCAAATTCAAAAAACTGCCACTTGCAACGCACTCGCAATTTTTTACATGTTAGTCAGTAAGATGATAACTGGCTTCTACTTGTTAGCATGTGGAGGAAATTGACAAAAACTAAATCTGGCATTTTGGAAAGATTAATAATATGGCGACACTGTTTAATGCAGAGCTGTAAAGATGTAAAAAAGTTAAAAAACGCATTTTAACAAGCTCGCTTATGCAGCATTTTCGTGTAGGTAAATCAAACATACCTTAACGACCGTGCTAGAAAGATTTTTTTATAACTAAATAAAATATGATGTTAAAAAATCTAGTTTACAATTCCAAGGTCTTAAATGCAAGGCTAGATGTTTAGGTATATGCAAATTTACTTCGCTGTCGCATAAATTTTCCATATACGATTTCTATATCAGGATGTTTAATTTTATTCATGGAATTCATATTTTTCAACACATGTATGCATACTTATTCATAATGCAGATGACAAAGAAATAAAATACTACATAATCACTAATGCAGTTAACTTTTATGTACATATTCTTAATTCTAGTTGCAATAACAAGCCTTGATCAACATCTGTAAAGAATAAAGACTTTTATAAAGAAAAAATCTTTGTAAAAATCTGATAAAAGTAACCTAGAAATTATATTTAATAAACCTAGTAGTCCAATATTTTCTATTTCCGTCATTTCGCTACAATATCCGTAGTCCGTAGCATTACAAGGTCGCGATGACTGGAATTTCGTATTATAGGCTCTATTCGTCCCTTATTACCGGCTTTTGTTGGTTTTACACGCTTTGTGTGAAAAGTAGAACGATATAGATTAATATTTTGTACCACTAGGTCAAGAAAATTTATTTCGTTATCTAGAATCGAGTAGGAAATTAGGTGTTTATTTTTTTTAGATCTGTTAACACAGTTTAGTTATTTAATATTAAGTTCTTAATAAAGGCACTAAAAGTTGAAATATGTAAATAAACGAATAAAAACTTGAAACAACGTATAGGTACTTCCGTTGTTAATGCCATTATGATCTATTACATAAATACTAAAAATGCCTGTCTATAGCAGCAGGTACAACACAAAACTCAAACAAATTCAAATAAACATTGTACAAATTGTATTTACATTGTCCATATTACGATTCAATTAATGAAATCAAACAAAAACAATGAAAGCCCAACGTCGGCACTCGGGAAACGGAAGCATATTCTGCGTCTTGTAATATAAGGCCGATTTTAATACGGGTTGCTGCAATAAGGGCCTTTAATGGGATGAAGGGAGTCGAGTGCTTACAGTAGCATATAATCAAGTGGGAACTTACGAGAGTCCTTCGCTTTGATAGCCATTTTTCCGCTTTTTGTAGCTTGAACGTTAACTTTGCACCTACTCATAAAATAGAGGCTTTACTTTAATGGTTGTTTTTATATTTATTTCTTATTTAAGCATTTCTTGAGTTTTATTCTGTTTGACCACTTCTTGGTATTACTCTAAAATTATATTGTTTTTTGGAATTGCTGTAGCCTTGTGAAAGTATCCTTCATTGTAGTAGATTATATTAGTGCGATGAAAATAAAGGTACAAAGTGTGGTACAAAGCTTTCGTTAATAAGTTAGATTTTTTGTCCTTAACTGTTTTATTACAGTAAATATAATTAGCACTAACACTTACCCTACACAAGCGCCGGCTTGCTGTAACAAGGCACAAATTTAATTAATCCTCTGGTTAATTACCTTAACGAGCTGTCACATTTTCATTGTAAACCTTCCCCAGTGTCCCTTCAGTGTCACAGTATGACGTCGTTACCGGGAGTGTCTTTGCTTTTGGCATGCCCGCCATTTCCTGTTATAAGCAGACTGTCAGTTTCATAAACGCCTTTTTTATGACAGCAATGGGAAATGTGTAAATTACATCATTACGACTTTTGTTTATTCTGTTTTGTTTCGTGCTGCGAATTAAATAAACTTCCTTCTTTAGTCCCTTCATTATTAGCGTGACTTTTCCTTTGTTAAAAACGTTTGTTATATAAATTGCATTTTTGTTTGAGACACTTAAAAATATTTATCGTTTCCTTAATTTATAGTTTTTGAGTTAATACAAAAAAGGAATGTTTAGAATGAAGTGGTTAGGATTATTAATAATAAAGTGCGTTAAAAATGTAATTATTTTAAATTAATGTTTCTTTGTTTATTATAGGAAAGCATATTTAAACAAATGTACAAGGTGTGTTATAAAATTCCCAGTGGTATTAACGCAAATTATGAAACAGTGAAACGGAAATTCTGTAGTACGCTCAAATGGAATGGTTTTTATCGGACGGAATGAATGTATTGCATATAACAGATTGTGAAGCCACACGAGGTGGGACGGATCTAGCCGCGTAGGAGAGCCTACCCCACTAGTGATTTGAGGCCACAGCAAATTGTTCTCTTCCTCGCTATGTAGTCACGGAATAATTGGTCTTATTCGAATAAACAGAGAGCGTATTATTAAATGACAAGTAGCCACGGGAACGGGTGCTGCAGGGAACACTGTTATGACGAATTGCAGTCGAATGCTGGTCGATCACATTTTTGTAATAAATAGCTCCGGAAGCCGCTGAATTAAAGAAATTAATATGTTTATCTGCCTCTATTTTAAGAGCAGTTTTTTGTGACAAAGATAATGATCGACCTCCTATTATCTTCCCCTTGTGGATTGTATTCCTGGATTTGACAGCTTATTAATAGGATTTCGTGAAAATGCGGAAGCGGAGAAAGTTATTCGGGAAAATGTGATCTCATTTCTTTGCAATAAATAGAAAATGGAAAGGTATTTTAATTACCTATTGTCGTTTATAGCCTAATATTTCGTGATTTATGTCCGTGAAATGGTTTCATAAGGTAATTAAGTTTTCATAGAAACCTTGTGCCAGTGGCACATTAATATTTCTACTTGTTCACTCACGACCATTGATAACTTCCTTTGATATTTAGAGTGGAGTCGGTTTTAATTATAACAGTGAATTTTTTCTACATTATTTTTAGAGACTAAATAAAATTTTCCAACGTAGCAAAATTATGATGAATGTGATTAAAATGAATCCTATCTTCTGTTGGCACCAAAATTAGCTTCGCCTGCCTACTCTAGGATACTTTATTAGTATGTAATTATAAGATAAAATTTATTCCACTTCTTTTCTGACTTGCTTCTATTTTTATTAATGCTCATAAAATATTTTTATCAAAAATGTTATCATCTTTCGTTAGGTATACTTCCTAGTTCCTAGTGAGCTGAACTTTACAAACACAATCCAGCATTGTTTCTTACAAAAATTCGATATGATGGGCGTGCAGTCCGGTTACAAACTTTCAGAGTTTTAAGATTTCGCTCGAAGTGTCAAACTCGACGGACAAATTCCAACTACTAGTATAAAACTATAGTTTCATTGTCGGAAATCCAGTCCATACTTGTAAGATTGGTCTATTTTAAACTGTGTCACCCATTCGCCAACCTTGGTCCCGTGCCGTAGTGTCATCATCAATCCAAATTGTTAATTTCGTAGATATGCGTGATTGAATAACCGGATGGTAAACAATTTTCTCAACTCTGTTAAGGATGTTATAAATTCGTTTATTGTTTGAGATGAACGTAACAACTGAGTGCCGTATGTAGGATTTTTTCGTTTTATATTTTTGGTTGACCATGTTTTGGAGATGTTTTTGAAGAAAGCATCTTTAGATATATTTGAATACAAATTATTATTAGGTAACAACACGAATAAAAAGATATTAGAGTACGTATCGATAATTGTAATTATGTGTATTATATGCGACAAAATGTCATCCACAAGACTAGAAAACGAAATCTGCTTATCTGAACTCTACATAGAAAATCCGAGCTAATGTGCATTCAGAACCTATCTAAATCCTTTAGCTATTTTAAAAATATTCCATTTCAGCTGAAAGTGAGTCAGTTTCCTTAGTAATGGAGTCGTCGTTAACGCGGCTCGGCTGGCACAGTGGGTCGCTCGAGACTCAAGAGTCCTGCCCTAATTTCCTAGTGACTCCTCGACAGTGCGCTGTCGGCTACACCGTGCACTTGTAACGTCCCTGCTCCCTGCTGCAATGTTTCATATTCCGTTTCTTTTTATATTTTGCTACTGAAATTATTTTAATGGGTTTGATACACAATCTTTTATCAATTTGATACTAAAACATGGAGCCATATTCTCTTCTTGTTTATTATGTATCTGATAGGTAATGTTTTGCTTTAAACACATCGTTATCTTGTACTTTTTACGTAATATCAAATACTTACAACGTAATACGGTTCTGTGGTCTGTTTATGCTTTCAACGCAGTTTGATAGCTTGAAACTCAACAATGGTTAAGAATTGTCATACTTGTGTAGCCACTTGGAAAAATGCGAGCTACATCATGTTGTTGATATGGTTTATGTTGACGATTTCATCTACTTTATTGTGAAAGACCTAATGAATGTATAACCATGCTATGGTATTAAAATATTTCAATGTATGATGTATAAAATAGAGCTCTTTCATTATGAGTATGATTTGAAAGTTATTTTTAGTATTTCTGATCCATTTCTATTTTTTAATCTAATCCGCACATAGTACTTAGATCGCATGTTATTCCGTAGCAGGCTTTTTTAAATAAATCGAATTGTTGTTTGTATTAATATATGTTTAAGTCCCAGGTAGCACCACAAAGCAGTTAAGTATGGCACTGTTCTGTGGGCCGTACAATCTTTACTGTGTTTTATTGATCACCCAGCCCTCTAGTTTATTCAGTGTGATATCCAAACCACCTGTCAAATGTAGGTACGTATCAGGTGGAGTGCATCATTAATAACATCTATTAACTATTCCACGCGGATCACGGCAGACAGCAGTCGGACACGGTTCGCTAATTTGTTTCGTTCCCAAATTTGTTGGTACCTGCCGCAGGTTGCGGTTCCCTCGGGACCGGCCGGAGGCAGCACAGCTTTTGGTTTTGTATTTTCTAGCAAATATTTTCTGTTCCTGAGGCTACATAATAAACGGAATTATTTATTTTCTGGATGTGATCCCTATTCTTTTTCGTTTCGCTTTTTGCAAATTTCATTATACTAACGCATCACAAGTCAAAGGTTTTTTACGGCTCGAAAAGGAAATTTAACTAGTTCAGTTAAAAACAAAGTCAACTAACGAGAGGTGACAAGCTGAATAGAAGCAATCAATGGTACTAGTCTCGATAGGCCACACAAGGGAGTGAGTCATTGTGAAATGTGAAGGGTGCTTCAGGTTTTATATGAGGGTAAACCCTACGTGTAAGAAAATATTTACAGTCTGTTCAAAACACTGCTTTCCGGCTAAATGGTTACAGCATAATAAAACAGGAATTAAAGTGATAGATTCATGATTGACGCATATGTACCCACCAGGAGATTAGTGTCACTTAGGAGGTTCAAGAGATGCTGTTTTGATGATGCTTGGTTCAATAAGACACAAACGTGATTTAATACAAAAATAAGGTTCTCCACATTACCGTTCTAGGTGACTTTCAGTTTCGCGTTCACATGCATGAAGACCAATTACGTATTTTCGCTCCTCCACGAGTTTTATCTTTCCCACGTGGTTGTAGAAAGTGGCGTTTTCTGCTTTTGTAATGGATCACCGTCCTGATAGCGGCTCGGACACAATGCCGATACGATTAGATGCTCGTTGACTGCGGCGTCTGCAATTATACGTTGTTTACATGCAACCTGTGTGTTCACTTGTTCAGTGAAATCTTGGCTTAATTTATTGTATAAATGTACGTTGAAATTGGGAGCTTGGGGTAATCTGTGTCTGGCAGAGCTTCGTCATATCCAGTTGCGACTACAGGATTCGTAGGCTGACTTCGTTACAATGGTTCCGTTGTTTTATAGAAACAAACGCAAAACATCGGATTTACATTTATTTCTTATAAGGGTATGAATGTCGCTGGACGCTCAAAGACCTTTAACCTCATCTCCTTACCTACTCGAACCCTTCTAGAAAAACGAGGAACGCACATACGATTCTTTTACCGGTGTGATGGTATAAAAAGTGAAGATTAAAATACAATTTTCTAATGTTTTTCTTTTAGGTTTTATTTTATATTGCTCTCTATTTTTGTCTCTAATCATTATCACTAATTAGAGGCGTACTAATTCCATGTCAAACACGCGCCTAGTGTATTTGTTTCCAGTTTATGGTTATGATAGCAGTTTCCGAGTAAAGTGATGACAGATATAAGTGTTTGCAGCTATTTATAGGTCGAGTATAAAGTTCCAAAAATAAATATATTTTTGTATTTCTTTTGAGGAAATAGGACGATTTTGTATAATTTTAAATCTTCGTAATATTATCTATTTTGTACTAATTTTAGGACTGTCCGTCGGCCCGATCATTAGCCTCATGGGAAATTATTCCGGCTTAAGTAAATAAAATTTCTCTCATAAAAAAATCTTACTAGGGTAGGCAGGTACCTATACTGCCATAAGACTAATCGTTTACCGAGAACAATTCTTTCTTGATTAAGTGGGTGCTTCATATTAGTTTTGTGGATGTGCTTCGTTTTCATACAGAAACCGACATACAAAAAAAAAACATACAGTCGAATTGAGAACCTCCGCCTTTTTTTGAAGTCGGTTAATTAAAGAAAATAATCTAAATGACACATACAGCGACGAAACCTAAAAGCCATTGCAAAATAATTTATCGCAGTGTATTCGTATGTTAGGAACAAGTGTGGTCTTTCACACGTCGCATGCACATATCTCCAAACCTATTTCGGGCTCGTTTCAACTTGTGGTCAACGTTGTGTTTATACTAAGCATAAACAACAGGAACATCACACGTTACGCTAGGGCTCGCGGCAGGCGTCAGTCCCTTCCGTGGCATCAACACAGGCGAATGTTAATAATTGGAAGGGTGAGGGACATTGTCCTTCCGTGCTTCGGCATCAACGCGGTAAACCACACCATTTTTATAGTAATTACAGTGTACTACCAAAACAAATCATATGTTTCCGTGTAGGTGGTGTATTATTTTGTATGTCGGCTCTGATTAGGGATTTCGGTCAACGACTTCGCAACACAACTACGTGCTTAGTCTAAACTCTAAAGTAATGGAACAAGCACGCCACGAGTTGAAATAAAATAATTAACATTTTAATCATTTGCAGGTCCCCGAAGTTGTTCCGGAGCTAATCCCGAAACTTTTCGAATTCCGATCGGAAAAGTTGTACATCCTCATCGAGCTCGAAACAAGAACGCTGTCGGTGCTGTGAAACTAATTGATTGTGCGGCCTACCGTGATATTTTGAACAGACTTATCGTTTCGTGGTATCTCTCGATACCCTTGTAATCCTCCGGTAATAGCCGGGGGTGTCGAAAGGCCGCCAAAATAGCCAAAGTGTCTCCGATAAAGCTGTCAGCGATGGACAGCAACTCGGTGTCGCCGATGCCGGAATTGGCGCCCATTGCCGAATTCGACAAATCGCCCCCCTCGCCGCCGAACGAGGAAGTCCCCATGGACGACTTGCCGCCGCCTCCAGCCACCATATCGCAGGCGGAGGGGAAGAAGATCAAAGTGTAAGTACCTCATTTACGAGTACATACGTCCGCTTGCCACGATTAGTCCATGACTAGGGAGTTATAATTCGTAATGCGCTAAGTTAGCGGGGACTTCGTAATTAAATCAACCACCCACCGCTTGTCATCAGTTAGTTGGCTATTAATTGATTCAGATTTAATTTAATCGCCGATTCCTACACTTAATTGTTTAACAGATTAAGTTTCGAGCCATTTATTTGTAAGTATCGAATGTTCTTCATTAATGTATTATAGTTGCTACGTGTGTTTTATTGTATTATTTCAGTAAGAGATATGTATATTATTAAAAATAAACTGGATTTAGGTATATTGGTTATAAGTCTAACTAAAGATTAATTCTAAGTTGTGGTATATTTTTTTAGTCTAAAAAAAAATCCATAGTAGATTAATATTTGTAGTTTGTTTAAGTTCAGGTTTATTTATACGAGCTAAATTGCACAAAAGGAAAAGGTTTCTTTTTTAATATTCACATATATTTCCGCCAGCTCATCAATCTTTTTTTACCATTGGCTTACGTTTTTAAATTAACATGCAACCTGTGAAATGGTATTTTTTTATGTTTTCATTTAATATTGTGAACTAAACTTTTTTTATTTATCTATTAAATAGGTGATTTATAGAAATGGAATAAAGCTAACGTATAACCTAGATAAATTCAGTTGAAATACAAATTAATATTTATTTTAATCCTGTCTAAATTTAGGTTTAACATTTAAGCCATGTCATACTCCAGTAGGCTTAATTGTTAACACACGATCGCCTGTGAAACATATCACACTAAAGATAGCCGTTTCAGATGAGTTGCTCTATAATTATGTCACCGGGTGTACGGATAAGTTCAGGACTATTATAATATTGCTTTTTATATTTTAAATGATGGCGTGACTGGATGGAAATCTCTACAATTGAAACGATAAAATGTCAACATAACTATTTACTTAGCCAATTATGCGTGAAGGGCTAATAATAAAAAAAATTTATTAAAAATACGAAGCTATTTTAATTAATAGGGTAATTTTGCAAGTATCTTGTTACGTACTTATTTACAAAAATACGATATTAATTTTTAATATGATTTACGTAATTTTTCTTATGTTCACGAAATTATGGGCAATTTAATTGAGTAAAATTAAAAATGTTTTATTTAACCTTTCTTCAATACCGACATCTATGATTTAATATGAGATACAGCTGGGCCAATGGTGAACCATTGGACCAATCTGTATAGTTACGTACATTATAGCAACTTGTTGACGTAGTATAATCGGTAAACGCTAGATGGCGCTACTTTCGCATTTTTCAGTTTACCTGTTAACTTATCAGGAAATAACTGGCAACAAATGAAACAAACACATAATATAAATAAAAAGAAGGGAATACATTCCCCACAATTTTTGATAATGTTCATAGCATATACCCCGATATTTTTTATCCCTTTCTCTCTACATTATTTCCGTTTAGGTGTAATAGGTGATCTCTGTCTCACACGAAAGACTGGTTGGGCCGAAGTAGGGCGCTTGTTGCGTCCGGATCGAGTCGACATCTCGGAGAGTGGCGATACGGAGCTGGCGGGAAACATGCTCATGTGACAGATTGCCGCCAAATTTTAATTTTTAATTTTGGAACTTTTTTCTTTTTGACTTTGTGTTTTTGTGTGTAGTGAGTTTTTGATTATTTGTTTCGGCCAGTGTTTTATTTGTGAGATATAAAATGGCACGAGGAAAAAGTCAACCGTATGTACATATTTTCTTTTTATTTTTATTATAGAAAGTTACCTGTGACTATCCAAAAGATAAAACTGGTTGAGGTGTATCGGTATAGAGTGAGCTTTTCTATATGTGGTAGGATTTTTATCATGAACTTTATATTGATGAATATTTCACTTTAAGTGGACATTGAACTGCGAGTAGTATTTTTTTTTTTAATATAGTTTTTAGTTTTGATATTTAAAGTATACGAGTATTATTTTTTGCGAGGATACTAGATGTGTTTGTTCTTTATTAAATTAGTTCTTTTGTCATTAATGTTTTAATGAAATATTAATTAAATTCTAGTAATATTCTCTTTTAATTAAAACGGATACCACAATAGAAATCAATTTAAAAAACTCAGTAAATGTTGTGTAGTAGTAGTAGTGGTAAATTAGTTCGCAGGTAACATAATACGTACCTACTTGCAGCGTCACATTGTAATTAACTATTTCCGCCAATGTATAGTTATTAGTTTTTAATAGACTTGTTTACATTGACTACATATCTTTGTCTTTTATTTTTTCCATTAAGCGGTTGCAGTCACAGTTATTGCAAACATATTGTGTAAACGAAAGTATTCATTTCTTGTTATTTGGAAAAAAAAGAGGAATCGATAATGAAATTAATAATGTTATAAACAAATCAACAGTTTTCTGTGCTGCCAGTCTAAAGGAATTCGAATATGTGTTCTGATTTCAAAAGTTTTAACTGTCGGTGGCACAAATACGGGCACATTCAGCCTCGAGGAGTAATCTGATTAAATCCAATAATTCGCCGAGTGGGTCGCACAGGGAGCCGCAGCACTCAGGAAATGGGATGAAATTGATGCTGTTTATTATCATCTGCACGACAGACGGGCACACGAGACCGTGAGCCAGTTTTAACTACGGAAAATCAAATTTCAAATGCTTTTTGTTTTAATTTGGGCCTTGAGTTTTCAAAAATTTACATAAATTAAATATACTGGTTTCGTTTCTACTAAACTATGATATGATTTATTGATATTTTTATGGAAGTTTTACACTATACTGTTTCCATTCGTTTATTTTATTTTTGACAGTTCACGCCTATAAAGTACGACATTACAGTAGAACAATATTTTGAAATAAAAGTAGATACTTTCTTGACGGGTAACGCCCACTTAGAGTTGTGCCATTCGTAACGAATGACCACAGATAACAAAAACGATTTTGAATAGAATCAATCAATCGGAATCATTTGAAATAAAATTACATTAAAATGCTAATGAAAACAGTTAAACGTAATATAGTACCCAATATTAGGATCGAATGTATTTGCTGCAAATTAATTAATATGAATAAAGGTATACGTATTGAAGTGACTTTTAATAAGAGTTTAATTTAAAATAATTACAATGATTACAACGAAAATAAATGTTTAGTACCTACTTGTAATAAACAGTTAAACCATGTTGGAATTCATAGTACTTTAAGGATTAAATAATTAAAACAACTAAAAGGTAATTTGTTAATATTTTTATTTATAAACAATCGTCTGTTTCGTCGGAATCGGCGTCGTCGTCACTCGTATCCCCAGTAACACTAATTATTAATGAGTGCATGGGTAAGTTGTCAAATGCGACATCGCGATCCCAATCAGACATTATTTCTTTCTTCGTCTTATCTACGACACTCGCCCAGTTATGAGGCGTCACATTTTCACACGCATTTTTAAGCAACTCCAGCATTTTGTTTGCGGTGAAAGGAGGAGTTGTATTTATTCTCGCAGCATATCCTTTCACTTAGCCCATATTAGCTCTATGGCATTATACTGGCAATGATATGGAGGAATTCTAAGGACGGTGTGCCCATGTTCTGCAGCCATTTCATCTATAACGTATCGTTTAGGCTGCTTCCTCATTTTTAATATTTTAAGTAACTCTACTTTTAATAGGGACTCGTCCACCTCCTCGCCATTGTTACGGAGCCAGTTTATTATTTCATTTTTTTTACTGGCTTGCGTTGGCATTTTGTTAATTTGCCGAGAGTGATAGGACGCATTATCTATAAATATTGTTGATGGCTGTTCGAGTGACAATAACATTTCCCGAAACCATTTTTCATATACTTCGGAATTCATTTCTTCGTGGTAATCCCCTGTTTTCTTTGATTTAAAAGCTAACATAGCATCTTGCACAAATCCTTTTGCGGTTCCTGCATGACAAATTATAATTCTTTCACCTTTTCCCATTGGCACTGCGGTCGAGGAGCTAGCAGTGTTGTCAGTCCAAGTTTTTGATACCGTGTGATTCGCATTGAGCCAAGTTTCATCGGTGAAAACAACATTCGACCAGTCTTCTATTTTTTTAGCTTGTCTTAAAAATTCGCATCGATACAAAGCAACATCATTGCGTTCCATCAATATTTTTCTTTTGTCACATTTTTTGTATTGGAATTCAATCCTATTCAATACCTTCGCCAAAGAAGACTTTTGACCACGGAACAAGCCACTAGTTTTCAGAGATTGTACTAGGTTATGTAAAGTAGGAATCTCTTTTCTTTGGTAATAATCGTATATATGACGACGAATAGCATCACCATCAAAACTGTCAATTGCTGTCACTTTAAAGGGCTGACGTTTTTTCTTAGGTGTAGATGGCTTGTTTTGTTCCATGCCACTACTGCCGTAGCCTTCTTTAATTATTTTTGAAACTGTTGGAGCAGTAATACCTAATGCTGCTGAAACACGGTCTCTGATTTGAGTCACTGGTATAAGAGGTCCACCATTACGGCTTTCCCTTTCAAAGTACTCATGAAGTCGCAACACAAACTCCCTTGTTTGTCCTTTAAGCACCTTTCCTTTAGGCATTTTGAAAGTGATGAAGGCAGGTACGATGTTCTCAATTCAACCAAATGTAGGAATTCACGGGTAAAACAATACGGAGGAATATAAATACTCAACTCGACGTATGAAAAATGTGAATTAAAATTCAGCGAACGGAAAACACTAGCACGGGCGCGGGCGTCTCGTTGTGAGTGACCACAAAATGGCGGCGCGCGTCACCTGTCTGCCCAGTGTTGCCGTTTCACAATTTGTTTTTAACAACATTACTATTGCCGACGGAAGTGATAAAAATATTAACTTAACATGAGTAAATGGTTTATTTTAATATAATTATTAAATCAAGTAACTTAAATATCCCTGAAGTTTTATAAAACAATGCATGGAGCAAAAAATAAAATATGTATTAAATCGATTAAAACTTGTTCAAAAATAAAATCGTTTGTTATAAAAAATTGATTCGATAACGCATCAGGCCATCACTATTTGATTCAGTACTCGATGTGTCAAAAATAAAATAAACGAATGGAAACAGTATAGAAAGGCTTACGAACGTAAATCATAGTGGAACCTGATTAGAAAAGGCAGCGGCTATAAATTATAGAGACATTAAATAAATAAAGAGAATAAAATTTAATTGTTCGATAACAGCCTTTCAAACAGAAATATGTGTGCCTAGTACTCGTAATTACTTCGATGGTCACGCATTGTTATGTAAGATTTCCCATGACAGAAAAGTTAATGTTTGAATTTTAATATCATTGATGTTGTATAGCAAAAACGTCAGGTTTTAGAAGTTACAACCTGACTAAGCACCTATTAAGCCAAGGAATTCGGTAGTTTACGTGTGAAAGGTTTTTCATAATATATTTTATATGCTAAGCGCAGTTGCTTTAAAAATAAAAAAATCATATCTCTGTTTTTCATTGTCATAATAAAATAACGTAACGCTTGTCGCAACACTCAGCGGTAATTTGTGTTTGTACAAATGTTGATAAATTGTTTCTTGCGTTAATGAACATGACTTACAAGTGTAACAAGTCTTGTAATGGCATTTATAGAATTATAATACTATTAATATTTTTGAAAGCATCTTGTTTTTGGTTCCTTCTTTTAATTTTTAATCCGTATAGAGGCATAATTCGAGGAGGTTATTGTTGGAAAAATCTGGTTTTATCTACATTTATTCATCTCTTCAATATTGCAGACATCAAATTCATAATACTCAACTATTTTTATTACTGGGCATTACGACCGCTTAGAGACAAGGCTTCTGTGAATTTTTATAACCTTCGCATCTGTGACAATTCAAATAAGTAAAAATTATTCCTCGATATACCTATTTATTTAGAATGGATGCAGCAATATAGACACAAATGTGTATTTAAATTTTAACATAGTCAAAGTTATTTATACTCGTATAATTGCCTAGTGGTCACATATACCCATCCATTAAACATTCGCGTCACAAACCGTTTACAGTAATATAAAAGGAAGCTACATAGATTGTTGAACACGTTACACGACATCAACACGTGTATTGCACATCACTCATAGCAGGGGTTACTGTGACTGCATCGTGTGAACGAGGGTTCCCGGCACATTAGGCCCCTATCTGTGAGCGACAAATTAACCACTACGATACATGACATTACTCATGATCCACTGCACGCGAGTGTTGAATTTTACTGTGGGTCATATTTTCTTTCGTCATTAATAATCAGATACTGTTTATGGATGAAGATAAGTCTTTTATTATTAATAGAAACCACTGTCTCGTTAAAAAGTGTAATCTTATTATAGATGACTATGTTAATATTTTATTTTAGCAGGTATTATTTTGATAAATGGAATGATCGCGATACTGATCATAGTTATAGTATAGCTTTACAATTACTCCGCTTTCTATTTTCTATGGATTTTGCGATAACTCAAGCCAAGTCTTATATACCGACATGAAACAAAAATCGATAAATCTAACACCAATTTAAAGTCCAAATTTTCTGGAATCGTAATTTTCTAACGAAGGTTAGGTTAGCAGCAGGCGTCTGCCAGTTGGTCTAGACATGCAATAAGTTGAAATATACATATAATGAACTTAATAAATCTATATGAATGCGATATGAAGCTAGGCATGCCGTCCACTCAATCGTCAGTGAGTATTAAGACGGACATCTGTCATTGCACCAGACCTTGATTATAATCTATCGTATCCTCTCGGCAGTTGTTTATACTGGACGCCCACTTTATTTATCTTATATACTCGGCTTAACAGACGTGTGGTGTTGTCTTACTGCATAAAACAATTGGTACCAGGATAATATTACTTATTGCATATACAAAACGGTTAGATATGGTTTAGAAGTATGAATTTAGAAGTTTGACAACCTCCGTGGCGTAGTTGGTCCGACGCCGACTGTGAAACGAGAGGCCGCGGGTTCTATCCCCGCACTAAACAAATGTTTGTGTGGCTCACAAATATTTGTGTCGTGTTTGGCTGTTTGTGAGACCGAAAAGTCTGATACCCACGACACAAGACTTAATTGATCTTAATGTGGGTTCAGAACTATGTATGTGACTGTTGGGTGTATTTATTTAAAAATATGTTAGGACTTAGGTCTATAAAAGAAGAATTTATATTAATGAGTAATTAAATCTACTTTGACATAAAAATGTGATAGTAAGTTACTAAAGTGATACGAAAACTCTACGGCATGGCAGTGACAAATATAATTAACCTCGTTTAATTTGTCGTTGATAAACATTACTTATATTTACGCTACCTACTGCATATTTTAACTGAATTTCGACATTTAATTTATAGATAACACTCTAGTTATTAAAATCAATTCACTTTAAAATAAACCGGTTTTATTTACGAGTTGCAGTGATATTTCATTCCCATTCAAATTTATCCCGGTATGCGACGACAAAGGAAATGTGGTGAGTTTCATTTCCATTCCGGGAAAGGGACCGGAATCGGCTCGCAGACTGGATTCCGGAATTGTGGGTTTGATATACTATGTCGGAACTGAACCAGACAACCGGAAAAATCCCGACGGGCGCCATCTAACTCACGTGTAAGCGAAATATTCGGAAATTCGTGTTTAAATAAGCAACGAGGGTAAACACAGAATTCGCAGATGAAAGACAGATAAGAGAAAAATGTTTGTGGACTTTTGTCTTCGGAGCATTTCGCTGAATATTAAAAAAGTTTCATAATGCATTTTTATATCTTCAGTTCTGACGACAGAAGCGTTTCCTTTTCTTTCTTTTTTTACTTTCCTTTAAACTAAGGCGCAACCTACATACCTACCTCCAACGTATAGAAAATGGTTTTCCTCGTTCCATTATTTTACGTTGTTTTTCGGATACGTGTTTTTTTCTCATAAACATGTTCGTGTTATTGCAGTGACTTATATTTCCGAGTGTTTTCATAGATAAGGTAATGCAAGTCGTATTGTTTTTCTTCTGGTGCATGATGTATCTTTATTTTATCTTAAAACTCATAACGCTTCAGTGCAAGATATTATGTATTTTAATTTTTATACCCATTTGTTCTATAGAGGATACTATGTAGAGGAGAAGATTTTGACAAGTTTTCTTGTTGACTGTGGAATTTTCCAAAACTATTTCCGTCCCGTGTAATATTTGGTCTTGCATATTAAAAACAAGTGTCGACAGAATATTTAAATGAATTCATAAATTATTCAATAAAGCCTCTTTTAGTAGCAGGTTAATTTCTTTTATATTTAAGTCTATTTGGTCAGGTTCTTGTTTGAATTAACAGACAGTCGTTAAATGCTATGAACATTACAACACTATTAGTTTCGGCGTGTCTACGAAACAAAGTAAGATATTATATTTTAAAGCCCTATCTTCAAATTAAAAAATATATTTTCAAATTTAGAATGTCCGAGAGGTTGAAACGCTCGCCACAGCTTTATATAGGTATTCTAATTCGCGCAATAAATATAAGGTTACGTTTTATTCCGTGCAGTGGCGCTGCAGTTAATTGGTGAAGCGCAGGCGACTGGCGACTTCATTAGAGCACATTCAGTTTTATTTGTCCCCCATACCGCAGTCTCCGGTACTAGTTGACAGCGAATAATTATAAAGTTTGAGGTAAACGACCTTAGGAACTAGTTAAACTAAAATTTTAGCTTAATTATGTTAGATTTGAGTTAGAGAAATACTTTTTGCTCACATTTTAACTAGAACTCAAACTAATCAAAGAAAATACGATCCAGTGGATTTTACAAGTATAGGACTCTAATGAAGAGCTAATAAGCATTTAATTATGAATAGAATTTACCAGGATGTCATAGATAGTCTCCAATAATAGTTTGTGTCAAATATCTTCCATGTATAGACATCGGTTAGCTACAAAATTATATGTATTGATATAGATATTATGCCATTTTCATTTAGGCCATGTTAATATTGCCGGTATATTACTAGCGACACACTCATGTCAAAGTTATTCTACATATTGTATGGAACCGAAGTAGTATCCAATAACCATCCCAGTAGTTATATCATGTTAAGCCTTTAATATGGTAAGCAGAGAATCGTGTCGGATAATAATCACGAGCATTTATAATAAATATTCATAATATGATGCGTCTTTGAATCGCACAAAAAGGATGGGTTTCGAAGGGAATTTTATAGTTGTGTAAACGAAGGTCTTTACAAACATTATCAATAAGTCACGTTTTTGTTAAGGGCCTTACGTAATGCACATCTCGTGACTAAAATATTGCGTTTACAAAAAACATAAGTGACGAAACAAAAAATGATGAAGCTAAATATTTTTGTCGGTAATGTCATCTTTTGTGATGAAAACATATTTTCGATTTACAAAACTAACATATCGAACATAAAACTGGTTAGAGAAATCGGAAAATATATTTGTCTTGAACAAACCGCAGTTTATATCCTTTCCATTTTGTGTTTGCGTATTACTTTGAAGATGATAGGTTCCAAAACACTTTCATTGTCGCCTTTCTCTCGTGTTTCACGTTGATGACAGACGCCGCCGCTATGCTTACGACTTTTTGTTCAATGCACAATACAGTGCAAAATCTTGCGTTGTACATACTGCAAAATTGAAGTACTTGCTTTCGCTAAATTGCCGTTTTTCACGATTCTACCTTGTGTTTTTCGTAAATTATTAGTTTGCCTTACACGTTGCGTCACTTAATGATGTTAGTTAGTGCATATACTAATTATACTATGCTATGCGTCATTCTAGGTACCTATATCAATTATACTGTCAGAGTCGACCTCATTTAAGAAATGATTACATTGTTAGTGATAGAAACGTTACTCAAGCTTTATGTTTAAATAATCTAATATCTTGGGTCAAAGTGCTCCTCGCTGGTAATATCGATTTGGGTGAGATATTGAATGCATTTTTTAGAGAATGAACGAAGTTTTATGATTCAACTTGTCAATGATACTAGCTCGTAAAATAGGAAAAATAAATTCTAACCGAATTTTTAAAATACCTCTACACTATTTCGTTCTGATTTTTTTGCATGACACCATTGTTGCGGGCGTGATGCTACCGACTTTATTGTTATTATTGATTCGAGCGAATTCATTGATGCAGAACTATTGCCGAATTGCGGGCAGTGTTGTGACAGGTTTTGTTGCTAACAGAGTTTTTTTTATCACGCCCGAATTAGTAAACAGCTTAGTTTGCGAAACGCGGCGAGCAATTTATCTGTACGGCGTACATGGGTGTTGTTTACTGGTTGACGCCTGGTGGTGTTCCTGGTATAGGCTATGGCCAATTGGCCGGGCGACTAAACCATCCCGTCGGCAATTTGCATAAATTGATTGCACGCTGGAGCCTGGCGTGGACACGGGCCGCGAGGTGTGCGCGGGCGCCCCGTTTCGTCGCGCCCGGCGCACCCGCAGTCGCGCGCCCAACCGACAAACTGATACACGTTCTGCCGTAATGCTTAATTACATCCTCACCCGTCGTAATTGTCGGACAATTTAGCACTTTTCGAGCCAATTTTTCAATTTCAACAAAGAGCGTTGCTTATTTCGGGTCGATCGCGGTTCGCGTGTCGCTTTCGCTGCGATTGATGGCTTTGCTCCGCAACCTGTGATCATAACACGGCGTCCTGTGAGGTTATCTAGTGAATAACCTATATAATAGTGATTTCGCCTACATTCTAGTGTTATATGTTCCTAATCGTTCCACCATGCGCCAGAGATACCAACTGAAACAGAGACCGTACGTACCTCTTGTATATTTGCGTTGAGTAAGCTCGTTCCATACGTTTGACCTGATGGCCAATTTATTTGTCGTGACAGAACTCGGTAAGTTGTGTACGAGATGTCGATCGTCATGCGTGCAAATGACCACGAATAGCTTTTCCTATTGAATACAATGGGCAGTAGAAAGTAACACATAAGTAGTTCAAAACAATGGGCATACCTGTGCATCGATGCAGTGTTCAATAATTTTTTTTGATATCAATGTTTTTATACGTAGAAACAAATTTGGAAATTTATTTTCCATGACGAGATTAGACTCATACAGTTTAATGTAAGCCGACGTCATGTCATTTTATCATAACAAGATACTGGGAGCGGATGAGATTGATAGTATTGAGATTTGCTATTAATTTTATAGAGATTTATCGTTTCAATAAAGTTGCTTAAAGACCGGAGTCACCAGTGTTGGCAAATGTTTTGTAATGTGAAACTTTGTTTGGTTGAAAACCTCGTTGAGTGTGCAAACAGTAATCGTCGTATTTCAAAGCAATACTGCTAAGTACCAAATCTATCATATTCGAATGGATTTTATTTACCTTCAAGTTAGCAAGAAATAAATATATTTTATTAGCAATCATTTGGCGTAGCACAATCATGTCATGAAGGCTACATGTTATATTTTGGTGTAAACTATATTTTGAATCAATGACGAGTTTAATAAAAAAAATGGGTGGTGCTTAAAAAAACAAGCTGATGCTCATTATTCATGAAGATCCACCTGCAATCAAAACATATTTGTTTAACAACATTCCTTATTAGTCAAACAATAAAGCAATTAATTCTGAGATACTATTACCTGTATTACTATCGCGCATCAACCTTGTTTGCATGCACGACTCATAAATTTAACGTTGAATTCTCCCAAAACAGTACAATCATAATTTAACATCTTTATTGCGTAACTATTTATCTACATTAGAACATAATGAGAATAATATTCAAAAGTCTTGATAAAATGTGTAATTTACCGGTCATAAACTATCGTTACCGACTATTTAATGTACGTGTCTGTAAATTTTACAGCTTGTTTTATGCCGCTGATGAGCATCGGAGCAGATGTACGAAAATAGTTTAATATTCACGTAAAGTGACCTTAATTGCGTGTGGCTTTGGTGTTAATAGAATAGTTATGTATGAGTTCATTAAATACTACGTAATTAAAAAATACTGCATTACTTTTTAGAGAACCAATGACGCTTGTCAACGAACTAATAACACATGTCTCTATCTAAGAGTAAAAGATTTAAAGAATTGTTTTTATATAAAAGTTTCTGCTCCGCTTTGTATTTGTGAGAAAACGCAAGACCTTTATGTTGGTATGCAATCTTACACTACATTATATGACGTGCAATGAACTCGAGTCTGTCTTGCTCTGTTTCTTTTATTGTGTTGTCTTTAACATAGCACATACAAAGGACATGTCACAAGTACAAGTATAGAAGTTATTCCAGTTTATTTCATACATTTTGTGTTATTTTTATGAAATATTTACTGCATATTGAATATCATTTATTATTCTAAGCGAACTCATACATTTTTATTGTTATTTTCTTAAATTATATTAGTTGATTTGTTTTTTTGTTACCGTTTTGTTATTCGTTTCCACTCTGTTTTTAATTATATTTCCAAAATTTATCTGCGAGTTTTAAATTTATATACATAAAGAAATATAACCGTTGGTAAGTCTATATGCAGGCTCAATGCTCATGTCAGAAGTTGGTTGCAGTACTTGATTGCTTCGTCCTGCCCGTCTAATGCCGTTATAATGTGTGTAATTAAATAATTGAGTGTCATTAAAACTTTCTCTTCCATTTCTTGAAACGTTCCCTTAATTGATCCTCAGTTTATATCGTTGAGATAACGTTGTCTCATCGGCCGATTATTAAATAAAATCCTTTTGCTAACACTCCAATATCAGATGCGGCCATCAAAGGCCCAAAAATAAGAAGTTCTTCACAGTTCTTCGGGTTTCTGTGTGTTAGTCGACAAATTATTGGTGTTTTTATAATTGCGTTATATTGGTTTCTTGGATAATAAATCATCCCGTCCTCCTCGTATCTACTTGTTAATTATATTATTCTTAAAAGTCGGAGGAGATGTGGGTATTACTCGTATATTCGATATTATTATTTCCATTGACAGAGGCAATTGGCTAGCAGTTGCTATTAAACTTGAAAAATTATCATTTTGTCTGATTTACTCTACCTTTACAACGGGAGGACGCATATCAAATGCATAATTAGCTAACTACGTAGATAACTAATTGCTACCGAGAGACATTAAATTAATGTGTTTGATAATGACGTCCATAGACTTTTTGTTCTCTATTTACGGACTAACAAGCATTAGGTCAACAGGATGAAGGACGAACCAAAATAACTATTGCAATGAGAATGTATGAAACATATTCCTATGTTTGTGTTGTGCGTTTATTTTTGTTTGAATGGAATGTTGTTGTACGGATGGTCTTTGCTGAAGGCCAATTTAATTGCGGCTTGTAGAAGATTAATCTTGCAATAAAGTTAATAAATTAAATAATAAACTAGCGCGAGAAATCTACACGTATATAGTCACAGTACATAAAAATATAAGCACATATATGTTCCGCGATGAGGACAAGGCCCCTTCCACATCCTCTAAGGGGACTCCGGCGTTGGTACATCATACTGAAATGGTTTGGAAACCCAATGCTATTATATATATTATTAAAATGTTGGCTGCAGATTCACTTAATTATGTGATTTGCTTCTGAAGCATATCATAAGGTATTCGTTTCGTTAATCAACAATTGAGATCTAACGAATTGGTTTGTGAAATAGAATGCAAACGCCATACAACAGCAAGGGCTTAACTATTAGCTGTATTTGCAATCCTACAAGACCAGATAGGTAGCTTTACTGAAATCATAATCATAAATCTCTTTATTGTTACTCAACCAGCCTAATTGTCGTAGCGTGCCATTGTAAATGTCACTCATGATGAAAATGTGCCTTAATTTTATCGAAAACATGCAAAATTTAAAATTGATTTATGACCGTACATTTACCAAACTGGCGGAATAAGCCTTGCGAAACCGAACGCCTTCGTATGGATGAAAAACATGATTGCAATAAATCGTTTCAACTATATTGTTGGTAATAATTTTAGTGTGAAAAGGGCCGAGTCTGACGTTGCTGAATACATTATTGCTAAAAGGAAGCGTGGCGGTTCTCCGGCGCAGTGGCCACTCGCTTCGAGAATGCGGAATAAAGCTCCTAGCCAATCATCAAGTAAAAGGCTCGTTGTGAGCTCGCACTGGGCCTGTTTTGAGTCTTGCTGTTAACAGTTTACTCACTCGGTTATAATCCATATTTAATTATGTAAAGTCTCCTTTTCTGTTGCATTATGCAGTGAATTTAAAGCACGTTGGTGTGACTGAGGGAAGATTTAAGAAACAGTAGCGAAATAAAACGTTCGCTTTTAGATAAATAAAGCTCTGTTTTGCTTCGAATGTGTTTCGGTCTGGAATACTGATGGTATTATTTACCGAATAGACAAATCTCATCAGATTTGAGATCGACGATAAGGTCCAAAGTAATCTTTTTAAATCTGTTATTATCAGTGTAGAAAATCTTTCTCTTCTCTCCTAGCGTTATGAATTCTCAAAAAATATGCGATAGAATTGGGTTTTAGCATGTGAATTTCGTTCAATTATAAGCTAGCTGTAAAGCGAGCTATAGAGCCATTACCAACAACATAAACTCGAGATTTTTGTAATATAACTTCCCCCGTTTATTTTCGGTATACGCATGTCGTAATAAGAGCTTTTCCATGTTATGGCTTAATTACAGAGCACGCACGGAGTTGTTAGTTGCACAAAAATCGATCTTATACTTTTTTACAGGTGTAGCATATCTGTTTTTATTCTACAGCGAGCAGGAAGCTCGTTCAAACGCATTTAATAAATCGCAATCTAAGCACTCCGACATAAATATCTTGCGTAATTGGAGGTTGAGTGCAGTAGACATAATTTAATCCCAGGCTACTTATCCGGAAAATACCAAGTTTTGCTCTACAACTAAATTGTTAGATTTATATGCATGAACGGTAACAACTAACAACCAAGAAGCGTTTCGTCGCGCAAGTAATTTCAACTTCAGCTATGAAATAACATTTCACCAATGGGTACAATAGCCGAATAGTTTAGTCACACGTTCACAATTTTATAACTAGCAGCAACAAGTTTGTGCTAAAACTCTGACACGTGAAATTGAGCGTGAAAGCTGGCATGCGGCGATATTTCGGCACAAGGCTGTAGACGAAACTAGACCGTAATTACCAAATATTGGCCCCAATGTGTACCAATTGTATCGTTTGTAAAATGGGTTGATTCAGTGCCAGTGTGTACAATTCTACGCCATGCAAGTCGGCTGTAAAACATTAATAGGTGTGATCGTGTGTCGTCGTACCAACAACATTCCAGTATTACCTATCTATATTTTTTTTAAGTTCACATACATGAATAAAAAAATATTTCAACCCGGTAATCGAATCCAAATATTTTCCATTGTATGTACTGCCCTTAGTGCAACCATTCCAGGATTTCAGATTCCATTGCCGCTTAAATTTTTTATGTTTAATGTACAGAATTCGTAGATAAAAAAAAATTATTAACTGTTCTTAACAAAGCTTTTAATTATAAAGTTCCTGGAGTTATTTACAATGCATGGTTTAATTTTAAGTTTATGTTTTGATGGAGTGGTATTTAGTTTAATGAAATCTTTTATCAACATATATGTACGAGCAATTTGTTTAGACAGTCAATTGAATAATTACGGAGCGCGCTAGCCAAAATTACTGCCTTTACTTGACCTTGCATCACCATTGCACAAGCAACAATTAAGAGAAGATAACATCTATTTTCATTAGAGATTTGCTAATCAGAATACAAGAATGCGAGTCGAGAGGTTTAACAATCGACAGGTAGTCAAGGTGGGCCGGTGATTGCAGGAAGAATGCAGGCTTACCTCGTTGGACCTTGCAGGCTCCGACCATTCTGAGAACCCATATCGTACATCGAATCACTAAATGCCGATCAACCTGATATTATACATTTAGCCACAGATCACTTTTATCTATACTAACAAATAATGCTAAAATGTTTGTTTGTACGTGGTAATCTTTGAAACTACTGGTCCGAATTATAAATTATTTTCCTGTTGGACAGTCCCTTTATAGAGAAAGGTTATAGAGTTGTAGGGTACTTTTATCCCGGGAAAATATATAGCTGGACTTTTATTAGCTTTGTCAAGCGGGCAAAGCCGCGAACAATACTAGTTTTTAATAAATGCTAGACCTTTCAATTCTACACTTTTGTTTATTTTAATTTACATATGAAGGTTTGTGTGAATTCCGTTCGTTTTTACAAAATCTTTGATCATACCTTTCCAGAATTTACTAATGATAAGACTTAAAAGTAGCGGTAAATCTCTTTTAAGTTATTCCGCTTGGTATACATCACATTTCTCATAGTAAATAATTACTAGATTTGTGAATAAGATTCTGCGGAGGGATCGAAGATGCATTATTCATGCGGCAGGGTATTAATTGAAATAAACAAATTAAAACGTTTATCGAACCGTGTCGTGACAACTTTATTTACCGGTCGCTGCTCGTCTTTAATTAATGTTTCTAAGACGAATAACTCTGTGTGGGATGGTGTAAATTTATGTATCTATTGATAGAGACCGTGGGATGATTTTCTACTTGATTAAAAAAATACTACGAATCACACGGAATGTAATCCCCAGAAGTATATGAATGTCCATTAAAATGACTTATGTGATTATAGTTAATGAAGTTTATCATGTAGATACTTCTGTGTCTAGTACTTGGCTCAGAGGTGTCCCTTCACAATATTAATTATTCCTTACAAAACAGTTGTTTCAATAATTAATCAATATGTGATTTACAACGTAATATAGATTTTGAATTTAGGGTGGCTGCAAATTTGCAAGCCTGTCAATTGATTGATATACGAGGTTAAGTAATGTTCAATGTAGTTAATTGCAAGACGTTAGAGACATAATGTGTCGAGAATTGAGGAAGGACCAATAGTATATTGATTGACTATTAATTTAGTAATGTTTCTGACAGAACATATTATTTTCAGGGTTTTGAAAAACATTTCACAATATCAGTTTTTTTAATGCGATTCAAACTTATGTGGTCGAATCTAAGCAACCTATCTAAAAAAATTCAAAGTGTCAATGCGTTTTATGCACATAAATGTCACAATTATAATGCAACGAACATACAATACGGGCATACGAACTAAACGAAGATGTCAAATATACAAAAGGTTTGATAGTACGCAGTGTATTCATAGCCTTAGGCAGTTGGCACGGTGTACGTTGGCTAATAATTCCTGGACACCGGTAAAGGTCAGCGCAAACCGTGGGTAACATTGCGTTCGATGATTTGTGAATCGTATGTTTTAAGAGCCGTTGCACAAGCGAAAGGCAGTGTAAACATCGCAGATGGCAACATGCGAACATTACGTGTCGACGTGTCCGCAGGTCACAGTAATTTTACTGTAGACCATAAATAAGTTCTGGAAGCGTTCAAATTATACTAAAATTGTTGTCGACGTTGCGTCTACATCAGATTTGACTGTACTACAAAGACGATGTTAATTACTTTATAATACTCTGCGCATCCTTGAATCGACAATTTTCCACGCAATTTTGAGATGAAGCAACGCTTTCGTACATTGTAGTTTAAATCTACGCGCTTTACATAAACCGTCGCGTTCAACAAACGTAGTCATTTTGTTCGAAGCGTGCCTAATCTAAGCATATCTAATGTTATAGTTAGGCGGCCATGAGCTCGGCCAGATACCGGTGATGCGCACCAAATTACAACGTCCAACAAAGGGTTCAAGTGTTGCACAATTATATACAACAACGCAATTAAGCGCACGTTTTGTACCGACGCAGATATTGCCGTAGTTCGTCCCAGACGCGCAGTTTCTGAACTGTTCTCAGAACTTGGAAAGCGAGACTGTAGTGTAAACAGATGCTGGAAGTTAGTAAATATCGCAAGTGATTCTTGCACTATGCGAAATTCTAAACTACATCAACAAGCCAAGTTTAAATTGTGATGCAGCTTGATAATGAACTATTAGTTTGTGAATAGTCCCTTAGATGAACTCCTGTCTAATATTATTTTGAGCATAAATATACGTACACAATTTGAACCGCAAGTCCTTCTGTGAGTACTTTCATTCGCAATGAAACATGAAGATAAGTAGCTAAGCTTATGGTTACGGTTCGCTTGGCGGCAGATAAGGTTGCAAAGGGCCCTTTCTCGCAAATCTCATCCGACAAATTATACCGTTGTCGGTCTTTGAACTTAGAAGTTTTATAACATCTCGCTCTTCAAAGCATAATATTTTGTTTGCCGAATAAAATGTATTTAAATTAATGTTTATCTCACCTCAGCGTTGTCGACTAAATTCGTTTTTAAATATAGTGACATTTTGATGAATTATTTTCTGAGGACATCGATTAAAAATATATGCGTAGAGGCATGTTTTGAAGTACACGATCAACTTTTTAAATTATTTATTTTCAGCTCCTTTATGTTGTTTACAATACAGGTTCTAAACAGGTTCTGCATGGTTGGTTTTAACAGTGAAATATTAATATCTCGCCCCCGTAAAAGGCCCGGTTGTCTTATCTATATTGCACGATACGAGTTTTTCATGAATAATAGTGGAACACAGTAGCACGAAAAATAATATAATCGAGCAATATGAATCTGGAGGGTTTGTAAATGTTACGTCTGGCGTATGTAGCGACTTGTGTAAATTTTGAATATGCACATAATTTAATCTTGGTTTACTTTGAGCTGTTATTAAATTTCGACGCTTCCTAAAATTTTTCTTCTTAATAATTAATTTTGTAACTTATTCAATAAATAATATTATATGATTGTCCTTGCTTGTATTAAACCGTTTACTATTTTAATATGCTGAAATTGAAATATTTTGCGTAGTCAGCTAAATAATCCAAAGTGTGCAATAAAGACAAATATGAGTTATAACTTACCGTACTTCTAGATATGAAAGCATTTTTCGCTCTAGTGTCGTTTCCTAAGTTCTGCGAGTCATGCCCAAGAGCCTCTGTTGGTATATGGTTGTAGTAGTGCACAGTGAGCCAGGTCATTGTCCGGAGTTTCACTTTCGTAATCTATGAGAGCGCTGCCATGATGACTTGGCCACAGCCTGTGCATTTTGTAATTACGTAATTGGCGTAAAACATCCATTTTCACTTTCCAACATATAGAATGCATCGGGACGTGTTCGGTCAAAAGTTGATCGGACGATTGAAGAGCTCTCTTGAAAACTTTAAGCGGCTGCTTTGTAAAGCATTAATTAAATGATTAAATTATCTCGTAGCGTCTTGTTGTTTGCTTCCTCGAGCACTGCAAACTTCTCTCTGAAAGCTTTAATTTTTAAAATAATGTTAAGTTTGTTTATATTTTCTTCGTGCTGCAATAGTTAACAAAGCATGACTGCTACTCCGATCATTACAATTGCGTTATCTAGTTTGGTTCAGTAAAATTGTTCCAAGATTTCATAACTTTGTTTAAATGACTCCATTTTTATTGTTACAAAGTCGTAACTCAGAACGATAGTCGATAATTATTGCGACGGATTCTTATTGAGTTTGTTCCTCTGGATTGTATTTTACTGGCAGTACATTTGTTTCACCATTACATATTACAAATAAAATCTAATTATGTTTCCACCTATCGATATATCTGATTAAACCGTAAGATATATTAGTTCTCTTTGATTTACCATATCACGCTACTGCGGCGCAGCTTCAACGTTTATCTAAATAGGAAACGATCTCTATGTCGGTATAGACATAGCGATCTCGGCTGTTTATCTAAGTAGTTGTCCCTACGTTCGACACACATATCTTGTAGTTTGTACGATAGAAAGTCGGTGCACTTGTCCAGCGTATAGATTCGAGGTCGCCGGTCTGACAGTTGTGCGTTGTCTAACAATAACATTTTAGATTTGTTAAACGATTGATTTAATTTATGTTATTCATTGCTGCTGATTCGCAATTGAATCGATCAAGGATAATTTATTGCGTGTGCTGTGTTCGCTTTAGGTCCACTTGGTATACCAATCACAGTCATAATTATAGTTAAAATGTGTATTTATTATGTTTTAGTGAATATTAATTCCTACGAAAACCTAGTATCGAATTATAAGCTTCGATCAAAAGAATTTGATTAGAGATTCATTTAATCAATGATTATAAGTTTAAGTTTAACTTCAAGTTACTTTGGAAATATAAAGTTAAAAATGATTATCCAGATTAAATTTATTTAATATTTTTTGCCTCATCTTTCTTAGTTCACAGTAAGAGCATAGTTAATAAAATAAACTAATAAATAGAATTCTAGCTCAACATAGTTTTATACCTGTGGAACCCGTTCATTGACCGTTAGAGCAGAGTTCTACCAGTTAGAAAGTTAATCAACTCTTATTGGAACGTGCCAGTAAATTAATTAGCAAAATAAACTGCAGCAACAAGCGGTGCCGACAAAATTGTGCAAATTTTACACACTTCCCACCCACTGTTACTTGTTTCGTAATACGGACATCTGGCACGAATCGTTGATTTATGTGCATACACAATGATGTTTACGCTCGTACAATGATGAGATTTATCGTCACTGCATCTACACTCAAGTTGCTACTTACATCGGCTTTAACTTACTCCTTCACCAGTCTTGTAATATAATGTTATACGAGGACATGGTTAACTGGAGTTAAAGCTGCTTTTACTAGTAAACGCAGGTGTCTGTCCTCATTGTAGTTTATTGTGATGTATTGTCCACGCCACCCACGATAAACCAGAGAATCTTAGCGTAGGAGTTGAAGTGATGTATGTAATATTTATACAGGCTTATTGTATCTCTAGAAGGTTGCAACATGTGTGTAATTTTAATTAAGAGAGAGTTGTAAACTACGACAACATATTTATGAATTTTACTGTACTGAAACTGTTCCAATAATTTAGAATGGCAAATCATAAAGTATAGAAATATGGCTAAGTTGTCGTAGTTTTTCGATTTGTTTTATGTCATTTACAAATGCAATGAGGCACCAAACCTCTTTACGGTGTTAGCTAAACATTAACATTTTATGGTATATGTAAATTACAGTAAAAATAACAACGAGCCATCTTCTAACAGTTACGTGTGTTATAAACATTTACCTACTTTCGTACAACGTGAAAAAATTTTAAAAGGCCAGTTACATTAGATTTTAAACGATTCTTGCAAATAATTAAATTGTACAAACTATTAACTATAAATGTATTAGGTGGAGTGTTAAAAATTCGGAATGTCGCATCATGGATGTTGTTTACTTAAGTGTTACAGATAAGCATCTGCAATGAGTAATACGGTTCTTAAAAATATTTATCCGACGTAAGAGTGGGCAAACACTCTTATCACTCCCAAGGCCGAAATACATTATCACTGTCATCTTAAGCAGCTCTTATCAAACCAATCTCGGCGTGTGACACACGACCTTGTTGCAACGCCATGGAATTTTCGGTTCTGTATCACGAAAATATGTAAACACAAAAGGAGACTACTGAATCAGTGCGGCATAAAAGGAACAGGAATTTACTAGTCGTCGCAGCTGCAAGCTTAATTTATAATAATAACAAACGATTATAAGTAATTATTTTTAAAATCGAAGTATTAAGTTTCTAAGAATTCAACATTGGTCTTAATTTGTAAACTCGTTGTTTTTAAATTCTGAAAGGGAAGTCACATAATTTATAACATTTAAATTCAACTTGGTTTATTATATGTACATATACTTCAATGTAAATCATATATAACTGTGAAAAATGTACCACATCTTCAAATTATTTTCTTTTCCTAATACAAAGTTATACGGGACGTGCTAATATCGTAAAGTGTGAAAATGTGACAAAGTATTATTGTTTGCGATACCAGTCATGTAAAAAAAGACTACATACATATACTTTCCGGACAGTTTATGTTACCGAAAACAGGTGTGGCGTATATTTCGCGAATTTTCTGCTAAAACAAAGAGCTCCTTGGGGATGAATAAACTGTGGAGCGATGATAGATACAAGATCCCTCTTTGGTATCGCGGGGGTAACTGAGAATAAAATACGTTGAATATTAATAGAAAATAGGAACTTTGATATTCATTTTCCAGCATCTAAGAATATAACTTCCTTGAAGAGTTGAAGGTTTAATGAGTGAAATAGCGTTTCTCGCAGGTCTTATCTGTCGCGTAATTATTTGCATTCCCTGTCTTAGTACCGCTACGTGCAATGACTATAAACCGGTCAAAATCAAAGAATACTGTGCTAGTTGCATCGATCATCGTTCTAATGTGTAGTTAGCCTCCATTTATTGAGTCTAAACTAAGTTCATACCTAATTGGCTGTAAATTAAATATATCTATAAAATATTAGTGATGTCAGTGGTAAGTTTTCAGCATCTTTGTTTTGGACAGTGATGGTATCTTATTATTTAATTTAAATTTAAAATAATAACTTGAAAACGATATTCGTAATTTTAAATAAAATTTTACGACTTGGACCTTATGTATACCTGATTTATATTATTGTGAAATTGTTATTCCTGTACAGTGTACCTTTCATTCATAATACGAATAATTTTACTCGTATTGCTATCCCAATGGTAGTGGGCGTACCGAAAACCGACCAAAAATCCAATACCAGGTGTATCGTAGTGCATTTATTGCTCTTATTTAAAAAATAACCATTATATTGACAGCTGTAGACTATAATATGTAGTCTATGAATGTATTCATCTATATTTACAACATTTGTCCCACTTGAATGCAATGAATAAGAGCACGGCTATAAAGTTAGTGCGTGCGTTGCGAGTGTGTCGTCCGCTTTGGTGAATATAAATTAGTATAACACGTGTTCACGCTTTGAAATCAATTTGATACAGAATGAGAACATGTTCGTTGAACACTATGAGTTCATCAGGACAATAATAGAGATATACCTTACTTATTTATTTCTTTGTAAAAATTGGATAAACTTTTATGCTAATGTAATGTTCTGCACAACTGTACAAACAGTTTGGCTGCAAGATCAATTTTTACGTTTATTTATACGTTACACGTTTTTACTTTCACGTAAAATATTTTGTTTCGCAGTAAAATCCTAGTGATGTACAATTAATAGTAATAAAAAAACATACAGTTGAATTGAGACCCTCCTTTTTTTGAAGTCGGTTAAAAACAGCAATTACGTACCTACATAATATAGAATATTGTTATAAACATAATTAGTTAAATTAAAGCAAAGAAAGGGAAAATGTATCCAGTGACCCCTACATTATACCCAACACTCAACAGAGGTCGTAGAATTTATAATTTCCTCAATTTCCTCTCGGACTCCCCTCTATCCCAAGGGCCGGAAACGCAACGATGGTTCCTGAGTGTTGTGGGTGTTCATGGACAGCGGTAATCATTACACATCTGACGGGTCGGTTACTCTTTTGACGAACCTATGTTACAACAGAATACCTTTAAAATATAGGTATTTAATTGAATCTATATAAAATTGCGGCAGTGTATTATCAGGCCGTTTTCAACAGGTCGATGTGAAAATCCTTGGCCTCCCGCCTATGTTCAGCAGCGGACTTCCTATGGCTGAAGAGAGAGAGTGTTATAATAGTTCGTAATAACATTGCCTAATAAATTCGAAATTAATTAATAACTACCATTCATTCCGCAATTTGCAAATTTAATTAAATTTTCACGAGGTAATCCCGAAATTGACTGAATAGTTCAGCGGTTTGACTAACGAAGTCTAAATTCAACATTACGTGGAATTCAAATGAAGTGTGTTTCATTTAGTTTCGCTAGTAGGGATATTAAAATGCCTACGTCTCTGAGTATTGAATTGTTATATTCCCGTTAGAAAGCAATACTTCGAAGGCGAATATTCGCTGCCTTGCAGACACCGTTATGGTGTGATAAACTGAACCAAACACATTAATATATGAAATGATTTATGTCGTATAAGTATTTTTGCATGTGATATTGCTTTATGATGTTAGTGTAATTTCAAATCAGACTAATTTACTCCAACATGTAAAGCAATACAAAAAAGACAAAATAATAACAGTAGGCTTGCAACACTTTACTTTTACCAAACGGCACCGTCTCCTTACAAAAATCTGTCTGTAATGTGTATACAATTTGAGTAAGCTATCAGTCTATATTAGTCATTTCAATCATCATTAACATTTCACACCAGTCAATATCCTATCTAGATAGCATTGCACACACTACGAGTATCAGGTATAGCCATTTATCCTGTCAGTATTCTTCTCAGTCGTTAACACTCTTGCCAGAGTAGTCGGGGTCATCTCATCTCTCATCTCATCATCAGGTGGTGGCCTTTGAGATACCAACATTGAAATCGTTGGTGGCGGCTCGCTTTACAATCCGTCGCCTTTCCTCTCTCTCTGACGATTTCCTTGTGCATTCATGCACGGGACTGTTAAGTGCACATTTTATTTGGTCTGTCTAATGTAATGATTTACCAGTATTAAAAACAACAATAATCATATCATCCCTTTGAAGTATTAATATACTTTTATTGAGTTGCAATCTGCTCGTGTTTGCCTCAATGTTGTTGAACGATATTTTATTACTTACTCGACATCTTCATTCCCTTGCGTTATCCTTATTGCCCACATCAAATATGTAAGTGATGATGTATTTACATTTATGAGGGTCGTAAATGGTGTGTAGTTTTACTATAAGCTAGTTATGATAAAATGCGGGTTTTTGGATAAGGCAATCACTTAATACAGTATGGTTTAGTTATCGTGTGTTACTTACTTTTTTAGTAAATTAAAGCAAACACATTCAGAATAAAATTTAAAACTACAGGAGACGCAGTTATTGCTCGGAAAGCAGCTTTCTCGATGTGGACTCTAGGAAATGTTGTGAGGTAAACTTTAACGGCCGTATTCATAGACATTTTTAAAACCCGTTTTAGTTATCGAATGTTTTGTCTTATTCGCTCGAACCGAATTCAAAAGCCGCTAAAAGGGCCAAAGATTCGATAATTAAAATAGGTTTTACAACTGTCTATGAATAAGGCCGTAAGTCTATTATCTACGTCTTCATCAGTAGACACCGCATCTTCTGACACTTTACATACATAACTAATTTCTTTACAAATAGCGATAGAGCTAATAATAGCGTGTTGCACTGTAATAACATTTGTTCAGCATTCCGTTATTGCCTATCACTAACAAACGTGTAGTAGAAAAACATGTTGTCATTATGAACATTCCCACTTGCACAACCCGTGGTGTGACTTTCACACATGGGAACGTGATTATGGAAATCATTATGTACTATGTAGTAGAAAAATACGTGCGAGATCATTATAGCGTTTATGTTTAGCATAATACTTTTTGCAATATATAAGTTTTGTTGCTGCATTGTTGTATATTGAGATTCCAGTGTATACCTGTTTGTAAAATACTATGGTATTCCTGCCAATAATGATTTAATAATATTATTTTTAAATATAGGCAGGTATCTAATTTGATTTTTTGTAGAACAACGCCGCAGGATGTGTAGACAGTAGACACAGCCTTAGGAAATTTCATATTGAAATGTAATGACGAAAGTCTTTAATATTTATTATTTTGTGATGTAAAAACGGCTGCGGAAGTTCTTTCTTCGCCATAAAATTTTGCTGAAATTTTTATGTCCTTTTTATGCAAAATTATGGAACTCAAATGCAAATATGAAGAAATAGTTATGGCACAGCATATTTGAATTGGAAGCAATATATTTTAAGAGCGTGTACATCGCGCGCAAAAGCGAATCAAGTTAAAACTTTCTGTTTACGTACACACGCGTTTCTGAATTCGGAACGAGTTGAGCGTCTGACTTTCCTACTCGGAGTCTCGGAAGCATTCGCTGAATGCACCTGACGTGCACTCAAAGAAGGTTTACAACGAACACAAGATAAGAAATCCGCAGCGATGTTGACTCAACTTGCTGCGTTTTACGGTAAACTCGACGTTTCCAACGTGTGTTATGAGGCTTCTGAATGTAAATCATGTGAATATTGTCAAGAATTTGTGGAATGCAACCTTCTGTGTGTGCGTAATTCGTGTTTATCTCATTTGCGGCTTTAATGGGTCACGGCGGAAAGTGGATGATCTCAATTGAGAGCCCACCGACCACTGACCATTTAGTTTGCGAATGTGTATTATTATCCACATATTACCGTTATATTATATCATTCATCACATCTGAATACTCGTATGTCCCTAGAAGATATTTATCATGGACATGTCACATTTATATAACGAGATTTGTAGAAATTAAGCGTTGAATATCGAGATACAAGTTAATAAAATAGTATTACGGTCAATTTGTGACAAAAAATAAAGACATCGTCTGCAAAACCAGTTATCATCGTCACAAATTCAGATGAAAAACGATCGAATACTTACAAAAAATGCTCTGGTTGTGAAATCTAGATGAATCTGTGACACTTGACGCCTAGGTAGCGAGGTGCAAGTGGAAACAGGTTCCTGCGGGCGTAACTGCTTCTGACCACAGAGCGATAGTGAAATCAACAGCTAATACCGTGGAAGTCTGTTGTACCGTTACCGCGCGGTCAGTGGGCCACTTTTTACCATTTATTGGGCGTATCGCTAAACTGTTGGTCATACCTTGGTGTTTTGTACATGACACGTAAAAGAATATTACCATTGGCGCTCGGCATACATTGCGATACCGCACTGCGTGTTGTGTGGCGATTAAATTTTACTGCCGCTGCATTGAATATTGTATTGCAAGCTTTAGGTAAATGGCAAGTGAGGAGAATCACATTTGTACGTTCCTTCTCTATTTGTTCATATTTTCCTTTTTTTTCGTCACTGTTTCTTTGAATACAGTTGTTCAATAATTAAGTATTACACATCATTTTACAAACAACGAATTATTGGACTTCGTTTTATACGGTATTTTTGTATGGTAGATAACTGATTGATAATAAAACTAAGGAGCCTTTTTCGATTTCAATTGCGTAGATATTGAATGGCTGCTTGAGGCAGATTTTATTTACGGACTGCTAAGGGACAGGGCAGCTCTGATAAGGGTTACAGGAAATGTAGGAGCGACAGGATCGCACATTGAAAAAAGAACTGACGGAGGTACGTCTTTCAAGAACGACAGTGATGTAGATGCATTACCAATCTAAATTGTCTAAGTATTAAAAGCTATTGATATAATGGCCAACACAGGTTTTTATTGTGTATAGAAGAGCGTGAATCTATCACAATTGACCATGACTGATAAATTCATACTGCCTTGACATTTAAAAGACACAATAGAGGAAGAAATTCCCACGGATGTGTCTGCTATTTGCTTGATGCGTACCTCCATTGTACGGTAACTAATTTCTAAGATAATGTTTGTTTTTATTAACGCGGTGTTGACGAGCTGTGAATGGGTTGCATTTATTCATTTACTCACGTTCATGATTGCAATGTGAAGGAAGATAATCTAATAACAATCAAAATAAATAAAATTATACCTAGTGCTATTTTGTGCCGTCGTATTTTGAACTAAATATGTTTTAAACAAGTTTCAATCAAATTGCCAATATTTATGTAAGTATATATGTATATTGAACATTTTTTTTTATTGTTTTAGCAATTACCGTTTTATTATTTCTAATTTCTTTCTTGTCCTTTATTGTTTTGTTTCTTTTGTTTTTATTCAAAGCATAATAAGTAACATCTAAATAATAAACAGTGGCATCTTCAATTAGTTTTGCTGTAATTTCACCACTCTGCATTGTAAAAATCGTTGACCTATAATAAGTACTGAAAATGCAAATGACATTCTACGTTTAAAGAAATATTTCACGCCTAGTTTGCCCAGCTGCCGCGCCGTTCGGAATGACATTGTGTGGCGTTTTTAAATTATATTTCTGAATTGAATCTTCTGTCGACCTTTTTCAGTAACCTCCAATTCTGTGTCTTTTATAGTTTTAAAATGTAAAACATGAATCCACTCTGCCGGACCTTTTTAATAAGCTGTGTTTATTTTTGTTCTGTTTTGTCCGCATCATTCCCAAGCGGGAGTGCTTTTGTTTCAACGAGAGAGAGAACTGCAGAACAAACTGTGTGCAAAAGCGCGTTCGTTCCATTTAATGAGGAAATGCTCTAGAAAAACTGCAATTATTGTTACGAAATGCCACCGTTCTGAGCCACAACACTATTGTGCTTGCTCAGTTGGTACGTTCCTCGTGTGTTATTGGAAATCTATCGCATTTCTAAAGGTGTTCTTGCCACCGATTATAAACTTGTAGTTTATTTCTCTGATATCTATATATTTTAAGAAAATAAGTAATATTATGTTCCTAATTATTTTATTCTTAGTTTTTATTTAATTCATATTAATGTAGATTTTACAATGTAACTAATTTTTGTTTAATATTTTTTTTTCGTGAAAGCCGTATATACATTTGAGAGGCATATTCATTAGTTTTATTTTAATTATTGATAAGTCTATTTTGTGTATGCTGTTGGTATGTCTAATAAATAAATAAATATCGTCAATTGTAGCACCGATAAATTCATGCTGCTCTTTCATATATAATTATGGGTCAAATTATTTTAAAATTTGTTTTATGTATTTCTATATCTACTATAATTAATCATTATAATCAACCACTAAAATCTAATACAGTAAAGGCGGAGTAAATGTATTTCCTCGTCAAAAGCTCTTCGGTGCCACGTGAATCGTGATAGGTGTAGAAATTATCGCCGACTCGAGCACAAATTGCACACGTACTACAAATTATATTGTAATGACTTACACATTTCCTACTATATTTTCCTTTACCGTGAGAACGTGACGTTTTAACGTATATTTCGAAACTACGGTAGAGCACGCCGCCCGCTGACTCCCCGATCTTGCACCCCCACCCCGCTGTAATTACTAACCATTACACTATCTCACTTCTTAATTGTTTCAGTCTGGATTATCTGGTTTATATAGCCGACGCTATTTCAGCTAAATCCCAATTATAAGGAATGGTATCTTATTGCAATACTTGGTCTGAGCACTTAGCATTTCTTTAGATATGTACGGAGGTTTGATAAGGTAAAGAAGTTAATTAGTAAGAATTTCGACAGCTACGAGTAATTATTCCTGTTGCACATAGAAGTAGAAGAAACAAGTAACAAAGCATTTAGTAGCTAACGAAATTATGTGAAAAGCCTTTGTTAAAATGCGAATGACATAGACCACTTGAGACAGCCGCTTGCAAACAACGGATTGATTGCCAGTATTCCAATTGAGAAATGCGTTGGTAATAAGTCAATAAACATAATTAATTGCAGACTCAGTGGTTTAGCACTGAGCGCTGAGCTCTGGCGGAGGCGGCGTTAAATTGAACCCAGCTACTGGCACGGATGGCCCACGCTTCGACGACCACAAGGGGGCCATTACACTGCATATGACATTGGAAATTGCCAATGTAAGTTTGTTGTAGTGTAAAATGATAGAGGCGATTGCGCAATCGTTTAACTAATGGACGACCTCCTTGTGCCTGTATCTATATGAGTAAATGGTCACGTAATATTGCAATTTGTGGACAAAGTTTCTGGCTGCGGAACTTCGCTAACGATTGTAAAGTTTACGACGTTCATAGGACCTCATTACTTAACTCTATCTATTGGCCGAGTGTTAACTCTCTCACCATTCGCCGATCGCCATTCGAGAACTTTGTCGGCACATATCATTAAGAAAAGAGAGAACTTTCCCGCGTCGAATTTTATAATAATAGACGGAAGTCGTATTGCTTCATATTTCATTCGATAACGTATTCTCATACACACATATTTATTATGATGTTCTTCAATTTAACTTAGTTATTGACGTAATAATGAAGCTGATATTCTTATGGAAGTTATCTAACGTTTTATTTCTTTGAAAGCTGCAAGGCAACATTTCTATCTTCTCGTGTGACTTCACGTATGGCGACAATGTTGCATCTTTAACATATTATGTGTTTGCCGTCGAACTTTCTAGGATCAAAAGGCAGAGATATCGATATTTCAACGCTTCCAACGTCGACAGCTTTCATATTCTCGGTAACAGAGCGATATTGCACGTGCATGTTCATAAATATTCAAAGGGGTTATTTATAAATACATTTAATACAAAACTAACTGAAATGCGTATTTGAATTTAACTATGAAATATGTATATTGTAACTCTTTTCCTATTCACTTTCCTGATAATTAAGTACATCAAAAAGCTTCATATGGAGTTCTATGAAGTAACTTTTGTACGCTTTGTAGCAAGATCTTCAAAATTTCAAATGCCTTATTTTGAATGGCTGAAAAGCAATCAACTCGTCAAACTAAACGTAACACTACCAAGCATGTTACAAAGTAGATAAAAATGGAACAAAAATATTTTATTGTCTGTCGTAAGATATATGACGCGCTGTAGAAAGAGAACTAAAGTAGGACGCAGATCAATGGCCATCACAGCTTCAACTGAACTTAGAACATGCCTGCAAACCAGAGAAAGTATTTGTCTAGAAAATTAGCTAGCACTTGTAAATCTAACAAACCGCGACAATTGAAACTAGGGCGAACGCTTGTGAATTTTAAATTTCGTTACAGTTTCATACGTGTTATTAAAACTATTAACTCGATGTAATAGCGTTACCTAACACTATATAAAGTGCTATGTAATCGTTGGTAAATCGTTTTGTGTCTCAACTTCAAACAAGCGGCTAAATGGAACGCCTTTAACGAGCATTGCAGGGATTTTATTACTTTCATGTGGGTCCTTTCACTCAATATTATGTGCACTTGCGTCAGTTGCTTCTATGATCGGCATAGATCTTCAAAGGCTTTCAAAAAGAAACATATCGTACCCACAAGTATTTAGAGTTCAATTTTAATGTCCCCTTTTGATTTTGATGCTTCGTTCTCTTTGTATCATTAATTGCGGGATAAGGACACTCGAGACTGCAAGTTCTAAGAAATTTCCACATGAATGTTCGTATTTACTGTTTCTTTTCGGTATTACGTAGGCTTAAAGATTAAAGAAAAAAGTTACGAGTGCAGTTATTCCCAATAAACATGGGTAATGATACATTGTTCGAGAACTCAGTTTGATGTTGGTTTTAATGATTATGGTAGTTAAAACAAGCGATCACGTAGCGTCCAATTCTCATGTAGGCCAGCAGTACCATGGTCGGTAGGGTCGATGACCGGCCCCCTCCCTTCGCCTCCTCTTTGGACCCTGCACTACTACATTTCTTTACTTCATCCATGGGCCGAGAGATCCGCTCTAACGACGCTCCCAGATCAAACGCAACTGTGACATCGCTGTTTTTCTACTTTCTTTTATATTTACTGATGTATTTTGTTAGTTATTCCATGACTTGATATGTTTAATTGTTTCTGTAATGTGTGAATCTTGGTTGAATGGTCAGAGAAAGTAATATTTCACATAAAACTGTTCATTAGGTTTAGAAAGCGTCGAAATGATTTTGTTAATTGACAACAGATGTATCCAGTAGATTAGAAGTCTATGGTAACTTGAATTTATTTCGTTGTAATGTCAAAGTGTATCTATATTAATAATATGGCTAGTTTGTGCCGTTAAGATAACATGTAGCATGGGAACCACTTATTTATTATTCAACTAATATGAACGAAATTATGTTCCTAGACGTTTCAAGTCCCTTCAATAAATAGTTAGGTTATGATCAATTGTCGCCGGTATAATGGACTATGATTCATCCTATTAATACGAGGGACCTTGTATCTAATTCTATTCGTATTAATTGGTGCAGCCATTACTACAGAAAGGGCGTTCCTCCTTGTTTTACATTTCTCCTAGAGAAAAAAAGGGGCTTGTAATGGTTCGGAATCAGTTTGAATTATTTAATCACCTTTGTTGTATAAAGGATGTTGTTTATACCATTAGTTAGTTTGGCTGCCTGACATATTGCTACTTGATTTAAATCTATTGAGGGTTAAAGTTAAAAACTCCTTACAGCCTGCTAATACACCTGATTATCTTTTTTTAATTATTTACTATTTTGAGCCTATTTTAGAAATAAAGAAGTCCGTCGTTCTTTTCCATTGAAAGAAAGTCACGTTTTGTAATGCCTGACTCGAACAAAATTACGTCTTACGCAAGATGCTGTTGAGTTTAATCAACTTCTAAACATCACTCTCGGGCGCTTTTATCTGTCCAAATCAAACCGTTTCCTTATTGGTGCAATTTATTTCTTCAAAAGCAAATAATTAAGCGAAGATTGTAATTATACCCAGAAACCAGTAGGTTGTAACGTCTTGTTATTTGTTGTAATTGCTTACAAATTTAAGGTTTGCCTCCTGGCAATCTACCAAATTGTAAATGGGAAGCTATCGCTTCTAAAGTGGGATTTGTCACTTGTTGCATTTAATGCTTTTTTTATTATCTTTGTCGCTATAACAATCCAAACTCGAAATCCTTTTTGAAATGCTAAAAATTTTATCCTCCTTTTTATTTTAAACACGCTTTTATTATCTTTGCCTGTATGTATGTATGTAACGGAATCGTTGATGTCGATTTTCGAGTACTTCAAAATGTCGAATTGATCTGAAATTTTGCAAACTTATTAAGAACCGACAACAATACAATAATGTAAAAAGTGTGGGGTGCTTACAAATATTACTATAATCAAAAAATGAATGTATTTCACTCCATTTACTAATCATAAACTCATTACCAATTATTATTTTTTTGTTGGGTCTTTTACTAAAGCGTGTTTTTAGTTTTTTAAACTATTACTTATTTATAGTAGGCACATACAGCATAAGATTATAACCTAGAGATATTTTTAGAATTTAGAGCACAATAGAGCAGTTATCGTGTTAGCGTTTTACCCGTCATGGTTAAGCCAGCATTAGATCACTACAGCTAATAAACATGATTAATCAGGACATAATAACTGATGATGAAACACTATTCAAGACTCATTTTCAGTTCACGGAATAAATATCATGTGTCTCTAAATGTAAACAACATATTATATCTGCAGAACAAACTTATTATACTCTGTAACAATAGGATAGATAAAAATAATGTAGTCTATTTATTTAACACTAGAAATAAAATACAGAATTTGGTTGAAATTCCCAATAGCTACGTAAATAAGGATCGAATAGTTGATTAACAAGCAATCAATAACTTTCTAATAAATTGATAATCTGAACATCCCGTCATATGCCTTCTGCTAATTTAAAGTTTTAACATTTTAGGAGTAAGGTATAAAGTAGTAAGTACAAGAAATTTGTAGGTATAATTATTTTTTTGCGAGAAAAACTTGTTAAAGGAATTGTTCTTTTATACGTTTGTAGAACTTTTCCTTTGATTTATTATCAACGCGAAGGTTTTGATGATAAGGAATATTTTATATTTATGCTGAGCAACGTATTTCGAGTAGTAAAGTTGTGTAATGGGTCCTTATGTATGGAATATTTTCATTGTTGTATAACTGTTATTTGGATAAATGTGTTTCTACTTGTTTTCTCTGTGGGATAGTGTCATTCAAGCATGATACGTAAATTTTTAACTAAGCTATGATTTTGTACAATTTATATGCAGCTTTGAAATATGCATGATTTGTCGAATTAGTATAATTATTCTAATTAGTAGAAATCGTATATTTTCTGCCGTATTATGTGTATATGTACAGTAATGGTTGATTTCTGTATAAAAGATCAGTAAATGGCTTGTTGCAACCCCAGTCATGGATAGAGAAAAGAAAGCTCTGGAATGAACTCCCTGCATCGGTGTTTCCTGAGCGCTATGACTGGTCCTTCTTCAAACGAGGCTTAAAGAGAGTACTTTCCTTAAGGTAGGCAGCGACTTTGTTGTGCTGGACCCGTGGCACTGCGGAGGTCTATGGGCAGCGGTAGCCGCTTTCCACCAGGCGGGCCGCTAGCTCGTCTGCCTATAAAGGCAATAAAAAAAAAGCAATTTTCTGTTAGCGTTGAAGTTACTTCCAATAGCACAAACTAAATAGAATCTTAAGGCTAAGGAAGAAACCACAAGCATACCTTAGTATTGTTCGTACATTTATCACCTATAACAGTGAGGTTTTATTGACGGTGAATTTTCACAAGCAGCATTCCAGAAACGTCGACGAAGAATGCGAGGGGAGAGAAATGGCCGCCATTTACCTCTTTGCGTTTCCTACATTTAGAGATTTCTGCATAGCTGTATTTATGGTGCTCGACATACGGACTGCTTTCTTTGTCATAAAATTTATAACAGATTTTTTTAATTACTTGCACGACGGTGATATTTCATTCGAAGTCTTTAGTGTTCAATAGAATAACTTCATATGATAGATTGAAAAATCGTCTTTTATGTTGCAAATGTTCTATAAATGTAATATACGCGAGATTTTAAAAATTGTTTTGAATTGTTCAGGCTTTATAGTGGTGTGTTTTGGGTGTAAAAACAAGTAGAGTTGGATCCTGCCGAAAACATATCAATCAAATTGAAGACATAAGTTCTATCTAAGTACCTACATATAAGATTTAGTGAAGATCTAGAACGTACCCAACGGTAGTTAACAGAAAAGTAAATTGGTCTGGTTTTCCCAGGATGGCACAATTTTCTCTCTGAAAACCGTTGTAGAGAAACATCGCTGTCGCTTTTCGTTTCGCAAAAGCACTGCCCATATACCAACGAAAGCGCGACTACGAGAACAAAAATGAAGTCGTTCAAGGGACAGTATAACTAGATAACGCTAGAGATACTTTAATTCTCCCTCTCTCTGTTTTGAATTTTTTGAGGCTTCCTTTAGACATATGTCTCCCGGCCTATCTACACGGAAAACATCCTTAATATTTTAGAAGCGTACAATATCATGAATTTTTAAATTGCAATTGCGTGCAGGGACAATAATTGCACCTCACCAGTGTCGGGGGACTGTCTCACAGATTCCAATTAATAACCTCAATGAATCACGTTGACCTTTCCGATCTGCGTAACGACCGGACGTGCGGGGAGCAGTTTATTTTTATAATCCGATCCGCTGTACAGTTCACGGACGCTGTCTTCACGATTCCATTGATAAGTAAAGGAGACACTAAAATATGCTACGGAACTCTGATTCGAAATGTTGCTATAAAACGCAGGGTAATTTATTAGAGAATTTTTGAGCCACAGTAACAAATTGATTTGATTTGTATGTGTTTCAAGACGCCACGAAATTCATTTTCGTATAAGTAGGTATGTAGTAATTTAGAATTTTGTAGAACAATTACCATCAATGGGCCAGAATGTTGACTACTCTTAGTAAGGAAGACCTTAAAATTAATCCGTCTCAGTTAGTAATGCAAAATTATAAAATACATTGTGAGTGTAATCGATTATTCTTTCGTAATCGGTAACAAATCAATTCGGTATTCGATTTTGTCACGCCATATCGAGACATCGGAAGTTGTAATCGACAATTAAATAGGTAAATAAAAATAATTAAGCACTGGATAATCGATTCGGCTAGTAAAATACTAGTATATTGTAAAAGTAAATGAAGCGTGTAAGCTAACGTGGAAGGATACTGCGCAATTAGTCCGACATTATAGGTAACTTACGATTTAGTAACACTGTTAATGGAGGTCGTAAAAATGAACGATAAGAAATTATGCTTACGGTTCCTATTACTGAGGTTGGTGAGGTTACTGAGCACTTTGCGTCCTTATTTTAAATTATTAGAACTTATTTTAAAAGCATTATTTACATTTATTCCTAAAAAGAGGGAGGCAATCATATAGCTAGGTATCTTGTAAACCTAACACGAATTAATCATAAATAATGTAAATATGCAAATAGTAATAAAAGTCACACGAGGAAAAAAAGTCAAATTACTTTTTAATTCATGTTTCTGAGTAACAGCATAACAAATAGAAGCATGATAAAATATAGTGGCTAATGCGTTTCTATAACATTTAAACTGACATAAAGATAGCATTTTAACAAAAACCTGCAGTCATGAATCTTGTTAGATATTAGGGTGTCGCAATACATCTTGTAACATCCTTTGTGACATGACACAAGATATACGTTGAAAGAACACCATAAGCCATCGTTCCGTGACTTGGTCGCCGCGCATCCGGCGTTCGACGCCGCGTCAACGATCTCACGCTACCCGACACCTTTGTGTGGTCTCCGGGCAACTTTGACCACCAGAACCGTAGCTGGGAAGATATTAGCTTCAATAGGCTTGGGCATTTTAAATTAGTTTAAATTCATTTGGTGATTTATTAGGAACAGTTTTCCGTGTCGCCTCCTCTATAATCGAGGATACGATTGAGAGGGGTTAGGCCACCACCACGCTGGACTAGTGCAGGTTGGCGGAATTTACATACCATAGAAATTATTGTATACGCTATGGGGTGCAGGTTTCCTCACTATGTTTTCTGTCACCGTTATAGTGCGTGGTGATTGAATATCAATACACACATGACACCGAAAAGTCAGAGGTTTCCTCTGGGATTTGAGCCCGCGGCCACTGTGAACATGTAGACAGTCGCGTCTGGGCCGTTAACCAACAAGCCACCACGCACTTAATATATTATGTTTATTTGATTTTTATGTAAAGTTTCTATAACTGATATTATTTAGTATTTACTTTCAACTTTCTAAATTCATTTTATAATATTGGATAGCGTAATAGTTATTAAAATTCAGTTTATTTACGTGCATCTATATAATGTAGTTGATTTGGGATGTTGATACTTCCTAATATATTTTATGATGATGAAATTATATTTATTCGGAAGTATTAATATTGAATAAATTATATCTTGGTTCATCTGATTGTTACATATTTAATAAACTTGCGTATTTATCTAATTAGCCTTAAGCACATTATATATTGTTGTGTGTCTGCCATATGATGACAATGTTTATTGTTTTTTTAATATCTTCTTACACCATATTTATACCGTACAGTACTGTATATTTTGTACCTCTAATAATCTGCAAATACTTTATCAATATAGCCACGACCTAAGATTCCTATTGCGCGCCTGTGCCATCGCTTTTGCATAACACGTGTGATATCCGCAGATATCAATGGAGTTGCGGTTTCCTCCGTGAAGGCGTTGAACAAACGAGTTCCGTGTAGCTAGTGCTATCAGGTTCAATGAATACACCTAGACTATATAGCAAACTCATATTACTAGCTGTAAAGTTGGCTGAATCTCGTGTACGGAAATTTCATTATATTCTCACCGATGAAGCTGAAATGTTAGTTTGAAGTAGCCGATAAATAGAGCTTAGTTTAAGTTCAATTTGGTTTAGTTGGAGCATTATCTTATAGTCTTAATTGAAACTAAATTACGTGTTAGTGTATCGGTTTTGTTATAAAAGGGTTTTTAATTAAGTGTTTAATTAAACTTAATGACGACTGGTGATGTAATATAATTAGTTTTAATAGTTTAGTTGTTTAAATCTGGGTTTATTATTCCGTAAACTTTATCTACGGATGTAGTAAAAAAACTCAGTTATTTAATATATATTTTTGTCTCACAGGCAACGCAGCAGGTCGTACGAGTCCGACGACCATGAGCGAGGCGCCTGCGAGTGGTGCGAGTACGCGCTGGTCATTACCCTGGCCACCATCCTGCTCATCGGCGTCTCCGCCCTGACCATCTTCTGGGTGTTCTACTACCGCGGCGGGTACGCCTGGGCCGACGACGCCCCGGACAAGCAGTTCAACCTGCATCCCACCCTTATGGTCGCTGGGTTCATTACTTTCAGCGGTTTCTGTAAGTAGCCTTTGAGATTCCATTACAATTTTGTAGTTTTTAACACTATATATAAAATTACAAACAACTTCCTCAGCGGTAGGAAATATATTGCTGAAGAATAACTTTCTCCAAATATTTTCATACCGATGTGTTGAAAATAACTAATATCGAATGGCTTTCGCTAGTCTCTATCGGATCGTTTATCAACTTTATGGTAGTACTTTAGACGCGTTTCACTCACAACCTTACATGTATTGAAAAATAATTGAATAATGTAGTTATGGGTTCTCATTATCATCTGTCATTTTTATATCACCAAGAATAGTAATACTGATGTTTTATGTTACAGAAAGTAATCAAAATCGAGATTGTAATGAAATGACCATAACTAGGTTAAAACAAAGGCTCAAAAGAAAGAAAGCAATTATATGAATTGGATCGATACTATCGTTTTTACATATTGAGTGAATTTCTTAGAAATGCAGACATCAAGGTGATAGCGACTTTCTAGTTTTTCGAGAGTGCTTTTTATAACTAAAGTATAATCGTGAATTGATATCTCAAAATGCAAGCAAGGTGTGAATTCGATGATCCAAAATACTACATCTTCTTCAAAACTCATAGTTTTGTCATTATTCAATGTATGTTCACAGCGGTGTTGCTGTACCGTATCTGCCGGTGCTTCAGACGTATTTACGTGAAGCTCCTCCACGCCATCTTCCACGCCCTGGCGTTCCCTTGCATCGTGATCGGGTTCCTCGCCGTTCTCGACTACCACAACAAGAAAGGCATCAACAATTTCTATTCCCTGCACAGCTGGATTGGCTTCGTTGCCATGGGACTGTTTGGAATTCAGGTATGTGACGAGATAAGCCTCATTAGTGGTAGCAGTGATTTCTTAATGACAGACACGTACTACGAGACATAGGGTTGTATTTTACAAGGCTGACATAAAATCATTAAGTGTGAAATAACTTGGGTTGTAAGTTCATTCAAATGCCATATATTGCTTTAGAATAATATTAAAAACGATGGAATTTAGAAATCTGTAGTAAAAATAGTTAATGAGAAATATTGTTTAAATACAGGTTGACCCAAGTAATTGGCTAAAATTTACGTACTAAAAAGTCTCAATATCGATATCAATGTGTATTCTCACTAGAATTTTTCTTCATGTAGGTACCTAATAAATATTTTAAACATTGTGATCTACAGTACGCAGTCGGCTTCTTCAGCTTCCTCCTGTTGTTGATCTGCAATAAAGGCACGGCAGGTTTCCGCGCCTCCCTGGTTCCGATTCACGCTGCTTTTGGAATCTTGACTTTCGTCCTCGGCGTCGCCGCTTGCCTCACTGGACTAACTGAAAAGGCTATCTTTGGACTCGGGTACGTTAAACTGTCTAAAACTTATCATTCTAGCTTCAATCACTTTGATTGCCGTTTTATTACGTAGTTGCATGTCATGAAAGCATATGAATTTAATCTTTCCTAGCTGTCGCAACGTATTACTTCTATACACAGTATGACTTTATTTCTTCCAAATATAATTGGCTGACTAAATAAAATCGTTCATAAAGTAACGAATTGAATGAAAAACAATTAATCTCATTCACAGCATGTTACATTCACGCGCTTTCGTGACGTAGTGCAATATCTCTCACCATTGTGGCACGTGTCCGCATGTTCTGAATGTTAGTGTGTAGCTTAGTCTGTCATTGTGCACGTATCCACAGCGCGGAGAGGTACAGCGGCATGGTCGACGAGGGTATAATCATCAACGCGATCGGAGTCTCCATGGTCGCAATAATGGCGGTGGTGATGTATATCTTGTCCAGGGACAAGTTCAGAGCGCCGGAGTCCCGCGACATGCACATCAGGACGTCCGTCGATTTGTAGATTTAGTTTAGTTGTGTTGCGTCTGGTATGTATACGTATTTAGGTGTGATCATTTCACGAGCGTAAGTCTTGAGTGTGTTGACGAATGATTTAGGCTCAAAGTTTTATATTCATTTTACTATTCACTATAAGAAATCAAATAAAATGTCCAATTTATTTCTTATATAAAACTGCTATTAATGCAAATATAACAATTAAGAGACGAATTCTATGAAAACATATTTGATTTTATGATTTTTTAAGAGAAATATATGTACCTAGTTAATTAATATTCAAGAGTATTTTAGGTAGATTGTATGGAATTTATATTTTATCATACGATTAGTAATGTAAATCTATTTTTATATAAAACCAGTAAAAGAACTACAGAAATGAGGCTTTACTGTTATCATGTTTTGGTCTGTATCAGATCAAAATGTAAATAGGGTATGTAGATTAAAATAAGATTTAATGTTAAATGGCTTATGTCTGTGGATAATGTATGTTTATTATTAAAATAAATTGTAAGTTCACATTTCATCCTTGTTTTGTTTTCTTGAATGGCACACCTAATAAAAGTTGCATGGCTTTGTAATGTCTGTTCGCTGATGCTTTGTTTGTTCGCAGCTTGTTCTGCCATATTTCTTTCATAAAATGCTTACATAACGGCAACAAACATAACATAAAACATTCACTGTTACTTGCCAAAATTTCATGCATAAGCTCTTTAGAGATAACTTTTAGTCTATTTTTTTTAATGCCCACAATAAGTATGACTAGCATTTTTATAGCGCTTAGCTTGCTGTTGAGAATTAATTTAAATATCAGTAATTGTATTTCGTTGGTAAAAATGTATTTTTGTGGCATAAGGAAGACATTTCGATTAATCTGCTGCTGTATAGCTTTATAATTTTTGTGCTACTTTATTGACTTTTTAATTTTATTTACATTATAACTTGTGTATTTCGTCGACATTTTCAATGATCACTATACTCGTATGTATTTATGACTTTAGCTTCAAGTACCTAAATTCAAGCTTGCATTTTAATGTCACACGAGGTATTAGATTATTTTCAAAACTAAAAAAAAATTGTGATAAAAGGAGCAGAAGACTTGTTAGAAAGTCAATTAATCATTTGTTATTACAAAAAAACTAAAACTTACAACGGGCTATTACTAATCCATGTAAATTGTACTAACCCTGGAGCATGCGGTGTGCAGGAGCGAGGGGTACGCGGCGCTGTCCACCGAGGCGATCATTATAAACGCAATCGGAATGTCGGTGGTGGCGGTCGCCATCGTGGTGCTGTACACGGTGCGCGGCACCGGCGGCTACCGCGTGCGCAAGGTCGCCGCGCAGCACCCCAGCTAAACGCACCACCACTACACCCTGCAGTTTGGCGACAAATTCTTAGTTTCATACATTGAGGATACTAGACTGGACAATACTAACAAAATCACCGCGCACTGCATTTGTACCAACTAGATTCGCGGGATACCAGAACAAGAAGGAATATAGTTATTGCATAAGAGTGAAAGAGACAGCAATAGCGGTACCGGATACGTGTACCACTCTTATTGTTACACATTCTGTTCGTAGCGTCCACTCTAGTATCTCTCAATGGTTTCAACACAAATTGTTTTTTGGCAGTGACGGATTAAGCAGAAGTAGCACATGCTACGGGCCCAGCGCATCCATTTACATCACTGCCTAATATGTTATTTGTGAACTCTCGATAGGCATTTTTTGCTCTTCAAATAGAAAAGAGATAGATAGATTGAGCTATGGCCCCCGCGCTGGCTTAATCCGGACCTGTCAACTGGTTGTAATAGCTTCCGGTTGCAATTTCTGGTATCATTTTGTCGTTAAATACCATAATATGCCTGGTATAATAACCAGAGGTTTTCATTAGTAGAGCATGTGGAAAAGGCGCGCCATTTTAAAGTATGCAAAAGTTATGGAGGTAATATTTATTTCAAACGACATTAGCAATTTAATGAGACGGCATTCCGCTGCTATGATTTTTAATGAAAGAACAGCTTCGTTAAAAAAATAATAACACCAATTTGGTAGATTTAGAAAATACAATAGTCGTTTAGAGCGTCAAAGCATAAGGACGAGATATAACCATAACCAACTTTGTAATTTGTCTCCAAACACAATTTTGTACAATTTTTTAAAAGTTTGTAAACTCTTTTTTATGCTTTAACATTTAAGAAACGCGAATAATATCGCCATTAGAGAACCATCGTAAGCATAAAATCGAACGACATTATTCCAGTTTTAAATAAATAATTTTATTGAGTAAAAATTGTTTATCTTGACAGTTACATTTTTATTTCAGTTATCAATAGAAGTATTGTTTAGCTCAATTTGTTAACTTTAGGTTATACAGAGTTTATTGTGGTGACTTTATGATGAATTCGATTGTTCTTGGGGTTGTGCGTTATTCCATTATAAAATTTTAATTATATAAAACATAGGATTTTCGTCGATTCCGTCTTAGACAAAATTTATTCGACTGATATTAAAATTGCTTTATTCCGATGTTTAATTAAAATATATTAAACAATGATTTAACTGAATTTAAAACGAAAAGACACACGACGGGTTTTGTAATCGATATAACGTTAATATTGTTTCGATTCATAGAATGCATTCGTTTCCATTCCGACATTGTACTCGCTGTTCTGTGGTGACATATTTATTAGCCTAGAGTTAGGAAAGGATTTTGCCGTATAGAGTAAGAATGATATGGATCGTAATTAGGGGATTGCAATACATAATCAAACCACGGACATATTCAGATACATTATTCAATACGAAGATAAGAGGCCATACACAAAATACCTACTGTTTTTGGTATCAATGTAACCTACGTAGGTTTAATTATTAAGAACATGATTAGATTTAATTTGTATATAAATTTTAATCTAATTTAACGTAACGTGCGAGTGTTCGATAGTAGTAGTACGTGATGGAGTAGATATTATTGTGTAATCAGCATGTGCATCGATATTCCAATGATCGGACGGCTCCACACAACGTTCAACCAAATAAATATACTTCTGAAGTTTTAATTGGTTAACACCATTCTATCCAACTTTCTCTTTTTATGTACGAAATGAGAGAGTAAATGTTTAATGAAACCTGGAAATATCGACTTCGGAACACGCGTCACCGTTGGGGCCCGTCCGCGTTTGCATATTTATTATAGTGATAGTATAATTGAATTAAGAGGAGTGTTCATCAAAGATGCCAAATTCTGTGTAAAGTGGTCATGTTTGCTATAATCAATTATTATCGCGTATAATATAAACATGTAGCGTCTTTATAAGTAGGATAATGCTCAAGGTGTTTATTTTATGCAAGGGGTACCTTTGCATTGTTTCCTTGTGTAGATTATTGGAAAAGTTTACAATTAATTATACAATATAGTGCGATATGGACAAGTTCATTTTGTGTATTGTATTTGGAGGAACATTCGACGTCTATTTCTATTCATTTTGATGATGTACTACAATCAGTACCAAGACTGCATTCGTAAGTAGGTCCTTTTTTACATTTCAGCATTTTGCATCATTTATGAATATAGCATTTAAAAGTTTGAAATATTCCCGTGTTTGTGGATCCCTTTCCAATGTTGGGGCCAACTTTTTATATTATTATAAATACCTACCCCATATACAGTTGTGAGTTATTTTGTTGAACATTTAATTAGTTTTAAAAGCCAGTTTTGCCTATTTTGAGAATGCACAAGAATTTTATTAATATTGATACGGTACCTGCTTATAAATGTATGATTAAGAATATTATATTGTTTCCCGTTACACAGATAAGTTGCATATATTGATAAGTTGTAGCAATCTTTAATGTAACTTATTTCCAACTATGAAATATAATTTCGAACACGTCGTTTTGTTGATTACAGTTGTATCGGTTAATATATGAATTTTATCACTGTTTTAAATTTTGAAATATTTATACGGCATTCATATGGTACATTAAAATACTTGTATTAATTATGTGTTGTTTTATTTAACCCAGTGTCCTTGTATTGAATTAAATCAAATAGTTATTCAGGAGTTAATAAAAATTTTATGGATGTAAAAGTATCTTTTAAATTATAAAGAACCTTAATATTCATAATTAATATAATTGACGTAATATCGACAAAAATTGTAAGTACAAATAAGTGGCTTTCATTTATTGTGTATGCTAGTTACATACAGTATTGAACATCATCTAAAGCAATTTAATACATAAATAGTAGCATACTTACAATAATAGATAGTAATTTCCAACTCTTCCTATTAATTTAACTTTATTATTGATTTCCTTGCGGGTTAAAGACTAGTTAGACATTCCCGAAGACGCGCTGCGCTTCAATGCTCGGTGTCATCAAAATGCTGCCACTGTTAAATCCTGGCTTACAGGAGTTGCAGTGGCGGGTGTGGGAGCGGGACAATCTTCAAATACAACTAGTAATCAAAACAGGACAAAATATGTGAATGGGTCCCGAAATAATAAAACAAAATAACACCATCTATTAATAATATTTATAAATATTTGGTGCGTTAACATTAAAAACAGTATAAGGCGGTTGCGATAGATGGCGCTTAATCATAGTATTGTGAGACTGCTAAATATTTTTTCCTATAAAACCCTAGATATCAATGTTATACTTACAAAGTAACCAAATAAATGTGTTATTGGGTATCTACCTATATCTAATTATTATTTATCAAGGCATAATATTAGAATGGTTAAGGACGGGTTAGAAGTAAAATAACATATATAATATTGATATTATCTTTATTTAATATTTTTTTGACAACCTTCATCCTAAAGAGTATTACAGCATTAGTGAAAGACGCTGAATTCCCGAACTAATATTCAACCATTATATCCATAATTCACAAACACAGCCATAAGCGCATCCGAGACTTTTAAAATCTTACTGTGATACCACGTACGTTTAAGCTCTTAGAATTGACGAAGAAAAAATCATTAGTTGTTAGGAAGAAATTTTATACCAAATTTTATATTCACTCCTACCTTTGGATAGACAGTAATCATCATTAACATTAGAAAGAACACTACTGTACTGCGTCTTCCAGTGAGGAAAGATTAAAAGGAATAAGAAACAAATTATTAATCTACCACGAAAGATCAATAGTCATTTCACGTTTTTTTGCAAACCCCTCTCGATACTTACTTGCGTACTTTAGCATTTGCCCACTCACTAAGCTGAATAATGGCTAGTTTTAATAAGAATTTTGAGCCAAACACTTTTATATAACTGTTAAACTTCACTTTTAGTCAAATTCCTTATGAAATGAAATCAGTCCATTTACTAAATTTATATTAGTACCACTATCCATGCTCATCCAATTTTTACCATTTCCTCTAAGAAGACTCTCACCATTTAACATTTTTCACTTAACATTACGGGAAATCAGCGTCTATTTTAAAGCTTATTAAAGCATAATATAAAGACAATTTGTTCATGAAATATTTAACACACACAAACACTGACTATTGTACAAACTGCGATATATTTGACAAATTTTATAGGCCGATAAATGCATATTAATATTTTAAATAAGTTTAATATTTTTGTAGTAAATTCAACATATCCTCTTGATTTCTAAAATATTTTTATTAAACATTAATTTTTAAAATATATTTTATGATTAACGTATCGCAGTATTATACAATAATCGTACAAAAATATAATACAAGTTACAAGCAAACATATAAACATTTATATTACTATTTGGCTGCAATTTTGAGCACCACTCCAAACAAAACTACTGAATAAGTGTTGCACCCATGTAAATATTAGGCCAACCATTTTAATATAATAAATTTATTTGACAAATTTCAATGAATAACTTTCGAATAGTGAAATATGATTAATAACAATTTTAATAAGTACACATTCGTGATGATTGTAGATTTCGTGTCAACTATTTTTTTGTGCATTATATTTGATAGTGTGTGTGTGTAGAAACGTTAAAGTGAGCGAGAAAACGTGTAAACTTTGCAATTGCGTCTAGTTCACATATATGCGGAAAAAATGAAATTTGTTACTTAACTCTATTTTATAGAGGAATGACTACAAAGTGTGGAATTTTTGATCCTAGACACATGACTTGTCAGATATAGTAGCGTTCCTGGAAATGATAGCCAACTAGGCGAATAGTCACAGAATTAAGAAAATTACCTAGCCGGGAATTCAAATTCGAAAACGGGCAAGTGAATTGCCAAACTTGAGTATCGCATCAGCATCTCAAGGTTCACACTCCATATAAGTAAGCAGCCATTAAATTAAGATATCGTTAGATACATATCGTACATGTAATGTACAATGTTTCATCACTTTAACGTTACCACATAAGTGATTATGTGAATACCGACAAATCTGTAAATACATATGCTTATATTAAAGGACATCTACTAACTTTAAAGCTATTGCTATAACATCTGAGAATTTTAAAACGTCATAGAACAATATAATAAAGGATTTGAAATTTCTACACACCCTGAAACATTGGTCAATTAATACTACCTCTAAACACGTGGATTCATTTGAAGCAATCACCGTATTTGGGATAATATATTACCATATTTGGATACTTCTTACCAGATTCTGAATCTACAGAAAACCTACAGTCGATTTTATACATCCATAAACAGCTAGATCAGTGACGAGAAAAGTTTTCATATTTTAAAAATATATTCACTAATATCCAATAAACTACAGTAATGTTAAACGGTATAATCAAGTTCGACTAGCAAAAATATTGCATCTGTGTTCATAAGTACATCTCCATTCCACACGTAATTCAGAAATTAGGCCAAACGTATTATAATTCGCTGTAGAAAATCCACAAATCAAATAATAATAGAATTATTGCAATCTATTAGGTGCTGTGCACACAGAGCAACTTTAGTTGAAGAAAACTGTTAACATTTTATTAGGTTTCGATAAAAGTTGTCAGTTACAGCATCAGCAACCGCGATTGTGAATTTCATCGAATTTGACAGGTTTCTTCAACTAAAGTAGCTCTGTGTGCACAGCGCCTTACCTATACAACTAATTGCAATTACGTAATAATATTTAGTATGACACAAAATATTATTTATACACGTTATGCCAAACAGCATTCTATTCTATTAAAATAGAGAGCTAACAATGTGCCTTGCATATAATTTGTGATTTGGTACAACGTATCTAAGTGTCACGGATTCTATACCAAGCCGAAATAGAAAACAAATACAATTGAGTACAAAATATCGGCTTCCCTGGCCTTATGATGTCTCATGAATACTCATTTTTTTAGTTTGGCAGAGACTGTATTGCAAATAGTAAAAAAAATACTGGCCAAATACGACTTCAAAGTATTAAAACTTTACACTGCGTGAATTAAAAAGTTATGACACTAGACAGGCCACTTTTTAAATGTAAATTGCACAATTAATGCGCATTTATGCAGCATTGTAGAAAAAAAATACTATACATCTCCTACTGAATAATATGAAGGAGGAACCGTTTCAAATAGTGCTGCTATAGATTGTTCATATTTAAGGAATTTTGAGTAAGTTGGTACCAATGATTTACTTAATTTTATAATATTTATCTACTAATGTAGTTAGATTTGCATACAGCAAAGGATTATATATTTTGTTTATTTTTATGTAATAACGAAATGTATTCGAATTACACATTATACCTTTGAATACCTATTTGTGGGCAAAATACACATAAACAAATCTATGTCGACATTTATACAATTTTAATTATAATTAGAGCCATTTTGTTAGTATGTAAAAGCAAAAGTCTGATTAATACTGACAGAGTTCTCTAAAGGAATGTAAAATAAATGCGTGATTCACTGGACCGGAGTGTTTTAAAGCATTGCGAATAATTGACTGATTACTAAACAATCTATACGTGATAAGTGATAACCAAACATATGAAATATTCTTTGGTAAAATAAATGGCACGACACAACATTTAAATAATGTGATAGCTTTCTAAACTAAAGTGAATACGAGTACATATATTTTACGAAACGATCGTATTTATGTCCATAATAGGAAAGTATCAAAATGCATGCTACAATGACTGGGGCAAATATTGTTACATTTCGTAACATATCTTACGAACCAAAGAGTTCTGCGTTTTCAATCTGTCGTGCCCTTTTTCAATTTGAAACTGTAAATGCATATATAGTCACGAAATAGCATACTTTATGACTTATTAAAAGAATATCTAAGGTTTTAAGATACTAACCAAAATGAGGCAGAAGAAATTTTAATTAACTACTCTTGACCATAGAATAGACTCGGCAGGTTAATTCCAAAATTGATATTATACAAATGATTTTTGTAGAAACGTCAGCCTGAAGCAAGACGGTCACCCCATATAGACCAATCCACTATACTAATTACCAGCTAATTAATTTATGACGTGGATACATGAAGATAATTTTAAAATGCCTCACGATATCTATCTATTATACGAAAATATTCTATTAACATGCATTTTGAAGTTTCATTAGAGATTCCACACAATTTCATATTCACTGGAGTAAAATCTATCTACCACGCACACAGAACATTGATTAACATTTTAAATTGTGCCATTGCTTAAAGTAAGAAATGAAGACGACGTAAACTATTCAGCTGCAAAATAATACTATATCCTAAAATACAAGATTTATTATATTTCCCAAACATCCATATTGAAATATCACTGTAATTCTATAACCGCAAAACACACATTGCATTTCATAAATACTCATGACATCAATTTTACAAGTTCACATAGAGATCTTTAATAAATTTCACTTCTTGTCTATAAACTAAATATATTTTTCACGACTACTAAAATTCAAAATCTTGAGATATGAATTTTGGCAACGGTAAAATTTAATATTTAAAGAACAATATATTTGTGATAATGATAAAACTTTTTAAAAATATAACATATACGTAAGTGATTTATATTATCGAATTCATATTCGCACCGAATTAGAGCCATTTGTACGATAAAAATCCTTAAAGAGCTATCATACGGTAGAAATCCGTACACCTAATAATCAGGAAATAAAGTATCCCATACTGTCTAAAACAGTACTCTCTAAAACTCCACGGACTTAAGCACAATAATAATTAGATTCTCACAAATTCTAAGTAATATTCCATTCAGTTACAGTATAAGTAGTTTTATTAGAATTAGATTTATTTAACTACCACACTTAAAATTGGGACAAGAAAAGCCTCTTTGGCTGTTGAAGTCATTGCTTCCGAAGTAAATTACTGATTTTTATTTGGCATCTTAAGTGCGCTGTGGCTTTTCGACAAGACTGAACATGTCTGCCGAATTTGTGATAGAGGGTTCAAATCGCGGGTTCTCATCCCAGGACATACCTCTAAATAATTAATCAGAGACGTATTGATAATTTGCCACGCACTTTAACTGGAAAAAAAGTAAACTTATATACCATATGCATTTACCAGAATTTCTATTGTATATGGAGTCCGCACTAGGCTAGCGTGGAGGGCTATTGCTTAATCCCTCACAATTGACCTCTCAATCATAGAGAAAGCCCATGCTTTCCTTTGGTGCATATACAGGGTGGATTATATAAAGTATAGCTACTCCATTCTTAGAAACCTCTTGATTGTAGAAGAGGTTCGTGTCCTGTAGTTCGTATACAGGTTGATTTATACAGGTGACTACTTCTTACCTGGCCTTAAGCTTTGAAGTACTGCGGGAACTCATTAGAGATGGCTCTGACCAGGGCCTGGTCTTCCCTGCTGACGTCCCCTTCCTCGCAGAAGATCCTCGCGAAGCAACGCAGTAGGTCGTCTCTACGATGTAGGTGCGCGCCGTACTCCGTGTTGCGGATTATACCTTGCAGGATCTTGAGGTATTGCTGACGCCTCTGTGGAATATCGATAGTTGTGTAAGGTATCGATATATTGTTCAATATATCAAGTGTTGAGTTGAAAATAAATAGTTAAGTGAGCTTTTCTCTTTTCTACAGTAGCAAAATTTATTTTTATTATCTTATTTATTAAACAATTCTAAAAACCATTTTTTTTTACAATATAATAAATAATTTATCTATATTTAATATCGATAGTCAACAAATTATTTGTGTCAATTTATTGTATTCACCAATACATCGACTTTAATAGATTTAAGGTTGTATTTAGTTTACGTTAATAATGATTATTTCTGTGCATTTATAAATCAATTGGATAATCGATAAAGTTTATTAACGTTGATAAATAATATAATTTTCTTACCGTATCGCCTGGTGACAGGTCGGCGAGCTGCCTCACGATGATGTCTATGGCCACTTTGACGTCATTGGTGTAGAAATGTTCAGCGGTCTTCTTACGACTGAATAAATCAATGACCAGTTTGAGCACCGAATGAGCAGGCGCTGGCTCATGGTCGAAGATATGAACCGGATCCTCTGGAAGTATCAAATAGAAGCTTCAAGATTATTCCACTTTTATGAATTTGATTTAACAGCAGCAGACAATAAAATAACATTGGTTAAGTATATTAGTCAAGACAAAAAAGTCAATAAAGTAAACAAAAAAAATTAATATTCCTTCTATTAATGATATTATACAGTATGTAGTGTTTGCCTATAATTGATATAATTACAATTTCTGTATTGTGATAAATAAATTAGTTTTATTGCTTACGAATATTAAATCAAGTTCAAAGTAAAGCTTACCTTCGCGATTTAGCAACAACAAAATTTTCTCGCAGAAAGTTTTCGCTATATCCCTCGTTTCCAAGGCATTCAATAAAATATTATCGAACGGATTATCGAACTGTAAATTGTAGGCCAGCAGTAAAGTTAAAAATAAATCTGGGATTTGTTCATCGACATCAGTTTCTGGCGGGTTTTCCAGCAACTCTAGTAGGAACTGAGCGAATTCTAGGCCGAGTTGTTCGAAGTGCGTGACGGGTAGTCTGTCGCCCATAGACAGCACCATAGACAAGAGCAGCGCGGAGTGAGAGAGACGGCTGACGGCACGAGGGTTGTCTCGCATGTCGCGCGCTATCTCCGCTGGTAGGGCTGACAATGCCAATGTTGCTAAGGCTGTACGCTCCAAGCCGCACATCACGCCAAATGCCTAAAACGCAACCATTAATATGGATATATTATGTAAAAGTAATATAAATTAAGAATGGTCTCTGGGTTATAAATTCGCGTGAATATAGGAATAGCGATTGTGCAGCTGATACTGAGAAAATTAAAACACTGTTGGCTGATTAATATGTATTTTGTGTTTTTCATCCTTGTTTTACTTAAGTGTTAAATAGGAATGCTAATTGCCCTATGTAGAGGACAGAAACTGTAAGAACCTAATATTTTTTTAAATTTATATTGATTTTTTGTGATTCAATATCTAAATTACATTTGCTGTGTGTATATTATAGTCTTTTAAAAGTATATTACCTGCAAAAGCAGTTGCCGTAATGGCCACCTGGTCTCCATTTGGTAGTACTGCACCAGAGTAGTAACATAGGCGTATTTGTGGCTGCTCAACACATGCTGACAGATGTTCACATCAGCATTAGACTAAAAACAAAAAAATGGTTATTATAATATTGGGACAAAATAATCAGAATATAGGCATGCTATAAAAGGATTTCATAAAAACCAGGTAGAGAAACTCTTTAGCCATGGGAAAATAATACAACACAAAATATTTAGCTAGATGTATAGTTAAATTAAATACTTTTACACATAACATAGGCATTTAAACAGAGCTTATGACAAGAACATGATAACTAATTAGAACTCTTAATAAAATTACAAGAATATCTACAGCATGCCTTGACATATATTTTATTATAAACCCAGAGAAGACCTAAACCATCACTTGTACATCCACAAGTAAACACAGCAAGTAAGGTATATTTATCGTTAAATCACTTACCATCACAGAGATAAGTTCAAGCAACTGTGTCTGTATGTCATGAGCATCGTCATGAAGTGCCCAGCCTCTCTGTTGAGCGTCGTTAGCTGCCTTAGAGAGTGCATTGAGAGCTGTCATCATCCTCAAAGCATCCGGAGCTGCATCAATAGCATTCTTGGGACAAGTTATGTTGCTGTTTGCTTCACGGAGCAGAGCGTCTATTATGGACCTCGCCGCTCCTCCAGGGAGAAATTCCTGTGTTAAAACAAGAACAACATAATGGTATAACATGTGTAAATTAAGCATAGATGCAAGAACTATCATATGGAGATATTGTTAATGTTTTTATTTATGAAAAGTTCAAAACTGTAACTTATTCATAAAGTTTTAAAACCTATTGAGCTATCAAATGTTTCTTCCCTTTCTAACAACTTTTGAATTCAGTTTGAGCGAAGAAGACAAAACATTCAATAACTAAAACAGGTTTTGAAATTGTCTAAGAATAATGCTGTAAGAATACAGAATACTTAAAAAGATATTTAAAAAAATCTGTTTTGGATTGTTAAAATTTGTCACTGAATTGGTAGTTAAATTTTCATGACTGTTCATAGTTATACATTTTAATTCTTGATTTACATTCTTTATTGTACACTGCAATAAAAAAAGAAACTTATTAACAGATAAACACTTAGAACTAAAGGTATGATTGCAATTGGCAGCCTTATTGCCTTGTATACCTCTTTTTAAACATTAAAAGCTTTATCTATAAGTTATCTTACAGTTACTATTGCAAGTTTATCATGTTTATTTGAAACACAGTTATATTTAATGTCACTTTTCCGAACCAGGATAAAATGGACAATCAACAATGCAGTTATTTATTTTCCTTATTTATATTATTGCAATGTTTTTTAATTGTTGAGATATGTATATCTGGAGTACCCAAAATTTATTGTTACACTATCAATTATAACATGTATTTCATATGATAGATAACATTGTACTAGAATAAAAACCCATCAGTTTTTTTAAATATATCACTAATATCGTGCCACCATATTTCATAGTATCCAACGTTGGATTATCATTAATAACCAATTGGTAATTTTAATTTCCAAGGTAATCTGTTATAGCCACATTATATTTGAACTGAAATTCAGTTTTAGGTACCAACATAACACAATATTGTATATTTTATAACTAATTTAACAAAATAACTTACTCTCAGGGAGATAAGAACCGTTTCAACAGCAACTTTGGACATGTCATGGCTGAGTTGTGTCTCCTTACGTACAGCTTGCACTATTTCATAGATCGCGTTTGGTTTGATACTCTCACTGCTGTCCTGGCTGTCGTCTTGATTGTCTGTATCGGTTGACAACTGTTTAGATGTCTTACTGATGGGTGCAGCATGAACAACTTCATCAGTGTCTACAATCATATTTTAATATGTGGGATACTATGACTAATAATCAAAATATCTGCATGATTTTGGATATTCAATTAAATATAACTGAAGAATGCAGTAAAATCAAGTGTTGAGTGTATGTTAAATAAATATTTTTTTAATGTTTATAAATAAAAATTAAATAAACTCAAAATATTACCATTAACAAGCAGCGGGGCTTCACTTCTTCTTTACATAAAAAATAAAATAATAATTTCACTTTTTAATAATAATATTGTTATTTACCTCTAACTGTGTTGTTATTTGATTTTGATGGGGATTGCATTACTTCTCTCTCTTCAGAAATATGCTGGCGAGATACTATCGGCCTCAGATCAAATGATGGAGACACTCCATTAGGTGGTGTGCTGTCATCAAGGCGTGGTGGAGGTTTTGGTGCAGGGGCTTTCTTACTTGGAGGTTTATTGGACATTTGCACTTGTTTCCTCTTCTCATTCAGTCTAATCAACAAATCTTGTTTCTGAGACATCGCGTTACTCTCATTCAAACTTTGAATGCAATCATTTAGAAATGACAAAAAGTACTCCGGTTCAACCTATTGAAAATACTACAATTAGCTTTGATGTATGATACGGATAATTATAGTGATGGGTTCAACTGTTACCTTGACTGTAGCCACGTAATTAGAGGGTACGAATCCGACGTGACCTTTTTTATTAACAACATGCCACCAGTTACGCTGTTTCGTGTTTGTCTGTTGCAAATAGAAATACTCGCCCTCAGAGAAACTCAGAGTCTTCGCCAATGTCGCCTCGAAGTCGAACATGGCCTTCAGCATCTCATACTCATCTAAAATAATTAGTTTTAATGTTATTTTAATCCGCACCCAAAAAAAAAGAACTTGAGATAGGATAGCAAAATTAATTACTATTTAGACCGTTTTGACCGTCCCCCATGGTTGGAGGTATTTCTTTAACGTTAAAACTCATTTCGCACTTGTGCAATTAAATGTTTATTACAATAAAATTATATTTTTTACATTTTAACGAAACCACTAAATCAATTGTACGGTTGACACAAATGACAATTTTATTTGACAGATGAATTAAATATGGTAACATTGTGCCAGAATTATGGTAATTTCGTGAATAATTTGGGTCAATACTCAATTTAATAAAAACTTGTAATAAAAATGAACAAATTATTCTTGAATAATGTAGAGAAAGTATATACTAATGAATATTTTTCCTAAATAAATAGATAAAATTAAATACAAAAATATAGCTTCGCACTGCCAACTGTCTGTCTACTAGGTATACATACAAGCATACACGGTACCTAATAAACGTTTTTTAACGAACTCAATTATAATTGGGCTGAGTGAGTGGTGGTAGTTCAGTGTTGGGGGTCTTATGTTGATGTTCAAACCTGGATGCGACTGGCATAATATGGTAAAACTGGTAAACTGGAACATTTTGAAAGAAGTTATTACCATGCAACGAAGACCGTGATGATGATAATTTCTCTCGATGAAAACTAACAAGGTCAAAGAATTCATTGGTGTATTGCTGACTGTTACGGGACAATCAGGACCCTTTCTTCGACGTTGCTAAATCGTTTCAGTTCTGAGAATTGGAGAGCTAATCTGATAAAATAGAATGGTCCTGCGAGCAGCACCTACCCTGTTTACATTTTTATACCTCAGTGCGAGCTTCTATAACAGCGCTTCAAATAAACGAAATATTGGTCAGGTCGAGGCATTTGTGCGCCCCAAATGGGTGTGCGCCCTGTACCTGGGCACTGCTCGAACCGCCCTGGATTCGGTACTGCCCGTGAGGCATTAAACTGAAAATGTTGTCCAGGTCGAAAAAAGTTTTAGGCGTGTTACAATATTCAACAAACAGCATAAATCCCAACTATTATAGGTCTACTGCTCACAACATTCTCCTTATCATTATGCAATATGCACATTATAAGAGTTTACAAATACACTAGATATACATTTCTAGATCATGTCGTTACAAGTTTCTGCAAGGGGTTGAAATATTTAGAGGTACAAATTGCTATTAATTACTGAGAACTTCTAGACTTACATCAAGCGAAATATACACCTGAGTAAACAAGTCTCTAAAGAACTATCATGTTCTTATTGTGCGATTCAAGAACTATCTAAAAGCCTTTAAAACATAGCGCACCTCTATGTGTTAAAGACTGAAAAAAACTTAGTTTTTGTAGAAATATACCTTTTTTTATAGCGTATGTCCGGCAAACGAGCAAGCACGTCACCTGATGGTAAGTGATCACTGCCGTCCATGAACATTCACAACACTGGATCATGGATGTGTTGCCGGCCCATCAGATCGGGAGGGGAGCGGAAAAGAAAAAGGATAGGAAGAGGAAAGAGGTATTGGGCATCCCTTATTTTTAATAACGGCTCGGCCCGGCTTCGCCCGGTTGCAGATAGTTTTTGAGTCCAGTCCATATCAACAGCATATTATAATTATCGCAGTGCACGCGGTGTAAAGAATATTTTATGTATTTTTTTAAAATCTTGAGTTATATTATTGGAGTTTTAGTAAAAATCGCAATTTTTTTGGAAATATAATATAGCCTATGTCACCCGGGGATAGTGTAGCTTCCCAGCAGTTAAAGAATTTTTCAAATCGGTTCAGTTTCACAGCCTATTCAATGCAAACAAACAGTCAAATCTTTCCTCTTTATAATATTAGTACCTATAGATAGGGAAAATTAATGACTGCATGGTGTTTAGTACAGAGTAGTAACGAAATATTATTGTAGATACCTATTTTATTATTTACTGTCAAGTTGTAATAAATGTTAATACCTATTCATGATATTCTTCACGCGTATGTGCTAGCATAAAGTTAATTGTTTTCGTAAAATTATGTAAATACATAAAAACATTTTCCTGTTATCGATTGAATTGACGGGCCAGGGTATGTACCGGCATGTCGTAACTTAGCACGACTGTAAGAATATAATAATAAAATGTATCACATTCGTAAACAATGAATTTCTTATCTCTAAAGCAGCTAAAGACTAAGGGAGATCCCTTTTCCGATTAAATTATTCAATATCAATTGACATTATTGATCTTTCAACTACTAATTGACATCATTAATTAATAGTATGATTAGGGTTATAGCTGTGGGTTATAGGCACCACGTCATTAGTAATATTCTAGAATATAATTAATCAATAAAATTTTATTATACCTTGGGCAAAGTTAGCGTTTTTATGACAGGAATATAGTTTATTTTAAGATTATTCTGTTCAATATAAGCTATTTATGATGTATTAATTATTATGACTGCGTAATGATATTCAAAACATATATATTTACTTACGTACGTATTTATTTACATATTTATACATGCCATATAGCGCTCGTGGTTTTGCAACCAAAGTATGGGCCTACTCGTAATGTCTATAGGTCTAAATACGAATTGTTCAAAATCTTTCGCCAAATACAGTCAATGAATAGGTACACTTAACAGTGTAACAAATGATGACAAAAGATTTCATATCACAAAAAAAACTTGAGTATTAGAAACTACGAGGAACATTAAAACCCAAAAACTATGACAGCGTCGGTGGCGTTATTGTACTCGCATAGACACCGGTTAAGAAGCGAGAGGCCGTAGGTTCGATCCCCACACCGACGCAAATGTTTAAGTGAACCACAAGTATTTGTTTCGGGTCTGGGCGTTTGTGAGACCGAAAAGTCTCTCGTAGTTCCTGATACCCACGACACAAGACTCGATATGAGTGTGGGGTCAGGACTGTTGGGTGTATTTATTATTAATACTTGAAAACATCCTCACTCAAAACAAATATCTACAACATGTATGTTAAATCCTGTAGTGAACTGTATTTGACGATAATCACACATTGCTCAGTACGAAATTCCTCTACAACCGAGCTTTCCACTGAGAAGGTTTAAGCGTCCACCGCTGGTCTAGTGGGGGTTGGAGGACTTTATAAACCATAAAAAATCTTGCTGAGATCTCTGCTGCATACAGGTTTCCTCAGGATTTTTCTTTCGCTGTTAAAGAGCGTGGTAATAAAATATCGATACTGATTAATACATATGTGACTTTGAAAAGTTGAGGTGTGTCTACGACCACCGTCTGGCAGCCGCGTCCGCTCCGTTACCAACAGGCCACCACGCACGTCTTTTGGCCTGTTGTGTTATTCCACATTAATTTGTTGAAAGTGGTTTGCGTCTAATGATTTTTTGTTACCGTTTACAAGTCTATCTCGCCATACCTTAAGGAAACTCAAACGATGCGTTTGTTAATACGTAACTACTGCCGAAATATACGAGATAAGTATCCGTACGTACGACCTAGAAAGATTGTAACCTACTGATGTATAGGTACAAAACCCGGTTCTTCCCTTGCCTCGTGTCATACTTTACAGCTTTATTAGTTTTCCTTAAAGATTGAGTACGTATCGCTGCTTTGTTAATCGTTTCAATAAGTCACAAGTTCAACATTTGCAGTGCAATGTTTGATAGCAGAATTTACTTCTGATTACTCATACGAGAACCAAATAGAGTAAGATTTTGTTAAAAAATAAAAATTTTATGTATGTGAGAAGCATTTTAGTCTCGATAGTAAATGTCTCGTGCCCTGCAGTGAGACGTTTCTGGGCTGATGCAGAAGTAAATGTTTGTCTATTAGAAATGAATATATTTATTTTATTGAGCAGTGTGTTGAACAAACGTAAAGTTAACCGCAGTCCGCAATAGAAAGTATAGTAGAGGCAGGCTGTCAGTCGTAAAACTATATCACGAAATCATTCTACAAGATAAATAAAGGTCATGTCTCGTCGTACCCCCATGTATATAAGCGGAATCGAAAACGGTACGATACCTATTTTATATTAGGCCTATTTTAATATAACAGAAATGGTCTTGTGTAAGTTCTGCTGTTATCAATCGCATGATAGTCATTATGTAATATAGTGTTATATACTAAAAGGATCTTAAATGGAGAACACATACCGGCTAACACAGACAATTGGCAACCTACAAGGTGGTGGATCTAATGAAGGGTGCTGGAAGGGGCCGAATGCACCGCGTCCAGTAAGGCATTTTGGAAATCCTCGATAGAGGCCAATGTTCAGCAATGGACTTCATGTGGCTAAAAATAATGATGATCAAGAATGGTCTTAGAAGTCCTCTTTAGAAGAACACCTATGGAGGTGTGTTAGAAAATTTTACTTACAAAAAATTCAATAATATATCTTCTTGTATTTTTGTTGCAAGTTAACTTAGAAGTATGTATTATAACGCTTATCAATGGGTCAAACAAGATGATTAATATCTTGAAAGGCGTGAACTTTAAATGCATAACACCCGGTTCTTCCCTTTTTCTTAAGTAACTTTTCCTCAAAGATTGAATATAAATGCTAGATGGCCCTGTAGTCTTGTCACTCATTTCCAGTACACGGAACGATAATGTCGAAATCAGTTTTCGCACTTTGTGTCGTCGCTGCCTTTTTGGTAGCAAAATCCTCCTGCTACTACAACAATGGAGGCATTATACTGCCGACGTTTAGACCTCCTCCTATTTTCAACCCTGTGATAACAAGAACCGTTAGGGATGCTGGTGACGAGCCCGTGTGGTTGTACCAAGGAGATATACCCCGCGCACCTTCGACTGCTGAGCACCCTGTCCTGCCCACGATTATTGACGATGTGAAGCTGGATCCTAACAGGAGGTACGCGAGGAGTTTCGACTCCCGCAGCAGCAAGCATCACAGCGGCAGTCACTCCACGTCCAGCGGCAGCCGCGACACGGGCGCCACGCATCCCGGGTACAACCGACGCAACGCATAATTCCTTTGTTATTATTCATTTATTATGTTGCTAGATATTTCTACTGCGCTTTTATTTTTGTATTGTTTCTGCATTTAATATTAGCAACTGTTTTGTTCTTATACTTGTCTTATATTAAATGTAGACGTTGTTTGAGTTATGCTAGCCTGCTGTTAATTTTCAGTTTTTATTAATATTTGTTAGTGATTTTCTTGTGTACATATCTGTGTTTTACGATTTGAATAAAAAATATAAATAACTATAAAGAGCAGTATTATTTAATTATGAAAAATATTATCACATTTGCACAATTGAGTGGTACCTACTTATTTATTTATTTATTTATTAAACTTCATACAATAAAATTGTACAGGCGGCCTCAATGCCATCGGCATTTTCTGCTAGTCAACCTTTGGGAGATACAGAAATGAGACAAAAAGGTGTTTCTAAGATGAGGAGAGTAGATAATTTATTAAATACATACAAAATATTAAGAATATAATATTATACCAAGTTATATTCTCACAATATAAATACATGCATAAATATATACTTATACATATACGTACATAAATACATATATAGCAATAAAGTAGGTACCTATTTTGTAAAATATGAAAACTTAGGTCACCAATTCTGCCATTTGTTTGAATCTTTGGTTTGAATAGCAATTCTCTAACCTTCACTTTAAACGCAAGACGATTCCTGCATGTCCTAATTTCCGCAGGGAGCGCATTCCAAAGAAGTATATTCTGGATATAGAAAGAAGAATGAAGAAAATCTTATATTTAATAATCTTATACTTATACTCTGTTGGAGAGTGTGTGATGGCCTGTTGGCTACGGACCAGACGCGGCTGCCTACATGTTCACGGTGTTCGCGGGTTCAAAACCCAGGGCACACCTCTGACTTCTCGGAGTTATGTGTGTATTGATAGTCAATCACCACGCACTATACCGATGAAGGAAAACATCGTGAGGAAACCTGCATACCGTAGCGATTTAAAATAATTTCTACGGTATGTAAGTCCGCCAACCCGCACTAGGCCAGCGTGGTGGACTTATATGGCCTAACCACTCTCAATCTTACTTTCGATTGTAGAGTAGGCCCGTGCCCTGCAGTGGGACGTATATGGGCTGATACGATACGACGATACTTATACTCGTATTGAGACACAGTTCCTAACTTTTATAATTTTGTACCTATTAATATTAATATTAAAATTGAAAATAATGCGTAAATATGTGTATATTTTAATTAATTTTAAAGAAATTGAGTTTATAACAAAATGTTATTAAATGTTAAATATAAAATTTCAAAGTTCAGTAATGTTCTTTGTAACTTAGTTTTATCGATTCTGATTCCAAGGTCAGTTTTTTGTTCTTAAATTAAGTGCTTAGCTATTAGGTGTTAGATTAAGCTCTATGAATATATTTCTCGCGGCCCTGACACAGATTTTTCGTGTTAATAATTCAGTGATATTTAATATCAAAGGGCACGTTTGTTGTACATCTACTTTGACAAACTTGGTAGGTAGTAGGTACCTATTATGTTAACAGACATTTGTAGTCGATCGCAATAATACTAATCAGTACATGATAATGAAATATAGCATTCATTCGTTGGCTAATCAGAAACTCATTACACTATACGTTTATTTATTCGTAATTTCTGTATAATAAACATAACCCTACTGCCATTAAATTACGTCAATAAACTACAGGAGATTGTTTTAAATTGTTCCTGTTAATAGTTAGAACACTAAATATATTAGGGTAATCTTTGTAAATCTATTTCATTGATGATATTTTTATTCATTTGTTATATTTGTTATTGTTAATTCAATAATATTGCTTGCTATTAATAATTAAAAAAAAACTAATTTCATTAGGACGTGGGAAAAGTCATACTCAGGTAATATTATATTATATTATTATTATATTATTAATAATTAGTAGCACATAGATACTGATTTAGTTAATCCATTTCTTACTTTGAATTAAGTTCAGTTAAGTATCAAAGTTAGAAAATAATAATATTTAAAAAAAAATGTAGTACCTGTAATGTAATCGTAAAAACGCGAAACTGCTCATCTTTTTTAATTATTAATTTACAAACCTCGTCAAAAATAAAATACGTAGTATTTCTACTAGACATATCATTATATATCATTTAATAGACATTTATTCTATATACTACAATAAAAGTATACATATGTTATTTAGAGTAGACATATGTTATTTACAACCTCTATAATATCAGCGACTGATATTTTTTTTTCAAAAAAAAAAAACTTTATTTCAATGAATATAATAAAGTAGCCATATCCCTACAGAAAGTCACAGGAATTACAAAGTCTATAGAAGGAGACGGAAATGTGCGTTACCTACAATTACTTTCCGTTGTCGCATTTCTCCTAATCAGCTGTAATGTTGTATTTTGATGTAGGCGTTGTAATCAGCAATATTTATGTTGTCAAATAGAGATATTAATGTCGCCACATTAGTCAAGTTCAAGCGTCTACGTATGTTTGCGGGGTATATGATTCAGATACCTTGATATCATAGGTTGGAATCCGTGATCAGACAATCTTGTTTGTGGGATTAGCAACTCTAAATAAACAGTAGACATAGGTCATGAAGTAATAAGTTTAATAATTCTGCATTAGGTATAAAATCACGTAGAACCGAAAGTGAACGTGGAATAAGGACGAGTAGAAGAATTAAGAAAAAGGGGCGTAAGTTTTACGAGGCATTATTTTTATTTATATTGAAGACTAGCTTCTGCCCGCAACGCCGTTTGCGTGGTTATCTTTAAAAAACATCCCGTCCCGTCCCGTTATATCCCGCCTTGTCCCGTCTCATTCTCACTCAAGATAAACAATTCAGTCCCATAACATCCACTTGAGTAAAACAAAAAAAAAATATCGGAATTCCTCCCTCATCCCACGGAAACATTTTTTTTTGGGATAAAAAGTCAGACACACAGACAAAAATTCTAAAAAACATTGTTTTGGGTTCTATTACGTTGATATAGTCCTCGTATATTAGTTTTTTATCATTTATCTTCTATGTACAGACATTCGGTTACAAATTTATTATATGTATAGATTGTGAATATTTATATCTAGGTATATTTTTAGAACAAGATGGTGCCAAATTGTACACTGAATGCAAAATATACTGAGTTCAAATAACAAAGACGGTCGAATTGTTTGAGAACACATTGCTGATTAATATCCATTATCATAACGAAGTGTGAACACAACACTCGGGTCTTCCCTTTTTCTTGAGGTACTTATAAACAATAGTTTTCCTCAAACATGTAGTATAAAAAGACGTTTTAAAATTTTCTTCATATTCGTTGCGAAAACACGGTGCGGTAAAGATGTCGAAAATCGTGTTAGTTCTTTGCGCTGTGGCGGTTGTGTTTATAGCAGAGTCTTACTGCTTCAGAAGTGATCCTCATATCATACTGCCGACGTACAGGCCTCCTCCAAGGAAACCCGTTATTATAAGAGCCAAGCGTGATGCTGGGGACGAGCCTTTGTGGCTGTACCAAGGTGATATTCCACGCGCTCCTTCGACTGCCGAGCATCCTGTTCTGCCCACGATTATTGACGATGTGAAGCTGGACCCGAACAGGAGGTACGCGAGGAGTTTTGACTCCCGCAGCAGCAAGCATCACAGCGGCAGTCACTCCACATCCAGCGGCAGCCGCGACACAGGAGCCACGCATCCCGGGTACAACCGACGCAACGCTTAATTCCTTTGTTATAAATCTGTGATTGTATTGTTTCTTTCGACATTTTGCTGTTTTGGGCTATTGTGATTTTAAATGAAATACATTTTTTTATTGCTATATATGCGTTTTGTTATTAGTTTCAAGAATTTTTTTTTAACATTAAATATTTTTTGTCTTATTGAGAAAATAATTATATTTATATGTGGGGGCTGGCCGGCTCCGCCCGCAATAATATATTGCTGAGGTTGGCTAGATTCCCGTACTGTTTTATTTATATTCAAACTCATTGCCGTCCTCTATATTGTTTTTCCCGAACCACCCCGTCCCGTTATATCCCGCTCTGACCCCTCTCATTCTCACTCAGTGCATGTGATCCAGTCCCATCCCATCTCTTTGAGCATAAAAAAGTAACAAATATATCTGAATTATTTCCTCATCCCACGGGAACACAAAATTTTTTAGGTAAAAAAGTAGACTCAGTCTGGATTACCATTTAGGGTGTCAGCTACCTTCATACCAAATGTTATCGAAATCGCGCATAACCGCACAAACAGACAAAACTTAAATAAATCATTGTTTTGGGTTCTATTAAGTTATTATAGACTCCACATATTAGGTTTTCTCATTTATCTTTCATGTACAGATATCGATCGGTTATAAATATGTATAGATGACCTTATTTTGTGTTACTATGTGAAGTTATTTTTTACAAAAATCTTCCACGAATAAAATAATCTTTATTTAATCTTTATCTTTCTTATTTTCTTTATATCATCAGATCTTTTCATTTGATATATCAAAGGCCAAGCCAATGAATTATAATTTATCTTGCGCTATATGATACTTTAAGTACAAACAATAAATATGCCTTCTGTACCTACTATGTGTTAATATTATTAAGTTACGAGTAATAGGGTATTTATGTTTTATGTAGCTTTATGCCTATTGTAATTACATTTAACTAACTAAAGAAATATCAGTACTCCTCTAGTGTTTTTCTTTATCTATTATTTTGTAATAAAGAATTTTAAATAGAATACGATTGAAACCTACTTAATAAAGTAGGCATTTATATGTATTCGAAGGAAATCGTAACAGATTCTTGAACGTGTTTGTGACAACACGACATAATTTTTTTTACATCATACTTGAATTATTACGACAGTATATCAGTATATCACGTAGACATTATATCATAGGTATTTCGGATTGGAGACAATATATATTTAAAAAAATCAAAGAGTCATATTATGTAAACGTGGCAATGGAAAGTATAATTTTGGAAAACCCTCAAAAAATCTATACAATAATAACTTATTGGGTGCTTGGAGAATGAATATGATCGGAGTTCAATCATACAGGTGATGAGTGAAAAAACAAAAACCTCACCCCAATTACTGTTGGATTATGTGCCAAGTTCTACGACGACACGCAAAACAAATTGAGTTCAAAATTGATAAAGATGCTGAAAAAATCATCAAAATGGGAATATCCAGGAACATCAAAACAGGTAGCATCTCTACCTATGATTTCCCTAATCTTTAGTTGTTGCAAGGTATTATTTACTCATATTGGCTCCATCTACATTAGTTATTAAAGTACATAATTCAATAGATGTGCTCATAATCGTGAATTATGGAAAGATCGGATGTACACAACCTGCCTGTATATTAGATACTTAGTTTTTATGAACAATACTGGTTTGAGAAATACTGCACTGATTCACATTAAACGTTTTTACGCAGGGGCTTAGGAGTTTAGGCATTTACCGAGAGATGGCGTGAGTAGAGTGTGGAAAAAGACGATTATAAGAAAATGATGTTTTGTAATAAAATATAACTTTGAAATATGAAATGTATTTTTCCATCTGGCATGGAAAGACTTCACTGCACTTGGTGTAAGTGTGATATCGTCAAGAAGAGTGCCGATTGGCTGCGGACTATCGGCTCTTGTTATTCACCATAATTTTGCTGACTTTTTAAACTACTTCTTCACACTGCGGTGGATAAACTCTAGTTTGAAGGAAAGAGGGAACACGTTAGTCGGCAAACTGTTCCGGTGCGGCAGAGTTAGCGAACTATTTGCACTTTACAGATGTATGTGTGTAGGTGGAATCAAAGTCGGAAGTATGCATTTTTCTAAATCATATAGTGCTCTAGGGGGTATATTTTGTAGCTGTGACAGTTATTGTAGTATTATAACCATAAAATATTTATTACATACCTCGAAATCTTGAGTAAATTTTTGCGTCTTACGCAAGTGCCATATGTACTTAGTAAAGATTTTTTTATTGAGGTCTTTATGGAGTTAATAGGGGCTGCGAGTACATCTTTATTAGTTATGGATGTAATAAAATAACATAAATTGATTAAAAGTATTTTATCAACAGTCAGTAGGTACCTATACGAAGTTGAAATGTAGTTATAAATGATTAATTATCTATCAGTTGTGTGTACATAGTACTCGGTTATTTCCTTTTTCTGTTGGGATAACTAATACAATAGGCAGTATTTTTCCTCAAATACTAAGTATAAATAGCTAAGGAACCAATATTAATGTTCATTCGTAATAGAGAACAACGAAAATGTCGAAGTCTATACTTGTGCTTTGTGTTGTCGTGGCGCTGGTCAAAGCAAGTTCTTTCGGTTGGAGAACTGATCTACCTATAGTACTTCCAACATATATATACCCTCCTACCCCGAGAACTATTATATATAGAACAGTGCGGGATGTTACTGAGAAACCATTGGAGCATCACAAAAGCGAAAATACACCTAGTGCAACGTCAAGTGGCGGTCACACCACATTGCCCACGATTATTGACGATGTGAAGCTGGGCCCTAACAGGAGGTACGCTAGGAGTTTCGACTCCCGCAGCAGCAAGCATCACAGCAGCAGTCACTCCACGTCCAGCGGCAGCCGCGACACGGGCGCCACGCATCCCGGATACAACCGACGCTACGCATAAAATATTTGCCTGTACCTCGTATTATTAGTTACTTGTAACATTTACATATTGTATTTTATTGTTATGTAAGGTTTGAGCCTATCTGAAAATAAAATTTGTATGTAAAGTGACACACAATTAGAACCTGTTTTTTTATCGCTTTCAGAACACCTTAATGTCTAATATTATAATTTTTCTGGATCACGGTTGTCTGGAAGAGATCGCTTTTAGCGATTTTAGCGCTAATTTTTTGAAGTATTAATATTTGTTTTGTGTTTACTATGTGGCGTTTTAAATAAAGAGTTTTTATTATTAATATTATTATTTTGTTATCAGGGCAATATTGTTAGCATTATTACGTTGTTTTCAGAATGAAATAGTATTAAGCATTTTATTTTCTTTTATAATACTACTCGTACTATGCATTTCCTCTGGGATATTTTCTTAGATGTTAGGACTTTGTATAAATGCTTATTTACTAAGTATTGAAAAATATAAAAGACTTTTCTAAGTGTGCCGGTGCATTTGGCTGCGGCATAATGCGTTTGTGTATAAAAAATGTATGAATGCTGAGAGAATTTCTGCTCTCAGTATTTGTTTGCATTTACCTACTAAATATATATTAAGTAGCTTTTCTAGATGTACGTACTATATATACATACTAAAGCTGTGCTCAAGACGGATAATTTAATTTCTAAATATATCTCCATAAGTTTTAGCTTGTATTCAGAAGGCGTAGGCAGAGATATAGAATTATGCACGATTCACCAACTAATTCTCTTATCCGACTACTCTATCGGCGTTGCACAAATACTAGCCTCAGGATTTTTATATTATATATCTAAAGCCGAGTTAGTGACACAAGAGATGATTGCCAGATTTAGAGCTTGGAAAACTCATGGTTCACACACGATAAGTTATTCGATTTCAAGTAGGTATTGGTAAATGTATTGATAATTGATATCATAATTTTACTTATGGCGACAACTCATTAGTAATAACTAATAACATGTCAACGTCCGTGGCATGATTGTTTAAGAAGCAGGTTGTGAATCATAAAGCGATAGGTTCCACCAATAAAATTTTTGTTCGATCAAGAAATATGATGTAATTGAACATACACAATGTACTTACTTTACCTGAACGATCTTACAAAGAAGTAAACTAAATTCTGTGAAAAACACGTGCCCTAAAAAACTGTTACTATTATAAAATTAGTATTTCCTGCACTACAATTTGTTAAAGTCTAGTATTTTATCAGCAATCCATCAGCCAAAGGAAGTCCGCTGCTGAACATAGGCCTCTCCCAATGATTTCCACAGTGACCTGTTGGAGACAGCCTGCATCCAAATTACTCTAAAATTAAAAATTAAATTACTCTACCTACAGATATTTATAATACGCAAAGAATAAACAAAAGCAACAAAATAAAACATAAAAAGTATACCTAATTAACAAAAAAATAACAACAAAAATTAAACAATAAAATTTATAATCCTTCAATGCCTCTTTGTGCCACCTTTGTAAATTTAGGTAGGCTGCATGACATGTATCAATATGTTCCGAGATGATGTTAAGCAGTCGTATCGCGCGAGACAAGGGGGCAAACTTTAATGTATTCGTCCTGGATGTTGGGACGCGGAACACGGGAATGTTATAATACTTTGTCTTAATATGTGACAATAAATACATTATTTGTTAATCAGAAGTCGCTGTTCGATTATTTATTATACTTTTATCATAATTGGATAAAAATTAAAAAGGAAAAATACAGACGAGATCAAAATATTATACGTAATTTTTGAACAAAATATTGTAAAAAAAGCCGTTAATAATTGGGATATGTTTATTTCTGCCTTGAGCTAAAAACAATCGTTGAAATGTTTTTCTACGTATTTGAATCTATACTTACTATAAGATTAAACAGAATTTAAAACTTTGCGCATACGTTCGTCGACGCGATTTGCGTCTATAGACATGTGGGTGGTTATTATCCGTCTAAAATGAGTTTCAGAGGAATTCAATAGCCCTAAACAATTTTTCTAAGTTTTTACTTTTTAAATAATTCGTGCATGTTGCACAACCCGCCAAATGTCAGCCAATAGGAGGGCAGAAAAAGGTGGCCCGGAACCACAATTTGTATTGTATTTTAGTCACCACGTTTTTGAAGTACCAGCGCTCCCTCTATATTTTAAATACTCTAAGCGTTTATCATAATATGAGTATGTTCCTTTTTTGTAGGTACATAATTTACGAAATAATAATTCAGCAATGAACATATCCAGGAGAAGATAGGCAGACAAATTGTTGTTCATTTCAGTTCAATTCATCTTATTGTTGACGTTTTACTGCAATAGGTGCCCTTTAATTCGACAGGAATTACGTTTTCAATAAAAAAATCTGATAAAATTGTCTTGGACATGATTATATGATTTTTTTGTTTATTTATTTACTATTTAATTGTCTTTGACATGAAAATAGTAAATGAGTAAGGCATAAAGTGAGTATGAACTATGAACACAAGAACGTGTGTAGAAACCATTATGTTTCCGCATAGCCTAGTGTTGTGTAAATTTCGGAAAAGAATCAAAATGAAAATTTCAAATAGCTAACTTTATTGGAGGTTTTAAATTATAAAATCGATTTTATTCTCTTATATTCTTGATAAAATTGCTAATATAGTAAAATTTCGCGTATTTGTTATACTATGAAGTTCTAATTCATGGTGGAAATTGAATGTTATACATAGTACATACATAAATATCACGCCTTTATCCCAGACGGGGTAGGCAGAGGTGTAACCAGGACACCCACGTTTCGCCTTGTGTGTTCCGTCCCACGATGTGATAGGGGGCGAGCCTATTGCCATATCGGGTACAAATTAAATGTTATGGCTGCCATATTGAAAAAAGATAAGTATCATTATTTTTATATAATAAAATTAGCTCATAAAACAAGCCAAGGAATTATATTTTTCTTTAATGTTCTTTAATTATGTAATATTTACCTACGTCAGCCTTAAAGCATGTCTGCATTAGATATGTTAACGATGCGCTCCCACGGTCGTCGGTCACCGGGTTATCATAATACACATTAAAAGCAAAGTTTGTAAACAAATCGAGGATATTGCTTTTCTCAATAATTAGAAACGGGTAAGTACCTTGCTTTCTTTCGATAGTATAAATTCTGATACAGATGAGGTTCATCATTATTCCGTGACAAGTGGTTAACACGAAACAATCAAAATGAAATTCGTTTTCATCTTTGGTATTGCGCTGGTGCTCAGCTGCGATCAGTCATCAGGGCAGCGATTCAACCCGCCTCCATTCAAGCGACCTCCATCGGGCTTTTCCCTCAGCCGAAAATTCAGAGAATCGGGAAGCGAACCACTTTGGCTGTATCAAGGTGACATACCGAAGGCACCATCGACCGCGGAGCATCCTTTCCTTCCATCGATCATAGACGACGTTAAATTTAATCCAGACAGGAGATATGCTCGCAGTCTTGGCACTCCCGGTAGTTATCGTGGAGGTAGTCATACCATCTCCAGAGGAACTCAGAGCACAGGCCCCACTCACCCAGGCTACAATCGCCGTAACACGAGAGATATTTCATTACAGCTAGGCAGCCAAGGGCATTTGCAGCGTGGAACTAGAAGCGTGGAGACACTTGCGAGCCAAGAACACCAGCCGTTGGACAGCCAAGAGCACTTGCTGCGCGGAACTAGGAGCGTAGAGACACTTGCCAGCCAAGAGCACCAGCCGTTGGACAGCCAAGAGCACTTGCTGCGCAGAACTAGGAGCGTAGAGACACTTGCCAGCCAAGAGCACCAGCCGTTGGACAGCCAAGAGCACTTGCTGCGCGGAACTAGGAGCGTAGAGACACTTGCCAGCCAAGAGCACCAGCCGTTGGACAGCCAAGAGCACTTGCTGCGCGGAACTAGGAGCGTAGAGACACTTGCCAGCCAAGAGCACCAGCCGTTGGACAGCCAAGAGCACTTGCTGCGCAGAACTAGGAGCGTAGAGACACTTGCCAGCCAAGAGCACCAGCCGTTGGACAGCCAAGAGCACTTGCTGCGCAGAACTAGGAGCGTAGAGACACTTGCCAGCCAAGAGCACCAGGCGTTGGACAGCCAAGAACACTTGCTGCGTGGAACTAGGAGCGTAGAGACACTTGCCAGCCAAGAACACCAGCCGTTGGACAGCCAAGAGCACTTGTTGCGCGGAGCTAGGAGCGTAGAGACACTTGCCAGCCAAGAACATCAGCCATTGGACAGCCAAGAGCACTTGTTCCGCGGAACTAGAAGCGTGGAGACATTTGCCAGCCAAGAACACCAGCCGTTGGACAGCCAAGAGCACTTGCTGCGCGGAACTAGAAGCGTTGAGACTTTTGATAGCCAAGAAACTTTCCAACATACCTACGGTACTGTGGATGGGTAGATAGCTAGTATATATAGTTTTTTTATTTTTATTAACAGATAAAATAAATATTTAAATTGTTGTTTGTACTTATTTTTTTATTGTCATTCAATTTGTTTTTACATAATTTTGCCAAAAATAGTATATAAAATATTAAACATAACAACCTCTGTATAATAATGTATCTAAATATCCAGCAAATATAAAAATAATTTAAAATCAAATAAAGTATTTTTTTAGATTGCTCGTGAGTGGAGTTGAAGTAGCTACCAAGTTCGGATTTACTAATTCAAAGAGTTTTTAAAATCAGTATTTTATTGATATTGTAATTAAAAAAACCATCGGTTTGAAATATCAATCACAATTTTAAGACACTCTAGAACTATAACATGTGTTGTTCTGACTGTAGCTATATAGTATTGAAAGAACGATATTAAGATTCATTTGCTATTAGTATTTCAGTTTTTGGACTTTCTGATAAGCATTGAGTAAATGTCTTAAACTTAAAGGGATCTCTACACAATCATTGAATATTCTCTAATGTTTGCAATCCCTTGTGACATTATATTTGTCGTTAGTATTCATTACAAGTACATTATTTTTAAACTTATTTGATACGTGTGCGATTTTCACACCAGTGGTCATATTCCACGAACGATATCGAGTCGAGATCTTGGTCTGCATCCACTTGAATAATTCATGAGGGTTAAACGGTCAAGACTCCTCTCTGGAGACGAAATAAATTTTCACAATAATCTTGATAACGGAGAATTCATAAAAAGTTCATATAATATTTATTGCGTTCCATTTTTTAAAACTCGAGTGCTATTGCTTTTAATAAAAATACTGGCTTAAAAGCAATCATCGTTCTAGTAATACAGGTTTATTTAAAAAAATAAAAGTGTATGTTTTAATATCGCTCGTAAGGGCGACCCTAGTTAGTTTTATCCATATAGGATTCGTTATCTAATTCCATTTTCTATTGTGAATCTAAACCACATTTACACGTATTTTTATTGCAATAATGGAGTTATTGTAATTCGCAAACAGGGTAGGTGTTATGATGTCATATAATATTGTTTAACACATATTATGGTAATTGCAAAGCCGAAATCATTTAGTTCATATCTTATTATATTTTTTCAAGGCTTAACTCCGCCACTTCACAGTATGAAACAAATCTGCCTGGTAAAAACGTCTGGAGCGTTTCACTTGAGAAATAATTGACGACAATGTGACGAAGGTTTTACAGACGAATTCTAATTACGTCTCGTGCATAAGTAGCCTTATGTTTCCATTACGATTCGCCTAATTTTTCATAATTACGTAGCATTCGAATGCGGCCATTAGAATTTCTTTGCCGCTGAGAACTTGTAGGAGGCATCACTTCCGGAGACGCTGGTTGCGCCACAAATGGCGGCGGTGGGTAGAGGAGCGGAATTTTCCGCGTAGTTAGTGGTTTTCGTCGCGACAAAATATTTAGCTCGAGCAATTTTGGCGCAAAGCTTTGAACATACATTTTGACACCGTTTATTTTCTTGTTCAAGCATTTTGTGGTAGCTGCGCGTTAGTCAATAATTTCTATTTGAAAATTGCTGTGGTTTTGCTCAAAGAAACTTTTTGTAGTGGATAAAATAAATATCTGAACTGTCGTAACACGATGTAAGAAAAAGGGTAGGCAAAAGTAAAATAGAAACATACAAGCATTATTTCATTGTATATCTATTATTTATTTATTAGTTATGAATTCTAGAACTAACAATATTTAATTTAAAAGTGCTCAACAGGCAGACACACGGTTTTAAAATGTTTTGGCCAAGTCTTATTGAAGCGTAAGTAATGATAGTCATGTTTCGACGCCGTGTTAATTTGTCATAAGGTAGAAGCTGATGTAAAAAACCTTTAAAACAAAGTTAAGCTTCAATTACTACATTTATATAAGTTTAGTTTAAAAACATGTTGTACAACTAGGGTATTATAATTAACTGCATGTTGATCCTTGTGTTCAAATTAATCAACGAGCAAAATGTACGAACAATGACATAACCCATTATTTTCCAAGAGTAAAATATTTTCATTCGCATATTTTACATCAGATAGGGTTTAAACAATATTTATTCTTTGGGATGTTTTTGCATTAATCATTTATTAATGTTCGTCAATGAAATTAATATGATTAAAATGGGCGTATTTTAATTTATTAAATACTGAATTTATAACGATGGTCGTAATCCCAGGTGGGTTATTGCATGTTACATGTAGATAGCTTCTGATTACAATGACTAATGTGCTAGAATATTTGGAAATTAATGTGTTAATGGTACTTTATTAAAATGTACCTCTGAAGTTAGTGTACAATTGTAATAATTAGGGTTTCATTAATACCCTTTGGAAATGAACTTAGGATACTAAGTCTTATTCGTCTGTTCATTAGTAAGTGCGGAACCTTTCGATCGATATGCTGCCTTATAGCCAATTTATATTTTAGAATATGCCACTATATGTAAGCGATCCCATATTGTAGGAAATTAAACAACGCCTAGTTAAAAACTATACCTATGTAATATTAGGAAATGATAACCTTCACAGACCGATGCGCGATAATTCAAAATGTTTACGTAAACATAGTATTAAGGTTACTTCTGCGAAAACGAAGACCAATTCCTGTACTCCGGATTATAAAATCGATGTATGTATGGTTGGTACAATAATCCGATCTCAGTCTTAACTACGATAGGACTTTACCTTAAATACACTGAAGCAATTCTGAAATTCATAATCTCTTTGAAAATATAGATCGTTTCTACATTATCGTGTATAACTCTACAAATCTGCTTAGGATAAGGGTGCTAGTATCGATGTATAACGTTCTAACCAATACTTCGTGAAGCCCAAGACAAGTTCAATTGTTTACGATGCACCCTGGTGGCCAATAGAGGAAGCTTAAGTAATTGAGAGCATGGTGAAATCAAATGATATGCTGATGATAGTCAGCAGCGTCATTAGTGCGAGGAACTACGTCCTACGCTCGCTTCCTTCCCTGCCTGGGGAGTATTGGAAAAATCCCCAAAAACAGCCGTTATATGAGGATTTCTTGAGAACAAGGCTTTATTCTTCACAATTGTATATAAGACCCTTGTCTAACAAAGGTCTTATAAGGGTTTATTATATAAATATTAGACACCTCATCATTGTTTCATCTCAGTTACAACCTAAATGCATAGTTGTGTACTGTAAACATTGTGTTTTAAATCAACAAACTGTCTTCCGTGCGGATTATGCTAGGTATGCATTTCACCGTTCTCTAAGCGCAGATTCCGTATTCTGGCTGTGTTCAGTGTCCGCGTACCACGAAGTGATCCGGGCGCAGGTGTCGGCCCCAGCTCGATGCAATATTAATACGTTGCAGCCTGCAACGATACGTGACCCCTACAACACGTTCAGGAACTTTATTCGTGTAATTAACACGGCTTTATTACCGTATGTGTTTGTATTGCAGCTTAACGGGTAGAGGTAGGTACTAAAACTGCGAGTTATGATCCGCAAAGATGCTTCTAGAGTTTTGTACCTATTGAATTAAATAGATTTGGAATAGTTTTAAAAGGTCGCAGAAAGTACAATAATGTTCATATTAGTACATTCAATTACATATATTTTAAGGAATCTAATAGAAGAATATAACGCTGATGCAACATTGGCTTCTGATTTTGGATCGTTAGTTAGAGCTTAATTAACGTCTTAAATTTCGGAAAATTGTCCAAATGTAAAGAGGACCACTTTTTTAAGGATCGGCTTACTAGAATTGTCAATGAGACTAAAAGTATCTATTACAAATCAATAAAAAGTAAATATGTTCGCGGACGGTCATCTCAACTCGGCCTCACGAAAAAGGGTCGAAAAGTTTTTGTTTTAGATTCTGTTCTCAGATAAAGTAGCCGGAGATGTGGAACTTCTAACTCCTCTCCCAACAAACGTAATTCCCGAAAGTTTTTTATTCCCAATCCATATTACTATGCAAATATTTATCAAGCTCCGCGACATTCGTGACAAGAGACACGCTCCAATAAAATATTTCAGTTGTGAAACGCTTCGGATAACTTTGATGTAGGCTTTGGCTGAATCTAACACTTCACTAGTTTCGGTCGATCGTTCATCGCGATACAAACTTTTTCTATTTCATGTATTAGGTTTTCTTGTCAACCGTTAGATCGTAGGAGTTTTTGGTACTGGAGATAATATGGTTTTAAAACTGTATACTAGTATATACGGAAAGTTCGATCCATGGATCAAAAAGAGTTGTGATAAGAATAAAGCATTTACTATTTTACCCATATAAAATGTAGGGCTTGCTAAATCTATAACAATTATACGCCGATACTTGATACATTTTACTTATCAATATTTTGGATGTATTTCTATTTGATTTGATCCAAAGGCCATAGATATGTATTAAAGCTAATGCTAAAAGAACCATCAGAATCCTACTCAATTTTGAGAAGTTTTGCTCTCTAGGTCCGAATATATTCGTCAGACCTTGACCAATTTTTATGGGACCACCTGTAAAATAAAGGCTTTGAAAAAAAAAAGAATTTTCCAAACCGGTTCAGGTGTCTTCGAGTAATAGGCGAATATACATAAAAATAAAGATTCCGACGAATTTTGACCTCCTCCTTTTTTTGAAATCTGTTAAAAATAACAAACAAAAGCATGTCTGACCTGCGTTTCCCATAATTTTCTACAAATATTATAAACTACGGTTTGCACTATTTAAATACAAATGCTTTGCTGACAACGAGCCCGAGTGTTAGGACTGAATTAACGAACAAACTGAAGTCTGACTCACACCGAATGGCAAAATGGACAGTCAAATTTGAAATTTTAAAATAGTTTACGACTGTAGTTGCACAAACTCATGAATAAAGTTCAAATTCAAATATACTGGAAATAGGGCACGGTCAAATGTGATTTATAATAATTTCATATTTATTTGGTAAGGTGATTTGGTATAAATTCTACTTTATAGATATCAATAAAATATTGGTTTATTTATCGTTTAACGATTAATATCTCCAGCAGTAATTTAGTTATTAACTGTAAAGTTGTATCAATGTACAACTTTGCATTTACATAGTTCAAAGCTTTTATACTGATAGTATCGTTTGAACGTTTAAAAGTTATTCTACAATAGCGTTTAATTTAACTTAGAACAATGCATTTGACTAATGCACTTTCTGAACTCGTGATGACTGTTCGATACGGCAATGTGTACGTCATGTCTGGGACTTAAAATAGCGAAAGGCTCAAACTAAGTGAATTGAAACTAAATTATACTGTTTAAAGCTTTGGTTGGCTATTTATTTCATGTTGATTTAGCTCGCTGAATGTAATTTAATTAATTGTAAACATAGCTTTTGTATTTACTAAGTTATTGGGTTCTTCGTTTTCACAATTATTTTCATTATGCGTTGCCACTGACTGAAACATATTTGTATAAAATGGTCAACATTTGTTTACAATAACAATTTAATAGAATACAGTATGATCTAGACAACAATTATTTTGAATTTTTCAAGAGACTTTTCTACTAGTTAAAAAATAATTTAATTTACTGAATGTTAATTGTATAGATTTTAAAACGACAATAAGGGGTGTAATTTCAGAGAGTTTCGTTGCACGTCTCATAGAAGCGGCTATCAGGGATGGATATTATTCAGTAACAAATATAAGACGAAATAAAAATCAATCTATACCCGACTAAAGAATAGTAATAACTAGGACACTATGTAATTAAACTGCATTTTAAAACGCTGCCACCCCTACGAGGTAAATGTGTGCTACATCCAGCTAGGTGACTTATCTTTTGCTGTGTTTGGTAAAATGATATTCCGGTGTAAAAGCGCCCCATGGGTAAATAAATGTTTGCATTCATGAAAGTGCCGCGTGCATTGTGAAAAAATACTTATTCATAATTTATGCGGCGGTTAACTTACCAACGTCATAAAGAATAAACGGGCTTTTAAAGTAAGAACGAGGGGCCACTGTTAAAAAGAACAAATTATAAGGTATAGTTTCATGAATTTTATGTGGATGCAGCAGTCTATTTGGTTAAATTAGTAGAGATACACTGTAGTAACCTTGAACAACCTACTTTAGGGTGTGATAGGTGTGATACCAGGGTGATACCAGTGTCCTACAGAATACCAACAGCGAGGTTTCGCTGGCTACTAACTAGCGAGGCTAGTGAATTTCCGTTCCTTATCGCTTTTTGCCCATTCCTGTTTAAAAAAATCAGCAATGCACTTATGACCCAACTGTTACAGATTTTCATAGGGCGCGGCGGCGAAGGCCGTAATGATTTAGCATTATGATTTTAAATGACTTTGCTCACATGCTAATGTACAATAAAAAAACTAGTTCCTAAGGCTAGCCGCTGCGAACATCAGTAAACACAGTTGGTCTAATTGGACACAGATCGATGGATTCTGATAAGAGTCTAGCTGACAGTAACTGCCTAAGATAATCTGTGCGTTCAGTAAAAAACTACAAACGATTTTTCCAAGTTCAGTATTGGAAAGTAGTGTATTTTCTCTCGCTGAAGTTTTATGCGCTTTTTGCCAAAATTTAAATCTTTGTGCCTTATATTTTTTACAGGTAGTGTTAGCTACATCAACCATTTTAGGTGCTCGTTAGTTCGGGTTTCAAAGGCAGTGTTTATTCCAGGTTCACGGCTTTTTTAAATGCTTTAGAAAGTTATTATAACATTTTAAGCTCTTATATTTTCCTAAAATTCATCCACATGAATAGCTAGCATATTAGAAAAATATTAGCAGCATTTTCAACAGAGACTTCTTAGTCGTTTTGAATGCAATTAAAGAAAAGCAGATATTATGAAAAAAATCCAAATGCCACCAATCTTGTATAAAAATAATTTATTTTCAAAATTTTCGGCGTAACATGTATAATTTAATAGCGTTTTTTTTTGTACTATAGGCTGCCATCCCACGGTGAAAGGTCATTTAAATTTTTTGCTTGAAATACTCTAAAATACGATAGTAAACTCGTTATGATAAAAGAAAGAAAACTTATTTTGTTTTTTAGCAACAATCTCCCAATTTCACCAACGTAATTTCGTTATAAGAACCTTCAACCACGGCGATCTTATCATGCCTTTATTTTCTTTATTAGCTATGGGCTATTAGGAATCTAGGGCTTTTTATCCATTTTGTTCTATATGGGCATTATGGATGGTTGAAACGCGTTGATAGCTTGATCACGTCGACATTACCTTATTCGCCATGAAAAAGACGTGTGAATGTTTTCACTCCTACGCAATGGAGTCTACGAGGCTAAATATTTTAATTGTACAAGTTAATAAAATCGATGAAAAGTCGTTTTTGTGTTCATAGTTCCTATTCATTAAATGCTTGTAATTTTTTATGAGGTAGTAAAAACAGGAACTAAAAAATCAAACTCACAGATTCAGTAGACGAATTCCTCTCTCCAACTTTTCAAGAGAAAATTGGTTCAACTTAACGTGAGTTGTTGTGATAAAGCAAACGTGGTACGGGTTGTCAACGGAATCATGCAGGGATCATCTTAAACAAACAGACTTTGAATAACAGACGGCTTGCCTAGATTTGCTGACTTTTATCCTAGCAAACACAAACCTTGCAGGCTTGGAACTTGGTGTTCTAAATCAAATAAACTGAGTAGATGATTGTCAGTGGTTATTTAATTTTTTAAGTACAAAGATTATATGTGTGCTATAAAATATGCGTTACTGATATAAATGCCTTATTCATAGACATATTTAAAATCTACTTTAAAAAGCGAATATTTTCTCTTCCTCGCTAAAACTGAATTCCAAAGTCGTTAGAAACGGAAAAAAATATTCATAAGTCAATAGCTTTTAAAATACTCTATGAATAAGGCTGTAAATGTAAAGCAGCCAATTAAATATAAACCTTTAAATGGAGCTCAGGAAGTCTACACGAGAGTATCATGTAATATGCTACTTATTATCTCGTTAATTACCTCTTGTTAGATAATCTACAATATAGATTAGAAGTTAATCGATTTTTTAACAAGATGTCAATGTCTTTGGATTGAGTTTCTAGCGATGAGCTTATTATTTTTATTTATTTATTAAAATTCACCAATTATCTAGGTACAAATTAATACATAGATCCCACAAAACCGTATTTTGGCCGTGGAATCGCTTGTTAATGTGAGTCTCTCCTTAACTTATACGTTTATTAAAATTAAACAACAACATAAAAAATATAGCTTAGATTGCCTTGAATTAGTATAACCGTGATAATCTATCAAGCTACTTACGCGTATATTATTAAGTTTCAACGTCCCAAACACGTATTAATATTTAGTTTTATAGGCTGCACTACGCGCAAATAGGTTACATCCATGTTTCTCCTAACTTTAAAAAGTCCTGTGAACCAAAAGTGCGCCGTTGCATCGTGTCAAAAGTAAAGTATACACCAAGTTAAATATTTATATCTTTCTTTAAGTTGTAGCTCAAACTTAGAGCATGATTTGCAATTTCTTAACACTTGTAATGCTTTAAAATGTTCCTTATTTTCTGTATAGCTCACAAAATTTGTTTCTCAAAAATAAATATTTGATTTGTCTGCATTGCTGAAAGATATTTTGTTATACTCCATCTAGCTAGCATAGCTATATAGTATACATATACTAATGTGTCGTTTTTATGAAGACAAGGAGAGGTTAGTCACAAATACAATAGTTCATTACGATACATGTACGAGTACAATCAACATTTTTACATTCTAACATTATATTTCAATACACATACACAAACACGCGTGCACACATACACGCATTAATTATTTTATTTATTAATTAATGAATGTTTGATTGGTTAAATTATATAAATACGAACATTATTGTATTTATTGTTGATACGATATTGATAACCACGACAGTTAATTTAAAAAAAATGTAATTTGGAATGATAAATCTGCTTTCTTTCTATTTGTATTGATAAATAAGTATCGTAGCGACACTACTTGGCTATTTGGCCGGAAAATGACTTGAACAAATATCTTATGTCACGTCCACTCCTGCTGTAGGATGTGAAACTTTAACCAAGTTCGAAGAACTTTTCTACGAGCGGGCATCCAATCGGTTGCTTTGTACATAAGTAATGCCCCAACATGGAACTAATTAACAAAATTATCATTCCCCTCTAAACAACTAACTTGTACGCTGCGTGCTGAAGGCTTGAATCATGGACATAGCCTAGGCGGAGAAGTCGGTGGAACTGTGTACATTTATATGTGGATATTAATGTGAAATGTGAAAGTAGAACTACCAATGTTCCATAAATGATTATTAGAAAAATGCAGGGAATAATTGGAAGGAATAACCTACATATAACTACATAAACATCAAGCCTTAATCCCAGAAGGGTAGGCAAATGTTCAACCAAGGCACCCACGTTTCGCCTTGTGTGTTCCGTCCCACGATGTGATAAAAGGTGAGCCTATCGCCATATCAGGCACAAATTCTTGACTCCAGGCTGATAATAAGTAGAAAAATCTAATATCACTTTGCCCAACCCGCGATTCGAACCCGAGATTTCAGCTTTGTAATCGTATCGTAGTACAACTGCGCCACCGAGGTAGTCTTATAGTAATAACCATATGAAGGAAATAACTTTATGAAGTTACTCATAAAGGAATAACTTGATGAAATATTAACAACAAATCATAAAATAAATATTTTATTTTCAGCAGATTTGATAGGGATGCTTATTCACGCTCACATCAGAATCCTGTTTTAATTCTTCATTATTACCTATCTTATATGATAGTATTAAAAAAGCAGTAAATTTCTATGGAATAGGGACAGGCATTCTGTAAATCTGAAAAAGACGGCTGGCACAAGTTGAGAAATCTTATGGATCGAATTTGCCCCAATTCGATTAAATACCGCGAAGTGCAGTTTCATACGAACTTCATAAACATCTAATAGCCCTTCTTAAACTCTTGCTGTAAACAATATCCGATCCTACACACCATAAATTCAGAAAAATAAAACGCACCTAAAGTCCCCATAAACATTTTTGAACCCGGTATAGGATTCTCTCTGTCATGGATATAAGAAGGTACGAGGGTCTCTCCAAGCCCGACCCGGAACAAATATTTGCGGACCATGAACATAAAAACCCTTTGCTGCATTACAACGCATACCCTTACATTTCTTATATACCTATTTTCCCGCTATGACGATTGACTCGAAACAAATATAAAAGTTAATGTATTGAAATAAAACGAATTCTTACAAGTTTTATCGCGAATTCGATAAAAATTTTACATTTTTTAATTTTCCGACATTTCACTAAGCGGATGACTAATACCTCAGTCCGCCCCGTGACCACGAGAACTGTAAAGTGATCGAAACGTCGAGAAATTAGAAAATGTAAAAATTAAATCAAACTCGCGATAAAATCCGTAAGAAATCGTTTTATTTCAACGTGTAACATTCGCGTAAACCTAATAAACCATAAAAGTTAATGTAGTTTTGTGTACTACTCCATTAATGTAGAAGATAGTAAATACTTAAAAAAAGTTATTTTATACCGTATTATTTAATGTATATGTATGCCAACTAGCTTAATTAGCAGTTCAATTAAAACCTAGCCTCTATACTAAACAGCGCCGGTTCAACTAGTGGCCTGAATATTCAGACATTTGATCAAACAGCTAGGCAAATTACTGACATATGCAATACTTAAGTAACTCTTTTAACGAAAGGATAAATATATATTACACGACCCTTAATATAACATTTATATCCTAAAAGTGAATTAATTCTCAAAAATCGCAAACTCATACAGACATACATAAACTCACGCCTTTTTCCCAGAATGGGTAAGAAGAGGTGCCACCATGACACCCACATTTCGCCTTGTATGTTCCGTCCCACGATGTGATAGGGGGCGTATTCAATCGCCATGTTAGGCACAAATTCCTGACTCCGGGCTGATAATGAATACAAAAGTCATCGTAAATTCATATTTGTTATATAAGTTACACGTCCTGGCGTTTGATAGTTCATATATCGACAGTAAGTATTATTTGTTAACATCGCTTTTTATTCAATGAATCAATCTGAGCGGGCGTTCTTTATTGACCAACGAGGCGTCAGTCACATAACGCACCAGATCCCCGCCGTACCCATTTATCAACTCCAACATGAATCTGCCTGACAAATCTATGTACGACCAGGATACTACACACTACACATAGGCCTTTATATCGTATCAGTTTTGGTGTTGCGTTCGGGTGAAATGAGTTATTTATTTAAACCTGAATGTGTCGAACCCCGTGGTCAAACCTATAGTAATGCAGAGATATTATGAAATAAGATTACTGTTATTCTAATAGCCCTTCTCCCTAACGCACTCTAATTACAAAGTAACGCATCCACAATTCAGAAATGTTCGTCAGTAGGATTTCTATAATTGAAGATGATGATAATAAACACCAAAGAATTTACAAGTTTTACAACGCAAACTACACCTCTATGAAGCGTAAAAAGCATAGCAAAGCCTCACAAAATGATCATATTACAAGTACATCCTCACTTTAACTATTCCGCACCCCTGCCCGGGTCTAGTTAAACGAAAACTACGCAATCAACTTTATAGTTACTCTTTAAAGTTAGTCTGAAGCTTCTCACGAGTGTTCAATGTTGAATACATCACGCAAACTTTACTTTTCAATTTACAACTAATTCCTAAGGATTGGCAGCGGCGTAGTTTGATACTTCCCTTCACTAATTAAGTTTATACCACTTGTGAATATTATCATAGAAATTGTGATGTGCTTTGAGTCTGTTTGTTGGCCATGAAAATTTGAAACCGGATAATTTAATTATTATGTATATATAGGAAATAGAGTCGTTAATTAGGATTGATCAAGGGAGATCGATACCTATTTATTTAAATAAGGTAATTGAGAAACATATTTTTAATACAATTAACACAAATAACTTTCCGTAGAAAATTGAATTACAATGAAAAAAAAATTTTTTTGTTCATAAATAAAGCGCGACTTTCATTGACACTCATTTTAACGAGTTGAAAGCGATCAGGTCAGATCGCTTTGCGATTATTAATGAAACTTTACGCATGCATGGACATTTTACCGTTAATAAATTGAAGCATATTGCTCCCATACGACTGAAGTAGGTACAAATAAAAAATTGTCCGTAAACATACATTTAATACGTCTATAAATATAAATATATATACGGAAACTTAAATGATGGAAAGATATGTTACTTCTAATCCAATTACGAGAAGTTCTAAAATGTATAAGTGTATGCCCACCAAACATTTCAGTCACAAAGAGTCACATACAGAATCAATATAAACAAATTCCATTAAACTAGTGAAAGTGCAGAGCGATTCATTAATAACAATGTATTTCATTTGTAATGTTCCGTGGAGGAGTTGTTGTAAATCCCCCGGCCTGAGCCTGCGTTCTTTGTCACGAACACACCCTGTTTTATGCAGAAAGGAAATTTTCATTACACTGAATTTAATTATGTTACACAACAATGCTTTGAAGCTAATTTTTAGAACACGTTTGCTCACAAAGGTTCGTTCTTTTGTTTTATGAATAAGGCATCAAAAAAGTTTTTTTACAAAACACGGGAGTGCTTAATGTATTAATTAATATTATATTTATACTTTATTCAGTCACTTCTTTTGTGTTTATTAAGACTCTTAATATAAAATGTACAAGTGGAAATAGTATAGTTTGTTATCTAAAAATACAACAAGACTGTCTGCATACAAGTCGAGATCTGTGTTAAAAATTAAAGTAAAAATAACAATGTAACATTTTACAATTTTTGAGCTAATTTGCGTTATATTAGAGCAATAAATATAAATTACAGCGTCCTCTATTTTCTTTGTAAGTATGCAAAAGGCGCCTACGGCCAATTTTCACGGAGCCGTAAAGGTCGATGTAAGTGCCGGGAAAGCGATGAATTTAACTTTAATAAGTTCGCATTGCGCCTCTGTGCACATTCGAGCTGCTGTGTAATTTACTTTAAATATAAATGCATATCGGAATTGGATAAAAGCTTATTAAGTATGAAGTAAATGAACTCGGCGCGCCGTGCGCCGCGGCTTAGATAACTTCGAAACACGAAACTCCACCAACATCCCTCAGGATACGGACGCTTTGGCGCATCTGCTGAGAACTTGACTTTTAATTCGGGAGATGAGGGTTCTTTTTTTTATTGCATAGGTCCGCCGAACGAGCCAACAGGTGATGGTAAGTGGTTACTGCCACCCATGAACATCCACAACCCTGGATCACGGATTTGTTGCCGGCCCATCAAATTGGAAAGAGAGCGGGAAAGAAAAAGGATGGGAAGAGGAAAGGGGTATTGGGCATCCGGTAACCTCATTCACCGAACGAAACGCGACAGCGAAGCTGTCGCTTCACTTCGATATCCTGTGAGACTGTGGTATTGTGGTATTGAACTTTATCGTGACATAGTGCTTTGGGCGCAATTTTTTGTAAAAAGACGATAATAATCGGGGTTGGTTATCGAACAAAGTAAAACCAAAGTTCTGACAGTCTCTGGAAGAATTTTTAATCAAAGCAGTTCTAGAAATAAATGTATTTTAAAAAATTGTGATCACAAAGATGAAAAGAAAACATCTTCAAAAACGTAATCTGCAATGCAATGTTCAAACAGCAAAAACAAACTTAAAGTGGTTACTTACGTTATTTAAAATTTCTTTAAACTTATAGCATTGTTCGAAAGTCGTCAAAACAAAAGTCTCGAGATAACTGCGTTGATATAAAAGGCAGCAATTTTTTGCAAACATTATTTACCTGAGTTACGGATGACAAATGAAATACTTTGCTGTAGACAAAGCGTTCCGGGGTTTTTCTTTGTGTTACGCATGAATTATTTTGTGAATAAATCTACTTGAGGCACGTTCGTCGACTCCGATTATTGCGCGAGATTTAGACGTACAATGCTTGAATGAAGAGGTTTGAACTGAAACGTATTTTTATGATTTGAAATAGGTAATTAATTAAAAAACAACGACAATATTCGAGGGTTCAGCTCTATACACTGATGCATACATATATATATATAAACTCACGCCTATTTCCCAGAAGGAGTAGACAGAAGTTCTCCTGGTAGTAACCAGGTCACCCGCGTTTCGCCTTGTTTGTTCCGTCCCACGATGTGATAGGGGGCGAGCCTATCGCCATATCGGGCATCAACTCCTGACTCCGGACTGATAATGAATAGAAAAATCCATTATCACGTTGCCCGACCCGGGACTCGAACCCGAGACCTCAGCATTGTAACCGTATCCAAGTACAACTACGCCACCATACAACTACGCCACCAAGGCAGTCACACTGATACACGCTATTTAAAACTATATTTTCCCCATATATGTACATATATGTCGGGCGTGACCCCTATAACTTCAGTAAGCAAAGACCGATAGTACCTCCTGTATTAGGTCGTCCAGCTTTGAAAACTTAATTTAGTATTAAACACCCAATTCGAACGTACATTAAAAATGTGAAACACTCGGTAGAAAGCACTTTTATTAAGTCGAATAGTGTAAAAGCTTTTAGAAAAATTAAAATCGTGAAGACCTGAGGTTAACGACTATGTATCTGAAATTACTAAGACGTTCTTCTTTTTATTTAACGATCTGCTTTTTGTTCGAAGCCACGTACTACTTTATATTAAAATACAAAAGTAGAATCAGCCATTTCAAGTTAAAATGTTTTTCTTGCTTTTAGATATAAAAAACACAAAAGAAACTATTCAGAGTGGCGGGTTGATTCATAAAACGATTGAATCTATTTATTGTACATTTATATATCATATCATAGATATTATCATTTGAAAATAAAGAAAGATGGTAATAACTCAGATATGTCATCAAAGCACATTTATTTCACAAATTATTGGCAGTAAAAAGTTAATAGTCAAAAACCAATTTCGACCATCCTTGAGAAACGCATTCACATTGTTTTCTATAAACCGAGATTTCCCGCAGTAAAATTAACTGTCGACGTATCCGTAAAGTGTGCAGATGAAATGGAATCGGTCTCGGTGCGGTTCTCGCGTTTAACGAGACGCTCGGGGCGCGTTCCGACGTGCTACATGACCGCGATACCACTTCACCGCTACCACCTACCACTTACCAGTTACCACTACCTACCACTCAACATGCAAGCGGCAACACGCGCTGCTTTCATTGTGTTTGCAAACAATGTTTGTGCATGCCTCTTAATTAATCTCCATTGTGTATTATTCCTAATACTACCATTGTTTGCTGTCAAATGCAGTTTTGCTTTAGAATCTTTTTGCGGGGTTATGAATATTATTAGGGGTTATTGTATCGCTTGGACTTTTAAAAATTGAGGAAGTTTAAGTGGGCTAAAGCGAATGTAAGAAAGAAGGAAACTTTATTTATTTTATTTATTTAAATCTTTATTGTACACAAAATAAAATGTTAATATGCAGAAACAAAACACAAAACAAAAAAAAGTACAAATGGCGGTCTTATCGCATATAGAAATGCTTTACAGACAACCATACATACATACATACATACATAACACACGCCTTTTTCTCAGAAGGGGTAGGCAGAGGTGCTACCAGAACACCCACGTTTCGCCTTGTATATTCCGTTCCACGATGTGATAGAGGGCGAGCCCATCGCCATATCGGGCACAAATTCCTGACTCCGGGCTGATAATGAATAGAAAAATACAATATCACTTTGCCCGACCTGGAATTCGAACCCGAGACCTTAGCTTTGCAATCATACCGTAGTACCACTACGCCACCGAGGCAGTCACAGACAACCATGGGATCATTTAATTGCCATATCTAATGTCTATACTACAATCCATGCCTAAGATATGGTTAACGGTGGGTTGCAGGTTGATTGTGGCCCTTGTATCATCAAAATTCACATGGCGGTGGAGAGCCGTTCGCTAGTCTGCCTACATTGGACAGAAAAGTAAATGAAATCCAGTTAATTTCAGGCACTTTTGTGACATTTACAACGACAGTGTATTTACCCGTGTCTTTCGGCGTTTCCATCCCGTCATATCGTATCAAACAACATGCAATTTATTTTAACAACCAACTATTTTGTATAAAGCGTGCCGCTTTTTTAAACAACTCTTGGAATCCTTTGGTATGCGTGCCCTTTGTAGTAGTCCATCTGGCTTGTTAATTTCATGCTATATGGCTACTTAGCTTAATTTCGCAGTATTTTACTGTCAATTCAGGACAAAGCGCTATTACCTAATTGAATTCAGTACGAGGTGGAATTTCCAGCTCCTAATTAAAATTAATAACAATTTAGTCGTTCAGTTGAAAGACAAAAGTTTAATTGAAACAAATGTAGCAAAACTCGCAAGTCAGCTTTCAGTGTAATTGAATTTCGTACGAAATTATCAGCGATATAAAAATGAAAGTCACCACACCGACACACGCTAGCGGCATTTAAAAATTTTATTCACGGCGTAATATTTTAAAAAGAATATTTACCATTTACTTTGGTATAGTATTTCAATAAAAATCCTCGTTTCGAGTGGCAGTACATCTGTATGTTTTTTTATTATGGAGTTTTAGATTTCTTGCTTTGGTGGAAAAAACATTATATTACTTCTAGGCATTTCAATATCCTTATTAAACACTACTTTAATGGTAGTACTTTACGAAAAATTTCATACAGTAGCACCATATCGTTCCATAGGCAAGACCAAAGCATGGCACCATTTAAAATACTCCGTCTATCCATCCATCCATCCATCAGCCAAAGGAAGTCCACTGCTGAACATAGGCCTCTCCTAATGATTTCCACAGTGACCTGTTGGAGGCAGCCTGCATCCAGCGACGTCCCGCGACCTTTACCAGGTCGTCTGACCACCTAGTGGGTGGACGTCCCACGCTGCGCTTTCCGCTTCGTGGCCTCCATTCGAGAACTTTTTGGCCCCATCGGCCATCAGTTCTCCGTGCTATGTGCCCCGCCCATTGCCACTTCAACTTGCTAATCCGCTGGGCTATGTCGGTTACTTTAGTTCTCCTACGGATCTCCTCATTTCTGATTCGATCACGTAGGGAAACCCCGAGCATAGCCCTCTCCATAGCTCGTTGAGTGACTTTGAGCCTCCTAATAAGGCCCATAGTAAGAGGCCACGTCTCGGTGCCGTATGTCATCACTGGTAACACACAACTATCGAAGACTTTCGATTTGAGGCACTGAGGTATTTTGGACGAGAAGATATCGCGTAGTTTCCCGAACGCTGCCCAACCGAGTTGGATTCGACGATTGACCTCTCTCTCGAAGTTGGACCTGCCTAATCGGACCACTTGTCCTAAATAGACATATTCGTCTACAACTTCGAGAGTCGAGCCCCCAACTCCGATGGGGGTGGGCACAACATGGACATTCGACATGATCTTCGTTTTGTCCATGTTCATTTTAAGACCCACCTGTTGGGAGACTCGATTGAGGTCTTCGAGCATAGTGCTAAGGTCTTCCAGCGATTCTGCCAAGACTACAATATCGTCGGCAAATCGAAGGTGAGTGATATACTCGCCGTTGATGTTGATGCCGAATCCTTTCCACTGCAAGAGCTTGAAGGCGTTTTCCAGCGCGGCAGTAAACAGTTTCGGAGATATGACATCTCCCTGTCTTACGCCTCTATGTAGTGGAATAGCCTTCGTGCTCTGATCTTGTACTCGGACCGACATGGTGGCGTTGTTGTATATACACTTCAACACTTCGATGTACCGATAGTCAATGTGGCACCGCTGAAGAGACTGTAGCACAGCCCAGGTTTCGATCGAATCAAAGGCTTTCTCATAGTCCACAAACGCTAAACAAAGCGGCAAGTTATATTCCTCGGTTTTTTGTATAACTTGCCGAAGCGTATGAATGTGGTCTATGGTACTAAAGCCTTTTCGGAAACCGGCTTGTTCGGGAGGCTGGAAGTCATCAAACCTGCGTTCGAGACGATTTGTGATGACCCTCGAAAACAGCTTACTCCGTCTAAATATAAGTAAAGTTAATACTTAAAAGTGAAGAGGATTGGTTTTAATACTATTAGCATTAGAAGCAGTGCACAGATCGCGATGCCGCGGGCGAATCCGTCGCGACGCCGAGACTGGCTGTCCCTCGCGGGCCGATTTTCATAATAAAACCATCTCGCTAAATGGACCCGAACCAAATGTTGCCATTCCACACTGTCCCGTCGCCTTTGCCAATTTGTTTTATACATACTTTTTTCTTCTCTATTATTAATAACGTTTAAGAAAACAAAAGATTAATATTTTGTTAGTTTTCTTAAACGTCGCACTAAGTTGAGTATCTAAATTATTTATGTAAATCTTATATTTCAATTGGCGTGCTGCATCATGGCATGATTTATTACAATTATGTACAAGTTGCAAAGGATTTTCTTATTCCTCAGTTTTAAATTACATTTTACTTGAAAAGGAATCATTGTATTAACTTTATAGGATTTAACAAGTTGTTTATTAATTTAAAAAATAATTCTATTCTTTTAAAAAAGCTTTAGACAAAAGCTAACAAAAATACTTTTATGAGATCAATTTTTTTGTACAAACACTCATTATGAAGGGTTCAAATAGTGAGTAAATTAAAGGAATAAAGTAAATGAAAAGTTATTTAGTTGAAAAGTGAAACAATAAAGCAACCGAGTCATCGCCTCATAAAGAAAACAAAAGAGTTAGCGTACTGTTTATTTTAATTCATAACAAAACATAAAGCATGTTGCAAGAAACAGCGCAAATTAAAATATGCGAAGGATATCTTTTCAAGTGTAAAGTTACATGTCAAAGAGGATAAAAGAAGTCTTACGTGGAGTATTGAGGTCACAGCTGAAGTGCCCTAGAGTTTTGAACGAGATCGCTGCCTCGCACACAAAGAGACCGAGTTTGTTTAAGCTTTAAGGAAACACGATAGCAAAATTGGACACATTTGCAATACCTAATGAATGTGCGACGTGTTTGGCTTTCATATGTAATAAACAGATAGCGTTTGTGACATCCATTCCCGCGTTTCATATGGATTTGTGGTGATTCTACATTAGTATGATTATTTGAGGTTGTGTATGATTTGCCAGTGCGGACGTAACAGATACCCGATAGCTAAATTGCGATGTCAGTGTTCCAACGAAATTAGCTTTTGATTTGTAACATGATTTTTGATGTAACTAAGTCGACTTACTAATATTTTTGCTATGTAACAACAACATTAGATTAAGTCGATGGCAATTTTACAATAGAAATAAATAAAATTATTAAGGCACTTTATAATAATAAAGACTAATCTCGTAGAAGTTTGAGATAAGCAGGGGTAAATTTTACAACCTAATAATATACGTTTTCGTGGAAATGTGCAACATAATATTGGAAATATTTCGGTTAAAGTGTTTTTTATCTTAACCTTTTATCATCCTACTGTGGGTAAAGGTCTCCGTCCTCTTTTTCCATAAGTCGCGGTTTCATTCAATTTCAGGCCACATGGGCTCGAAAGTATCCAGGTCGTCACGTCAGCGTTTTAAATTGGTATTATGGTAGCTGTATTTTGTAAGCTTCATTTGACATTAAAAACTGCATGTATCGGTTACTGCCAAACATATAGACTATAGGGAGCTCTGTCCAAGTTGTTAAGGTTTACCTTCACATACTACTATTCATATGCTGGCCTTTCCCAAGTCGTTGTGCTATCTGGGGCCTGTGCTACAAAATAACGTAAAATAGTGATGTAAATCGTCATTATATTGTATTTACGTTTAACAGCGAACGTTGCACAATTCCGTTACAATTTATAATAATATACTCCAGGTGTTTGCTATTTGGTTCATCTGCATCCGGTGTCGTATTAAACATTCAGGTTACCTGTAAATGGGACATGCAGTCTGTGAGAAATTTTTATCACAAAGCCGCATCGACAGATTGCCATTTCAACTGTGGATCTCTATTATGAATTATTCACGATTGCGTGAAGGGTACATTGGGTGTACAGACATAAAATCTAACTAAAAGTACCTACTATATGTTTTTGCCATGGGTCCGACAAAATGGCTAACAGTTCTGATTGTAAATTATTACCACCGCACACTTACAATAATTAGATCCTAGGTACTTTCATCATTATCATTCTCATCAGCCCTTCTGCGTCCACTGTTGGACATAGACCTTTCCTCTGCTAGGTGCTTTGCCCATCTCGAAATCTATCTATCTACCTATTCAGCCACAGGAAGTCCACTGCTGAACATAGGCCTAACCCAGGGATCTCTACATCGACCTGTTGGAAGCGGCCTGCATCCAGCGACTTGCTGCAACCTTAATATATCGTATCTCGAAATCTCTGGTAATAAAAAGGGGAGCAAAAAGGACGGTAGGAGGAAGGATGGTATGGTGCTATCAGCAAAGTAAAATCATATAAATGTTACTACGCGGTACATGATTTTATGCATTAATCTATCACACGTTGTATTTTTATGGGTTGCAATAAAAATAGAGACGCAGATGTGTTTATTCCAGTTTATAGTGGTTATTAAAATAAGTCGTACGAAATACGATGTTTTTATTGGATAGCGCCGCCACTAGGAGCTCCAATGATAGAATTTATTGGTTTCCTTAGGAAGATGTACGTTTTGTTTTAGGTTAACTGTATTAATTTGATGTTTAAGTAAATAAGCATTTTAGTCTTCTTTTAAATAAAAAACAGACGTTTGCGATGTTCCATAACATTGATTAAATTTGTAATATTAAACATAATAAGTTCTTTTACAATCACAATAATTATACAATCGCAATGTTATTGCAAAGAAAAGCTTCAGCAAAAAAAGCACGTTATTATTTTAAGTATGATGAACCAAAAACATCTTATTCTATAATCTGGAAAAAATACAAAATAATAGGCTCATCTTGATATTTGTACATCTAGGTAGAATCGAGCCACTGACCAGCCAGCAGCTTCGATTTTGGTCAGGCATCGACAACTAATTGTATTCAATTAATTTATCTGCACTGTACAGAATTGACTTTTAGTGAAATTACCTCCTTTGAGAACGCACTTAATTAATTTAGGTTAAGACAACGTTGCTACATTTTCGTTGTTAAGTAGATGGACTTTACTTTCATGAAATAGCGTTGATTTGAATTCTGGGAGAAATCATTTGAATATATCACCTTTAGATAAATAAAATGCATAATATACAAGTAAAATTACTATACTTTAAAAAGCATGCAAAACATAGAATATGATTTTTGTTTTATTTTACATATTATTCTCATAAATAAACCAATTAAAACATAGTCCGGTCATTATACCAAAGGCTGACGACAAACGTAGACGACAAAGTATAAGGAAGAAAGATTGATCTATGTCTACATTAAACAGAAAAAAAAAGACTCAGAGAGAATGGAAAGAACAAAAAACTAAAAGCGAAGAAAAAAAAGAGGACGTTTCATTCAGCTGCAGAAGATTTTGCAGAACACGTTACAGGGGTATTATTATTTTATTATATTAAAAACATTTAGGAATTAAGAAAATGTTGATTTGATCAGATTTAATATAAACCTCTTTATCCATTCACAAAGTCAGTAATTAAACCATTCAACAATGTTTGAAACTAATAAATTAAAATTCGAACAGAAATAACACAACCAATCCAATTTCAGTTTAATTTCGGCCGCTGATTCAATTTGTTACATCTTACAGAATATGTAAAAGCAATTTTAAATTATTGAAGTCTGCGACATTGAGAAACCCGTGTGTCAAGCGAGAGCGTCCGTCGTGCCCTTGGGTTTGATTGATATTAGGAACGTAATCATTACAAGCAATTTGTTTTACTAATAGGTAGGTAGATAGGTTGTTGAATTAATTATGTAGTTCGCCAACTCAAGGATGTTCACTTAAATAGAACAATCGATGGGTCACCCGAAGCGGCTGCATTCATAGAACTTATGCATCGGTGATGAGACAGCGAGTCAATACAAGGTAACCTATGTATAGAACAACTAAATATACTTCATGCTGATATAACGAGTGGATATTTACTCAAAACTAATTTATATTTGATATAATAAGACTTAACGATTTATAGTTTCATAATAATGATCATTGTTTGCTATATTATATTATAGGAAGTATGCTCCTGAAGAAAGGTCTCTGCTAGGGATTGTCATGTCCCCTTGAATTTCAGTCCAAGATTAATTATATAATGGCTAATAATATAAACAAATTGGCGACCAAGTAAATACCACTAAGTCATCAACCAAAGAACAACATAACCCGTATTAATTACCGACTCTAATAGGTGTATGTACCCAAGAACATATTTTAAAATGTAGTGTCATTTAGCACGGTGTTATAAAGCAATTTAGATTACGATCGCATGTCTGTTATAATTGATATTCTCGTTCAGGCATGCCATTCTGCATAATGTCGTGGCATAAACTGTCGGATGGCGTTATGCCACGTAAATCACGCGGAAGACATAGAGCCTAGGATGCAATAACACTTGTTCGTGACATTTTGCGGAAACGCATCCATTGTTGTGTCTAGATTTCGTAACCTTCAAGGAAACTTACAAAATGTGCTCGTAAAGACCTATTTGAAGCTCGGTTTTGTAAACACAACTACAACAAACCCTTTTCATTAGTAGAAAATATTAAAACATTTAATATGTAAATGTAACTACAGCCTGATTACATTTGCAATCATAAAGCACTTTTATTTCCTGTTATAGTGACAAGAGAACAATTGTTAATCAGAATTTACGGTCTAGAAATCATATTGACGATATTATCGTGAAAATAATATTTAAATTATAAAGATTTGTATTTATAAGTTCTAAAACGATGAAAGTTAATATTGTAGTGAGGTTCAATGCAAAACACAATAAAAATAAGGCTGCAAGAAGCCAAATCCTTTGCCTATTTTGCTCAAACCCATTTTGCTGAAACATATTTCGCGGTTTTCGCGGGAAACGCTTTCACTCAATTATTTGTTTTTAATAATATCAAGCTGAATGAGTTATTTCAAAGTGGTTTGAATTTATACTGTTGTTTTATAAAATATGACATATAGAATCAATGAATATAAATAGCTTTGGATATAATGTACCTAGATATTGTTTAAGCTGAAATGGTGCAACCCACGATTGAACAACCGTCTTTAACATTCAAGAGCGGTGAGTACGAGTACTAACAGGATTTGGAAATTATCATATTTTAAGACTCTGTTTTTAACTCCCACGTTCCAACTGGAGTACCTACTGTGTAGTGTGTTGTGAGATTATTTCGTATATTTTATAATTTTTTATTTTAATAAATAAATATTAACCAATGTTATAAATTGTCAGCAAAAAATATTTTTGTGTGAGCTGCCGTAACATTAGACTTAGCTAACAACTTTACCGTATGTTCGACATAAACGCTTTGGGTTAATTTTCTAATCCCGGGTATACTGTTTGTTTTAATAGACTGTTAATATCCAAAATATGACCTCAGTCAATACTTCAATAATTTAAAATGTCCCTACGATCCAAGTCTCTTTATGCTGATAATTGACCGTAACATCAATGTTATTTATTTATTTTCAGTAGTGTTACAAGTAAACCATTTAAATAGGAGCATATGTAACAAGTAAATATGACCAAAGCCATGCGGACGAGCCCATGAGCAGGAGTTAGCATAATTATATTTTCGAAATCTCTCAAAGTTATCGAAATTTGTAGAAGGTCAAAGGTTGTTCTCAATGGAATTATTAAGCACCCTGTATTCAGTTTGCTCACTATACCGTCAGTTTTAGGTACAGTTTATTACCGCGTAACGTAGATCGGCTTGATTGGAGCATTATTAATTCATTTGATTTCACTAAACAAACATCCAGTGATTTCATAAATTCCCTGTATGATAAATTGAATTAAATGGTGAATACTCTGGCTCATATACGTAAACATGTGACATTTTATCAGCTCTTTCTACATATTGCTGAACTTTTTTCGACCTAAAATATGACAAGGGGATATTTTGTTGCTTTGCCTTTCATAAATGCTAGTCCCAGGAAACTCCCAGGAGTTTGATTTCATGGTTCGACCTGGAAAGTTTCATGGATCCCAGTCATTAGAGACTATTTTTAAAAATCTACAAAACACACAAAATTTGGTATTCAGTTGAAAAGTGAGACGAAGGAAAAAATATATTGAAACTGACTAAACGAAGTTAAGTTTCTTAAAGTTTTTGTTAGGCAGAATTACTGATAAAGCCAAAGCCAAGTTATAGCCAAAGCAAGCTTTTCGATCTTATAACTCTTATGTAACAATATAATGATTCGAATCGTAATTGCTATTAAAGTAAAAATATATGAATAAATGATAATATATGCCAACATCAATCGTATTTCCATACGCCATATAGCATTATAAAACCTAATGGCTCTTGTACACTAATGTTCTTAAAGGTCAACATATTTTATATTAATGCGACTGTACATTTCCCTTTCGTTCTATTTGTAGTCACGTGTCTGGGTAATCATTTTCAAATAAACGATGCTAATGTCTATAATATTATAACACAATAACTGACTAAGCGGACTATGTTTTATGTAACCTTACTTACTATGTGAAATGTCGCAGAACTACTTTCTCCTCCCTAAATTGAGCGCTAGTCTTCGTTTATCGTTCATTACACCGCGGTAGAATAATAATAGAAAAACATTGGTTGGTATTTTTGTGAATTATATTTTTGAAAATTATCAAGGCCATATAATATCACTTGAGGACGATGGTTTATCGTGCTCCCTGAATTGGCTCTGCAGGAATTTCATATTTATAAGACGTGGTTAGATGGAATTTTATATTCGTGTTTGTATAATTTCATAGAAATTAAATTGTATTAAGTCAAGTTAGTAAAACAGTCTTCAATATTAAAAATGAATTAAGAGTTAAAAAATAAAAATAATGTCAAAAGAATTACACAGCTTTTCCACCAATTAAGTTAGAAGTTGTTTGCTTAGGCAGACATAATAAACAAAAATAAGGCTGTTATATTTAGGTTTAATTCGAAAACCTTAAATCGCGTGACGGGCTGAGAATTCTTAGAAAAGGAAGCCTATAAAGTTCTGGTAACTTTTAACACATCCATCAAAATTTTGTCGCGAAATGATAAATAAATTGTCTTTTTATCGTTAGGTCACAGTCCTACCTTTAGAGAATCGAAAATTGTTAACATAAGTATTAAATATTTGTTCATTTACTCGGTTAAATCATCTAATATTAAAATTACGTCAGTACATTATTTTATACCTGCTAAAATTCGCCCCCTGTCTGACATCTATCCTTTTGGGATATATGAAATATGTGTCTTAAATGCTGACGCTAAAAATCCCATTTAAAAATTTAATATAGCTACGAAATATTATTCCATTACAAACTTCTGTCCGCGTTCGAGTCCTAGCGGATTTCCGAGTACAATTGCGCGTTTTATATCATAACATAACTTTTCAAAAAAAATCTGGTTATATTTTCAAAAAACAGTCATGATAATATTTTGCGCTTGCGAATAAATTTTAAACAGTTGTATTTTACGCTGATAGGAATAAACGGTGAAAACTGTGTCTTATTAAATAAATAATTATTTTACTATTATACTTGGCAATACTTAATACCTACTTATACCATATTCATTATTTTAAGTGACCTCTGTCAAAGCGACGCTAACTAGATTTTTAAAGGCTAAACTTCGTCTATTTAGAAGTCTCTGTTCTTTCCACTTCAAATGCATAATGAAAATGCAGATTACTTCCAAAGTTCATCTATTTAGAACGGTAACACGTTCGTCTGCCTCACAAATAGAGTTGTCCTGGCGTTTCTTCACTTTGCTTCTAAAGCCGCTAGAACATAGTTTAGCACATACATTGTACATACATGGTGTACAATAGTTTAATGTTGGTGATAAAAGGTGTGTCGACATAAGTATAGTATTTTTTGTATTGTATTGTATCAGCCCATATACGACCCACTGCAGGGCACGGGCCTCCTCTACAATCAAGAGTACGATTGAGAGTGGTATAGTATAGTATAGTACCACATACATATTTTTTAGAAGATAGATGCTGGTGTGGTCTCACAGACTGTCCGACCACCACTGAAGGATCCTTGGCAATTTATGATTAGAAATATTTTATGGATAAAATCTTGTTGATGACTCTATTGTCAAAATTGTGGATGCTGTGAGATAATGAGTAAAGCTTGATTATTGATTTGATATTATATACCGTTGTGGTGGTTTGTGAACATACAGCAATTTGATTTTAAATATTAACTGTTAATAGGCAAATTATAAGACCGTCGTAGACGTTGTTAATTTAAAGTCAATACTACAAGATGGCTATTTTTTTTTCGCAGTTAAAAGTTCTCTAGAAATACTCCCAAGACGATGTTTTACTAAAAATGAACTTCTTGTTATGTCTTGTTAAGGGGAAGATAGAATCCTGCAACGATTATCTCTAGTTGACATAAAATTCGACTATAAGGGGCCTTGGTGTCGCACGGCTTGCTGTGAAATTCGCAACATTCAATATGGTTGGGACAAACACGTCACGGAATCGAATAAAGGGAGTAGTCGCAGATTGATGCTATTCTCGTTTGCCTTGCACTGCAATCACCCATTTTGCTTCAAGAATCACCATCAATGCAGTGCCGACAAAATTACCATTCACGGGGCTGCACGGCCAGTAATACTGACACACTATACCTATCCCTACAAATGGAATTATTCTATCTCTCTTAAGCCACAGGCATTCCGCTGATGAACAAAGACCTCTTCCAAGGAATTCCACAGTCTATTGAAAGCGGCCTGCTTATTGCGTCTTCCTGGAAGATTTTAATTTTAATTAAAGATATTTGTGCACATAATCGGACAGCTCCTTTACAGCGAAATTTTGGCACGTCGACCTTGGCGGTGGCTCGCACGGTCTATAGGCACTCGTCACGTTATCTTCATATCAAAGCGACTAAGTTATGGAAGGCTAATGCGAGATGTCACGAAGGCACGCACTCTTGGCAATCAGTTATTTTTAGCATTACCAATAACTTGAGAACTTATTTTGTATCATTATATGTGTTAATATCTTTTTGGTAGAGGAAATTCCTACGACGTTTACGATAAATATCCAGATATAATTATGTATTTAATTTTTTCTGGAAAGTCACCAACTGAAACTAACATCACATTTTTATTGATCTTGAATTGTAGTATTGTTACTATAGTTTTTAATGTAGCATTAATTTTGTTTGAAATATAAGCAGAACTTAGATTTTTTCATACTCTTATACCTGTGTTCATACCGCATTTAATGAAGACTTTCATACTCTTATACCTGTGTTCATACCGCATTCAATGGAGACTGTGGCTCTGGACATAAGATTTTACTGTCATGTTTGAAAAATATTTGGTTCATAATTTTACCATGGCTTTCCTGTTTGAAGGCTACCTATACAGAATAAGCTTTTGAGTGTAACATGATGGCATGATACGGTTAATAGACTTCAATTACTTACTGTCTAATTTTTAAAGAGACTCAAATGTATTCAGGAATTCCCACTATCAATCAAACGAGGGCTATGGTGTTGCGAAATAATAAACTTGTAAAAAACTTGTTCCATAGTTTGTGTTAGGTCAGGCAGGGATAAGAAATTGATACGTTACAGAAGTTGGCAAATAGGCTATGAATATTAGTGTAAGTCCGACCGCTGTAGAACCATGACCTACATCGTGATTGGCTTGCATTGTAACGAAGTTTCCAATGCTGGACTGCGCTTGAAGGTACAAATGTTAAGGACGATGTATTACCTCCAACATTCGTGTATGGTAATGTAGCAGTGAATGAAAATAGATAGAAAATCTTTAAAAAATTAGAATTTACAGTTACAGGTACGTGTTAAAAAATTCCTTTGTTCCATCTACGCATGTATCAAATAATTATAGTTAAAGTGACAGTCTTCTTTATATTATACTAGCGGCCCGGCCCAGCTTCGCCTGGGTGCTTAGATGTTTAGACTCCACTCCACACCAGAAATATCTTATTCCCGTTCAAACTTTTGTACTCCTGAACTCAACCTAAGTACCTACTATCCCTTTTCCTATCGTATCCCATCCCATCTCATCTGGCTCCTTTTCTTTCTGTTATATCCCGTCCCATTATTTCCCATCTACCGGTCTCATCGCGTTCGTCCCACTTTATCCCATTTCATCCCTTAATGCCTAAATAGGCATGTTGACATTTTTTTGGAATTGCTTTTATTTTGTAGATAGGCCTTATATAAACACGAAACTACGACGAATATCATTAAAAAAATACGCAAACACAAATACTTTGCAAAATTCCTGCTAAAACTTTAAAATAAATTTAATTAATTTTATAGCGTCAACAACACGTGGTAATTATACTGTTAAAATGTAGCTTATATGACACGTTCGTAGATTTACCATAGCAGCGCCATCTATTGATTACTTACTCAACCCAGTCGAAAGGTATCGACATCTGTTAGAATCATTTGGAGTTAACAGATGATTGTGACTGTCAAATAATAACAGACAAATAATTAGCAATAAATTAAAATTGCGACTATAACTTGAGATTTAAACTATCCTATCTCTCAAGTTAGATCGAACTGCACATGGTGTGCAAATTTTATTATAATCGGTTAAGTAGTTTAGGAGTCCATTGAGGACAAACATTGTGACACGAGATTTATATATATAAGGTTTAATCAAGTAAAAATCCCGCTTTTCTATGAATATAAAATATTATTTCAAAGAATATTACAAGAACATATATTTTTTATTTATTGCTAAAGTCAATTTCATATGTTTCAATGTAAAAGCAGTAGAAATGCATATTAATGCGTGTCATTTTTAGTAAGAATTACCACATAAATTGACCGTAGAGTTACATGTCTCGAAAAAAATTAATGAAAATATTAAATTACCTAGAAATAGTTGTTGTTAGTGAACACTAGCAACAGATTTATTTATGAGGAGGTTCAACATGAATATAAATTAGAATTTTCTTTGTTCAGTAAAGAGTCGGATGCTTCTGAGATAGCTTTAATAAAACGGAAGTTAACAACAAGAAATAAAAATCATGTTACCGTATTAATGCCTCAACCGCCCTGTTTGTATCAGATTATTGTTGGTGTTAAGAACACAATACACGTGTTATATTCGGCCTTAAATACTACAATACGTCTTAGAACTTCTGATCTAATAATACCCACACATCCATTATCAGTGTAATATTTCATTCACGAACAGGGTGGTCGAAACTGGCATGATATCTCAATGGCCAAAATATTCATGAAATTAAAAACAAGCATGGATTATTGATGATGTAAATGCAACACTTTGATCTCGTCTTTGTGTAATGCAGCCAGCCCTGCCCAGATGGTAGGTGGGTTTGTTTTCAAAGGGAATTATCGCTTGGCCACACTGTTTGTCTTACAAAAAGCCGCGTCCAATGTAAACAGCACCTGTATTATCCGCTTAACGCATCACACGCTCGGCAATAATAAGCAAGCTTTGTTCGGTATTGGATATGAGGCGTGGTAATTCTATTAATAGGAAAGTAAACGAGTGCCGTCGCTCCGCGTTGTTATGTTGACGCTGTTTTTTATTGGAAGGGAACGTCAGTTAAACTTGTAAGCTGCTAAATTAATGAATGTAGTTTTAATTAGTTTTTTTGTTATGATTGAAACTTGAATTAGAACATTTTGTGCTTTGAAGAAGTTATTCGGTAATTAGTTATTATTTAATTATTTCACAAATAAAATTGGTTTGATTCAGTAAATTCCTGATATAAAAGAAACATTGAAACCTTTTTTGCATTCACTACATCTCTGAATACACGTTATTGAATCTCGTTTACAAACGTGATTTTCTGATAAAATGCACCACGAAATTAAGACGCTCATTGCAAACGTCTCATAAATATGCACAGCATTTATTCCCTTTCAGTACATTTAACGTTACTTCATTTGGTTTTACACACGGCTGGGATTTATTCAGTTCATTCGTTACAGACATGCGACAAACAGTTTAATGTTCATTTAAACTTTCTCAGGAACTACGCACAGTGAAAAGCGGTTAAATCATTTTCCTCATGGATGCGTGTTTGCAACATGCGGGCTGCATTCAGAAGCACGAGCGGTTCTTTCTAATATGTTTTAATTTGTATTCCCCCGCTGCGCACCACTGACCTCTTTAGTCCATTCACAGCGGGATTGTTCCCGTTCCAGTAATACATATTCCTATTTCAGCATATTAATATACTTTTGAAAGCCAATTTTAGATAGTTCGTAAATCGTAGCAACTTCTTCGAAAGTCTTTGATTGTTGTGTGTCGCCAGTGATGGCATGCGGCACCGAAACGTGGCCTCTTCCTATGGGCCTCATACGAAGGCTCAATGTCACTCAACGCGAAACAGATGAAATCTTTTCGCTGGTATGTTTGCGATATATTTTTTAATAGGTATCAACAATGTATGTGCTTTTAAATTAAAAAAATAGTAAAATATGCTTGCGAAAGCCCTAAAAATTATAATCACACGAAAACCCAAACTTTCTGTACTCCTAAAAAGTTAATTTGTATCATTTCATACAAAATAACTTTTCAGCAAATAATAAATAGTTGTTTTAGTTTGTTAATGTCTGCATTCTGAAGTTTTAATACCTAATTCAAACTCCGCTAGACTCGGGGATTGTGCCATTGTGTCTCTAAATCCAATCGCAATTTAATCCTGTACTGTTAATTTAAAGAATTGTGCTGACATTGTTGCTGTTAAAGGAATTTATCTGATACTTATTAAAGGTTTTTCCTTTTTATACTGGTGCGACTAAGATAATTATACATAATCCTGACCCCACACTAAGATCGAATCTTGTGTCGTGGGTATCAGGAACTACGAGAAACTTTTCGGTCTCACAAACACCCAGGCCCGAAACAAATACTTGTGGTTCACACAAACATTTGTCTTGCCGCGGCGATCGAACCCGCGGCCTTTCATTTCACAGACGGCTTCAAACCAACTGCGCCTCGGAAGCTGTCAAATAACTACTAATAAAAATACTGCAATACTTTTGATGGTAAGTAAATGAGATCCCTCCATTTGGATATCCACCGGCGGGAGATGGTTACCGGTTCGCCCTTGGCGAACCGACCCGACAGTAGCTTTAACGAGATGCAGTGAGGCTCTACCACTGCAATTTGAATTATGTGTGGTTATATAGTAAGTTCTGACGCTTTATATTTTGAAAATTGTTAAGTGGGCATGGTGTCAAATCATTTGCAGTCTGAAGCACATTTACTATCGTAAAATTAAATATAATAATCCTTTGTTTATTTTTATTTCAAATCTTATGTACCTATATGACAAATTCATGTGATAATCTAAAAAATGTGGTTATTATTATATATTTTAAATTGAATCTTACGTCCGCTGTTTTTGTTTCATATTAATTAATTCTATAATAAGGTTATAATTACAATAGTTAACTTTTCGCTTTGTGCACCTTTATAAAATACTATGAAATGATATGCAGGCAGCCGTATGTACCACAAAATGATGTATCTGCTCCGAAGGTCTGCTCAGATTAAACTGTCAAGGCCTGTCTGTCCTCATAACATCACTCTGTCGAGTTTTTATGTTGTAATTACAATAGGTAATAACTAGGTTTGGAAAAACATCAGACAACTTGAATACGAGGTCAAACTAAGCCCGATTCAATAACTAATTCCTATTTCGTCCTTCAAGGGACTGCAATTTTTTTATAATGTCAAAAGCATAAAATTTTACAAAGGCGAATAATACAGAACAGCGTCAAGATTTTCAACAAGTGTTTCCGTTTCTCTGTAACCGAAAGATTTAATGCACCGAAAGTAGGTCAGTGTTCTTTTGAGGTATAAAAGAAAAATATAGTAATTCTGCGTACACGCGATATTATTCAAATCTATTCTCGTCTTGCTATTCCAAGACTTTTAAATAAAAGCAGATTTAAAAATTATCTCTAGAAATGAATTTTTAAAAACTCATTAGGTTCCTTTAGAATTAAACTAAAGAAAAAGCTTGGATAACAAAAGATTGATAAAAATATTTTTGTGTAAAACGTTGAAACATTTTACTCAGATTTAAGAAAAACCATTCCGTAAAATGTTAAAAGATGTGAGGTTTAAGGTGTTTCTTACTTGAAAATTTGCAAAGGACTAACCGGGCAAATGCACTAGAGCAAATACCCAGTGGTGTCCCGGCAAAGCAAACGTGCTGACCCTTTGCAGCAGTAAATAGGTCAATTATAAACATTGGTTTGTAGATCGTTACTTGCATTTGTACTAAAAGAGAAAAAAACTTTAACAATTGCTTCGATAGGATTTACAATGAGTCTAGTTGATGAACTGCACGCACAACCGATTTGTATAAGTTAGGCGTGAATTCATAGATAATTATATTGGCAATATTAACGCCAAGGAAAGTTTTGTGAGAACATCCACATTTGTGATAGTTCTAAAAAAATTGAAGCTGGTATGTGTAACCTATATTGTTAGGTAACCTGGAGGCCAAAGACAGCCCGTTTTCTCAATAAGATTAACTTTTACCAAACCGGCAGTTGTTTTATCACTAGTTAAAACAATCTGGAACTTGCTTACACAATAAAATGCTCCGTTAATTAAGTGACATATGGAAATGAGAATTAGCAGTTATAATAGTTAGTATGGTTCCGAATAGTTTTTTGACAAACCGGTGGCAAATAAAAATTATAAATAAACGTACACATGGTAGGCACACGAGAATATTTCGAAACGGCTTGTCGTACCGCTGTTTACTTATCAAACTGAATCTGAATTCATGAATATGAACCGTACACTCACAAATGTCAATAGAGAAATTGTATAGATAAAATTACTGCGCCCCGGGACCGCTATCGCACTGCTTGTTCGGTTAAATTATAATTTGTTAGAACATGAAATCACATAGAGAACGACAAAACTATACCGCCAGTAATAAAAAAATATTACTCGTGACACAATCGTGTATACTGTATAGGCAGCGAAAGCTCCGTCTGCACGATATCGCAAATAAATATCGATTTGACGCCATACCAAAGTATATTTGGTTGCAATATCACATAAAGATAAGCCGTCTGAGATGGTTCTTTGACAAAACTGCACGAACCATCCCCGCCGACTACAGATGATCCTATTATGGAAATTGTTTTATCTAACGAATAGATAAATGAAGGTTACATGTAAATTATACATTATCAGAGTGCAAGCCAAGAAAGTGTGTCTGCAATGAATATTTAATGTACTACGTCGTCGTACTGGAGTGACAAAAGTTTGAGACATTTTATTTGATGAAATAAGACATGGCGCGAGACGAGTCGCGGCGGCGGCGTCGGCGGCGGCTCGGCCAAAAGTCCCGACGCGGGGCGGAGGAGCGTTTGAGATACAAACCGCGGCAAACATCCGACAAGGCAACACCGGGCGAAGAGCAGCGAGGCTGGCAACATCGCGGGTGTTACTCCTATCCTAGTACGGCGTGTTTATTCTGCCGCGTATATCGACCGGCGAGCGGCGAGCGGCAGCGGCGAGCGCGGGGCCCGGGGCGCGCGCCGCCCGGCTCAGTCGCAAGCATCGCGCGCTCTCCACCGCTCGTCTCCTCACTGCACGTGACAGCTCCCGCCGATACCCCCACTATAAATCGCTGTGTATAAACCATAATAAACTGTCAAACGTCCGACCACACGACTGTTTCAATAAACTTTCGCTTATTTTTGCCGAGTGCTAGCGGAACAGAGATTTGTTGTGGTGCGGGGAAGCCAGCAGCTCTAAACGACTGGCACTTCTTCAGGCGGCTGTCCAAACGGTAAGATCTTTTTGAAGACGTTCATAATATTTGGATTGTGATGAATCATAATATGTTATGCAGATGTTTTGATAAAATCTGTATTAATATTTGGGAGAGTCTTGTGTGTTACAAAAAGAGTTTATGTACGTGTTAAATGTGTGGTGTTAAAATTGCTGATAAGAGGTTATAGTTACCACAACAATGCCCATTTTTAAATATTGAGTAATTATAACATGTGCATATAATGTTTTTGCAATATTCACTTATATTTAATAGTATATCTATGAACTTTTAAAGTCGTGTATATACTTTTGGTTCCCGATTTTTCTATCATACATTTTACGCAGCATATGTAATAGTAGTAACAATGTATACAGCTATGTTTATCTTAATAGCGGAGGCTGTTATCTTTTTGCTACGGAGTACAGTGACCGACAACTTAGGCTACGCCGCGCCGTAGTAACCTCGTAGCGTGGCGTAGCAATTAGTGTCAAGTTACACGCTTTATTTATTTGCGCTAAACATCGAGTATTACAGTTTATTAGTTTATCTTAAATTAAACTAGTTTATTATTAGATAGTTTATTTCGGTATTTACTGAATTATGTAAACATTATTGGATTAGCATATATTATCATCACAGAGTTTTAGAATTTGAAATTCTTTCTAAATAATTAGTTAAAAATGAGGCTTGTTTAAACAAATATATTTGGATGAAATCTTTAACTCGATTATAAATTAAACCGTACCGAGAACGTCGGGCTAATTGATAAATCACATTATTTGTGTGGAGATCTGTCCCTCGCCTCTATATAATTAATAGGGCGAGTTAATTGGACCTGGATTTCGGATTGCTTTTAAATATAATATTCAATTTCTTTTTCAACAAGATTTTTTTTGTAGTGATGAATGATTTATACTCTTAATGAATCGTTAATAATCACGCATACCTTCAAAAGACCAAACAATTTGAATGCAATAATAATTATATAAGTTTCAAAATATTTTATCAGATTTTCATGTATAAAAACCGTAGGCTCTTTTGTATTTACAATAAAATCCAAACAATCTATATTTATTATTAATATTTTGCGGGTAATAAAGTATAACACTTCATCAATTACTGGTCTACATACTAACACATTATACATACGATAATATCCGCAATATTATATCCAAAATGTAAAGCAACGTAAGACGGGGTATATATTTTGAAATATGTTGGTCGGTTATATCTGGGCTTCAACATGGCGGGGCTTGAGACTCCAGATCAACCAAAAATGGTCTTGATATAGTCTAGGAAGATATCCTACCAATGGTCTTACTACTGAGTATCAATACTAGGCGAAATAATACTCAGCCGGGATAGCACTAGGTAGAAAAATAATCAAAGTACACGTAACAATTTCATTTTAAACTACAAGCCATTAAAATACGCCCTTCATAAGCAATTCCAACAATTCACGAGCAATATTTCAATGCTATTAACCTGCGAACGATTTGCACATATTTCGACCTCAATAACAAGGTTTACCCAAGTTACTTACGCACAAGTCATTACAACCTAATGAGAAACAATTACACACATTAGCTTTTTATTGTTTATGAGAAAAACCTTTATACGAGAGCCCATGCAATTCCCACATTAGGCGAAATGATAGGATTACCTCTGAGGTCCAAAGCCATACGACCGACATATATATGGCATTTCGCTGGCGGGAAGACAGATGGATGGAGCGACGCCGTAATATCCACGAGGATATGACAAATCCGAGGTGATTTGGTTTAAATCCTTACTAATATTATACGCTCGGCTTTTACGCAGACACGTACATTGCGGCTGCGGTGATATTGAAGAATTGATATCGCGTTTTAAAAACAATGTTTTATTTTAATGGTAAATATAGAACAACATGATAGCATTAATTGAAATCACGTGCAATATATTAAATTATATTTAACGGTATTTTTTATTCTAGTTTCAGTACCCAATGAAACAATTTTAAAATATTTTCATTTACTCGGAATGATTTAAGTCCTGAGTATACGTTTTGTTATATTACTGATGTTTAGCGGTTCGAAATTATTGATTAGCAAGAGAATTTATTTCACAAATTCGACAGCAGTTGTGATTGTCATTAAAGCCAGATCTAAAGCATCCAACACATTACATACGTTAAAAGTGTAAAACTTTGAAAAATATATTATCTTCTAAATGATTTTGCACGCTCACAACATTTCTAAGCAACACAACGAGTAGTGGTCGGCACGTATTCTTTAATTGTTTCCGTTCCTTGTTTCATATTTCCGTGTTATTGTATACGAAGCCCGGATTAATTACTATTTAGTCTTGTGAACACCTCAAGTGTTCACGTACATCTACAGAGGATAAAGAAGAATAACATGAGTCGCGTTTTCTGTAATTATTTTTTTGTTTATGTTATCTTACAACTGTATAGTAAATATTATCGTATATATAGATATTATATTTTGTTTCTGAAGAATACATGTAAACATATATGTGGCCTTAGACAGTACTTAATATACAAAATAATTCCCTTTCATAAAACATATTCAACAAAGGTTAGAGAAAAATCGTAAATATTCTAAGTAACTAATACATATAAGTATTAAGTAATCAAATTAGGTAGGTAGCCATTAGTGAAAGCTCTTTTATCTTGATTGGTAATTAAAACGATTCAACCGATTTATGTATTTCAACACATATATAAGATCGGCAGCGTGTAATTTATGCAACAAATACGAAATGTTTTCTTTTATATAATTTAAAAAAGGCTAACGAAATAATAAAACTCGGTTTTCATTTATCTTACAGAATGGTTGAACGATCTAATTTTTATAAGTGATCAAGACGAGAATAAAGGAATTGTATAAAGATAAAATTAGCTTCCCTGCAAAATACAGATCAGACTTGATGGAGCCTATTAGTCAATTATTTAAGAGTTGAATTTCAAAGGTACCAAAATAGAACCATTAAAAAGGATATTTCAAATTATTTGAAGATTTTCTATGGCTGACTACTTGAAGCGTGCGAAATATGTGATTATTTTTCGAGTACGGCTTCTGTGGCGTAGTTGTATTACGGTACGATTACAACGCTGAGGTCTCGGGTTCGAATCCCGGGTCGGGCAAAGCGATATTGGATTTTGCTATTCATTATATTATCAGCCCGCAGTCAGCTATTTGTGCCCGATATGGCGACAGACTTGCCTACTATCATATCATGAGACGGAACACACAAGGCGAAACCTGGACGTCTTAGTAGCCCCCTGCCTACCCCTTTTGGAAAAAAGACGTAGAGGTTCTTTAATTCAAAAAAATATATATCGTCATAAATGCCTGCTATTGGTATAAATGTTAATGCTGTTACGAATTATTAAATTTTTCCCTATCTATTACTTTCTATCGCTTATTTCTTATCTAAGACATAACCTTATATTCATTATAGCAACCTCGGCTCAAAGCAAGGGATTTGAGTAAGGTGCGCGTATTCTTATCTCTACATACAATCAAGCTGTAGAACAATTTGCCGGCCTACGTGCTCTTTCCTTCCTATAACCCGGGGCACTTAAACAAACCATGAAACAGCAATTGTATGGGCCGACATAACTAGTCTAATCCAATTCAATCCATCAGCCAAAGGAAGTCCACTGCTGAACATAGGCCTCTCCCAATGATTTCCACTGTGACCTGTTGGAGGCAGCCTGCAACGTAAGACATAATCGATGGTTGCCACTTACTGCTAGTCTACGCGACACTGCATTTACTGTCAGAAATAATAAATAAATACACCCACACTAAGATCGGGTCTTGTGTCGTGGGTATCAGAAACTGCGAGTTAGTAATAATTTCCCCCCTGGCCTTATGTGGGTTTTTAAAGTCACGTAATCTTATTCTTCACTGTTGAATTGAGCGATAATTTAACTACGTTTCAAATTAACATCGTAAGCAAATGAAAGCAGTTTTAAGGGTTACTAAAGCAAGAGCGAACTCTCACAAAAGTAACTACGCTCAAGAAATATAAAATAGTTTAATCACAGTCGAAGTTCAATTGCTAAAGTTTTTGAAAGTGTAAATCGAAATGGTTGGACTGGCAGTCTAAAAAGGTCAAAACCTATATCGACCTGTCAATCTGTTCAACCTAAAATTTCTCCTGTCTGTGTTGGAACGCCATCCCGTAGCTTCCCACACCTACGCACGTTTTTTAAGCCTTATTTTTTTCTACAAAAACTGTATATTTCAGAAAAAAGATAGAAAGGTCAGCGTTGGAATTATCTATAAAGCAATACAACAATTTTCACGATAGTCGGTTCAATTGTAACGGGTTGTACTTTGTTGAGCTGTCAATGTGTCACCATACAGCTTTCTGTATGAATGTATTTATGAGATTGAATAGGTACGACTTTGTAACACACAAAAAAATTATATTTGAATATTTTATGTCAATTGACAGGATTTCGTAGTGTCACCACTCAGCAATCTAAATGGACGGCACTGCACTTCCGATTCAATATATTCACTGCGCCCTTCGATAATTGCATTTATAAACAAAAAATCTGCTTATCACAACCAAACTAATATTAGGCAATACGAACATTTAATAATACCACCAACCTACAAACTCCATAGTAGGAAGGTAACTTCATAGTTGATAGCAGATTTTGTTTCAAAACATTAAAGAAACTAAGCCTGATACAGTCACTACGACGCCAATGGTTTTACTTTAATATAACTCAGGCCTACTGAGAAGGCTGCATCGGGACGCGTCACTCATATAATATTGATGTAAACCGTATAAAAATTTATTGAAACACATAGATAAATTAACTGCCTGGATGCACCGCCGCTCCCGGTCCCTCCGACCTTGAGGTTCCCACTGCATTAATCATGCCAACCCCTTTATTTAATTACGGGACAAACACTCATACAAACTGAACCTTTTTGTATTAGTTTGTTTTGCATACGCAGTGGGGTTGGGTTAATATTATTGTTCAATATTTAATGGGCTTGTTTTCATTAAGTTCGGGTTTGTTCGCTCGTAAATATTGAATTTTCTTAGCGTGATAGCGTTTTGTTCTTGTTTGTAATATAAAAAGACAATGTGAACCGTATTTAATTAGGTTCATTAACGGTTAAGTAAAATGACTCTTACGTTATAGACATGAGGATTTTGTTAAAGAATATTCTTTCCATGTTACAATTTTGAACTTTAGCCAACTATGAATAACACATAACAAGTGATTATTATTCTTTAATTTATTAAGGTTAAAGATGTAAATTCTGAGCGTTTTTTGTGTTTTTTTTTAATACTACCATTCACTTTTATAAAAAAAAGTATGCAATAGTAATTGCAGTTGAAGTAATATTCCTCTCTAAATGACAGAGTAAGCGCTATTGTTTACCGCAAAGCCTTGAAAGTCACAAACATACAAACTATTGTGACCGACGCGTCTACGGTAGAACTCGCCTAGTATCTGTTACGCAAATAACTGTATTACATCACATCTGATAGATTATGGATTAGCAACACGCCGAAAGGAATAAATCATACTTGGTAACATTGTTCAACATGTCGAATACATTTCGTGAACTGCCAATAATAATATATCAGGTATTTGAAAACTCGAAAGGCATGTCGTCTTGTCTTTTCAAACACTATTCGCTTCAAGTACTGTATTTCGTTGAAGTTTCGTTAGTACAATACTAGTTTTTATATTATTTTCACGAAATCCACTGAGGTCAGGTTCAGTATGGCTGCAGTATACATATAAAAAGTTATATAAAAATGATGAGACAAATATCTTGCCCGCACTTTCTTTATTGACACAAGTAGGTCAAACGAAAACGAAACAAATAAAACGTTGAAGATAATTATTCCCTGTAAATAAATATAATTCTTCTTCTTCTTCTTCCACCCGGCGCTATCCCGGCCGGTGCCAGGGTCCGCCTTCCGGTCAATTTTCCTACATTTAGCCCGATCTTCGGCATCCTCTATAATACGGCTATTGACCCTCTTATCTTCCTTGACGACATCCAGCCAGCGCTTCTTTGGTCTACCCCTTAAATAAATGTAATTATCCAGTAGTAATAAAACAATTATGGAAAATCTGGCACATAAAACAACTAATGGGACTTAATAATTAAATAGGTCCGTACTTTTTTATGTTTAACTTATAAATTATACGTCCCGAAATTTTGATACTTGATACTTTATGATTTAACCAAATTTAAATAAAACATTCACAACAGCTCAATATTTTTATATCTGTATCCATACATACAAGTACATTAACATATTACTTTTTATAAAATGTTATTACATTTTTAGTATATTAAATCAATTACTAAAAGCAACCCGCAAAATATATAAACTATACATAAGTGAAACAGTATTTCAATTTCATATTTCACATCTTACACAAGAATATGTCGACGAAAGTAATTGCTTAATCCCAAAGAAGAATTTAAGTTTCCAAAGAGAATGTGTTATCTCAGTCGTTCCAACTAATGCTTTCTGGATCGTCCCCCCTCAGGATACTCAACTTTATAATCTTGATGCGAACTTTTCCAACAAGGGAAACTACAATTTCTCAAGTGAAGCAAAAAGCTTTGATGTTTTCCTTGAGCAATAATGGATTATTTTACGCACCATCGACTTCTGACAATATATTAGAATTTCGTTTTTAAAATTAAACAGCTTTTTACTTTGGCGAAGACGCATTTCATCTCGTGAATATTTACCAGTGGTTACTTAGCAAAAAGCACTTTTTATTAAGCAGAAAGGAAAAAGGTGGATTTGTATTCTTTATTCACTTGTTCGGAGTTCAGGTCGGGGGGTAGCTATTGGCATTCGAAATGGGAAAAGGCGAGACCATTTTTATTACCTCGTGAATTGAAGTGTATACTTGTACGCTACCGCTAGGCCGTATAATGGTTTGCATATACTTATACGGCAAAAACGGACCGGGTAACACATAATTAAAATGAACACTGTTTGAATCATACATGCATTTTTAAAAGGCAAACATTTTAATGATAGTTTTGTTTTATATTCGCAGTTACGTTTTAGCTTAATGTTTGAGAATTAACTGAAGCCAGTACGTGTGTTGTAAAGGACATTTTGCAGTCAGTTTCGCCTGCTATCAAACGCCTAACAACTATTTCGGAGCACGTAATTGTTATACCGTTGCTACTAGGATTTGCATAACAACTGTACGATGTACCTCGCGTGGACTCCGATGACAAAGGAACTGTCCTGTTAAGTCCCGATGAATTCTAAAGCGCACAATACCCAGATATAAGCCGGCTGATCCCATAATGCGGCTTGTAGAAACGAGCTCACGAGAAAAACTCAATGTTGCAACTTATTAAAGTACGGACTGTTTATGTTTACTACTGCAGTACGAGTAAAGAAGTGACATTTACTTAGCAAAGTGGATGTTGTGCCGCCCAGTATCTACGTGAACAGAATACGTTTATCGTCTTTAGAAACTGAAACATGAACGACTACTATTTACGTACCTATCTTAAACGTTAAGTCTTGATATCAGGTTTTCTACCTTAATGCAATCATAAATTTCATCAGTAGTATTAATTTTAGAACATTTTCATTTATAATTATCATCCCCTGACGTATCCATCGAGTGCTTAAAAATAACTCCTTTCCTCAATACCCCTTACATTACGACTGTTTATTTGGCATCAGCACTCAAGTTCTCCCATAAAACAGACCAAAATAAAATAGACAATACATTTCAATACAAATTAGGTACATATTTCGGCTTTATAATATTTACTTTTTATTCAAAGGAAAATGTTTGTTGTACAACGATACGGGACCCACCTATTTTGGTATATAACAAGACGAGAATAGAACCTAGAACCTATGGAAGACTATATTCACATACGTAACTTCATAATTTTGGAAAGTATTTAGCATAAAGAGTTTAGCTTCGTATAATTCAAAGGGGTTCTGCTAAAGCTTTGCTCGAAATACAGTGAGATAAATTTGTATGACGGTTTAAATCAGACAGAAATAATTTTAGTCTGTTAAAGCCAGACAGTTGTAGTATATTTTGTATACATTAATACCAATTACGGTGACAAAAAATTAACACTATAGGTTTAACATAAATATAGGTATAATATGCGTGTTTGAGGCCAAGGTAATAAAACTTCCGTCTTCTTATTTTATTGAAATAAAACATGTTACAACTATATATATCCTTATTTATTGTTTTTTTATCGCGTTTTTCCGTCGTCTATATTTTTTTACACATCCCCAGTCTAAGGTATTAGGTATCTAAATTGTTTCCTTCATAAAATATAGTTGGCATCATAACAAATAGATTATTAATTGCAGTGACTCCTAACTCACGTCTCTCTTTTTTTGGTAAAGTCATATCAAACGCAAAAATATCCTGTATATTTTAATTCTCGTAAGTTGACTGCAAATTTAAAAAAAGAAAAACTGACTGAAAATTTAAAAATAACTAAGAACCAACCATTCGTATCGACTAAAAACTGTATAATCTCAAAATTATTCAAAACTATTGACACAGAATCTTTCATTGATCACAAGGCTATATCAGCTAGCTATATCAGTCCCTTGCAGACATATTCAACGTTCAATTGTGTTCACGTCGTTATTACACAACATAAGCAAATAGTTGTTACTTGTTAGTAGGCAAGAACAAAGGATTTCAGTACTAAAGTCGGTTTACACGTATTTTAAAACAACGATTTGGTTACATAAGCCGCCTCGCGCATAGGTCAAGGCTTCCTTGCCGGCGTGATTTGAAATATTGTGACATTGGAAAAATTTAACTGAAACACAAAATATTTGTAAGTCGTTCTCGAGGTCTATTGCCATTTGCTGGGAAATTGTTTATTGATTTGCATTTGCATGGGCAATGGCTGTTTTGAATACCCGAGACGGTACTATATTAAAAACTTGGACATAAATTACATTTCTACGTAATAATTTTCATTTCTTGCATTCAATTTTATATTCCATAAATTATATTTTTTTTGTCCATTTGTAATTAATAAAAACATTTATTAATTGTAGGTTTCTTCAAGATCTTCTGGGTTAATTCATGTCGTGAACGTTGCCAACCTCGTTTATACAGATTGAATTTTTCAAATGGGCGTGGATGCAGAAAACCGAAACTATGAGGAAAAGCGAAAAATACTGAAACACTGCAACGCAGGGAGGCTTGTTGTTAGGGCAGCAGGAAAAAAAATTACTAAATAATGCCATTTTCTTTTAGTTTGCCATATGTCATTACTTCCCAGAATTTGATCCTCATTATCAACATTATCGAATGGTATAATAATACAACGTGTTATTTTTTTCATAATCATCGGGTTCTATTCCTAGCTAGGAATAATGATTTATCAAAAATCCAAATATGCAATTTTAATTTGCATCAAACTCGAGCTCGTGACTCCGTTCAGTATTTTTCGCTATCCCTCATAGATTCGTTTTTTTACCATCCACGCCCATTCGAAAAATTCACCCTGTATAAGGAAAGGAACAATAAACTAAATAATATAGAAAAGTATGTATTACAAGAGATCCAGAAAAATAAGTAACACGTAATATGAACTGCGGGAATACTCCACAACACAATATTACGGCGACCTAAATGTTTTATCACAAAGTTTGTGTTTGTATATTAAAAAACGAACAGGCAAATTCAATTTTATCCAATTTCCCTTATTCTAAGCGTAAAAACATCCCTTGGGCGGTAAAATTCCGAGTCTGGAAAACGTATTACAAATTGTGCGATGGGAGAAACACATTTCCGCCTATCCGACAAAAAAGAAAGATTATCTACGACGCATACTTTTTGTCGGTGACACACTTGCCATCTTCATCCGTATGTATATTATGATATGATCTTATTATTATGGAATATTAACTACACAAATAACGTAGACGACTTTTTTAAATTGTATTTAGAACTTAATTAGCAAACGAGTGATTACCATCTCACATAATCATATGGGATTCGGACATTCGTGCACAACAAGCACTTAGGAAGTGAACTTCTGTTGACCTTGAGTATGACCCAAGGTTTATAGAACTTTACGAAACATTGTTTTTAATATACGTATATCCCTATTTTAATGGCAAGTAGGTATTGGTAATTAATTGATATTAATTGCTGCATCAAACTTAACAACAATTATCTAATTATTATGTGTGTGTGTTTGTTAAAACACACAACTTAATATTTCTTATATTACGTCTCAAATATAGATACCTCGAGAGACATACTACCCTATACAATATCTCATATGATAATGAAGATATACTACAAGCCTGTCATAGCCCATCCATCAAACATCTCCGTGACATAGAAAGCATTTTTATGTCTATACATTCCATTGCATAGCATAACTGACTCCGGGCGTAACAACCGTCTTTTATAAAATGTGCAGGCTTTTAGGTATAAATACGGCTTCCGGAAAGTATGGTAATCGCGAAAAGGACGTTACCCAAATGCTTAAAGTTTAAGTAACCTGATAAAGGTTGCAAACGGGCGTAGGCAGTGGAGGACTAAGATAATATCTATGTATAACCAGACATTATAGTTGAACGGATATTCGTATGCGACAACTATCGTATTTATAAGTGAGAAAGATTTTTTGTCTATGTTCATATCTTTGAGTGTTCATAATATAGAGGGAGCGTTGTCATAACATTTGCATGTTCAAAAACGTAGATATTTTTTTGTTCGTAATGTTGGTATTACTGACATATTAGTGAAAATTGAACAAATTATTTAACAAAAAAAAAACAATAAATTTATTTAGTAACCGAGAGTAAATTTAGTTATGATCCGTCTTAAACGAGTTTAACTGGAATTCGATAGACCTGAACATTTTTTTAAAATTTTTCTTTTTGAAATAATTCATGTATGTTGGACAATCTGTCAAATGTCAGCCAATAGGAGGGCAGTAAAAGGTGGCCCGGCACCACTATTTTTACCTACGTTTTTGAAGTACCAGCGCTCCGTCTGTATTTATAAATACTATATGGTTCATATTGATATTCAGTTCTGAGCAGGCCAGAATAACTGTTTCGGTCAACGAGAAATAACCGCGTCTCTTCGGCGCATACTCTTTTTGAATTAGCTTACCATCAATAACTTTATCTCACCTGTATAGATAAAAAATCAGTTTACACACGAAATCTTTCTTAATTCTGTACTCTGCTACCCACGGTATAAGACATATATTATCATTGTTCACGGTATGATTACAACGTTGAGCTGCCGAGTTCAAATCCCGGGTCGGGCAAAGTGACATTGGATTTTTTTATTCATTATCAGCCCGGACAATATGTGCCTGATTTAGCGATAGGTGATCACATCATGGGACCGACACTCAAGGCGAAATTTGGATGCCCTGGTAGCACCTCTGCCTACCCCTTCTGGGAAAAAGACGTGAGTTTATATATGTATGTGTCATTGTTCAGATTGGGGGCTAGATGGTTAATTATGAAGAGTATTTATAAAGATATAAATAGACAAAGAAATCGTAGCCATATTAATGATGTCATCAAAATCGTTATTCAATCATGTTTCCCATTATTTTAAACATCCCCAACCGTGATAGTATTGAAATTGAATATATATTTTTTAATAATTGCAATATTTTTCGCAGTACATTATATTTTCGAAAGTAATACTCGTATTGCGCTGGCAAAGCGTAATAAAATGACATATCGGCATTCTAACAAAGAACGGGTAGAGACACTGCTTGAAGAGAAAATATCTTCCTGTAATTCTGGAAATTCCGTTGTATCGTGGAGAAGCAGTTATCTAGGGACCAGATCATCATAATTGTGTCAAATGGCAGGAGATGACTGTATGTTACCAATCGATACTCTATCTGAACAGTCTGTCTATAATCTCTGTCTGAATAGTGCAGTCACTTTGCTGAGTAAGAGTAACAAAATGTATGGTTGTGTCGTGCTATAAGTAGAAACTCATTATGCTGCATAAATTCGAAACATAATGAAATATTCAAAGGCAAATTGAATTAAAACAAAACGCTCTCTTCTGAAATAATGTTTAAATATAGTTTACTCCACTAACATTGTGAAAACAGCGTCCGCAGTCGAAAAGTATTTGGCTTAAAAATTTAGAAATGAACTTTTCGTGTTTGAGAGTTTTAAGTATTCACACAGCTTTCGGAGTTAAGGAGTTAACATCAGGTAAAATTAATTAAGACGAAATTTTTGGCGGTAGTCTGCACTAGTTTTGTAATTCCGAATGTCGGTTTCGCTGTTTGTTGCGTTTTAACTTTGAGACCGAGTTATGTTTGCCTTCCATTTAGTTTGAGTTTTGAAGATGTAAATGTCAAGAGTAGTGAAATTTTATCATTAAATTCGTTTGGCTTTTCAAGTTCAACTGTTTCTGTCTTTAACATAGCCCATGTTCCTCAGTCTTTGTTTTAAGAATGAGTTATAGAAATTATGAAGAACAATACAATAAACTTTAATTAAAACATAATCGATTATTTTTAAAACCAATTCTAAACTACATAATTAATTCTAGTTTTCAAAAATCCTCATCAAACTTAAATGTAATTGTTTTGAAAACATTTTAGAATAAAATATTTTAATCAAAACTATTCAAACTTCTAAGTCCACTGTTTTCTACATAGTTTTAGTTGATTAAAACTAGCTCTAAAGAGTCTTAGGTCAAAGCCCTTTGGTGACCTTTTGGTCAGCAACCTTCCACAATAAAATAGTAAAACTTTAGAAAAACAGAGATTTGAAAGGGCCTTGACACTAGTATTTATTAAAAATTGTTAACTGATGTTACGTTTATGGTTCGTTTTTACTATGAAATATGCTGGATGCAGGCAAGGCAGAAAACTCACTATATATAAATCTTTAGGGAACGGCCATAACCAGCAGTGGACTTCTTGCGGTTGATTTTAAGGATGATGAGTCTTGAGGGAGCACTTAAGGTTATATACTGGGCATATTGTGTATGTAAATAATATGTAGTACAATTTTTTTTTGTCAGCCCATATACCTCCCACTGCTGGGCACGGGCCTACTCTACAATCGAGAGAATCGATTGAGAGTGGTTAGGCCATATAGTCCACCACGCTGGCCTAGTGCGGGTTGGCGGACTTACATACCGTAGAAATTCTTTAAAATCGCTACGGTATGCAGGTTTCCTCACGATGTTTTCCTTCACCGTTAAAGTGCGTGGTGATTGACTATCAATACACACATAACTCCGAAAAGTCAGAGGTGTGCCCTGGGATTTGAACCCTCGACCACCGTGAACATGTAGGCAGCCGAGTCTGGTCCGTTACCAACAGGCCACCACGCACAATATTACACCACCACCAGTACAATATTTACTTTATATAAATAAAATACTGGAAATAATTAGATTCAATGTTATAATTATGCCAGTAGTTCTGTTAATAAGCCTGTGTTAGCTCTCAATGTTTGTATAATTCGTTAAATTTTTGTTCCGGGTGTGGGTGTTGGAACGAATTCTCATAATTTCCGACACCCACGACGTATGGAGTTCGGAACTAGAAGTATGCTAGTGAATATCAGATGTTCTATTTACTTAAAAACGTTTCAGACCAATTTAGAACCATAAAAGGTCAGTTAATTGGCATTGAGCTCGAAGTTGTATGGATAGGTAATCTAATAAAAACATTTTTAATTCCAAAGCCTCACTTTTTCACTGTCGATTTTAGTTAATTATCTTTTTCAAACTCCTGATAAAATATGATGTGTAGCCTACATCAGTCTAAATATTATGCAACAGTACAATGAGTTACATATAACGACATTATAAATATTCCATTTCAGTCACGTCCAATGTTGATTACTGCCCGTAATTGAGGGAGATTCGCAGAAATGCTATGAAAAAAAAAACATACTAAATAATCTTGTCTCATTTCGTTTAAGTAAATTATTTATGGAAAGGTCTAATACTCGAGTTATTTATTATTAATTTATTCACGTGGTGTGCTGTTTTATTCATTTTCATATTCACCATTATTGTAGGTATCCACAGTGAGTCGAGAACGGAATTTCGTAGCTCCGTTTTATAGCTTCCGTACTTTATGGTAATGGGGCGTTCGGTCTTCGGCCACCGATGTTATTTATATTTTACATAGCGGCTCTTATTATCGTACCTTCGACATTTTATGTTCGATTGATGACTTCAGAGACTCCCATCGCGAGCCCCAAAGTGACGTCATTTTTAAACAATTTAGCGTAAAGTGAAAAGAGTCCAGTTTTATACGTAGTGTGGCGGCGCGCGAGCGGGATGGGATCCGCGAGCTTGCCACGCGCGCCACGATCGCAAATAATCGGCTGGCTTCGGCGCGGGCGCACGGCGTTCGGATTTCCTACGCTCACGCCGCCAGTCCTTTTTACGCCACCGCGCAAAGCACACTCACGCCGCTTTGTTCCACGCATATATATATTTTCTATATTTCGTTATATTATATTATATAATTAAAATTATACGTCACGATTGGCCTTACTTTCATTTAATCATTACATTAGTAAATATACAGTGAATATCATTATCCCTTGGCTAATGGCTTGGATATTAATATTTTAAGGCGTAGGTAAGTCTAATTTATGATAATTTGAAATATTAAATTATGGACAAACTAAGCATAGTCTCACTTAGATATAATTTATGAATAAATAAATTTTATTAAAATAAATAATTTAATTAAATGTGATAATTTAATTAAATGTGATATGTACGCGGAAACCGTTGGGCCAATTTCGATGAAATTTGGTATGAAGGTGGCTGTTACCCAGGATTAACACGTAGGTTACTTTATATCCCGAAACAAATTTAGTGTTCTCGTGCGATGAGGAAGAAATTCAAATATGTATATTTGCTACTCTTTCAAACTCATAGGGATAGTTTGAGATAGAATATAAGGCGAATGAAATGGGATATAAGAGGACAGGATTGCACGCCTTGAGTTAAGGAACAGATTGAAACGGGACAGGACGGGATGTAACGTTAGGGGACGAGAAATGCAGTATAAAGGAAGGCAGTCACGTTGAGTTTCAATATAAAACAGTTAATACGCAAAATATTGTGAGTGTGATGTGGACAGGACTCAAAAAGTGTCTGCAAACGGGCGAAGCCGGGCCGAGTTGCTAATGTCCCAATAATTCAATTAATTATAATTGTTTCTTATTATATACAGTACTCTCTCGCTGCCTACCCCGTCTGGCTAAAATGGGGCAGTTTGTGTGTGTGTGTGTGTGTGTCTTATTATAAATAAAATATTTGCGTACACATAATTATTTCTAATATATACATACTAAAGCTATTACTCTATTAGTACTAACGTATTTTCCCATTGGACATACATTTACAGTGAACTAAAATTTTCATGAACTGAAAACATTTCAGTAACCCAAGATCTTTGTTTTTTTCCTTCTTATGAGATTAAACCTTATTATGAAATAAGGTCAGAGAGATGTTAGCTGCACTTTGGGAACAACACAAACCTATGCAACTGAAATGAAGGAAAACTACTTTCGGCAAGTGTAAGCAACGCCCTTTCATTTGGTATCATACTTGACCCACTTGTAATGCTTTAAAATTCAGTCACACATCCCTGACCTCAATTACAAAATTAAAAATAATTACGGTACTTTTCACAGCAATTAGAGGCAGCGAGTTTCAAAGTTGTCCGATAGAAATATACTGTTATTAACCTTGAAGGGACAGGAATATTTTAAAATAAAAATTGATATTGTTTGTTGTTACTGTTATGTGTACCTGTCTTCCCCTACTTCTGCCTGCCAGTTCATCACAATATAGAGACTTCGATATCTCAAGATCTTGCATCATGTTCGGATTGATTTGACGAATGATCTTAAAGCTGTTTATTTGTAATCGAATCTTTTTACGAATAAAAGCCAATGCCGGGCAATTTATTACGTTTCCTAAACCAAAAACCAATTTATAGTGAATCGTTAAAACTAAAAATCGACCCAGGGCTCCTAAGTTCATAGGCCCCATATGACTTCATTATACTATTACACCCTAGAGTAATTTAGAAGAAAAAGTTATATAGATACAAATCTTTTCAAATACATTTCTATTTAGGACACAAAAAGTCAATTGAAAAGACATTAATCAACGACAACTAATGATTTATTCAAGAATGCTTCCGGTCCACCGATGTAGGGCGTGTGTCTCATTTGTCGTAAGTTCAAAGCCATTCAGCGCAGACAACGCGGAGCAGGGCGACCTTTCGAGCCCTTCTATCAATTCACGAACAACTTGGCCTTTCCTCCACAAAGGGCCGATCCGATCGGATGCCGGAACATACCGAATCACCCATACACTCTCAAATATATGAGATTTTGCATGTTAGCATTTTATTTTTACTGTGTGTATTTTAGGTATATATAGTCATGTTGATTTTTTGGGTTCAATAAAATAAATAATGAATAAGGCCCGTAAAGCCACTATTTTGTTAGCCTATAAACACGAATGTATTTGGAAAAATATGGCTCAGTTATTGTGAATGTTTTCATACAAAATAAGCATATTGAAGGGACTCGAACGAGCCAACTCAACTGGACAGTTTACAATAAACTGACATGAAATAACAGCTGCATATGTTGCTCCCTTGTATTCGATCGTTGGGATATTCTACCCTTACGGTTCGCTACCCCTTTCAAGCCTCCTTTCTCAAAGGCCGCATACAGTTCCCAGATGCTTTTGCGTCCATGGAAAACGCAGTCGCAGCGATGGCCAGTTGTCACCAAGCGATTTAATTTCTTCTTTGTCATAGTTGAATTAAAACATTACATGACAGTACACAAAATTATGTGTATTTGTGTTTATTATTATTTGTGTAGTAATACTATGTCGATCGGCGGGAAATAACTATCTTACGCCTTTGAATACATTATTTGGATTGCATGCACTGATCAGATCCGTGGATCAGACGCATTGTATTTTGCCAACATCAAGTAATAATGGGAGCACAATATTAAATATGCCTACGTATTTTATTTATGATAAGCATAAGAACGCTTCTTCTGTGTGAAAATATAAAATTTTAAATGCGCTTGGATTTTTACCAAAAACTTTAAGAAAGTTGTCTACGATTACACTCTGCGGGGCACGTTACGTAAAATGCGGTTAATGCATTTGCATAAGTGTATAATAAATTGCCGGAATTCATAAACTTTCTGCCATTAAGAAAACTCAAAGGAATAGTTATCTGTACATATTTTATGTTAAAAATAACATAATCATAGTGTTGTTTGGAAAAGTGTGCATTGTTGGATTTTATTTTTTTAAGCAGTGTTTAATTAGATTCTTCCGTCAAGATTGAGAATGTTTAAAATATTCTCCCAACTAGGTTTCCTGCCTGACATCAATCTTCCTGGGTAATATTGTAATCCCAATAAAATCATTATTTAGTACTGAAACCATACATTAACAGTTTTATCTCTCATATAAATACAAGCACGAAGTCTATAATATAATATATAAATGAGCATTAAAATTATATTATATAAATGAGAACAAAAACCTACAATTCATGGCGCTAAGCTCGCAATACCTCCGTATGAAATATTATCAAGTACCAAAAATTCTTATAGGACAATAAAACAACGTGTTATGATCATCTTACCGTCTCGGTGCACCCGTTTCCTCATAGCCCGTACTAACTTATACTTGAGAAATACGGAGGTAATTTTCGTAAGTAAGATAGAGTCAAAAGTTATTGCCGTAAAGATACGGGGCCTTATCGCATGTTTTTTTGAATATCCAGTAAAATTTATATGAGGGACGCGACGCGAGCGTTGTTAAAATCGTAGATTTTATTTAAGTATCCTCGTTATTCAAATTACGGATGTGAATATACGAAATTTTTTATTCATCCCTAAAAATTCCTTTCCTGTACAACTTCATTTATTATTCATGAGATAAATTTCTAAAACTGTAATTTATGCTTAATTCCGCTCGTTATGTTTCATTCGAACGAATGTTATGCTTTGTGATGATTGATATTTTAGTTCTGATAAAGAATACACTCCAAGATATCTAAAGAATATTCTTTTTTTAATCTGTCTCTCGTTTTCTAGATAATTCTAATAGCTTTCTTGAAGTTACCCATCGAAATGCGATATTTCTACATTTTGTGTCTTAATAATTATTTAACGTTTATAACTTTATATTTCATTGATAAGTTCTAGTGGTCATGAAAATATGCACCAATTTAACATTTTTGTTCGGTTTATTGTATAAATTAATCTCTAAAAACCAAATTCGTACATTTATCAAATAAAAGAAGACATCTACGAGTATCATAAATACCGTTTCATTTTGAAAATGTAAAGTATTTTATATGCAAAAAAGTACATTCGGAGAAACCACCATTATTCAAAACTAGGCCTTAAATGAAATTTTCAAGGCATGCGAATAGCACGCCATTGCATATTACTAACGTAATTCATACCAACTTTAATGAACCGGGAGATTTCCTTTGAAAAATTGAATACGTTCGCTGCGAAATACCTTTCAAAACTTGTACCTGGCCGGGCCGTAGCAATTTATCACTTAGCGAAGTAATCTATCAAATTGACTATTATTATAATAGGTAACATGAAGTGCTGCCAACTAATTACGTCAATGTTCTTAATGTATTGTTACTTGTACAAACAACGGTTTGATGTTTTACTTCGCCCATTCCATTTAGTTATCGTTTAATATTATGTTTTAGGCTGTTGTGAGTGTCAAGGTCACACGAATGTTACAAATTAACTTATTTGTTTATTTATTGATACGTATTACAATGTTGATGAAAATATACACAATTATAAAGTAGGTACAAAGGATTACTATAACATATTTTAATGTATACACAGCTTTGAACATTATTCATCTAGAATATATAAAGCTTAAAAATGTTAAAAGCTAAATAAAGCTAGAACAACAAAAATAGCATTATATAAAACTGTATTATATACTGCCAACATATTGCAATATTTTACCGTACATAATCACCCTTGTTCGCTCAAGCGGTGAGCAGAGGTGTAACACCTGCATTTAAATTCGCGAGTGCTTCCATCCCATTACCCCAAAAAGGGCGAGCCCATCGCTATACGCACATCCCACCCCGAGCCAACTGTTTTCCCTAAACGTGTCAAAAATGACACAAAGTGGTTCTCGCAACTGACAGACCGACAGCTGTCAGAAAATTTAACAGCCCTAGGAAGCGACATAATTTATCCTATTCCAAAATGCATGTGTGAAGTTTACAATTATAAATTGTTTTTTTCAGTGGGTAAATAAGGAAAATGAAGTTAAATTATTGGTTTACCGACTGAAATTTTCGAATGTGCCATTCATGCATTTATTTCGTATCAGCCCATATACGTCCCACTGCTGGGCACGGGCCTACTCTACAATCTAAAGTACGATTGAGAGTGGTTAGGCCATATAGTCCACCACGCTGGCCTAGTGCGGGTTGGCGGACTTACATACCGTAGAAATTCTTTAAAATCGCTATGGTATACAGGTTTCCTCACGATGTTTTCCTTCACCGTTAAAGTGCGTGGTGATTAACTATCAGTACACACATAACTCCGAAAAGTCAGAGGTGTGCCCTGGGATTTGAACACGCGACCACCGTGAACATGTAGGCAGCATCTGGTCTGTAACCAACAGGCCACCACGAACTTCTTTTATTTATTAAAAGAAATACTGCCACATCGTACCTTAAACAATATTTTATCCCAAATATCTCATGACGCCAATACATACCACCAGATTCATAGCCTTAATCCATTACGTTGAAATTCGGCGACTGCGGCCAATGTAGATAAAGTGTTATCCGTCAAATATGACATTCCGATGTGACGTTAAATCCGGAAGCTGGCACGAATTTAATTTCCTTATAAAACGTCTGGGTCCCGTAAAAATTCTGGCTGGGTAGGTTACTTTATGTTGTGCTCTGAAAGGTTCTTTTATGATTGCTCGTAAAAAAGAGAGCCTCCGCGAGCCAATTTCGTTCTTTAATTAGGGTAACATTCCTGTTTTACACGAAATGTAAAGCTCCGGTTACTGCCTTCTCTCTAAATGATTAAAAATACGTTCTGCTTCCTTGGGGACAGCGTGGGTCGCACTAAACCACTATCTTTGGGGACGTGACAATTTCGACATTTCAGTGAATAACGTTGTCACTTTCACTCAAAGAAGTAACAAATATCTTGTTTTATCTTACTTGCGTGTATTGAATAAGTCGCTTTCAAATAGTAAAACACATTATCATACGACCTTAAAAGCAACATCAAATAGTAATTCCATAAAATATTCATAATAACACGAAAGCATTAAATGTTACCGGCAATTTATTTTAGCAATCGACCAGTCCCAATAGATCGGCCTCTAGATAGAAATAGCACTAACGTGTCACGATCGGCGGCGTACGTAGTATTAATATACGGTGCATAGGAACCTTGACCTGGCCTTCAGCTTACCCCTGGCCGCGCCCCTGCCCCGGCCAGCCCTGCAAACCCACTGATATAATAAGTTCAGTTAAAATGCATCGAGCACGAAGTTTTTAACGCGGTCACGTGTGTAATTCGGACGCCATACCTGAAGGTTACGCCATAAAGTGACCTTTATGAGTTGTTACTTATGTACGGCGAGGCACGTACGCCTTAACATTAATTATAATATTAACAAAGGAACGTGAAGCTCGGCACCCGAACTAAACCGTCTTAGATAACATACTAGACCTACGTGACGATTAGTTACGGCCCAAATCATAGTAAATTCTAGTTTATTCGCTAACAAAAATGTCAATATATTTTCGTTTGTATTTAAAATCAAATATATTATAGTTTACGTTTCATTCTTTTAATAATAACATTATATTATTTTTAAACGACATCTACTAGTGACTAGACGATTGAAAAGGTACTAAAATGCTACCTTATCAGTTCAACAGGCTTACTAGAAATACTTAGCTTATACATATTAAATTTCTGAGTATTTTTAAATTCAATTCTATAGATTGTTTGATCTGGAAATAAGCAGTAAAAAGCGGTATTGTATCGTCAAGTGGCTATAAAACGAATGCATCAAACACAGATGCTTTAAATAAAACTGTTGATAGCATTTTCTGTTTCAATCTTTTAAACATCTTTATGCCTCAATAAAATGCCTCGGAAAAATTGCTTACCCAAGCCGAATTTAAGATTCGCTGACACAATTTTATGATATTTGAAATTTGTGAAGAAGGTTCTTATTTTATTATTAGGTGATGGTCACGGAACTGTCCTTCTAAACCGTATTTATATTAATAAATAACTTTGCCAAAACTCGTCATAAGAAATGATACGACAAGTCTTTAAAAATAACTGTATCTGAAACACTTATGACTGAAATAACTCGGTTTTTAGTCGCCATCGTTTCAGTAACGTCTAGTACACCGTTGTGCTCACCGTACGTTGTGCTCACCAGCTGTAAAGTCCTATGAGTCCCATGTTGGCTGCAGTACGTATGATCTTCCAGTGTCATAAGTCTTGTGTCGATGTCAAAACTCATTAGACGTTTTTTGGTATCATAACACCCTGTCGTAAAATCTTATTGATCACACAAACGTCTCCGTACGGGAATTGGTCAGATTATTCCGAGATTTCCTGGCAATACTAAGAATACGTATGTAGGCAGTCAATACTAGGGACACGTGGATGTATCCGTTTCATCTTTGCTTCAATATGTAGGTATATGTAGATGGGGTGCCTATAACGCGTCGAGGGTTTCATAATAAACCTTCATTACACTCAAAGTATTTTGAACAAAGGAGTTTTGATCGTGTTACAACACTGACCTCATTGTAGCACTTTTTAAATAAGCTTCACAGTGATTTATATACGTTTTTTATACTAATATTATCAAAAGAATCATAATCTTGTAAACTGATCGCCAATGTCTAAGATTAACATAATATTAGCATTTTTGTCTAAAAAACAGATTATTCGCCCACGAAATGTCTGCGGTGAATAATTTAATCTATCCGCTTTTTTGTTCTACTGACCTTTGCTGTGCAGGTTTTCGTATTCTATGCCAACCTAAATATATTGTATTAATAAGTACAGCTCCCACATAAAGTAACGAGGCTATTGAGGATAATTTCACCACCATTTAGTCTTACCTAATCCTGGTTGATGGACGGAACTTTTTCTTTAAACCAAATAACAAGCCTGGGTCAAAAATTCCGATAACTTTATACGATTAATGTGTCTTGTTGATTCCTTATCAATAATTACTAACTAGGAGTGACAGAAACTTAAAACATTATCCAAGGAAAGGAAATATCCATAAAAGGTTACAAGTTTCCCATCAGAATTCATATCCCCGTCATTTAAGATCAGTCTCATCAATCGAACTATCAACCCCAGATTTATTAGGAAGCCTTTATTGTAAGCCTAATTCACAAATCACCTATTTTACCCCGAAGACAGGGCCACACGACACACATAGCGAAAGGTCGCTGTAATGTTCTGGCAAGATATCTAGCTCCGCTGTCGCTACTCCACCTGTCCCCGAAAAGATTAGGGCATTGCGGCAAACTGATACGAAAAACTATACGGTCATTGAACTCCGCCAAGTATGTGACAAAACTAAAGCAAAATAGTCGTTAGTAGTTACGTAATACATTTTATGTGTTTATAGACAACGAAGAAACTATAATGGTTTTCGGAATGTAACATTGAATTACCGTAATGAGCTAAACGGAACAAATTTTGGTAAAAGTGAGAATAAATAATTACAATTGGACAATTTTACTAAGTTTGAAAACTCCGTGACTCAATTGGTTGGAAGTAAAACAGACAGTAAAACGAGAGGCCACGGGTTCGATCCTCACAACACAGCAAATGTTTGTGTGACCCTCAAATATTTGTTTCGGCCTTTGTGGTGCGAGACCAAAAAGTCTCTCGCAGTTTCTTATATCCACAACATAACATTTGCTATTTTACTATGGGGTCAGGGTAGTAGTGTATATTTTTTGTATGTGTTCATTATTTCTCTTTATTTTATTATTAACATTTTTTTTATTTTTACAAATATATGTATTATAAAAAACAAATATACATATAAAAATATAAAAAGAATGATTTATCCTCCTGTGGTGAAGCTCAAGACTCAAGCCACCGGCGGTTAAGGAGACGAAGTGATGAACCTCCACACAATGCGTCCCGTGTCCAGTATTACTGCCTTTTGTACCTGACTCTTGACCCAACAACCATTTGGGAGCGTCTGTAGATGTTGGTCGAGGCTTTTTACTATCAACCCATGAGCCATGAACCCATGAGTGTGTATTCATTATTTTTGCTTGTCTGCTAATCAATAAAAAAGTCTCGTACCAATAAATTACACGACAACTCATTTTACAATCAGGCTAAAATCCATCACGAAACTATATAATTTACACCTTAGAAAATAGAACAAACATACATAAATTATATACTGTAGACCCAAAATCCGAAGCATTGTATTATCGACAAAATCTATATAGCGTGTCCACAAGCTCACTACTGTACCATTATTGTATAATGAAAAATGATTTGACCAGCACCGATTCAATGGCTGAAACAAAGATTATTTATTACCGGACCTTTTCTTAGCGTTATAGCAAAATTAATTAGAATACTGTATCGTTAAAATACTAATATTAAGTGAAAACAATGGGTCAGCATCTGTTATAATAACAAACGTCAAGTTTTAATTACTTTCACCGAGTATGAATCCTGTGATAAATTAAATTAGCTTCATTTTTATTACAAATTATTTGGAATCGAAAACCTCAATTTAAATATAGCTACCATTTTGGATATCGATTCCTAAAAATTCAGTAACCGTCAATTCGTAAATACATCATTTGACGTCTCACAGCAAGAGATGGCATCAATGAGACGAACAGTTTGTCTTTTTTTTCCGCTAGGTCACGCCATACAATATATACATATTTTAAATTCGATTCGTGATATTTTACAGTTTTTAAATATTTTCATGTATTCAACTATAATGAAAATAAGTGCAAAATAATAACAGTGCTACCATACATCTGTAAAAAGGTTTTTGTGAAAAACTGCGGGCGATAAGTGAGGATTTAGGTCTTAATCATATTGGCCGTTACAATAACTGAAAACTTGCAATTCTGTGTCACTAGTGTATTTTATCGCAAGCTGACTCCTAATAAGTGTTAATGGACTTTAATTACTGCTAATTATCTCCAGGAGTAGATTCCAACGCTATTCTTAGAAATTCATCGTAACACTTTCTACAAGATCCCAAAAAATCACCTACTAGCGCCATCTCTGGAGGCATTTCTCTCTGCAATAAAATCGATACACTAGTCGCTTTCGTAGTTACACCATTCTCCAATAGAGAGCGTAAATGATGCAGAAAGTAATAATGGATACTGTGCTTTGCGAAACTTGCAATAAGGATCTAAACGAAGATGGCGGTTCGGAGGATACTATCTTAATAAGTTGCTCTTCGTGCCTGGCGAAATTTCATCTTGGCTGTATCAATCTATCCAAGCTAGATTTAAAGGCTACTCGTACTGGCGGGCTTAACCACTACCAGTGTCCTTCTTGTAAATCCAAGGCAATGCAAAATCACCCCGAAAAACAACCCAATGAATCCTTAGTTGACAGCTCTAAAAATTTGCCACCAAAAAACAGCGATGTAATTCCGTCTCTGATGCCTGAGGGTTTGCTAAAGTCCTTTACTGAGACGCTAATGCAACTGCAGGAGGCTTTTAACACCATGAGAAGAGAAATGTCTGCCTTTACAATCTCCCTCAAATCTACATCGGAAGAAATAGATAATTTCTGTAAAGAAACTACAAATGTTAAAAAAGAGCTTAAGGAATTGGATCGGTACAAGGCGGAAGTCACGGAGCTTCGTGCTGAGGTATTGGAACTGCGACAGGAACTCCAGGATAGGCAGCAGCAAAAGATTCTCAAAGACGTCGAGGTAACTGGGTTTACAGAACATGATAGTGAATATTAATTAAACCACTAACACATATCTTTAATCTCAGCGTTAGTTCGAGCAGCTTTCCGAAAGTTTGGAAAATCGCGTCGATAACTCCAATCCATAAAGATGGCCTCAAAGACAATGCGAGTAATTATCGGCCAATTTCATTACTAAGTGCTTTCTCAAAACTTTAAGAAAAATTTACTAAAAAACGCCTCACTGATTTCATAGAGAATAACAGCTTACTCTCGCAAAGGCAATAGGTTTAGAAGAGGTATATCTACAGAAGATGCCGCAGAACTATTAGTAAACCGCATTGCATCTAATATAGATAGCGATCTTAATTGCTACGCTGTATTTCACGATCTCGCTAATGGCTTTGACACAGTGTCAATCCTAATCATGCTACGGAAACTTGAAAAGTTCGGGATCCGCGGCGTTGCGATCAGCTGATTTCGTAGCTATCTAACACACAGGCAGCCGCTTGTTAAAGTCGGGAACTCAATGAGCTCAACACTGTCCGTAACTTTCGGGGTTCCTCAGGGCAGTAGTCTTAGCCCTCTGCTCTTCCTTGTCTATATTAATGATCTTCACGAAATCAACATGGGCTCTGCCGATGTGGTCACCTATGCAGATGACACTGTTGTATTACTTTATGGGCGAAATTGGCAAGAAACTCATGTAATGACCGAAAAAGCAATGCATCTTATCTCAAAGTGGCTGCAGAGAAACCTACTGACGCTAAATACAGAAAAATCTAAATATTTGTGTTTTCACAAGACTGCTAATACTCAACCAGTATCGTTATCAGACATCAAAATTCACACATGTGACTACAGCTCCCCTGCAAATCGTGACTTCAAATTAATACACCGAATGAAAAGCCAAAAATGTTTGGAAGTCATCTTAAATGATACGCTTACCTTTGAAAACCATATCACTGCTATAGCAAACAGAGTGCGCAAAAACATCGGTATAATGAAGATCTTGCGTAGGTCTGCTAGTGTGAGCACTCGTAAGCTTGTTTACTTCGCTCTGTGTCAATCAGTAATTACATATTAAATTGGAGTGTGTGGAAATGCCGCTAAGTCACATATGCTAAATATTGAAAGAGCCCAGCGTGGTGTACTTAAGGCCATGCTGCTAAAACCCTTCAAATATTCCACGACCCAACTCTATAGCGAAGCTAAGGTACTAACTGTACGTCGGCTTTACGTCAAAACGGCATGTATCCCCACTCACAAATCAGTAATTAACTCCGATATTTATAATAATTTATTAAAGAGAAGAGTTTATAGCTTAGATTTACCAAGAGTATACTCTAGTTTTGCCACAAGATTTCCATTTCATGCCTCTTGTCCATCTATAATAGGGTCTCAAAATTAATAAATATAAAAAACTGTCCGATAAACAAATTAAAAAGTAAAATTAATGACTGTCCAAAGTGTGAATTACGAAGACACTGAAGCATTATTAAACAGAATACATTAATCAAACATTCCCAAATTTTTAATATTTTAATTGGATTGTTATTTTAATATTCATTTTTTTTTCTTTACTTTCTTAATTTACTTGACGATTTATATTATTATTTTTCGTCTACTTGTATGGTATAATTTTGTAATTACATTATAAGTTGGTATCCCAAGATACAGGCTGTGCCTAGTTTGGGAACCCCTGGTAATAAATTTTAAGCAATCTTGTGTTATTTTAAATAAAAGTTTTTATAATTATTATTAAACCCAAAATTTTATTATACCTATATTTGTTTTGCTTCTTGAAAATATATCTGTAATTACTGTAAATCATGTGATAAACATGTAATAAAGAAGTATACAATGTTGTTTAAACGGTACTAAGGAATGCCCCTTCACTCTTGGTCTCGCTTCATACCCAGCACACAAAGTGATGTTTCGTTTTATTGCGCGGCTTTCCGATGTCGCATTGAGGTAAAACGTGCCTAGATTTTTAGTTGCAGCATAAGCTATACCACTATTAACACTTCACTCTATTTTATAACTTATTTTTAAGTACTATTCTTCAAATTACCCTGTCATAAATGAAACGAACTACGAAAACAACTTCGTGGATGTATTCAAATTAGTTGTAAGTTGTTTTTACTGCAATTAAATATAATGAAAATAAATTGCAGTGCTAAAACGAGCTATATTTTTTAATTAGGCAAAAGCACAGGATTAGGTATACAATTTTATTTTTCCTTAATTGATAATGTCGATCTACTATTTTTATTTAAATTCGAATACCAAATCCTTGGGGGAGGCCTATGTTCAGCAGTGGACTTCCTGTGTTCCTTCCTGTGGCTGAAGGGAGAGAAAGAGAGAGAAACTCTAAAACTTATACAAAATGAATCCCATTTCAACTTAAATAAAAACCACAAATTTAAAGATTTTATTAATTAATATTAATAACCGAATAAATTAAACATCCGATTCTAAACCCTAAAAGCCATACCTTTATTACAAAGGTAATAATAAAGCGGTATTGTACTGGTACGTAAAGCAAGTGAACATTGCTCACGTATGCACACGGCCCACATCTTGCTGCGTCCCCGGCGCTTACCAAAGGGCCTTAGCGACCTGAATCTATATTCTATACCAGCGCCGGACAAAGCGGGGACGTGTGAAGTGAACTTATTTCACCGCTAACTCGTAAAACGTGTGAAAGTACGGTGTATGTTGTTTTGTCGGCCCACATATTCGCATGTCGGTTGCCACTGATTTTTCCCGCCATGAGAATTTGATTTTGCACATCGTTTGCGTGCTGATTTTTATTGTACTTTCTTTAAATCTATCTGATATATTTGAAGTTTTATGATAATTTTGTATTAGGCCTATCATGGGCTTCTTGGGTGGAACTTCACGTCAAAATGATGGCAGTTTCAGAGGCACAATAAAGATTTCGGTCCTCCCAACGAGACGAGCATTTCAACTTACTTGCCGACTTCAATAAAATGATGTGGCTAGTGGCTACTCAAATCGCTTGTACATTTAAAGTATTTTCATTTGACTTGCTTTCAAGAGAAATCCGTAACATCAAATAGGATTTGGATAGCTCCTTCTATAATTTCACTTTAATAACCACAATACAGATCCAATCTAGTTCGTAAAGCTTGTACAGTTTTCAGAAATCACAAGTGATGTATTTTTTGTTACAGGTGTAGGAGAGGCAATTAAACAAATGTATAGTGGTAAGTACACCCCTTTATTGAGAACAAATATTATGGCGACGTCGAAAAAATATACATTTTTATTTCACTACAATGTATTAACCGTAATCCAAAAAAAATTACTTTGTTTTCTTATAACACACGGCCCCAAGATTAGTAGTTTCTGGCTAAATCCCAAATCTAATCAGACAGTCACATTTTTCATACGAATACCGAATGTCCAATACAACACACAAATAACTTTCTATTTCTAGAAAACACGTACTACTCGCTTTTATATCGAAATATTCTATTACAGATCCAATTTAGACGAAGATTTTCAGTTGTAACAAGAATCAAGATGAATTCTGTATTTCGATTTGTATTTTTATTGATTATACCGAAAAGCAATTGCTGTGATGTCGAAACGTAGGTGTAAGGCAATGATATAGATATACATGAAGAGCTACTTCAATGGGAACCTTATGGAGCCACGTGGACAGATGAATCAACTGCCCAGCAAGCACCACCGCCCCGAGGCAACTTACAGGAGCTGTTCGCAGTCTTTGCCGCTTGATATTCTGTGAGTATTCATTGATATTCGTCATTTAAATGGACTTCATGGAATTAAACATGAGCCTTGACTGGTTAGGACTGCTCAAAATATATTGAATTGACCGACCTAAGTTGAATCCAAAATTATCTTGCAAACATCGTTTGCGTAAAAATGTGTACCTACTTGCTGTATACTCAAATTGATAACCTTGAGTCTTGAATACTCTTCACAATTCGGCCGACCTACTTCGTGTAAGATTTTTGTATCGAGTCTTTTTTAATAAAAATCCGAAAGGAATTAGATCAGACAGACACTCGTGGTCATTAACTCAATCTACCTGCAAGATTTTAAAAAGCATGCTATATCTAAAACTAGATAAAGATGGGCAGAAAATGCGATAGGAAGTAGTTCACGTCTCAAATGCAAGTTTTAAAGACAATACTAGTGTTCTAGTTGAAACTACAACGTTTGTAATGAATTTATGAATGAAGTACATGTACAAAGCTGTATCTGCAAGACGTGTTGGCGAGTTGAGGCCTCTTGATAGTAGTTAATCCGTCACGACTATGCAAAGCGTATGAGTGAATGGTGTTGGATTAAAGGCCGAATTAAACCGTACGTAAGGCTTACAGCTTGACAGCTGCAACTGCTTTATGGCATCCTACGTTCATGTGATACAAAGGACTATCTAGATTCTAGATTATAGGTACTGTAGTGTATTAACATACATGCAATGTACGTAAATAATTGAATTGACGGGGTAATTAAATTGTGCGGATCAAAGGATTTTGATATTTTTATGAATAGTCTATGGTATTAATAGGCTTAACATACTTTAACTGTTCCATGTGTCTGAGAATAACATGCTACAAAAATTTACTAAATGTTGGTTCTGCATCTAATTATTTACCAGCTTGAAATTAATAACTGTTTTGTATGGTCAATACTAAAATTTAATCGGTATTTTGCTACAGCCGTCGCAATAAAACTTCCCTGGAAAAAAATAAGTTTCGCATGCCAACACAATTATGTGTCCGCAGGGATTTGTACTATCCCTCAAAGCGAATGTCTGAGTCAAGGTCCGCGCCTCTTACAGATGCCCTTGAGCTAGTTGCTCCACTCTCATTCTAACTGGAGGGTCTTAAGCATTCGCCCACCTGCCCGGTGACCCTGCTAAACACGATTGCCCTTTACAACCACTGGAAATGCACGGAAATGTGTCATTCGCAATTAAAATTAAATTTTTACATCTCTCATTTTATAATTTTGCAATTAATTTTTTACATCTTTCACCAAATGATATAAAAAAGTGCGTGGTGGCCTGTTGGTAACTTCAATCGTCTTCTCGATTGTAGAGGAAGCCTGTGCCTTGAAGTAGCACGTGTATGGGCGTCGGCCTATAATCTTAGCGACTCTGTACAACAGATTGAATAAGATTATTTTTAGCTTTTTTAAATAGGTGTGCGCTTTAGTAGCAGTTCGTAATCAACTAGGTGATTTATTGGAACGCCAAATTTCAGACTCTATTCTTACACTTACACACACAAGTCAATATTTGATGCTAATTGTTTTGTTGTGGTATGAGGTGTCTTCAGACGTCATTCCCTCCTAACATGTGCAGACACAATTTGTGAACTCAGACCATCCTTTTCTCCTCGCATTAGGTCGGAACTTAGTCCTTGCTAAACGACTGGGTCCTAGCGGTCGCAGTAAGCTAGCGCTTAAGATATGCGACCTAACATAAGCCCCTGACGACTTTGTGTCATAGTCAATGTTTCTCCAAAATATAAGCCAAGCTAAAAGCTCCTGTATTATTGATATTCCTTGTGGGGCTCCAGAGGATGTTTATCATTTTCTATTAGAATATGTAAATATCCATCGAGAATATTCATGCAAAATCAGTATAATATAAACCCTTTAAATGCTGGAGTATTTCGAAGCATATTGGCGGCATCGATGTAAAATGCAGCTACAACTATGTATTGTAAAAATTGCAACATTGTTATAAAAATAATAAAGTATAATTTTGACGCTGTGTCCAATAGTAATTTGATTCTAATTATAGACCTGATACGGATTAAAAACCCTGACAAAAAATATTAAAAAGTAATAAAATTGAAAACTGATACAGATTAAAAGCCGTGATAAAAAATATTAAAAAGTAATAAAATTTAGATTCAAAGGTACGAGTATACATGTAATATTTTTTAAATTGTAAACGAACATTCTTTTAGTCGCCTCACTTTGAAATAGAAGGGAAGGAAAAAGTATAATGTAGAAAAAAGGCTGGACGAGGAAAGGTGTATTGGGTCTTCGATAATTACTCACCAAACAAAACACGGCAGCAGAGCTGTCGCTGCACCTAAGGTTTCTTTGAGACACTAGTTGCTGTACTATCTCTCTCTCTTTCTCTCTCTGGTGGTTTCCTCATGTCTGAGGATCTATACCGTATTGTATAAAAAATTAAAGAGCATTACCAAACATACCCAAACTAAGCAACGCCTGTAACTTGTACCTGTATCACCCCATTATTGGCCGCAGCTAATCATGGGAGTCCTCTACAACCAAGAATTAAATTGAAGTGGCTTAGGTCCTGAAACTATGCAATAAAAAAATGTAACTACAGAATTACTGGCATTTAAAGCCCTTCTTAATTGTAGTATCAGTTGTAGAAGAATTCTATGCTCGGTACTCGGTAGCCGGCTATTGTTGGAAGGTGCATACTACATACAGAAGAGTTGCATAAAAGGGTTGTCGTTGGTGCAGATGGTGGTTTTTCACTTTGTTTACATTACCAGGTTAAGCCAGTTATTAATATTTTTGCCATGAATTGATTTCTCTTTATCTTTGTTTTGTTCCCCTTTTGCTACTACTTGTATTTATATAAAGGGTTATTTATCAAAGTCTGACCAATTTTTTTATTGAACTCAAGATAATAATACTGATTAACACATAGTGAAATATATGCTTTACACGTAATAAGTCATTTACTTCTATTTCATAATATCCGAATCAATGTTCAAATTATACTCAACATCTGCTACAAGCACGGTCACCGGTCATTTTTAAACAAAGACGCGCGCGCGCCGGTATTTGTGTATTCGTGTGTGTGTGGTTTATCAATGGGTTTATTATGGTCAGTACACACGACTATTTTGACAAATATTTTGGAATGAAATATTAAATATATATATACATACATATATTCCATTTTATTTCACGAATGGACTATACTAATGATTCTCACCCTTCTGTTAAAATTTGGATACTCAAATCAAAATAACCCTGTATATATTTGAATTTATGTATTGGTGGTTATATAACATTTGATTGATATGGTGCAGATGGTTACCGCGCTCATCGTTCCGACCGGCGGAGGGCGAGCTGGCGGACTGCGTGCTGGTGGTGGGAGTGTCGCGGCCCAAGCTCGCCGCGGCTCTCCTGTCCGTCACGCTGCTCTCTCTGTTCCTCACCTTCCACGTGCTCTATGACAGCGCACTCTACAGCATCCAGGTAACATTCACTTGCCATCAAAAATTATATCATTTACATACGACATTTGTTACCTACAGATTGTCAGTAACTTGTCTAATTATGTACTTTTTGTTAGACATAAACATTTATACCTGGCCCATTACGCCTTTTTACTTATCTTTATATAACGCAGGTATAAAATAAAACACAAAAAACGAGTATATTTTAATGTATTTTTACTTTCCTTTCACACACTGTCATGCCAAGCCGGCATAAAAATGTAAAATTTCAATTAGCGTTACAAAAAGTCTCTGACAGTCTAGTTCCGTCAACTGTCGTGCCTAAGTCCTATTTGTTTCAACGAAAAGTAGACACTTTTTACTTCTAGAAAACTTAATTACTGTAACAAAATTGATATGATACACTAAATTAACATCTAAGGTTGTAATTTGTAGTCTCAACGCTCTATAATTAACTTATCGGTATTTCCTCATTACTTTAATCATGAAGTGGGTTTACAAGCCTTCGGAATGGCTTAGTGTAAAAGGCTTGAGTTCCGGTTTATCGGCACAGTGCGTGCTCTTGTGGGGCGTGTCGGTGCCCAGCCCAGCCCGTGCTTACATCCCGATGTATAGTTAATGTACAGCAGTAGCATTTCTGTTTATAACTTCTGGAATTGCACCGTATTTATGCAGAAAAAAAACTCGTGGGAGGAGAAAGGACAAGGTATAAAGGACAACTTTATCGCTGTCTGAGACCCACAGTTGTGAACTATTAGCATAATAATATTTTCAAGACCAACCAATCTTCCATTATGACACCAATGCACTTAGAATCAGACCTTTCATACTAAATAACTTAGTCGTGCTAAAAACGAACTAATTAATAAGGAAAAAAAGATAAAAACAATTACATCATCCTAGCAATATAGTCGTAATATATGAAGGCTAAGAATACGTCGTCCCTGGTATCCTAAAAATGTAATACTTTCACACAGCTCATTCGCCGAAGTTGATCCACTACAGCAATTCCACTAGAGCTGGCGCTGCCTATCGCGTAACTCGTAATCGTAATTAATGTTCTGCGCTCTCCAACAGATAACACGACAGCGCCGCCCTTCTTTATGACACCCTTGTTATTCAACCGCAAAGTTATGGCCGTTTTATGACATTCAACTACATCTAACACACGAGGTTGGAACGGTTGTTGTGTGCGTTCTGCGTCCTAATGAAATTTGGTTCCGCACAATTTGATGGTTTTTGTGTGGTGTGTTCAACGTCGCAGATACGTAGGTTATCTGTATATGTATCAGCCTATATACGTCCCACTGCAAGTCACGGGTCTCTTTTACAATCGAGAGTGAGAGGGGCCCTGTAGTCTACTACGTTGGCCTAACCCGCCCTAAGGCGGGTTGGCACTACTTTAATATCGTGAAATAAAACTATAGTAGTCATTGACAGCCTCCGTGGCGCAGTTGGTTAGTCGCCGGCTATGAAACGTAAGGCTGGGGGGTTCGATCCCCGCACCGAGATAAATGTATATCTGAACCACAAGTATTTGTTTTGGGTTTGGGTGTTTGTGAGACCGAAAGGTCTGTCGTAGTTCCTGATACACACGACATAAGGCTAGATCTTAGTGTGGGGTCAGGACTATGTATATGACTGTTGGGTGATTTATTTTATTTTGTTAATGTGAACCGTCTTGTGTTATACTGTCTCTGACTTTGGCTGTAAAGAACAAACAGAGCGAGGAACTTTTCGTAATCGATTGGCTCATCCGTCTCTATTTCCTCGGTATACTTCGTTCTTGTGTAAAGGTGCCGACACCACCTTTTTTATTTTACTTTGGCTTGACAAACGAATAAACGGCTTACTTGACGGTAAGCGATTATTGTCGCTCAAGAACATCTTAGATATACTTAGACCTCAGGTGCGTTAACATACCTGTGATAACGCAGCTGAGGACTGGAAAGGAAAGCAAAAAAGAACTGAAAAAAGTAAGGGAACTCGACAGCAAAGTCGCTTGTGGTACCACCACAACCGAGCTGACCCATTTGTGTGTAGCAAACCACTTGAACTAACAGAATAAAGACCAAAAATTATTAATTCCTTACTTTTTCATATATTTTTAAACTGCACCTTGGTATGGTGGGAATTTCTATGCAGCAGTCAACATTTACCATCATGGTAGCTACTCAAGTCTTTATCAAACTTATGCTTTTAAAAAAATCCGCACACATGCAAGCCCCTGTATTTTAGTTGTTTTAAACTTGATTACAGTGACATGAAAAGAGACCAAAGTAAAAGTTAAAATTATAAAGCTAAGGTTTATATTCAAAGTGAAGGGAATGTTATTAATAAATGCACGAACATGTTTTAATTTAGCAGTTAGATTTTTTTATTTACAGAATTTTTATCTACAGAATTTAATTAAAATATAGAACTCATTATTATATTATGATGTTCTGAAAATATTACAAATATTTTAAATATACATTTGAGATAAAAACACCTGTATTTTAACCGAATTTATAAAATTAATTATAAAAAACGACATAATATTATTCATACAAAAATACATACCTTCTATACTATATACCATAACTTCTATACTTACAAACAATAGCTATTCATAGCTATCTAATCTTAGAACCGAAATTGCCTCATTACAAATTAAATGAAACATGATCCAAACAATATTACTTACCATCACATGAGCTACAATGATAGTCTCTAAGGTATTACGTGGCCGGGAGCCTACATCAAGCCCATTATTTTAATTATTGATATGTTACGGATCTCTGACAGCTATATCCGACATTAATCAGAGCTACGTTAGAAGCCCCGCGAGTGAATTATCAAACAGTACTAACTGACTTATAAGCTCCAATTAATGTTGATTTATTTTCATTAATTTATTACAGTTATTTGGGTAATTTATGTTTATAGTGTATTGTTGAATGAAGTCTGATTTTTGAACTAGTGGTGTAGGTGAAACGTTAACTGTCAAGTTCAGAAATCGACACTGCACTTTGAATTCAATTCGTAAAACATGACTGGGTTGGAAATAAGATTTTTCTAAAATTCTGACGTAAGGCAGGCAGTTCTTATTAATTATAAATTAATTCATTGATTATATAAGGGGTCTCGAAATAACTGGATGATATTCATAGAAAATTACAGAATCTGGAAGTTAATGTTAAGTCTTCGCGTCATTGTTGCAAATCAAAACCTTGTAACACTTAAATACTAATGAATATACAAAATTCAGTTTCGATGTTACAATTTTTCGAGTTCCATTCACAAATCTGAGGTTCATTCAAGTTAAGAGAATCATTACAACTCGTATTGAAACATATTCGCTTTGTTTTACAATTATTGAAAGAATAAAGCCGAAACGATTGTTATGCATCGTGGATCGTTGAATCGCATCCAAATTAAGATGTAAAATCAAGTGAATGATACGAAATAAAATATATTTTGTAACGAGAAATATTTCGGGCAAAGGAGTCCTTTTGTTAAATGCATTCGAGTGTAGGTAAGTGAAAATACTCAAAAATAGCGGCTCCCGCAAACCAATTTGAAGTACTGAATACCGACGGATAGTACTTGAGTGCTGTATTCATGTGGGAATATATAACTATTAATAAATCTTTCGTAAAACAAGGACATGACTTCATGTTTTAAAAATCGTTATCCTATATGCATATTTTTTACTCCCTAGTTAGTGACCTTAGCTTATAGAAACAGTACATTTATATGGCCACACAAACTTCTTTTTTCGTCTATGCCGTTCATACATTGTGATCATTGAGATCAGAATTCGATTGTAAAGTTGTAAAAAGCACATAAGTTAATGTATCACACGCAACGTGATTTTAACTAAATCGACCCCTAAAATCCGTTTTACATTTTCACTCCGTCATAAATACCTTAATAAATCAAAGAATTCTTGAGCGACAAACAAATCATTCACCCGGTGTTCAACAAATAATATTTATCACTCTACTAATCCAACACTAACAGGCGGCCAGCATGGCGTCTGCCGCGAGCGAGGGGCGCAAGATCCTGCAGAATCAAGAGAGCAACACTCGCACCATCAACCACCCCATGGCGCTGAGGAAACGACTGCGACCGCCCAGACAACCACGACCCGCGCGCAGGCTCCCACAGGTTACATTCTTATAGTTTCAATATAGTAACATATAACATAGTATGGCCGTACACAGAAACATTTGGTGTTAATTAAATAGTAAATATTTCCTTAATATAGATTTTATTCGGAAAAGCTAGACTAAGTAATGATTTAACTGATATTGAAAGTATCTCGGTGTTCCCTTTAACTATTTAACTTTAGATGTGATAAATCTAGCGTCGAAGAAATTGTCTTTTATGGTTATACATACCTTATATTACAGTTTACGACCTTTATTGGTTAATAGTTAATGGTCTTGTTATAAGTAAATAAATAGATGTTCTAATAATTGTGCTCAACTTGTAAAGAAAACAGTTTCGTACGGCTGGCCTCGATTTGTACCTGAATAAAAATTTCCAGACAAAATCGCCGACATTTTTAGAAGGCATTTTTTATTCAACATGAACCTTTTTCATTCCGTCAATGAAACTGAACCACAGGTTAAAGCTCGACCATGACTTTCCGCACATCCCGACATGTTGCCATTTGAATTCTCCACAAATAAGTGGCCGATTTGGGTCAATAATTTTACTTTACCTTTAAAATCTATAAAAATATTCTGCTTTAAAAATAATAGTATCTAAATTCCTCTGCTCATTCATTTATGTTTGTGAATTAACTTTTAATAAACTTACACCTTTAGTATATAACTTAACTCAATCATGCAGGTTAATATATATCTCTATAATTATCATAGCTTTTAGGTTCAGTCACAGAAAGTATACTTCAGTACACTTTCTGTACCCAATTTCTGTCCCCCAGCCTCTCATAATGATTTCTAAAGTGACTACTTGGAAGCGGCAGTGGCAAGCGATCTATGTCTATACACCATATTATTCTGACTTAAATTGAGATACCGAACATAATAACCATCAATAGCTACACTATTTAGTTTTCACCGAATCTACCATCTATTTCATTTTATCCAGCCAGTACAAAAACAATTCCCCTACCAGGCTCTAATAATCGGGGTGCGTAAGTGCGGCACTCGCGCCCTCCTCGAGATGCTGTACCTCCACCCGATGGTACAGAAGGCGTCCGGCGAGGTGCACTTCTTCGACCGCGACGAGAACTACGCACTGGGCCTGGAATGGTACCGCAGTAAAATGCCGCTGTCTTTCAAGGGACAGATCACTATAGAGAAAAGCCCGAGCTACTTCGTCACTCCTGAGGTAAGAAACAGTCTTCTTCTTTTAAAAAACATTGTTATGTGTCTCTTGTCTCGATTATCATTTCAGCTACGTTTAATCCACTGCTGAAAATAGGCCTCTCCGAAGGATCTCCACTGCGACTTGTTGAAAGCCACCTGCGCCTTATGTACACCTGCCAAAAATGGATATCATTGCCAGGGACTAATTTATTTCCTATTCTAACAGTCCGAACCAACTTCGCCCTGATGGAAACTGTTTTACCATCTGACTCTACAACTTCTTCTGTAAATTCATAAAAGAAATATAGTTATAATTTTTATCGTATTATTATAACGGATTCTATATTTTATTCTAGGTTATAATAGATAAATGATCCTGTAAAGTTTCATCAAAATCTGCTCAGTAGTTTTTGCGTGTAAGAGCAACAAACATTCCCACAAACTTTCACATTTATAATATTAGTGGGATTATTTAAGTGAGTTATGCTCTTAGTCCTGTCCCTTTGAGTTTCGGTAAATGGATGGATTTAATAAACTAACAGTCAGTCTAATGACAAATCCCAATATACCCATTGAGTTACTTAAGAGGCTAATGACTGATCCATAATAAAATGACAACAACCAAAACTTGCCACTTATGTTAAATCATGGGGGAAGACGGGATTTTTGCAAATAAATCGATTTATTAAAACGATAAGTCAAACAAGGTGCATGAGAATCACAAAAAAATAATCTATTAAATTAACTGAGACTATTACCATTAGTAGCCTCTAAAAAGTAGTAACAATTAATTGCCCTATACTTTAGTACGCGTTGAATTTATGTTACGCACGTGTATATTTATAGTCCAGTCGTGAATGATGACCGTATAAAGTCAATTATTTCGTCAATCAACTGGTACATTTTTAGAAACTCAATTTTGTTAACACCGAAATTCAGGTCAATACACAAATATGTCAAACAGAATCTTTTATCCAAAGAGCTCAATTTAGGATTTGTTACAAAAACCAAAGTATCAGAATGGAGGAACTAAATGCTAAATATAGAAGAATTTGAGACTACAGCAATGACTGAAAGAAATATGACGTCACTGCTTATTTTACGTTTCTAAAAAAACATACAGTCGAATTGAGAAAGTCCTCCTTTTTTGAAGTTGGTTAAAAAGACAGTGATACCAACCTACCAAACTATCAAATCTAGCCTACTGTTTTTATTCATTAGCACCACTTTTACCATTAATTATAACCTGCTCACTTTAACATTTCACATCTTATCCCGAAGGTACCTGAACGAGTCCGCGCAATGAACTCGTCCGTGCGTCTCCTGCTCATAGTCCGGGAACCGGTGACGCGCGCCATCTCCGACTACACACAGCTCCGCAGCCGCGCTACGCCGTCGGCGCCCGCACACCCGCTGCTGCCGGGACATCCCGCTCCGGATACTGCCAAGCCGTTTGAACACCTTGCCATATCGCCTGATGGATCCATCAATATCGCCTACAGGTAAGTCCACTCCTACTTTTTCTGTTGTATCTCTTTTATCACTCCGGACACGGCGACGCTCTTGTTGCTCCTATAGTATCTTCTCACTTATGTCATTATTATGTGACGGTCTGATTCTTTGGTCTTCAGCGTTGTTTCTCGCAAGATCTGCTCAATTTGTATTAAATTAGCTTTTAACAGCTTGAAGGTAAATATTTCTATTGGTGTATATGTGTCTGTAATATCATATTTTTAATTCTTATAATGAAAGTATGTATTGACTTCGAAACATCAAATTCTGACGATCGTTGATGTGTCGATTTATTCAAACGAGATAGTTTCATTAAAACATCTTCAGTAAAGTGTGTTCTACATAGATTTACGATTAGCTAGATATCTTGGCGTAGAGCCCCTTTTCCTTAGAGAAAAAAATGGAGAAATGTCAATGAACTAGCACCCCTATCTTAGGGGAAGCGAGCTTGAATATACATACATAAGAATGCATGTCAATTGCCATCCTTAAAGTATGTCATCCGAAAGTATTTTGCCGTCATATCTGTACTCTAACATATAATTGGTTGTTGAGAAATAATAAGGCAAGTTTATAATTAATCCCTCGTATCCAGTATTTATGTAGGCAGCGATACAGGCAGAATGACGTTCTAACAAAAACTTATTTTCATACCGTGCGCTGTTTGCACGGAGAGCTTGTTACACGCCTCGCGCGCCTGATTATATTTATGCTTGGCAACTTTTCGTTTTTCCGCTGAAAAAACAAACCTATGAGTTGCCATGTCATAAAGTATTTGCCAGACGAAGTTAGCAATGTTTGAAAAGTTAAAAAACTTAATAATTTAGAATAAATGTTCTATTTCTGTAAATCTGTTTTACGTTTGCAATTGTTTAAATTTGTTATGATTCTGACACCATATCGACATAATATATTTGATAAGTGTTACCCATAGTCTATATTTTACGGAACTCTATTTTACGTGGTACATTTTATCCGTAACTATAAGTATATTATATCCAAACGCCTTACTATCTAATAACCCATATTTCTACGTGGCAGTTAACAAAAAATCTCAACTTAAAATTCCACGTAAAAAAATCATTCACAACCTTTCAGAAACGAGATAATGTCTGTGACAATATTATTATCTTTAAAGTTTAGTAATACAAGTTCCTTAAGACAGTAAATTTTTGAGTATAACTTCCCAACAGGCCGATAGCGATATCGCTGTACCACGCCTACCTGCATCGCTGGCTGGAAGTGTTCCCGCGGGAGCAGATCCTGGTCGTGAACGGAGACCTGCTCATCGAGGACCCCGTGCCTCAGTTGCGACGCATCGAGAAGTTTCTTGGGCTTGAACATAAGATTGGTGAGTTGAATTGAAGTGGACTGTATATAGTGATTGCCCTAGTGTGAATAGCCTAGCGAAACAAAAAAACTGTAATAATGGATTTAGAATTGACATTGAATCCACTTAAAGATTATATACATTCAAATAAATAAACAGGAATGCTCACTTTTAACTGCCATTTATATTCTTATCTAAAAACAACACTAATTTTGTTGGTTTAACCAAACGATGACATGTAATGTATGTCGTTGGCACAAAAATGTAAATCATTTAGGCATTGCCCTTTAGGCCCAAAGATGTAAGGAAATTGGGCAATCTTCTTTGACCTATTCCTAGTGACAACGAAAAATGTGTCTTTATATAGGGCAATCACTAGAAACTAGGCTATCAGTGTAGCGGTTAACCTATATCATTTTAGTTATTTTACAACATTGCGCTGTATTATAATCGCTTGAATTATGGGTTCTTTTATCAACACAATGGTCATGAGTTTATTGTATAACATCATAATATGCAAACTTCACTTAAAAAAGGGACAACATAAGGAGCATGTAACTTAAGACACTGCCTGATGATCTCTTATTTTATTTAACATTTTTTTCCTTGACGCTTAATAAAATAACGTGCCATTTAGCATCCGACATTGCAAATTTCAGTTCGGTAAATATTTAATCCCACTTGGTTTGCAGCCAAAGCAGCTATTACTAGCATTTATTACATTATTTACCGAGTAGCGTCCAAAGGCTACTAATTATATAAGAATATTTACTAGTCGCTTAGTTAGGCCTGTAATGTTGGCTCGCTATGATACTTACGCCCTACTTAGCTTGTAAAAGATGTCGCTTGTCTCTCCCGAGAGCTACTCAAACTTTTGACGACATCATCTTTGTTAGAGCAAATGCGTTCTTTGTTAAGATTTTTTTTTTCACTTAGCGAATAATTAAATATGTATCATCCAATTGCTAAATACAAATTATGCTAAAATCTAATATTATGTTCCCGGTTTGCAGCCTTGATTACCACGTAAATAAATGATTTATAACTGTTCCATTTCTATATATTTACACAAAACTAGTGTTTGTAAAAGCACCCATTATACAGGAAATCCCAAGCTTTATGTCCTTTAAAAATACACGTAACAATTCTCAAGCGCTCCACAATTGAAAGAGACATTTCATTGTACAACAGGAAGAAAGAATTTCTATTTCAATGAGACAAAAGGATTCTACTGTCTGCGTAACGACACCACAGACAAGTGTCTGCGGGAGACGAAAGGGCGTAAGCACCCGCGGGTGGACCCCGCCGTCGTCACCAAACTGCGCAAGTTCTTCGTGCAGCACAACCAGAGGTTTTACGACCTCGTTGGAGAGGACCTCGGCTGGCCCGAGGATTAGGCCATCACTGATAGGGGCTAAACGGAATTGCGCTTAATAATATCGCTATGTCTCGATTTGGGGATACGTACCTGAAAAATTATTCAAATTCAGTTTAAGTTCCAATTATTATTTAAGAGATTTTTATTTTTTGATATATGACTGATGATTTAAATTTACTTTTAGTATTTGCAAGAGAGAGCATTTTAAATCTATAATTGATAGTTTCTCCGAATCGAAACAGCGCGACAGTCGTGAATGTAAAAACATCGCAGCCCCTTACGTAATCCCTCGAGGATAAATCAGATAAAAGCTGAACGTTGTGATCGAATACATATCAATTTGAACTTATACATATCATAGTAAGGTATAAATGACTAGTCAGTAAATTTTTTAAGCCGTTTATCGTATTATAAGTCGAGTGAAAAATTATTTACATTAGCAAAAGTTCTGAAGATAATTGAAATTTTATTTAAAATATATATTATAGAGTTTTTCTATTGCCCTTCGGTTTGTTAATTGTTTACGGAATACTGTATAGAATTTAAGTATGATACATTTGGATGTGACGAAAGGGAACAATGGGGAGCGGCGTGCAAAATGGCATCGACAGACATCGTTTAACACCAATTGTATAACACTATTTTATCAAATGATTTTACTTGTAAAACGTAGTTGTTTCATACCCCAAAAAGTGACTACAGGGAACTTTTAATATCTTAATCAAAATTAGGTGGCCATAAATTTTCCGTCGCTTGTAAAACACGTAAAATGACAACGTACTAAGTTTCAACTGTGTAATGTTCTTTTAAAAATATTAACTGATTATTATCTTTTGATTATAATATGTAAAATGTGTAAAGTTAATCTAGGTGTACTCGGAAAAAAACCTATTTAATGCATTGTTTCGTATAGTTTTCATATTATAAAAAACAAACATTTATACTCGTAATGTAATAGTATTAACATGTCTAATTTATTAAAATGTTAAAAAAAATAACTGTTCCTAATATTTTGACAACAGCATGACAAAAACGCATTCGGACGCCAAAATACCGTAGACGATCTGTAATATGTGTAATTGTCTATAATGATATTTCATTATAACATCAACATCCCGTGTACCTCCCACAGAACAATGACCTGTGATTACATTATAAGTGAAGGTCCTAACTAACAGGGGTGAAGGTCATATCAACATTTAACGTAGATCGAAAAGGCTATTCCGAGCTCATTTTTCTCGTACCAAATTCTGTTTGTGATTTTAACTTGGATTAAAACTAGTATGGAAAAGAAAAACAAAATTCATACGTACATACATAAACTCACGCCTTTTGTCCAGAAGGGGTAGACAGAGGTGCTACAAGGACACCCACATTTCACCTTTTGTGTTCCGTCCCACGATGTGATAGGGGGCGAGCCTATCGCCATATCAGGCACAAATTCCTGACTCCGGGCTGATAATGAATAAAAAATACTATATCACTTTACCCGACCCGGGATTCGAACCTGAGACCTCAGCTTTGTAGTTATACCGTAATACAACTACTTCACCCAGGCAGATATGAGATAATAAACAAAATCCAACATAACATTTTTTGTTGTCTTTATACGATTTATTAAATTATTCACAACGATTTTAAAAAAATATAAGTATATACCGTAAAAATTGTGTCGTTTCGCAACAAAAATATTTAAGCGCCGCACATCAGCGGTAAACTTCACAAATTGGATACACGTTCCCGATGCATCAGTCAGGAACCAGGAAAGTTACATTTATCAACAGCTTAACAATTTAAATAAATAAAATCGTCATATCTCAATATACACTTTTATGTACGGACATAAATCATAAAATGTTCAAACGTTTGCCCCAATACTTTAATATTTAACCAATTCATAGGCTCTACTAAATACGTGTAATACGAGTATATTCGAATCGACTATGTTATGTCATTACAGCTTAGACAAATCATTGTTTAATAATGAAGCCGAATAAAACTGCACTTTAAGGGACGAGAGGTTTCCTATAATCAAAAACTGTAAAGTGATCGAAACGTCGGGAAATTGAAAAGTGTAAAAATTTAATCAAATTCGCAATAAAATCCGTAAGTTTTCGTTTCATTTAAATTTTTTTTTTTTTTTTTGTATCAGCCCATATGCGTTGGAACGCAGTGCAGTGGGCTGCAGGGCAGGGGCGTACTCTACAATCTTATTTCAATAAAATCAAATAACTATTTAAAATAAAAAATGAAAATGGAAAGGGTAAAGGTGTACTGTCGATGCCACAATGTACTACAGTATCGTCAAAATATGATTTGATTAAATACGTTAGTAAAATAATTTTACATATAGTACACAGCCAATGTATAACGCACTGATTTAATAGACCGACCCACTGAAACCCTGAGCAATATATTTTTATATATAATTAAGTATTGTATTAATTATACAGCGTTTGTGGTACACATGTGAATTTTTTAGACAATTTGTGATTTTATTTTTAAATAGAATTAGTGGATTTTACATAGATGTAAGTAATACGTGTGAGTGTTATTCCTCTTTCTCGTTTAGATGTTGTCATGTTTCGTGCGTCGTGTAATAAATGTTTTTCAGTTGCTAGGGAACTATCCTATTATTAGACAAATGCCATATTAAAAAGAGAAAATAAACTATCGGTAAATGGAATTTTAAAATGAAATTCTAAGCTAAATTGTTGGATTGGTTTATCGTACCAAAATAATAATATTCCCAACGCATTACGTGTCTAGATAGCTATAGATGTATGCACATTCTTGCTGTAGCGTATGTGGTGTGTGATCATTTATTTAGCGTACAACACACAAGCCGATGTTAAAATTTAAATGGAGTGATTGAAGTTCATACATTCGACGCGGGTTTAGAAGTATTCTATTTAAGTGTAACGTCCAAGACTGAAGCGTTAGAAAAATAAGTCGAAATAATACCTATTTAGCATAAAATGTCCATAGGTGATATGAGAGGCGAAGAGTTGGTGAGTCCTGAACACCTTACATGAATTTTAGTTAAGTGCGAGCGAGACGGTTCAGAGGGGTGTAAGAAATTTATTTAAAAAATTTGCTTCCAAAAATCCAAATTTCAGAATCAACGAATATTTATATGTTTTTACGGTCCTTTATTAGGCGCAGGCCGGAGTGCGCGACTGCGATGTCCTGGCAATTTAAATCTAAAATATTTATAATTATGAAGATTAAAGCACTTGATGCGTAGTTTATCCCAGTCTGTTGAAATTATTAACACATTTTTTACAGAATTATAATAATAATCTATATACCTACCTCTACTTAGCAAAGACAATTCAATACCAATATGTATAATACGAATGTTCAAACTGTTAAATATTTCAACAGACTGCGCATAACGAGAATATCAAACATATCACAAAATCAATAATATAAAATTATAGTTAAGTTTGTAAAATAAAATAAGATATCTAATTAGTTAAGTTAATCTTTTAAATTATAAAAAGAAGTTTTATTTGTTTAGTAAATAATTCACTAGTTAATAGATAATTTTAATCACTGTTAAATGTTGTGCACGTTCTTAAGGTGTAGTCAAAGTTTTATTAGGGCAATAATTTTTATAGTACCTAATAATTTAGTGAGTTTTAGAAATTTATTGTATTACCTTATCAAAGTTTTTATAATTTACAATGAATGTAACAGCTATCTAAGACGTAAAATACGACGATCACTTGGCAAACACATTTAAAAAGAATAATGGCAGAAGACGCGATTCAAATGATGTCTAAAGTTTTATAAGGAAAACTTGACAAAGAGTCTCAACGTACGACCGAAGTACACACAATTATATACACGACAAGCATAATTAAGACGAAATGTTGTTTACAACGCGACATTACATGCTGGATGTACTCCCAACTTCGACATGAACCGCCATCTTGGGTTAATGTCGGCGATTAATTTATATCTTTCGTAATAAAACGCTTGTTACATATGCTTTAAAGTAAGCTGTCGAATTCTTCACAAACCGTTCCGATAATTTCTTTAATCACTAAACGATTTACAAAGTATTACTTAAATCTTAAATGTTACCTTAAATATCTTGTAAATATCTTCTAAAAATCCTTTCAATAAGTTACATTATACCTATATCTTCAATAAAATACGAAACAGCAGATATTTGCGTTTTATTGTAATCCTTCATCCAACCCCTTAGTTTAAAACATTAACTCCTACTATAATAACTCATTGTTTCTGTGAATTGGGAGAAAAAAATGTTTACATTCTTCCATGGAAGCACCATTAAAAATTGCAACCAAAAAGTCAGTTGGCGAAGAAGACAGCACCTCTCCTGCAATACGAATGGGTGTGTACGTAACAGATTTTTCACGAATACGTCTAGAAGCAAATGGAATGGCACGCCGTTTAGCTTCGTAAATAAATCCTCGGTGCAGGGAATACGGTTGAGCTCCCAAATCGTTGCAGCATCAATCACGATACGCAATCTCAAGCCGTTGCGAGGTACAACCGAATGGAGGTCGTGACCGATTGATATTAGACCAAAACACGGGTCCCTGTAAATAAATAGGCTCCACGTACCATGGCAAATTACACCGGCCCCTCACTCCCTGAGGTAAACAGAAATATGTTGCAGAAAAATACCATACTACAAATTGGATATTTTGTAACAGGAAATTAAACAGAAGCGAAAGATTTATGTGACGTAAATCATACTGACAAAGGTATAGCAGGTTGTTAAATACAATTTATAAGAGTCGCTCTAAATCTTTATAGGACTTAGGATGTTTCCTGACTTAAGTAACCATACTATGAACATCATCATCATTGTCAACCTATAGCTTGTCCACTACTGAACATAGTATCCAATAGTAATGTCTCCTCCAATATGAACGTATTATTATTTGCATGAATTACTACGAAATACTGTCGCCCTGTGATGGAATTCACCATTGTATATTATAATTGTAAGTAAATCAATTATTTCGTGATAAATGAATGGAAACACACCACAGGTTATATTCACACAGAAATACTACATAATTAACAATGCAAAATATTAAGCTGATTTAAAATGGGTTGATAACATGAAAACTAAAGTATCAATATCAATTGCTAAAAATACTTTGGTATCATTATATGGAAATTAAACATTGTATTGATGGCCCCGTATGTAGGGATCGCGAGAATTATTTTACGTTTGTATGTCAGACAGCCCACATACTCGTGTTATTATAATTAACTCGATTTGCCTGATTGTAAGTGATTACTGTTGTCCATGAACATCTGCCAGACTAAGATTTAATTATACTCAAAATGGGAGGAATAGGGAAGGATAAACGATAGGAAGAAAGGAAAATTGGACCAGCGACGATGTCCTGGGAATGTCTAGTAACCAAATGATTGGGGGGTTATGTATTGTAACTATAAAATTGAATCATATACCTACCTACAGTATCCATGTGTTGTCTATCGACCAAGATATTATTACTTCCATAAGTCTTTTCTATGGAAAAGTTTCCATATAGCATATCTACAAATGATCGACTGATATAGCTAAGCCGTAAGACCTATAGGCTCTAGCAGTCATGTACGTTCCATCTAGATAACCAAAACAATATTTACAAGTAACATTGATATTCAAAACGAATGCATTATTTTAGTGTCACGCAGTAAACATTAAAACAATTACACTGCTACATTAATTACGGTAATTGCACTGCGTTCAGTTTGTATGCAGTTAGTTGAGTTTATGTAATAATGAAGTTCACATTGGCGACTATTATCCAGTGTCCAGCGAGCCTCAGCTGCTAGCCTTTGTGACGTAATGAACCGAGTAGCTGTCTGCAATGGTCCGTACTGGCTACTAGATATATTTTACCGAATAACTATTGAAATATGTTGTATGAACATTAACTTACCTTTTACACTAATATATCAATTATTTATCATATTAACCGGAACGTAAAATAAAAGTTTTGTGATATAGCTTTTTAAAGAATAATAAATAAAGAAACGATAAAGTAACTATAACATACAATATAATTTCTTTAGACCGATAATAATGGGTTATTTTCGCTAAAAGTAAAACACAGATTTGAATAACTTTCTTTTAGCGGAGTTGTCGAAGTGCGAGTAACATTATGACAGCGTTATAAAAGTATACAAGTGCTTGACCGCTTCGATGCACAATTGTTTAAAAAACCACCTATGAGACGACGAGCGGATTTGATCATCATAGTTTGTGTTTCCTTTGTTCATTTTTTCCTATCTGGATATTATAAGACAATAGAGTATTTCATAGTTTCTTATATCCACCATGTAACAAGACTTACTTCTTGTAAATTCAGGTCTATAACCATTGCCTGCACTTAATATTAAATTAGAGCAACCCACACACCATAGGCTGCGCACGTCACGCAACCGAACAAAATACATGGTGAAGTTTGTAATGAGGGTGGCATGTCAACATTTCGGTGAACATCGCCCAACGCGGCTAACATGTGGCCGGTGGCCGTGACCCGCACCCCGAGAGAACACGCGTTATGTACACCTGTATTAATTAGTGTGACGAAGCGTGCGTGCAGCCCGATTCCTGCCGGCTTCTTTGTTGTAATAATATATAAATATGTTAAATTGGAATGTTATATAGAATTCGTAAATAAAATTCTCATAAGAAAAGTCGATGTCGTAATTTAAAAAATATATTACAAACAGCTCCGGCATCTTTTTTTTTTAAATATTTTTGTACATTCAAAATAATATTTACTTGCTGTTGATGGTAAAAGTGGTTCTTTGACTAGAATTTGGTATTATTGCTTGTTGGACTATCTCGAATGTGAACCATGAAACCCTGAGTTCAATTGCCAGGAAGGTATTATTTTAATAGTTTATAGGAGCTGGATTGGTCCTGATAATCAAGTACCTACTATATATATTGTGCAGACAAGATATATGTCAGCGAAGAATAAAGCGCTAAACGAGTAAACAATTACATATTTAGTAGATGACACTTTTGTATATATAATATTCATTCACGAATAACCTACAATAAAAATAATACAAAATATCATAATAAAAGAAATCATAAACAAATTGAGCAAATCATACTGGAATGAAATCGAATCCCATTGGAATTTCCCAATGAAATCATCCCTATTTCGAGGAACAAACATGAAATGCCTAGGTGTAATACAACACAAGCTACTAATTAGGGTCATGACAATGTTAAACTAGTAATTAGTGCTTCAAAATTTCCACTGCCCTTTGAAACTATACAATAACAACTTTAAGCAGACCCGACATCTCTAAACACGACTATTAAAATATACAAACTACAAGCACGCACTATATTTTAATAACAAATTCGAACTAGTATGAAACAAATTTAATTCGAATTAAATAAACAAGATTACTTCTAAGCACAGTAATTGATAACAGACCACGACAAATGGAAAAATAAAGGGAGGTCTCATTTTTATAGCCTTCGCAGTTAGACGAGCGTGCGGATTGCAGCATGCCTGAAGGTAAGCGCACACCGTCGCTCATGGACCTTCGCAGCGCCAGGGGCCCAACATAACCAGGTCGCTGCCTACCGTAAAGAGAGTACTCACTTCAAGCCTCGCTTAAAGGACAAGTCATTTGAAGGCCTTTGCTCAGCAGTATAAGTCCTATTTGTTTATACCACGTTTCTGATTATGCTAATATGTTATTATACATAACTTATACGAAACTATGGAAATAGATCGAAATTTTGAAAAAGTACAGAGTAAGTGCGTGGTGGCCTGTTGGTAACGGACCAGACTTGGCTGCCTACATGTTCACGGTGGTCGCGGGTTCAAATCCCAGGGCACACCTCTGACTTTTCGGAGTCATGTGTGTATTGATAGTCAATCACCACGCACTATAACGGCGAAGGAAAACATCGTGAGGAAACCTGCATACCATAGCAATTTGTATAAATTTCTATGGTATGTAAAAGTCTGCCAACCCGCACTGGGCCAGCGTGGTGGACTATATGGCCTAACCACTCTCAATCGTACTCTCGATTGTAGAGGAGGCTCGTGCCCTGCAGTGGGTCGTGTATGGGCTGATACAGTACAGTACAGAGTAACATTGAGAATCCGAGAGAAACTTCAAATCCATTTGATTGTGGCGCGGTCGGTGATTATGCAATATCAGCCGATCCGCAGACTCTGCATACAATATTCATTATCCCGGACTAGTCCTAATGACGCAATGTATTCCAAGTTTGCGTTTCTGCGACAAAAGACTTCACACAGAATGTTAAGGCGATTGTAGTTATATCGCAGCTTAGTACGAATGCAAACCGACACGGCAATGTTTTTGAAAATAAAATGTACTTGTATTTTACTGATACAGTAACATATTAGGTGAAAAATAATTCCGTATTCAAATATATTAAATTGCTAATTAGTATAATATCAGAATTGACAAGTAAACTTTGAAGTGGAAAAGCCACGCTGTTGTCAGCCATGATTCGGTATGAACGGACAAGCTCGTCCGGGTTGGTACCACTGTCTCACACAAAATCGACGTGAAGAGACAGTTTTGTTGCCGCGTTTCGTTCGGTGAGTGAAATTGACAGATACCCCATACCCCTTTCCTCTTCTCGTCCTTTTTCTCTCCGATTTCCGAGTTCTCCTCCCGATTTAATGGACCCGCAAAACAACCATGATCCAAGCGGTGTTGATGTTCATGGGCGGCAGTGATCATTTACCATTAGGTGATCTGTTCGTTCGTTTGCCGGACCTATGCCATAAAAAAACGAATCGTTGTTTCTACGATGAACAAGATAAGTTAATACGGTCGACCTTCCAGTAATTTGACGAAATGCTAAGTAAAAATAATACCAATTTATCGCTCACAGATTATACAAATTTGCAAAAGACAAAGGTCACAAGTCACACCCAAACATCACAGCAATAACAACCTAAACACTATTCATAGTCTATCATAAAAAGTATTAAGATAGCTACTAAAGTAACGATGTAATGCAAGATCAATTTAGTGTAAACGGTCCGCGGCAGGCGACATGAATACAGAGTCGACCACATTATCACCGCCGGCAGATAAGCTGACCGAATAATTTACTACCTCAATAAATAATTCAAATTTGACTAATGATTGTACCGGAAGTCGGGCCAATTTCTAATTCGATTTACCTACGAAATTGTACGTATTTTACAATTATGTGGGTGTAAGTTATTGAAATTACCAAGGTTCATAGCGGATGTTACGCGATCGAACCTTTGTCCAGTTTGATACTACATATATACTACTTCTTTGCTGTTATTTTTTATTAGCAAAAAAGAGTTTAATTGGTTTTATACTCTCTGTGGCTATCTTTTTATGTCAGTACTCCGTATATTACGTAGGAATTTTATTGCAATGTTTTTATTAAAGTAAAGCTTAATACCTCAGAGAGTTCCAAGTAAATGTGTAAATAATAAAGTACAATTCAAATTCTCCAGTTTTAACTTATTTAAAAAATATTTTAAAAGTATATATAAAGAAACAAAGAATCGTGCTAAAATTTACATTCGCAAAATTTAATTCAAAACTAAATAATCAAAACCTAACCACATTTTACGATTCTTTTAAAATTACCTAAAACTAAGCACGGTTGCAAGTCGAAACTAATTAGAATTTTATAACGTGTAAACGTAGCGAGAAGTTTTATTAAATTCTCTATTATGTTTGAACACAACACTTAAGCTTAATAAGTAGATAGTAACTAAGTTGCATTTGTTTGCGCACACGAAATTATTCACGAACTCGAGTGCATATAAGCGGATCTCGTATGCAAAACCTGCTAATATGAAAAGGGGCTTACGGAAGAATGCATACATTCATAATACAATGCCTAAGTAGAACGTGCCGTATATTTGAAAACATGCCTCATTTGTGGGCCAATCATTCGGGTGACGGTTTGATTCTACATAAAACAAATTTCTTGCTTAGATAATTTTCCTATTGCCTGGTGGTCAATTGGTTGGTCGACCAAATCTACACTATTTTTTTATATTTGCTCTCTGTAGTGACTACTCTACATCTGATGGTGATTGCAATATGGTCATTACATTATTCTATCGCAATAAACGATTATTTATTACCATTCGACGCAATTATTCTGGCCAGAAAAACAATTTGCGACATGAATAAAAAAAATTGATCTGTGATCGCTCTACAGTATTGAAAGAAGACAGAAAGACAGATATTTTGATGTACTTTTTGCTTGTAAACCTCATAAGTAAAGAAGGGCATTTGGAATTTTTCAATTATAAATAATGATCATAATAAGTAATAACTTTTGTTTATTGCACAAAAAACATACATATGTGTGACAATACTAGAATTAGTAAGTGAACAATAATTGACACTGCGTTGAGCATTACAATATTACCAGGGGTCCCCAAACTAGGTCATGCTACATAATTTCTCGGATATTGACACATACTACTCGGTATTGGTAAATTGGAACCAACCCCACGGCTGCTTACAAAATCATGGCAAAACGACGGTAGGATACAATAAACATTAATTTATTGCCGCCACTGAGAGCCCCTGTCTTGATTTTGATGAAAATATTTTCTTTGTTTTCCAACTTACCTTCAAAAAAACTTCAGTTTTCCTGCTACAAGATGAAATTTCATCTTTATGGGTTCTTTAAAATCCGAAATTATGTTCACCATCTTATAATAAGAGGCATAAATATTTTTCGTGTAATGAATAAATTAGTCTGTCATTTTCCTCATTCATCTCTTGGGAAGTCTTATTGCGAAGAACTTATAAATTTTATTTTTTATGAGGTAGGTCATCTTAATTACACATAAAATAATGTTTATGGTATTACAAAACAGTTTGTAATTTAAGTATTTTGTTCTGGTAGAGTAATTTTTTAGTAGTGTTTTGTCAAACTGCATTTTTACTTTTGGGTACATTCACCGATCGACTTCTAAAATAACGTATACCTTTAAAAATCTTCACCGTCCTTTATTAATGATCATTTTCAAAGTGTATTAATGTAACAAATGGACGAACACAACACTAATTAAATAACACTTCATTTTGAATGGGGATGACTATCACATCCGCCTACTCGCGGAAGGGTTGATGTCAGTCATCCGGTCATAAAATTATAAGGCAAATCATTCTGTCACATGGCTGCAAAGTTATGTTGTACCAACCCTACTTATGTACTTATGTAATGTAAATAGAACAAATGTAGGCATAAGAAAAGTTATTTAAAAAGCTCCTTCGATTTTTTTCTTATTTTATGTACTTATATTAATTTGCGTTATGTGAGTGTATGCGTTGTATTGTGTGACTAATAAGTATGTTTATCTTCCTTTCATAAGAAATTACGAAAAAAAAAATTATTTGTCGTAGAAGTTATTTCTTAATACATAAATGATAATGAGGGAAAACTCCACGATATCATTACAAGTTCTTTTGTTAGTGTAAAATATTTCTTCACTGAGATATATTCCATCTTGGAAACAAAGTAGCAATGAGTACTTTAGCAGTCTGACACAGAGTTCGCAATTAACGTTAGTTAATTATATCTCATTAATCGCGTTCCGTACGGATTACACGGCGCTTAGCGTTAGTTTCAGTTTAATCTCACAAAAATATGTGAAAATACATGTCCGTAAAATAACAAATGTCTTTTATACGTTTATGTAGTCGGAAAAATGTACAAATATTTTAGCAAATATCTTTTCGATCCTTATCAATCACCATTTATAGATTTACTACCATTATTTTGAGCTATAAACATAATTTATTTCTCCCTAATATTATACATTATAATTTTTGGTAAGAGAAATAGTAAATAGTAATTCTATTTTAAACATAAGATTTCTTATATATTTGGCACCAGACATCGCAAAAACATTTTGTATCCGACTTTCCGTTCCACAGAATTTGTAACAATTGATCTGTAATAAAGCGATTACTCCGGCGGACGTGTGACATCTAACAAAAGGTGAGACCGCATTCAATGAATGGCCGCCCACGTGCTACGTCGTAGCCACCCACCCGCTACGAGACGCCTACGTACCACGTACAATTCGCGTAGGCGAGCCCACGCTCTCGTATGATCGCGTTTTCTGCGCATATATTGTGTTATTAATGTATAAGAATTAACCCTAAGATAATATTCTCACATTATTTTAAACGTGTGCCTAAATTAATATTATTTTGTCTTCGGAGCTCTCAGCCCAGCCATGAACATTACATGTTTAGGAATCGAAAGACGAAAGAGATTAAATATTTAGGGATAAGGGTATTTTTTGGCATAAAATTGATAATGTTCATCTCACTTCCGTAATCGTTCAATAGATATCGATTTTCCGACGGTGGTTATACAATGTTGCCGCACATTTTACTACATTGTTCTTTATTGGATTTTAACTGCGTCAGATAGAAGCGGAGTTATCCTTCACTTATACGAATTATGACATTCTTATTATACTCGTAGTGTCTGTTATAATTATAATTTCCATTCCAATTACTACATGCTTTCGTAAAATATGACAACCAAAACACTTAATTGACAGCCTCCGTGGCGCAGTTGGTTAGACGCAGCCTGTGAAACAAGATGCCGCGAGTTCGATTCCCGCACAGAGACAAATGCTTCTCCTTCTGAAACAGAAAAGTCTCTTGTAGAATCTGATGCCTACGACACATTTGATTGATCTTAATATGAAATCAGGACTATGAATGTGACTGTTGGGTGTATTTATTAATTATTTATAATATTACAATACAAGTATACTTTATATATCACAGACGCCAATCATGTGCAGTGCGGTGCGGCACGGTAGAAAGGTCAGGTGTATCATCCGTCTTGTCAGATTTACGGCGGGTCCGGCCGGTTTATCTCCCGCGCCTTACAGGATTACTCGCAGGCCCACACTCATATTTATGCAAACGATACCCGGTACATAAACTATTTTAGATATTTATAAGGTCCAGCTTTTAACGTTGGCCTTGGATATCGCGGATGCATGTAATTTACATGTTTTCAGTTGATTTTGGAAATCTAAAAATAATTCTTATAAACGTTCTTAAAAACTCTTCTTGACAAAAGAATGAATGTGCTGAGTCCAATATCGAGAAACTAACAGTCACAAAAAGATATCTAGTGAAACCCTTGCCCTTGTGAAGTCGCTGGATGCAGGCCGCTTCCAACTGGTCATTGTGGAGATCCTTGGGGGAGGCCTATGTTCAGCTGTGGACTTCTTGTGGCTCAAGAGAGAGAGAGAAACCCTTCGGTTATTTTTCTCTTATTCAGCTGGATAACTAGATACTTAATCACGACTTAACACCACGTTTCAAATAATATTCAACAAACATCCAACAATATAAATTTTAACAAAATGATAACAGAAACTATCGGAAAAATATACAGAAAATATAACAGCGAGCTTCATCAGCATTAGTGGCGATATTATCGATAGCTCGGCTCCAGCATCCGATGACGTCAAACACGGCAATGCACACCGCGCTATGCATTTACATATGTAACAGATTCGTGCTCTGAATACAGATTACTGAGTGGGATTCAGTATACAAGACACCAGATCAATTGAAAAATATCACGTCACTGACATTTCCGCACACGACACACATCTCTGACATTTCAAAGGTACGTGTGTATTCGTAGTTGATTATTCATTTTTTTCCTGGATCGGCAGAGACTGTGCACCTGATTATAATTTCAAAGCCGTTCTAAAGGAGGATTGATTCGCAACAGACTATAGTCGTCCTTTAACGTTATACACACTGGTTAATTGCTTCATCACGCCTCGCCAATACAACTCAGCTTTATAGGGCGGACGGAACACGTGGTCCAGCAAACCATTCCACAATTGACATGACATATTCAAGCTTAAATAGGTAAATAAACATCGAAGGTTGTCTGGAAGAAATTTTTCTCAACAATAAGTTCAATTAATGTCCGTTTACTGAGAAATAACAAACAGCTACTATCCATCTCAACATACCTATTCATACATAGAAAATTAAAAACAACAAAATTTAAAACATGATTCTTAACAAAATATATTTTTAGCTATATTCATGTTACAGGTAATTATAACTGAACTATTACATCGGCTAATTAAATCTGAGCGCAATAATAATTAACGCAAAACAGCACGTTAAATACAAAGCTTAATCATTAATTTTGCACAAAACCATATTCAAAGCTCAATTATTAACGTTCAAATATATGCCTGCGATTTTACTCGCATTATTAATATTTACTAAAAACATTATAAAAGCGGCCGGGATGTTGCGGCGGCGCGGGCCGAATCGACTCGCTTCCGACCAGTACAGTACCGGCGACCACACAGTACTGATTTTACCACCCATTTTTACCCTCGACCGCACCGGGCCGGTTGACTAATATCCGCCGATTCCCATTTATAGGCGATTTACGTCCGACATAAGGGTCCGAACTCATTAGCCGGTTGATCGGAAGTGAACGAGTGTGATGCCGCCGTTAGTTAATGTCCATTGATAGAACGTTTCAGCCCGTAAAAAAATAATGATTCGTGAACGCAATTTATGTTTATGTGGGCAAATTAACAGAGATTATATAATAAGGTTGTACGAATGCCAAAATCTTTTCGCGTACAATTTCGCACTTTTAAAGTGTAAAATAAAATTGTGTAATGAATCCCATTTTATTTTATTTTCTATACAATTTGTAAGTAATAATGTACATTTATTTAAGTGTGGAATATAACGCGATTGATACCATTTTATATATTGTTTTTGTTCGACTAAAATCAACATTAGCGGCGAGATCTTATTTCCAGTCCACATGTCAGCCTTCTTCAATAAAAACGTTCTAACCCGACGTAGTGCTTCATGAAAACAATTTCTCGACCCTTTTCTAAATACGAAGATGATATTTCCAAAATATATTTTATTTCTTACTTTACCTGTCATTGTTTATAAAAAGGCCGGTGTTTTTTTTCTGTTAGAGAAAACGGTTCAGCGGCAAGGCTGTCTCAGGATGTTGCTTTTGCCAAAATTCCTTAAAGTGGTATTTATAAGATGATACAACAGATCCGCCTACGTACGTTTATACACTTACCGTCGTTCGACATACAGCGTCGCAAGTGTTTTTTTCTTTAAAACATGTACTTTAGTTATATCCAAGCTGCCGGGAACAAAAATGATACTATTTTTTCACTATCATGAAATTCGTTTCTGGCCCTGGTGTAAAGTGGCCCGATTTCTTTTTCGTAACACACAATGTCGAATAATGTCGATAATATTTTTGAAGGTTTTCCGAATTGTAAAGATTAATTTAAAATAAAAACAAAAAAAAAAATTAGGAAAGAAGGCAATGAAAAAAAAAAATAACTTGTGTTACCTAGGGCCTACCTACCTTTGATTTGTTTCGAACTTTTATTACCGAACAAGTAATGAATTGAAATTGATCTACCAAACTTACCACCAGTTTCTATAACCTGTCTATTTTTTGACAACAAGTTAAAGTGGTTAGCGATAGTATATGTCTCTACATTTTTATTTTTTAATAAACAAAGAAAGACATTTATATATTTTTGTATTATGTACCTAAAACGTCTTAATAGGCAGGTACATAAATTGTATCTTTTTTATTGCAAAATGAAAATATATATATTTGTGTTTATAGATATATAATTTATGTCTTTGTTTATTGAACGTTTTAGGTCTTGTTAAAAGATAGACAAGTTAAGTTGGCAGAAAAAGGATAGATCTCGTATTGAATTCCTGTAAAACAGCAAATGTAGAGTACAATTATTGATGTGGGATTGAGAAGTTCCTCGTAGTTTCCGAATTCCTCTCCACAAGACTTACGTCCTGAGGATAGCGGCTACATAAGCTGTATTTTTTTAGGCAATATTAATTTTATACAAAATAACGATTCCATGATATCAATTAAATTAAATAAAACTTTTAGCGAGTCTTCAAAAACTTTCAACTTTCTTAGTTTTGAATTTTCATAACTGTTGAACTATCAAGTTTGAAACTTTATTGACGTGTGAAATATTATTGGCAAAGTGATTGATCAACCGAACAAACTTTAACGAAATGCGCTTGAAGTCGGCCTCTGGAGAAATAAAACATAACTTATTTTGTATTATATGATTAGACTTTGTATTAGACTGCCTCGGTGGCGTAGTGGTACTACGGTATGATTGCAAAGCTGAGGTCTCGGGTTCGAATCCCGGGTCGGGCAAAGTGATATTGGATTTTTCTATTCATTATTAGCCCGGAGTCAGGAATTTGTGCCCGATATGGCGATAGGCTCGCCCCCTATCACATCGTGGGACGGAATATACAAGGCGAAACGTGGGTGTTCTAGTAGCACCTCTGCCTACCCCTTCTGGGAAAAAGGCGTGTGGTTATGTATGTATGTATGTTTTGTATTATATTTATTTATTTATTAGTCCATAAAATATTTTATAACCACGTCATAAAAATATAAATCCATGTAATGCTAATTAAAATTGTACACTGAATAACTTGGCTCTCCAGTCTTTGTGAAAGCTATTTCAATACCTCAGAACTTGTAGAAACACATTAAACACATAACGCTTGTAAACCTCATTAACTGAAGAAATAAAAATGGTTCTTTTATAAAAAAAACCTTTGAGATACTCGTCCCTTTTATTATGACTTTAATACGAAAGAAAAACATAATATGAATGTATATTTAAGCTGTGCCTACTAGACTACTAAGTACTAATACATACCTATTATAGAAATGAAATACCTAATCTATACAATATACATATAATAAACTTGTAACCGACCGATGTCTGTACATGGAAGATAAATGAGAAAAATATGGGGGATATGATATGGGGGAACGATATTAACGTATTAGAACCCTAAACCATGATTTTTAGATTTTTTGTCTGTTTATTTGTGCGGTTGTGCGCGATGAACTCAGAAACGGCTAAATGGATTTCGATGAAATTTGGTATCGAGGTAGCTAACACCCCGGATCACAATAAGTGTTAACTACTTTATATCCCGAAAAATGTAGTGTTCCCGAGGGATGAGTAAGGAACTCCTATATATTTGTTACTTTTTTGTACTCAAATGGATGGGATGGGACTGGATTACATATCTTGAGTGAAAATGAAACAGGACAAGGCGGGATATAACGGGACGGGACAGGGAGGGATTTTTTCAACATAAAGATAACCACACAAACGGAGTTGCGGGCAGAAGCTAGTAAATAGTTAATACCACAAATTCAACTCATTGCTCATAATGGAGTAACATTGATAGTCAAGTCTCAACATTACTTTTATCAAAACGAATACTAAGCAAATCAACAGTACTTATTTTAATGAAAAAGAAAATTCAATTTCAACTTTTCAGCAATTTCGTATTTGTTTTTAATTTCTTTCTGGGGAATGGGATGGTCGAATCATGTTGGAATTAAACACATAAAAATGTTATATTCGTATTGTATTAATCCTTAAATTAGAAAAAAAATGTGTGTATGTGGCTAGAGACTCGAGGCCAAGGCACGTGCTTTTGACCCCTAACTAGTAGAAATCTCTTGTATATTCATATTCAATTAAAGTTCCATTAACTAATAAGGGTAATCTTACGGTACCATCTTAAGGACACCTACATGTCTGAGAAATCGGCAAAAAAAATGTAAACACACTAACACGCATCAGTGCTGCATCGAAGACCAAGTCCTGACCCTATCTCGATTGTGAAAGTGCATCGATGTTCGCTGATATCCCGCAGAACATATAACTTCACCTTAAGATTTCAGCACACAAAGCCAAGCTATAAATACCTACATGTATAACACTAAAGTACGTACATATGTATATATCCTTTGCAGCGAATTTTGGGACTAAGCTTCGTCCATTATATTGCCTATGCGGGCTCGTAATCGGATTAAGACGAATGGCCAGTCTAGTGCCAGAATTTTCAATCTAACTTTACTGCAATCGTGAAACATTAATCGTGTTGAAAAATCTTGGCGCTCTCACCGAAAATCAACGAATAATGGTTTTTACTACGTTCAAAAAGGTATAATCAATGTTTAAAACACGCACTATATTTTGGTATAACATGATTTTGTAGCTCAAGAAAGTTTATATCATAACAATGTTACAAATTATACTCGTAATATAGATTGGCAGACAATTATCTCCGGTCGTCGCAATTATGTCTGTCTACTCGAAACCGGATATACACGATGGATATCCATTAGTTAATTGAGTTAGATACATAGATGAACCTGAAATGTATAGGTATCGAGATAAGGTAACCCTCCGTGCTGTAACAATTAATTAACGCTTCATACACTCAATTAGTGCGTGGTGGCCTGGTGGTAACGGACCAGACGCTGCTGCCAACATGTTAACGGTGTTAGCGGGTTCGAATTCCAGGATATACCTTCGACTTTTCGGAGTCATGTGTGTATTAATAGTCAATCACCACGTACAATAACAGTGAAGGAAAACTTCGTGAGGAAACCTGCATACAATAGCAATTTGAAAGAATTTATATGGTATGTAAAAGTCCACCAATCTGCACCCGGCCATCGTGGTGGATTATACGGCCTAAGCCCTTTCAATCGTACACTCGATTGCAGAGGAGGTCTGTGCTCTGCAGTGGGACGTACATGAGCTGATACAGATACTCAATTATAACAGGGACAAAATAAAACTTTGATTATATTATTTCGTGAAATCCGAAGTCGTTCCACCCACAAGCGTCACCCACTCAAAGTTGAACAACATCTAGGAAGTAATAATTCACGTTGTCATCATAAAAATACAGCGTTAGCGAACTTTCTTTATGAATATTTATGTTATTACACACGGCTCTCGTTTGTTCTACTGCATTTAAAAAGTTTAAACGCCAGCTTTTTGAGCCATTTTTTGCGCCGTCTTAACTAAAAGTATTTGTTTTAATTCAAGACTGTGTCATTTGTAACTATTTGCATAATAAACTCGCGCATGAACTACTGATTACAAATTGTTGTTCTTTTTGTTTTTTGCTATCGAAAAAATGGATTGTATTTCACTCGGTAGAACCTAATCTTTAGGTATACGCTATTACTACTGGCATTTGGCAATGGCAACAGTCGTTAAGCCCCATCAGAAGCACTATATCGAAAATTCTGTCATTTATCGTATTGGATTAATGTTATAGACTTCTCCGAATCTGTATTACGTCGTGTTACAAGTCACTACATAAAATATATTTATATACAATATGTATTTTTGAAATAATATACATTTTTTTTATAATTTATACTGTTATATCACTTCCACAAATTTTCGACCGAATGTCTTTTTCCAAAGAAAATTTTAAACTACTCGATAACTTTATAAGTTGGCGTCAAGTTCCTAAAACTGTTAGCTACATGGTAAATGCAAATTACACGTGGAGCAACGCAGGTTCGAATTAAGTCTCTCCTTGCCTGTTAGCAACTGTTCCCAATTCCCGAAATTACCTTTAAAGTAATTATTAAGTCAGTAATAGTGTCGGGTGACTTGACTGCGAAATGACAGCAGTAAAACCAAGTAAAAAACAAATCTGCCACTAGACTAGCGGCAAACAAAAGAGGACAACCATATTTATTTAGCATATTTTGACTAAAATTCAGCACCTAAGTATACCGCTTGAAATGAGAATATTTTGGTACGTCACGTCGGCTTGTATCATTCTTCAAACCGCATCGAAATGCCTGTTCTAGTCTATTAAAAAGCCTTGCCACTAATCTATTAAATTATTCCATGGACATCGTAGTAGACAAACTTTACATGACAAGATGTCCGATCCCAGCAGTGGGATGTAAAACCTGACACAGTTCTCATATAACAAAGGCCATTTTCGTTACATCAATAAAATTATATACACACAGCAATTGTCGACAAAACCAAAACTTTTGCATGTAATTAAAGTTTCACAAATTAGAACACATACAGACGCCATTCAGAGGTATCGTGTGTACAAGATGGAGGTGGTAAATAGAGAGCCCAATCTCGGGTGGAACAATGCTACTACACTCTCGGGCATCGTGTGACATAATGTGACGAATAGGCCTTCTCTCAGATCCCTTTAATTTAATACATCGGTCCACTCGATCTCGCATACGTAGCGCGGAAACCGTCCGCTGTGAATTGGAAACTACGGATCGACACAAATTAATAATACATCGTTTATTAGTTTAGGATCGAGGTAGAAAGTGTAGTTTTAAGTGGATTAAAATTGTGTTCCGAATACGAACAAATTCACTTTATTAAAAATGAAACGTAAACGAATAATGAGATTAAGAGATGGAGTTATTCTCAATCCTCTTTTATAATAATCTCGGAGTATGATTTTATTCAGCACATTTTACAATGGGCTTATTAACTATCGTACAACCACATAAGTACTTGAGCTTAAAAATACAGAAATTACTTCCGTTGCTGTAGAACAAATTGATATTCTAATACGAGTTTCTAAAAGTGTTTCATTTTATTCTCACAAATTGAATTTTAATCAACATTACCACAATTTCTGCTGTCCGCATTAGTATCAAAACCTACTCCGTAACTTTAACCTTATATTTCAACTCGAAAAAATATCGTTTTACACTGGTCACTCGCAATTCCGTCACTTTTATCATTAGAAAAATTAAAAGTAACGATACCATTACTACTTTAAAACGAAACTAAATGGCACTCGGCACATACGTAATTAAATTAAGTGACGTTTAGTACATCACAAATAGACGTAACAGTGGTAAGAGGCCACTACAGCTGCTCGCGGGGCACTCAGTTGGCGCTCTCGTAAAATGACGTTTACGATCCACAAACATAATGCACCCGCTTGTTATTGCATTATATAGATTTTAACACCATTTCAAAGGCTTCTAATGAATAATAAACCTTTATGGTGCTGTTAAATTTAAAAGTAATCATCACAGATGCTAATAGGGGATTGACCAGGAATCACCGACGAGGAATTATGTGGCATGCGTAATGCTGACTGACACATTTTTGTATTAATATACTACATTTAATACATACATGATATCAATTTATCAATGTACATTTTTTTACATCTGTGCATTTTAAATCTACGCACCCAAAGACGCTGTAAAATATTAACGTAAGAATGATTTATCAACTTTAAGTGCTTTTACAAGGTGAAATAACTCCTGAGACACGTCTAAAAATATCTAAATAAATTGAACGTTATCTCGAGGGGATACTTCCGTTTCCGTGTAGTGACAGTCAAAGCCTCTGTGATTCACTAAAGAGCCAAAAGTTCCATCGACGGGGGAGCACTCAAATCGTTGTACTTTTGTAACCCAATTCGTCATTGAGCCCAAGTACTCTCTGGAAACTTTACAATTATTCGTTAATATTAAATTTATTACAATAAAACAAAGGCACTTTATATCAACTAAGGACAAAATTTAAATCCGATACCTTGATATTTTGTTACCTAGTTACCTATCCTAAAAAAAATTCGTGTGAGTAGACAATTATCATTGTTAAGAATCTGTTTTTTGTGACATAAATTTATAATATAATACATAATTTATAATAAATAACATTTATAATACCTATAATTATAGACTAGCGAAAAAAATTGATACGTCCAATATAATATGGACATTACTAAACATACAAGCTCCGTGGCGCAGTTGGTTAGACGCCGGCTGTGGATCCAGAGGCTGCAGGTTCAATCCCCGCACTGAAACAAATATTTCTGTGAATCACAGATATTTGTTTTGGGTCTGGATGTTTGTGAGACCGAAAAGTCTCTCGTAGTTTCTGATACTCACGACACAAGACTCGATCTTAGTGTGGGGTCAGGCCTATGTACCTATGTGACAATTTGTGTATTTATTTATTTATTTGTTTATAATATTTATGTGTAATATATATAAAAGCAATAAACAATTTTACCGCAATAATCTTTTAAAAGAAATCGAAACAGGTACGCCGAAACCATTCCATTCGTAACTGCAGTGTCATATAACTGGAGTGAATGTAAAACAATTACTTGTGAACGGGTGGCTTCATAAACTCCTACATAATACGGTAATAAAGATACTGCATCCAAGTATGCACGTACAATTAAAAACAAAATAACGTTTTATGTTAATATTGCAACTTGGCGCTACTTCATTAAGTTTCCTCACGCTGGAAATGAGCCAACGGTGCTATTGAAGCAGGAATTTTCTTAAAGGAATAACAATATAATTAATGCAGATATTCCGGCTATTAATACACCGTGGCTCGGTGTAAAAATGTTAGACTTTTATTTACTTGAAAGGAAACTATCGGGATAATGTTATACTTTATAAAATTAAAGTTACCTTGACAGTTTGTTGCTTTATTATTTTGTAACTTTAGTAGAAATAATGTTTTGGAATTTGATCATCTGCACACCATAACAGTGAAATTAGTAGCAGATGCCTCGTTTGCAAAGAGCCGTCTTGGTAGAATTGTATTACGATTCTGTATGGTATTCCAAGTGAAGGGAATTGTTTCCAGCTGTTACTCAGGGCATAAAAAACTTACTGAGACCTAAAGTGGTTGGATGACGAGCGCAATGTACCGTGTCCTTCCGTGAATCATAGGCTTAATTGTCATACAAGCATACACTTAAATAGGGCACATATGCTATAACTTATTACACAAATGTATTTTAGTTGGCAATGCTTCGTATATTAATGAATAAAGCATAGTCCTCGTAGTTACAGAGATTAGTTATTTCATGCCAACCAAATACGGTTTTCCAGCCAATAAGGAAGCGATGCCGTAGGCTAGCGATATCATTAACTATTATCAAACTTCAAAGGTAAGTTATACCAATGATTAACTCCATGCATTCGCAGCTAAAACCCTTTGATAATCTATAACCACAAAGGATTACGCCTGTCATTGCCACAAACAGTAAATATTTCTGGTAATAATTAACAAAATCGAATTCAAAATCTTATAAATAAATAGGACAGTAAAAACGTAGTACCGGGCGACATCCCCTCAAATCACGACCTCACCGTAATTAAAGCAAATAAATGCACGAACCCAATTAATAAACTGGCACGGGTATTTTGTATTGAGGCAAAAACAGACTAACATTATTCATTCTCCACACCAACTAAGAATGTAAATGTATTGTTACTTTGGAGGACGTGTAAAAACTAACACAAACTTTTAACGATTGCTGTGGAAGTCATTTAGAAAATCTATGTTGAATAATTCACTATTGCTGTAACTTCTCCACATAGTACAGACTATAACATGCAGGTTTCGCAAGGTTTTCCTTTTTTATTGCTATGAATGAGGAGACGAGCATGCCATTCGCCTGATGTTAGCCGATACGACCGCTCATGGAAAGTAGCAAAATCAAACACGATGAATTGCAAGGCAATGCTTGACATTCCACTGCGCTCGCCATCCTGACACATAAGATGTGAAGTCTCATTATGACTAGTAGTTACTCTGGCTATAATGTCCTTCAAACCGGAACACAACAGTGCATATACATTGCTATTTGGCGGGAGAAATAGACATTGCGGTGGTACGTACCCAGGCGGCCTCTCATACTCTCTCCCTTGCTGTTAAAGTGCGTAGTTACTTTCAATACAACCATGACAGCGAATAGTACGATTTGTGACCTTTAAAACCCAGTGGTTTTAAACCTAGTTTGTTACGAACAAGCCACCACGCATTTTTTGAGTTGTTTAATTTAGACGCATTCGAAACACAGAATTGCGCTCTAAAACTCGCATTGCGGATGTAGGCCGCAAAGCGGCTTCTTTAAAATGGAATTGGGCAGGGCATGTGATTCGAATGCATCCAAACCGTTGGGCCAAGCTGGCTACAAGCTGGATTCCCGAGAATGGCCGAAGAAAACGCGGAAGACCGAAGATGCGGTGGAAAGATGAGTTGGATGCATTCGTGCCAAAATGGCAAGAGCTTGCTGAGGACAGGGTCAAATGGGGCAATAAAGGGAAGGCCTTTGCCCAGCAGTGGGACACAATATAGGCGAAAAAAAAAATAGACTAATTAAATGGCTAAAAGTTTAGTGTTAATTCTCTTTTTTAGCATTTCCCAAACTAGGGAATAGTAATATTATCGAAAGAATATTAAGTGGGCCCTGAATAGATATAGATAAGAGTTCTCCTCACCCGGATTATCGGTTACGATCAGCATTAAGACTGAATACTAAAATAAATTGCGACATATCCAACTCACTGCGACTAAAAATAACTAAAATTGAAATTAATGCTAAAGCTACTCGTATAATGAGAAAATACAGAAAATAAATACAGCCTTCATATTAAAATTACAAGTCTTGTAGGTAAGTATTGAACAATTTTATTGTAAGTAAATGTTGCTTTACCAATATTTTTATATGCAATTTACGGGCAAAAGACGAGTCACGAATTTGGCAGGTTTTGCTAGATGGGTCACAGCCCAGTCGACTTTGGGAACCACTGATGTAGAGTATTATATCATCATACAGTCCAAATAGTTGGGAACCAACATAACGGTACGTTAACATGATATTTGTGTACGAGTACAATATCGAGGCATATCGTGCGGCCGCAATATTGTATCAAGTATCGATATACGTATCGACAGCGATATACGGCATCGCAGCAACGTCCCTATTCGGCCTGGCTAAAATATCAATTGCCATGAATAAAATTGTATGGAGGTAATAATCCGAAGTTGAAATAATATCCGTGGAAAGCAAAGCAAATTATGACAGTTTGAAGGCGAAGTCCTTGGCTCAAGGACAAGCGTGCTGAGGCACGCAGTCCCGAACGGCAGACCTTCGTGTCACCTGCAACCATTGAATAATTGAGCGCAATATTAACTTGCGACTTAGCCCACACATTAATGTACTCTAATTTACTAAAGCATTATGAAATTAAATATTTATAAGTACTTACAATTAATTATCGTCAAGGCGTGTAAATTATGTAATAACTTACTAATATTAATTCGCAAGTAATTAGTGTTTTATTTGATCTTTACTGTCCTAATTATTTTTAATTTCGTTCGGATCACCATGATGAGCTTGGATCAAAAGTTTAATAAATGATTTTTGACGTGATAAACAATAACTATTCATTGAGTGAACGAAATTAAATCACTTGAATTGAAACCGCAAGTATATGTACCTCATAATACCCTTTACAATTTAAACGTACGAGCGTGTGACACGGTCTTAATGAAATCTTCGTGCGTAAAGAAACTTAGCGAGGAAAATGACGCGACGCGACATCAAAGCTCCGAGTACGTGGCATTACGTGGAAATGTATTCACTCCTATACCAAAAGAGTTTTGTTGAAAACACCATGACACAAGAGAACTGTACGTGTACGCACCCGTACGTCTGAAACAGTCGTTTCATGTGTGCAGAATGTTTTTCGTGTAGGAAGACGGCCGATCGCATGCTTGAGTAAATCGAAACGCTTATCTTTTGGAGTCACGTGTTTATATGGGTTTGTCATGAATGTTTAATTTACAAATGAAGCTGTTGTTCGTTTTTATTTTACTTTCAATGCAAATAAAAAGTCTGAACATTTTTTATTAAAATATACTTCATCAAGATCTTTGAATCATCAAGTGAACTACCGCTTCAGAGCGTATTACAGCTGTCAAGAAAAAACGGCGCAAAAAAACTCCCTCAGCAACTCGGATTTCCTTTTTTTATCTTTTCATTCTCTACAAAATATCCCATAATTTATTCACTGTTACTACGGGTAGCATGTTCCAAAGATATAACAGAACCATATCTGAGAAATCGATACCAAGACAAAATAATTTAGGAAGCACTGCTCCTTCCTCTCAGTTAACGGGTTCGGTTTTACGATACCGTGTAAAAAGTTGAAATTACCTCCCTTTGGGCGAAGAAACCATAGACACGACTTTAGAGTCAAATAACAGGGAAACGGCCGGGTTTAAGGGCCCATCCGTTGATAAAGGTACCATCGCGTAAATAATTTTGAGTTCACTCCAAAAAACAAAAATACAAAGTAATACATTAGTCAGTCATTGATGTAGGCTGCTGTTTTAAGATTGATACAAGTATTAAAACGGCACCTTATACGATATAAAGGGAAAAACAAGCTTGGCTCTAGCTTCGACTCACGTCACAACATGGCTTAAGAAAAGACTGTGAGTCTTTTTTGTTTCATTAATAAAATACAACCCATTTTGGTAAATCAGAAAAAACCGAAAGCCATGAACTAAGCACTAACACAAAGCCTCTTACAAAAAGCAAAATAATATATGACAACAATTATATAAAGAATATAATGAAAACCAGTTGCAGTACTCACGCTCGCCGAATTTGCATGGATGGCATTGACGAGAATTAGTAAGTACACCTAAAAACCACACGTAGCATCGCACGTTATAACATTTCCGTATCAGAACTCACAAACGACTTCAACCTTAAACCTCGTTACTCAGACCCGAAATAAATGTTTGTTAATCTCCGAAACATTGTACAAATTTTATCACTCCAGGTGCCGAAATAATCCTGCACTAGGCCAGCGTGTTGGATTTCGGCCTAACCCCTCTCAATCGTACTGAGTTGTAGATGAGACCCGTCTCCAGCCATTGTCAATTATGAGCTGAGTACAGATACAGTTACAAGTGCCGATTCGTCGATATTCAAAGCAGAATCACAAAGCATTGCGTGCTATTCAGTTGTCAAGTGCTCGCCGCTGATTTACGGAACAAATATTGCCCATAACACGGACCAAATAACGTTACAACCATAGCTGTATTAATTAATTTTATTGCATTAGCACGTATAAAACTCGGCGACATTACAGCACTGAAAATAGCCAGACTGGAAAACATTCCCACTTATAATTTCCATTAGAAAAAGTTTTTACGGGTGACAGGAAACACGTGGCCAGCCCCCTTCTTATTACTCAAGTAAGTTCAAAGAACTTACCCTGCGGCTGCACGGAACGATATTTTTTATGTGGGATTGTGTCGCGTACAGGGGAACGTTTCCATTACGTAAAAGAACATAAAATTTATAATTGTAGCGGTACGAGAGATCGTGACTTCAAAAACCGCTGTTAGAAATGTTTGTGTCATCAACATAATTGTATTTATCTCGCGTTTTTATTTAGTTTGAGGTCTAAAATACTTCTCTTTCTGATCACCTGTAGTACACCGCGCTACGCGTACTATTGCATATATTAAAGAGAAATACAATATTCAGAATGCACTTAATTAATAATCTATCCTTCTATTAACAAACAATATACCTAAAACGAAACTTTTAACTAGTCTTCACAGTTTCAAAGGGACGTAATCAGCAGGGGTTGACGTTTGAGGGATAGCGTCGAGTAATTTGATACACGGTCCCCACTTTGTTACGGGGATAGAGCAATTCCAATGACAGAGCATTATCTACCGTCATTACGTAAGCGCGGGGGCGTCATCAAGCCGCTCCGATACCGCCCACGAAGGACCCGCCAAAATTTTAACTTAATAGTTTAATACAATGCTAATGCTGGCAAAGCTTTCTCCGGTTTACAGCGTTATTATTTTCCTACTGGAGAACGCTAAGGCACTTAATTTAAAAACATAGCAGACTAGGAACGGTTAATGAATTTTCTTGAAATAACACAGCCAAAAAACTGTGCTGTAAACTTAGGCCCAGATAAGACTTAGTCTGTAACCTTGTGAGGCTTAAAAAGAATATTCGGCTTATACAAAATAGAATTGACTATCACAACATTAAATAACAGTGAATATTGGGATAGTAATTTAATAAGAAATTTACAACAATGCGTCGAATACTGTACTCGAGCAAAGGAATTATTACACTAAATTACTTCATTTTAAACAGTTACACGACGTCCAAAGACGAAAGAGCTCAACCACCACACTTCACTAAAACGAGCTACAATCGCAATGATTAAAAACGTTCTCAAGTGACACTTAGTTCCACTCGCAGAAAAAAATATCGCGATCAAATATAATGATTATTCTCAGTTAGGTTCGGCGCTAGTTGGCGTACATCCGAGGCACGTACCTTGGAGCTGACAGAGAGCTCTTCAGTTAAACTGGTTGCCGCGATAACAGTTGAACTTGTGCCTAACTGCTCTCGCCTCGAGTGCCCACCATCTTGCTCTGATGGCACTTCAAATTTGGCTTTTGTACATGACATAATGTACTATGTTGGAACAATTCAATTAAGGTCATGCTCGGTGTATTGATGTCATTCCGTAAAGCAATATGAATACGAGTATGACAGATTGACTACACTGTACCCAATGTTAAGAGTGAAAAGAACCTCTTGTATACAAACATACGAATGTATATATCTCTCTGTTCAGCTACAGGATCCCACTGCTGAACATAGGCCACTGCTAATTTGAATATGAATAATACAAAATAATTGTCAACGAAGTGTATCGAGGTTAAAAAACAAATTAGCTTACATAGAAAAAATATCATCGGCATTTATTATTATTAGTCTATAACGACCCACTGCAGGGCAAAGGCCTCTCTTCCCGCCTTCCATACATCTCGGTCAAGGGCTTTATATGACTAATCTAATATATCATCGTTTCTTATCATAATTATCCTAATTAGCTGCTGATGAGTACACAAACCACACATAACAAACACTAAATAATACGTACAAAGGGTTAGATTAATAATTACTTAGCTAATTAAAGAAATAAAGTCACTTTTGAAATAATTTAACATCGCACTCCGTTTGTTCTGACTTCAGAGGACAAAAAACACGTGGCAGTCGCGACATGTTATGATCCACGCTATTAAACATTCAATTATCTCTCGTCGACTTGGAGACAATTATTTTAGAGTAAAGACTGCAAGAGGGACTTGTAACAAAGTTCGTAGAACGTTTTCATAAGATGTTGAAGTGTGGAAGCTTTAAAGTCAAAGTGAACAGTAGGTAGATAAAATCACGAATTTCTTCGAGATTCCGGATAATTAACGCGTTTTTTGTTATTGCGTTAATTTGATAACTAAGCAATGGCTGATAAATGAAACTGATTACCGCTACTCGTGAATATTTAAAACACGAGCATCATAGGGGAGTCTCTTAAAATTAGAGGAAAATGCGATCGTATAACGATGGGATAAGGTAAAAGGCTTCCAACCGAACAAACCATTAGAACAAAGTCATTAGCACCACCAGAATAGAAAGTAGTAGCTCCTTGGCCAAGTCAACCGATTCCTACACTAGTCCATAATAACTACAGTGACGCTCTACCACTTTATAAACTATTTATCCCAATTGTAGCTATTTCACAGAGATGGTTGCCTGCGTCAACCCTCATGATACACTAGTTTAGTCCAATATGACCGCTCATAGCGCTGGGCCAATGTTGTGGACTACAACCTTCTAAATAAGTCGTTTGAGATATGACAAAAATATGCTCTAGAAAATGAATACCTTGAACAAATAATACCCGACTGTTAGGAGATGATAAATGTACCTGGTCAGCCCAATGAGGGTGGTATAAATATTAATATTTAAAACTCTTTTTTTAATAAAGAGGAAAAAACCCTGGCTGTGCTGTAACAGCTTAGAATGGCCCACTGCTAAGCACCAAACTTCTATACAATATTGTACCTATCGAATTAAGATTGCTTAGGCCATAGTCAACCACAAAGGCGTAGTGCTGGTTGCCAAACTTTATATATCATAGAAAATATTATTAACACCATGGTAGATTTTCTCAGAATGTTTGCCTTTATCGTTAGTGTCCGTGGTAACTGAATTCCAACACACATGACTCCGAAATTCAGAAATGTGCCCTGCGATTTGAACCCGCTTTCACCGTGTCGGTAACCGCGTCCGGTCCGTTACTAACAGGCATACATATCGACTGTACAATCGAACCTAATTTGGTTCACGACCCATATCCGTTTCTAACATCACCTACTACACGAGTTCAAAGCATGGTTTTAGGCGTATTCCCGCAACTAGTCGTTTGTACGATTCGCATTTATTTTTCATCCATAATGCTTCGACCTGTATCCAAGGCTTTCAAGCACGTCACAATTGTAAAACAAAATGAAACAAAATATTACGAGGAATACAAAGAATTAAAATACTTACGAGTTAAAATTGTTTAACGAAATTAAAATGGACTTAGAACATTTGAATTAAACGAAATGTTTGCATGAATAGAAATAAACATTATTAAAAATTAAAACATCATATTACACCGAAAAATGCTTTTAGCGATAAATATACCTTGTTATGAATCTAAATTCTAAAATATTGGTTTATTAGACCAAAACGAAAAAGATTGGAACTACCTACAACCTCTGTAGCATATTGAGGAAAAATGATTGTGTAACTAGATTGAATTAAATCTAAATTATGTTTGAAATACATACTATGATCAGACCACGAATGAAACAAGTGTTTGTATGTACCATAAATATTTCTTCCGTATCTAAGTATTGAGGGACCGCAAAGACTGTTATACACGCGACTCAAGACATCATCTACGTTTGAGACTGTTAGGTTAAAGTAATAAATTTTCTAATAAACACATGTTTATATCCAACTAAAGTAATTGATACTGTTTGACATTTTATACTTTTCAACTTTTTACAGCCGTAACTTACACAATTACAATAACAATTTCCGTAAAAACATGGAAACGGAATTGTAAACTTGAAAAGTATTCAACGTCAAACGATACGTATTAGTTTTGTTGGATTATATTACAAGAATTTGGGACAAGTCATATTAAATTTAATGTACTTCTCATAATAACTTATTAAAATATCTTCCAGTACTCATAAAAATTGCGTATAAATAAAAGATATCTCAACTTGCGTAGTTTTGCGAAGTAAAAAAGTCTGGAACTAATTTCGCAGACGTTATGAATGGCCAAGCACAATATTAACATTTAAAAATTAGTATAGCCATTAGAGTCTGGAAAGTTTCGCGTATAATTCAAGTAGTAATATAATTGTGTCGATAAAAAAGGTTACCGAATAGAAATTAATAAGTAGGCCCTTAAGTCGAAGCAAAAACTATATTAAAATGAAATCTCGCCTTTGTTATAAACGCACGTTTGTTGCTTTCTGAAGCGCCGTGACTAAGTTGGCTTAGCCGCCGCGTCGGCTGAGAAATGAGAGGTCGCGGTGCACTCCTATAGCCTACAGTCATATGCATTAAGTCTTGTGTCGTGGGTATCAGGCACTACGGGAGACTTTTCGGTTACACAAACACCCAGACCCGACACAAATACCTGTGGATCACACAAATATTTGTTTCGGAGCGGGGATGGAACCTACAGCCTCATGCTTCACAGCCGGCGTCTAACTGCGCCACGGTGGCCACAAGTGACCTAATCGGATCTTGGTGAATATAAGACCGAAAATCTCTTGTAACTTACTGGTGGTACGTCTCTCATATTATGTGAGAGGCCTCCTGGACAGGTATCATCGCAATGTCTATTTCTTCCGCCAAACAGTAATGTAAAGGCATTGTTGTGTTCCGGTATGAAGGACATTGTAGCTAGAGTAACTTCTAGACATAATAAGGCGTAACACCTTATGTATCAGGATGACGAGCAAAGTGGAATGCTAAAAATTGCTTTGTAATTCATAGTGATGTTTGGTTTTGCTACTGTCCATGAGCGGTCGTATCGCTTACCACCAGGCGAATGGCATGCTCGTCTCGCCATTCATTGCAATAAAAAAAAAGTTTCTTTAGAAATCATTGATATTACCGTGAAATCAGCATTATGTATTGGACTGTTATGTCTGTGTTCTGGCCGAATGAAACTGCTCGTATTAGCTGACAATTCCGAGACAATGTGTTCGTTGTTAGATAATTACTTTACCTCGCTTTTCCATAAGACAATGTTGCCACCCCGGGCGAGCTCGCAATTAGAGCTATTTACATAACTTTCAATACGGACGAAACAGGATGAACAGAAATTCCACACGTTATATTTTTTGGTTATACTTATGTAGTGAGAGGTCGGAGGTTCGTACCTAGAGCCAACACCTCTGACGTCATTAATCAACAATATTATATTATTATATTGTATATAATAATATATATATATAATATTATAATCTCCCACTTTAAGAAAAATAGCGATGAAGGAAAACATGGTAAAAACATATCCGCTTATTCTATTAGGTAGGAATTTATAAGGTACATGCCATAAATCCCCACTAGGCTAGAGACAAAGACCAAGAATTTTCTGAAAATAAATTCAATGTATCTCTATTGTATCATCATCATCATCAGTCCGTTGCAGTCCACTGCTGGACAAAGGCCTCAACCAAGGTACGCCACAGAGCCTGGTATGCTGCTTGCTCAGTTGTATAGATTACCTAAATCCATCTAGTTTGAGCGAAAAAGACTAAACATTCGATAACCAAAATAGGTTTTAAAACTTTCTAGGAATAAGCCGGTAAGTATTTTGTTTTAAAAGGATTTTACTGATAGACTATATTCATAATTCATAATTCTGAACCTCCTTTTAAAATTTGAACACTCAGATCAAATAAACCCTGTATGCGTGTGTTATTATAGTAAATATAGTAACAAAGGATTTTTATACATTTTAACAAGTTGCTTCAGTTCACATCAATTGTGTTTTCATACTCACCAGACCGTCTAGAAACTTATTATTTAAAGTTATAAAAGAAATTCTAAACTGGTCGCAACCGCAAAGCCTTTGTCGAATGACCTCTAAATATTAGAAGCCTGTTCGGGGTATTTGATCAAGTACTGACCCACTACGCTTTATAGGAACGAGTGGACAGCAACGTTTGGTCACATGTTCGATGTTTGTGCTATTAACTCCATTTAGTCTGTGGTCAGAGATATAAACAATTTTATTGAAACTATAACTAATAATTCCATTATTTATAATGGCAACTTTTATCTCCTAACATTTTTTCGATTCCCAAAAATCTGAACTGATAACTATGTAATAATTACTTCTAAAAACATTGACACTAGACAACCTGCCGATCGTACAAGTTTAAGCCGAAACTATATGCAACAGTTAACAAAAATATTTTAATTTGAACACGTGACTGTGGGATCAGGGCAAATAGAAAAGGCGGCAACATCTATAACCTTTCTAAGCACCCAGGGCAAACAATATTTATTTATTCCTATATTCACCACAACAAAAAGCTAAAAGGAATAATTATTTTCTGTTAGATACGTAGTAGGTAGCAGTAATACTACACCGGTTGCGATAGTAACGAGCTCCCTGGCTCCCTGCTACCCCTCCCTTCACCCCCTTCCTTCATCCTCCCTCGTCCCGATCGCCGCCCGGGACCACCCCTGATTAGCCCCGGGCCTGGACATTTACTGTCGATATTTGTACCGTAATTGTTCCTTATTTTTCTAATACCAAATATACGACAACAACGCAGAATTCGCCGTTTTTGGCACTTTATTACAGATTTATAGACAAACTTATTTCTATTTAGACGAAAGTAAACAATGAAAAAAATAGTGTTACTTATATTATATGCGATTTATGTCTTAACGAAAGCATATGTTGACAGATATACTGCATAAAGTAGGTATATGAACGGATAATAGCAGAAAAACCTTCAGTGTGGATGTGACAATTTAAAAAAAAACTTTCTGTTATCATATAATTAATTACGCTTGTGATTTAATATTATTAATTAATTCATTATGGCTGGCAACCCGCGTATGTGGTTTTTAAACATAAAATATAAATTGATTATCATAATATTATCCATTATAGCCACCGTAAAAAAGTTTGCTTACGTAAGCGAAAATAAACTGATACGACTCGTAGAATACATTCTATTCTAATATTGTACTGATATTAAATGTTTTAAAGTCAATTATAAATTCGTACATAATATTAAACATAATTATTATTCCATATGTTCACAACAGCCAAGGAAATATAAGCAGAAAGCCACAATTCTTGAAAATTGTTTCCTATACAATAAGTTTGCAGTTGTTATTCAGGATTCTTAAAAGTTCCGACTGCCGACTCCGCGGAAATGTACATGAGAACCAAAAATATCTGCCTACTAACAATATATTATTTTTCACCAGATTGTGACATTATAACTCGTTGCTTATTTTCATTATGTTAGCTAGTTGTTATGTGCATTTATTTGGCAAAATTTGTCACTCTATTAACCGACTTCAAGAGGAGGTTATCGTACTTATATAAATTTGATGAAAAGTATGTATACAACAAATATATTATATTTTTTAGCCCGGCTTGGCAAAGCGACTGCACCGCCCCTAATGGTAAGTAACACGGACCAAAAAGAGTGTCGATTGACAACAAATAGTTGTGTCCTGCCACTGGACACAATTATGCCGGCCAGCTAAACTGTTTTTCCACGCTGCGACTGAAGAACCCGGGATTGTAGGCAGGAAGGACATGAGACATGAGCTAGCAAACTTGTTTGATCCCCGGCTCAATGGTGCGGCAAAGGTACGTTGGCAAACCTTTTCTTTCGGGTAGGTATGGCAAATACCAATCGACTTAAACGACAATTATCCAAAATGTAAAAATATATGTTAAGTTTCAAGATTAATTCAAACTGCAATACATATTATTTTGGTAAGGTTGCCTTCGCCTTACTAAAGCATGACTGTAGACTAACTGACGGACAATGTCAGATGATGGGCTTTATTTTTCCATTATTAAATTGGGCAAATTTGATAAAAAATACTACTTGAGGACTGGCTGTATGCACAAACCGTGCGAAGCCATAACAGAAAAAAAAACTGCAATACATAAAAACTTAAGTGCTTCTTCACATTAAGTAATTTAAAAATCTTTATGGGGTAAAGATTAAACACTTGTACTGGGTCTTAACAAAGAAAAATAAATAAATCTGAGATACACATCTGTGTAGTGAGACTTCCCAGATGAAATCAAGCGGCAACGCAATTAAAACTAGCTTACTGAGCGGCGCGAGACGTTGCTAACTCGTACTTGGCGTTACTGACAAGTGACGGTAAAATTACCTAAGAACTAGACAGCTATGTGTGAGTTGTATCTGTTTTGATACATTTTAAAGCAAGATTTTTATTAGTGGACAGTGGAACAAATATGGGAAGCAAAAAGGAGAGTTATAAATCTGGTTCAATAATAAACGATTTGCCTTGGGGAAGCGAAGGCACGTACATATATAAAGAAGGTTTAGTCAGTGTTTTCTTCAGTAATCTCATTAACAGAACTAATGTTTAACGTTGATTTTCTATGGTTTTCTATGAGAGGTACCTAGGTATCCTGTTCCAACTGACTTATGAATATAGCTCAATATATATACACCTATTGACCATATAATATATATATATAGCTATAGCTACGATAATACACAACAATATAAGGTCACACATAATGGTTGGTCCGCAACGATTTATTACTCTGGAGTCAGGATTAAAGTGGATTCAAATTTCGGTTGGTGAACTATAAGCGAATTTGTACTGTAAAATACAATCTGATTTTTCAGTTTGAAGTGAATATATCAATCAATAGATCCGCATGGTTATTTGCCTACACAGGATATTAAACTTAATCATAATTAAGCCTTTCAAAAGGCACTTTCAAAAGTATTTATTTGGATTGACCCCTTATAATTTCAAAGTACGAGTATAACCAAAAAAAGGTTTCTTGTTAAAAATGTGTCGGGTTTTACCAAATCTAAATTGTGGAAAGCTTTCGTACTTTGTGTACTTTTCACCTAAACTCTGAGAAAATATAGGCACAACTTATAATAATATAGAACAATGCGAAGCCCAAGTCGAAGTACGAAGTTGCGGTTTTTAACATGTTTATGAATAATATATGCGGGCACGGCTTATATAAACAAGCTACTTTCTTCGTAATCGGATGCAAATCGCTTGTGAAGACGTACGAATACCCTTACTATCTCTTACTTTCAATACAATATGTATAAGGAAATATACTAGGAAATTTATTATACGAGTATATATTTCTTAAACAGTTATAATTTATAACTGTGTGAAATCTTTACATACAAGTATTTATGTTTATTAAAGATCTACAAAAAGTGCGTTGTAGCCTGTTGGTAACAGACCAAACTCGGCTGCCTACATGTTCACGGTGGTCGCGGGTTTAAATCCCAGGGCACACCTCTGACTTTGCGGAGTTATGTGTGTATTGTTAGTCAATTACCACGCACTTTAACGGTGAAGGAAAACATCGTGAGGAAACCTGCATACTGTAGCGATTTTAAAGAATTTCTACGGTATGTAAGTCCGCCAACCCGCACTAGGCCAGCGTGGTGGAGTATATGGCCTAACCACTCTCAATCGATTCTCTCGATTGTAGAGTAGGCCGGTGACCAGCAGTGGGACGTATATGGGCTGATAAAAAAAAAGAAGATCTACAAACGTACTTGTTTAATGAGCTTTAAATTCGGGACATCTAAAGTCTCATCTATCCCAAAGTGAATTAAGGAGGATGCTGAAGCACTAGCATCATCAAGAAAATATTTAAACGTTTAAGGAGTTTACAACACTACTCCTATTTATTGAGAAATTAAATCAACTCGGTAGTATTCCTCTAAATAAATTTACTCTCATTTTCCTATTTGTATATCCATCCAAAGGTTGCCTGGAAGAAATTGCATAGTGTGATAAGGCCGCCTCTTGTACTAATATTATTATGTCATTTCTTTAATGTAATTCTTTTCTATGTAACGCAAGACATGATTAAATAATTAATAAATGAATAATACATATATCACGGACAATACAAGTAACTCAACGCAATATTAAATAAAATATTATTTTATTTCAAAGGCTGAAGCCTACAACACAGCCCTTAATCGTAGGCACACAAGCGCCACACATAAAACCTAAATTATATCCGCAAACAAAATCAAAACAAAGGCGTCGACTAACAGAAATAAAACGCAATTGGCTACTTAACGCGGTCTAAGCATTCGCAGTTAAGTACGTAAGTTGACAAAAGTTGTAAAACAAGTGCTATCAACGGGACTGTATCGCAACGACATCTCACTCATTATGTGACCACGAACAATTGTTCGTTCCGACACGGGCATCGGACATATCGCGATAAACAATCCACAATCAAATTTATAAAGAAAATAATCTTTTTAACGTATCTCACGCGATTTTTAAAACTTGCATATCATTAGATACGCTTGTTTAACGCTTTAACGTGTTTATTTGAAGGGAGTTAAAGCATACTCGTACTCGTAGTACGGAAGGGCGAGTGTTACTGATACTGATCAAATAATATTTCAAGTGGCTTAAACAAGGGGTATGATGGACATTATGGTTGCGCCTATTAACGCAGCAGGTGTTGAAAGCGATATTTTACAGTAGTTTGAAAAAACAAATCTTTTTTAAACTTTTTTATTTACGGTATTGAAAAGCAATATTTAATTGTTTTTCATTAAAAGGGGTTTACTACCCCAGAAAACTATGGTTATCTAAAAATGACGCTTATTTTTAATACACTATATGGAATAAACAGTATTTTTTGACCTAAATATAATAATTTGACAATTCGGGCTCTCCGCCTAAGCGATCAATTAAATTGTATATTTTTCTGTAAAAAAGTCACCAGGAGTGTAGCCAACAAGGCATGTTATTTTACAAATCTAACTGGTTAATAGGTATCGCCTCTCAGCAGTGGTTTCACAGAGTGTACATTTAGCAAACGATCTCCATTACTGTAATGCGACTACTGTCTCCACCTAAAGACACCGAATTTGAAATCGAACGAGCCAATTTGAAACCCACACAATGCACTTTATATCTCAAAATATATCGTGACGATATTGAAAGACTGTTATCTGAATTTGTAATGCCGTTTCTAATTAACATATTAATAATTACTACAAATATTCCTGAACCTACCTGAAGTCTATCTGAATTTATTTAGCTACTTCGCCAGTTATCTATCTTCTATCAACGTTGCTTAATAAAATATTTGATAGGTCTAGATGTCTTGTTATTTATCAATGTAAATATCCCTAAACGACACCATGATAGCAATTTCCATCATAGGCAATAAGGGAGGCTTGTGAAGTCACAGGGCCAAATCGCTTGCGATAAATATACCCACGAGACGTACGCGCTTTTACCGAATTCCGGGGCATGTATTTGACACAAATATCATATCGACACATAATAAATTCATCGGAACAAATAGGCATAAATGCATATTAGCATACTGTCATGTGATTCTTGGTTAAACTGCTTTCGCTCATGTTCTTATCCACAGGGATAACGATCACAGATGGATGGTGGAAAGCCCATCATAATCCGTATTCATATCAGTTCATATACGTCCCACTACAGGGCACGGGCCACCTCTATAATCGAGAGTACGATTGAGAGGGATTAGGGCATACAATCCCTCATAATGGCCCATGATAATGTAGTATAAGACGTCCTGCTGCACGATAGACCGACGTCTTGAAAAGAGCGGCGGGTAGCGGATGGATGACGGCTGCTCAAGAATGGGATGGTTGGCGCTTACGGACGGCGACAGACGGAGTATATAATATAATGTGCTGGATTTTGTGTTCAGTATAACCAAGTTCAACCAAGCTGGACTGAATGTGTCCATATTAGTGCGAAGCCTGGAGCTCCATGTTCAGCAGTGGAACTTTAACTGAAGGTGGTAATGACAGTTTATACATCAATTCATTTCTTAGGATTTATTCTACGTTCAAACCTTTCAGATTTTCCAAAGCTAGTGTGACTGTAAATTAAAAAGCAGGAAAGAGAGTAAGCTTATATAAATTATCCCTATATTAATAGGTAATTTACCGATTACTGTAATTGACAACTTGTAATAAAATAGATCTTCATTTAAATTATAATATTGTTCTCAAGTAAGTGCCTGTACCTGTCTTATTGAGAATAAATGTCTTTAAACCTTAAACCTTAAATTACCCCGCAGGTCTCCAGTACAGACTAAAATGAATATCGTTCGACCATACCGGCCTAATAGTTATTCTTGTTAGTGAAGTGTCAGGTATATTCCTCCATTCCTATTAAATACGATGCAGCTAAAAGCAACAACGGAACGGATGGTACACTCTGAGATACGAATGGAATCGAGATATTCGACAAGTTTATTATTGTATAAATAAATTACCAAACATAAACTTTCACTGGAGAGAGACGAGAATGTCTCGATAGTCAACACCATTATGCTGGCCAATGCATATCCATTGTGCATCACAAATTTGGAGCCAATGTTATGGCAACAGTTATACAAACATTTTCGTACAACTGACTACAAAAATAGAGAATACTCGTGAACAGTATTGAATTTCGCTCACCGACAAATGATTTGTGTTTTGCTGTTGTCAACGTAATTGGCCGGTGATTCACGTAAATACAGCAAGTTGAGTGGCTGCATTCAGCGGGAGGTCTCGCGAACCGCTGAACATTCGTGTCGAGTGTACGCTTCTAAATTTAATTCAGAAATTACCCGTCGACGTCATTCGGTATATGTACATATTCTTAGTGCAGCTCGGTTTGTAGAATAACTAATGAGTTCGCATTAAACGTTTGTGTGATTAATTGCCCTTTTAGATGTAAAACTATTCAGCACTTAATATGCTAAACTCATTCATTCTAAATGCTTAATTTATTTATCGTCTTTGTGTAGTTGATAGACGTAGTACATCATCTTTTAAACTGCACGCAAGCTTTGTTAGTGACAATGGAGTATCTTGGGAATTTATCCTCAGCACGTACCTTAAATAATACTTTTTAAACGCTTAAAAGATTGTTTATCTCGAGGAACATTAGTCTTACAAGACTCCTTCAATTTAATAACACAGCCACCTTGTGCAGCGCGGCGCTCGCTCCGGGCCGGAGCGCGGGACGTCCAGTGTACACGTCTGAACAAATAAGGTAATAAACGAGAGGAATGGATAGTGGCCGGCACTGCGAGGGCATCCATCACGTGTGCAGCTGTCGACATGTGCAAGTAATTGATAACCCGCCACCCGGCAGATACTCACTATTACAACGCTCATGATGTTTCTAACACTCGCTATAATTGATAAGGTGGTGCAAATTATTTTATGAAGTAAATACTGTTTCATTTTTAAAACAGTTGGTAGCCTCGCTTTAAATGTACTTAAATGTACTCGTGTTTCTTGATTTGGTTGATGTAACGGTATAGTTCAATGATGTAGTAATAATCAATGAAAAACGAATTGAAATTAAGTCAGCAGCGGACCACACTGACAAAACTGGGATCGGTAGTTATAAACCAAAATAAAAATAAACTAAAAATAAATAGGTATGTATTTTTAATTAATATATAATCGCTCGTCTTAACGGTCAAGGAAATAATTATCAGGCCATATGGTCTCACAATTTGTATCGACGTATGTAGAAAATACATATGTATGTAAAAAACGTGATATCTCTACAAGATATATGAAATCTCACAGTCCGCATTAGACCAGCATGGACTAAAGCCGTGCTTTATAATTAAATATGATAATAAACCAGTTCTGCTAACTATAACAATAGATGCTAACTATTCTTATACACACCTAAACGTAGGGTGGGCATTACATGATTATACATATTATTGCAGAGAGAGTTGGCTTATGACGTAGCAACAGACCCTCTGGTTACCTAATTTACATATTACATTAATAATCCAGCCCTTATACGTCCCACTGCAAGGCACGAGTGGCCTCTATAGTCTAGACTTTGAGGGAAAAGTTAGGTCATAACCAACCACGCTGGCCTAGTACATGTTGGCAAACTTCACATACGTACCCAGATATCTGACTTATTTATGTATAGTCTCTATCCAAAATTATACTAATATCTATTTGTTTTCTTTCAATCAGTTGTTGCTTCTTTTCTTTGTTCTTATTCCACGAAGTCATCGTTTCAAATATTTTTAGCTTTTCCTAGGGCCCGCGTAACTTTATTTAAGGTCCATAACCTTAGCTTTATTGTAGCTTCAGATCTTAGTATTAGGAACACGATCACGTAATTTGTTGCCAAGGATGGCTTTCTCTATAGCTCTTTGCGCAACTCTGATCCGATAAATAACTTCGCCAGCGTCTATGTCACGTCAACTTGTCACAGACACCAGCAAGAATTAAATTATTTCTGTGATATTCTTAAAATTTTCCAGGTAGTTTTCAAACTTTATAAAATGACCATTATTGATTAGAAATGCCCAAAATTATCATTTAAGAATTAACATTATTTATAATTAATATTTTAAGTATGTATGTCATAGCTTGTTGTATTAAAAATCTCTCTTAATATAGTTGAAATTAAACATGACCTCAATAATAAAAATACTATTTGCTGATTCCGTTGCATGTTGCTGTCAAAATCTCCCTATATTTTTATCTGTAGCCCGTCGTCCGTTTATGAAAAATGTTAAAACACAATTAGCTACTAAAACGCGTAAAAATAGTCGTAAATGTCTACAAAATTAATAGCTCCATACCATTCACGAAGCACTCACACATACCATTGAATACATTAACCAAACGGAATAGTTTACCTAAATACTTCACCCAACAAACAAAACTATATCCCTTTATCCATGCAAAATCCGGCAGTAGTCTTGGGAAATTAGTGGTATCGCGGCTACGTACCAACATAACACTGTCAGTGTGATTTAGTCAGGGAACGCGCACTGCGAGACGTGAATTCAAATAGACACGGACTCAATACAAATAGCGCGGTTGCCGAATTCAACAATATCCCCATATTTCAGACGATCCGCCGACTTAAATATTTCACAAACATCACTTTTACGTGCTCATGTAACGTTAGCTTGGAGGACGGAATGTCCGATTTTGTGGTGCGAAATGGAAACAGGAATTCATATGACATTGTAACTGCTCGCCGCGTTTTACTCAAATAAAGTCCCCGTATTCTAATGAAATTTCGCAAATTAATTCACTGGCTCCGTGTTTGTTTTACTCTGGAGTGAGTGGAATAAAAATACCAGGTATTTTTTTACATATACATATGTAACATTTATTTATTAACAAAAGGTTCACCTGACGGTAAGTGGTCACCTCTATCTACATATGTATATCCACATTTGGTAATCTCTGATTACTTACTGAACAATAAAAATATTTGAAAGAAAATTAGAAGAAAAGATGAATAGAGACAGACCGCGACAGCGAAGCAATTACTTCAAGTCAGTTTTGTGTGTCACAGTGGTACCGTCCCAATTGAGTCGACCTATTGATACTATTGTCTAATCTGGGTGTGAGAAAACTGGCTCCAGGCAGCTACAAACAAGTCGCTATGAAAACACTTGAAAGAGTTTCAGCAGAGGCCTTCCTTTGGGTGAAGAGGAGAGAGCGAGAGAGAGAATACCCACCACACAGAACTCAAACAGCTCACGTCAATTCGCTACCGTACAATCTACGTTTTTATTATTGTATATGTCAGGCAAACGAGCAAACAGGTCACCTGATGGTAAGTGATCGCTGCCGCCCATGAACATCCACAACGCTGGATCATGAATGTGTTGCCGGCCCAATTGGGAGGGGAGCGGCAAGGAAAAAAGATGGGAAGAGGAAAGGGGTATTGGGCATTCGGCAATCTCTGCCTAATCGCAGCTTCCTCTTCAACACAAATTATATACCCCACTGATAATCTGTTCTATAGATTGGTAATCCTAAAAGCCAAAATAAGTAACATTGCTCGCAAGCAACGTCCGAGATACAAATCTTGGCTGTAACATGTTAAACGGGCAAATATCCCGCGGCAGTTGTACCATGAGGGTCCTTCGATTATAATAAAACATCCACATCAACCAATCACATAAAGACCATAGAGAATAAAATAAACATCCTCTTCACATCGAGTGGGGGGGGGCGGTAGGGGGGTGCGGGTGTTGCGAAATACGATAACGTCGGTGGAATTGTGTCTAGCCGTTCAGTTTCATGCATGCGGGAATTTTGCTTTTTAAAACCCACATCGAGTTGTGCTCACAACGACAGCTGCGTAGTTTTATATATTTTTATTTTGATCTAAAATGGAACGGGCGTAAAATTCGTTTTACGTGTTGCTTGCAGTTCCTGGAACGTTTACTAGAGAAAATTAGCAAAAAGTAATTTTAGACCGACTCGGTGGCGTAGTTGTACTAAGGTACGGTTAGAAAGCTGAGGTCTCGGATTCGGATTCTTATCATAACGTGGAGCGGAACACACAAGGCGAAACGTGAGTGTCCTGTTTGCGCCTCGGCCTACCCTTCCGGGATAAAGGCGTGATGTTTATGTATGTATATAGTTTTAGAACTTACTGCGCTAAGGCACGCAAAAATGTAATGATTTGTCTTTTGATGCGATTTGTATGCGATCAGTGGCCAGTATTGGATTGTTTATTTTTCAGATGAAATAGCTACACTAGGTTCCACCAAATACTTTTGACAATGGCGGAATACGTAAAGTGCAGCTTAATTATTACACCGTCTGTAAAAAGTGGTCGTGACGAAGCGATTGCCGCGCCATGGCCCTATCTCAAACCTCAATCGTAAACGTAATGTGCTGTAATTATTTAATTATAAAATTAGTATTAAAATGTCTGTCGAACCGTAATATTCGTAAATAAAAGTTATACTTAGCAGATAAGTAATAGGGTGATTTCCTATGTATGAAATTAAATTGCACAAAAATCAAATATAAAATAAAACATTGCTCTCAAAACAGTATTAAAATATGTCGCAAACGTTACAAAAATCTCCCACAGCTTCGACAATTATAGTTATATCTATTTAAAACGGAACAAGATAATCCGACATATACATTAAGGTACCGATATCTGTCCACCTAAGGGCTGATAAGCCACAAAGGGCGCAAACCATAAGGGCGCTTTTATAACGTGCATTTTTTTCTCCGGCCCGAACGTGATCAGAATGCACGCTCCGCCGTTTTATTTACGTAGTATCTTTATATACAAGTATACGTTTTCGCTTTTCCTTGGTATAAAGAGACTGCCTAATAAACATATTTTATATGAGCTCATATTTTTAAGGTCAGCGGTACCAAAAATCTTTTGTAGACAACACTTCTTATTTCGGTTACTAAGGGGTTAGTTGTTCTTTTATCGGATTTTACCACCCGATCAGTCACCACAGCTCATTCCGTCGGCCAGGGTCAACAGTGGCACGAAAATAAATAATACCGAGCACTGAAACTCAGAGAGTCTCTTAGGAACACTGGCTTGTCCTTGATCTGAAACAAAATGGATCAATAATTAATTAATTATTTTTTATGCAACTGGTGAAGCCAGATATAAACCACTACCGGAATAGTACATAGTTAAAACGGCGCCAGCTGATAAGTTTAGTAAAATACTACGTATAGCATGGATTCTGTCTGGATTCCACGTATTCGTGGACACCATTTTTTTTAATCAAAATTAAAAATAGATCTATAATTTAATAATGTTTTCTTAGATTTACGCGAATGTTACACATTGAAATGAAACGAATTCTTACGGATTGTATCGCGAATTTGATTTTATTCTTAAATTTTTAAATTTCCCGACGTTTCGATCACTGTACAATTTTCGTGGTAATAGGCAGACTTATATAACTAAATATGACATAAATTTACATATTTATACATTTATTACATAAATTTCACTCACCCGAACTGAGTAATAGTGGTACAAATATATTGTCTATGCCTTGCAAAAAAGGCGGGGAACCGCTGCGCGCTTTTTCACTTATGTCAAGTTAGCAATAAACGCTGGACTAGTTTTTTTATTGTGCGTCCACATTTATATCAAATAGGTTATTTAGGATCAGAATATGCTATTAAGGTCAAGGATCCATCCAGACAAGAGAACAGTCCGCTACTTTTCAACGTTTTTCTGTTTCAATAACAGTCTGCTTCAAAGGTGAATTAAAATATTTTGTTTTTTTTTAGTTGTATACAAAAATTAGGAAAATGTGTGATGTGTATTCAATTATAGGTCAAGATAATCGACTAACGCCTAACCCTTCTCAATCGACCGATCCTGAGCAATAAGACAGTGCAATTACAGGTCCAATATTATTTATTATTGTAGCCTTCGCGGCGAGTTACCTATATCTATATAATTACATTATTAGGTAAAAGAGGTAATCCATGTTTGAATTAAAAATCATTAATGGATTAATCCGGCAAATTTCACTGCTCATTAAATTTTCAACGCATTTACGACCGCATTTAACTAAATAATGGTCACATGATGACAGGTCATTAAATTATTCATTTAACACATTATAATGCATATTTATCAATGTTTTAGTGCCCGAGTATACCATTTGCTAAAAAAGACATCAGTTGGTATTACACCTATATCAAATCGGGGTCAAAAAAGCTATGGATTTTCACTTGGTCCAATATAAATTACTAGCGATCGGGCCCGGTTTCGCCCGGGTGCAGATAGTTTTTAGTCCAGTCCACATCAACAACTTATGTTTGCGTACTGTTTTATATTTAAACTCAATGTGACTGCAGTCGACTATGTTGCTTTTACCGTCGCGTTCCGTTATATCATATTCTGTCCCGTCTCATTCTGTCCCATGACGAATAGCATGCAATACTATACCAAATTTCATCAAAATCGGTCCAGCCGTTTTTGCGTGACAAAGTCACAAACATCCATACATCCATACATACTTACAAACTTTCGCAACTATAATATTAGTAAGGATAAGAATTTTAACTTTATTCACTTACGTCTCCATAGTCATACATTAAACTTTTTGACATAAATAAAAAACGTTTTAAATTATATAGTTATAATGTAATAAATGTTAAATTGCATTCTTCAAATAAATAAAAAAGAAACACAAAGACTCTCCTTCTGCATCAAATAGGCAATCTTAAAATGTGTAACGTTTTAATCAACATTTATTATTTTCACGTTGAAAGCCCTTTACTAAAACTATTTAAGTAACAGTCACCGCACTGTCCCACAAGGATTAGTTGTCATTTATTATTAAATATAACAACCCGGGCTTACTTACTGTAATAATGTCTAATTTTGGATCCACAGCTTCATTAATTTGAGTAAATTACACAAAATCAAGTCCGACTTAAAACCAACGACAATTATCTTTGACAAGTTATAAGCAATTAATTGAAACAAAATTTATAGACGCGTATATTTGAAATGTGAGTAAAGTTACAGATTTTTATCGTATTGTATCAACCCATATACAACCCACTGCAGGGCACGGGCCTCCTCTACAATCGAGAGTACGATTGAGAGTGGTTAGGCCATATAGTCCACCACGCTGGCCTAGTGCGGGTTGGCGGACTTTTACGGATATTTGTGAATATATAATTTAAAAAAAATCATTTTAGCCTTTAAACATTATTCAAACAGGTTGATAACCATCATTGTAAATAATTTAAAGTCTATTAAATGTTAGATGTATATATGTATAACTCGGTATTATAGGAAGCAGCTATATACACAAGCCTACGTAATGTGATGATACAACCCAGACTTACTAGGGATTGTCCCGTATTTAGAGCCAAATCCACCGACCCTTTATCGGATGCGACTTGAATAAAAACGGGATATATTTACGATATATCTAAGGTTAATTTAAATGTATCATGTAAAAGAGTTTTTAATACGCCAGCCTTCTTACAGATTTTTCATTATACAGCATTCTATACCCCCTTTATTACTATACCACCCATTATTGGACAAACTTAACACTATATTATATATTTTTTTATATAGCATAAGTCCGTCAAACGAGCAAGCAGGTCACCTGATGGTGAGTGATCACTGCTGCCCATGAACATCCACAACGCTTGAAAAAGGATGGGAAGAGGAAAGGGGTATTGGGCATCCGGCAGTCTCACTCACTGAATGAAACGCGACACGCGCTTCACGTCGGTCTCCTTCATCGAAGATAAAATATTTCTGTTATTTTTTCTATACTGGCACCTTAGATTCACATGATTAATCGAAATAAAATATCCAACCTGGAGATTTACGAGTAGTTATCTTCTGTCAGGTAGCACAATTATAATAATAATCCAGATACACACAGCACGCAGTCATTATATGACAGTTTTCCACCATCGTGTACAGAGCCACCAACTTATCTGTTCAGGTGACCATAATTGGAACTAAACCAGTGTTATCAGATATACGGTAATTATTGCAGATGCACATTATTATTTTTACCAAAACACTGCCAACGGTAATGTTATATTACCGTGTCGTTTCTACCGTATTTTATAAGATACATAACTGTGTATATAATTCTCTAATTTACTCTAATCTAATTCAAGATTTTTTTAAAGTGGCAATACTCAATTCCTCACTAGCGACGATTCCGAACTTCCGACTGAACAGATAACTTGGTGGCTCTATACGTTGCTATCTATCATTTCACATGCCAGACTAAACACATTCTCAGTTAATAAAAATATTCGTGTAAATCTGACATATGTGCTTTTGAACAACTTTGCCACATACTATTCGCGAGTGTTTGTGTTCTCGAGGCTCGTAAAGCTGCAGGCGGCAGCTGCACGCGATCAGCTTTGTTATTCATTGCCACATATTAGAATATAGCGGAATACCCCAACCTCACTAGCTCATCGGAAATTATAACATGCTAAAAGTTATTACAATACTCCTAAAGTTTCTCAATTCTCGCAAATGCTTTTAAAATAAATAATGAACAAAAATATCGTCAGCGAAATGCGTGATTAATCTAGCACCTCCCAATTATCTACAATACGTTCAAATTATATCTTATTACACAACATTAATAGATACATATGATGATTGCTCTTTCAGATAAAACATTAAAACACGGGAAATTATCGAGGGTTGAATCCGACCTAACATGTTATTTAGTGGACATAAATAATTAAAGACTGCTAGCGTTCCAGTTTTAGAAAACAGTTTTAAAAACATGCTACAATTCTCATCCAACCGAGCGAGAGCCTTACAAATGGTAAAAGCTCAGTGAAAAATAACGAGCAGTTTAGATCAAGTTTAATTGGCCGCTGTCCAAGCCAGCCGTTTACATAGTTTATATAGAATTTAGGCTGAGCGAGCGAGTCGAGACAACTGATAGAGGGCTAACATGCCCTGGAACTTAGTATCTCGGTGTAACGCTGATTTTATACTGACGTGGGCCTACGCCCACCCATATATACCCAATTCTTATCTACATAAGAATTAGATAGGCGTAGAGAAACGCGTCCCTCAATAAACCTTAATTCGCGACTTTATTAGGCAAGCTATACTCCTGATATACTTTTACAGCTCTCATTTTCAAGAGACTTTGTACGAGTATAATATTTTGCACAGTATATTTTATGTAATTAGTCTATAATCTAGACTCGAGATTAAAATACCTTGCTTCTTGTTAGTGTATTATCAGATTCCTCGAACATCATTTCTGTAAAGATAATATTGAAAATTCTAACTTTGCTAAATAGCTAGTGGGAAGATCCGTGATAGATCATTATTTGCAGTACACAGAAATCAACATCAGTATAATAAATTAAGAATCCTCGATCTCGATATATTGCTACCTAGCAATTGTTAATTTCAAAACCTATTCAGTTTAATAATTTATTCTAATTTTTTTATCTAAAGCACTTGCGAAATTTGTCTCAAACAATATAAAACGCCAATATTTCGCAACCCAGCGAATAACAATCAATTACAACAGATACATAGCAGGAACAATGTCATCCATTTAGCTTTACAAACGTCCTTTATATCCAGACAATGCGGTAAGTGAACCCAAAAAACTGCTTCCCGCTGGCCGTGTTTCCTTTTCCTAGATTTCCAGCGCCGTCCGGACAAATTCACAGCGCCGCGGAACGCTCGAGAGTTCATGCAATTTAACTTTTTACCGAGCGAGAACGCCAGCAACTTCGTCTTTGTCCCAGATTATTCGATTAAGTGCGGAAATCATACAGTGAATTATTTTTACCGGCCATGCGGGGAATATTTCTAAGTTTTAATTATTCATTAATTTGTTATTCATAATGAAGTCAATTAAATTAATTAGCGCTTGCTCAATAGGTGAAGAAAACTTAATGTAGAAACCTACACAACTTAGAGCTCTCTAAAAAAGTAACAAAGGAATGTGAAGGGTACTAAGTAGAACGGCCTATTCCCGAAAGGTTTGATGTCAAGCAGGCAGCCGGCCGTCAAATTACAAGCTACATCATTCTACACCTTACCTGGAAATTCATGTTGCACCGATTCCATATAAGTGTGGGAAAAAAAGGTAATACACAATAAAATTCATTAATTTTACTCAGAAAGTTCAATCGCAATCAATAACGACATTTCGTTTTAAATATAAACCAGCATAGCCCTTTAAAATCAGTAGCGAGAAGTTTTAAATTCATGTTAATTCACAAAAGCAGCCTTTGGTTTCCGTCGCGTCGGACTACAAAATTTCGCAATTACGTTGAATCAATGAAAACAGGCCTGTTCATTAAATGTACGTAAATAAAGCCGATGGAAAATACATTGTCGTGATTGGGGTCGATCCGTTGAAGTACTACGGAATTTTATTAATAAAATTTCTAATTTACAATATTAATTAAAGCAGCTATTTATAATTCATGATGGTTTAACACGAACTGTTCACAAAAGATTAATGTATTGCATTTTAGAGCTATTTCTTTTATAAAAATTAATTAACAAATACATATTTAACGAAATTTGTGACCAAATGACGAAAGTAAATGGCAATTTCTAGTTCGAATTTATTAATTGTTCCTGAGAGGTGTTAATTATATTCGCGTAATAACTATTTGATCAACTGTCGAAATGCCGTCGGCCATTAATTTTGCTTAAACAATAATTATTCTTATTGACACACTTTACATTATTATTCAATTTAAATCACTATAAACTCAGACTCTGTTTGAGGCAAAAATTATCTTTCATGAACGACAAGTTATTACTTCATTTATAATGAAAAATACAATTCATATTGAATTACAATCCCTCCAAAAATTAATGGAAGCGTGAAAGTGGAATAAAGAGGCTAAATCTTTATTTATAATCAATGTTTTAAAACTGCTGTAAAAGGACGAACATTGGTATTCATAACACGGAATTTCCCTAATTCGGAAATCCGGGTTTCATCAGAAATGTTGTACGAAAACATAATTTCAATTATAAATAATGATCGTAACCAATTTTAAAGTAATTTTACCGAAGTTGCATATTTCTCGAACAAAGTACTTAACCATATCATCCGTTTGCATTTCGAGGTAATAAATTCTAACAAATTAACAGCGTCTAACAGCGTAAATAGCACAAATGCGTGTAAACTCGTGCATTTGTGCAATAAACTAATTTAACAGGGAAATGTACTGCTCGCAGATAACAAATATAACGACGCTCTTACAATTACACAAAGACATTTGATTTCACTGCAGCAAAACTTTGACGGAACACTTCAATCTGTTTCATTTTACACGGCGCTTTTTGCGAAATTAAATTTGCACAGTTGTGAATTGAGACTTACTCAGTAATTGTTTATAATTTCATTATGAATATACTTTGTATATCTTATGAACTTGTCAGTATCGATGTATACCTGAAATTCACCATATTACATATCTTAAATATTATATTATATTATAACAAGACTATCGATAAGAACTTCTCCCAAAAAGACATGGGAATAATGTAGAGAATTTTTCAGAATCTTAGCTTTGTGTTGCAAGTTCATCCTTGTAGCCTCTGTAAATTCTTTGCCCTCGTAAATGCAAGTGCGATGTACTATAACAATTTCTTGATAGCACACTCAGATACATTAGTAGTAGGTACATTTTCGTGATGGATAACAAACACGCAAATTGGGCAAACTCATAACATTTTCTTCTTTCGAGCAGGCTTAGCAGCTGTCTTACATTTTCATAATAACATTGAAACTGAAACCTAATAACCTTGAGAATATTACCTTGTCTCGTGTGTAGCGCACGCACACGTATTAATATTTAAAAAGATCTCATAACTAAGGATATGGAATTAGGACAGCCTTTAATCAATTTGAGGGCTCGGTTGAAAGTGGCAACTTGGGTCGTCACGTCGACGCGCCTCGTGCGAACTCCGTGACGGCAAATTGTCTTCCCGAGTGCTGCCTCGAAGCTCGTTAGTGTTTTCAGCCAAAACTACTAATTGAATACGATTCATTATGAGAAACATGCGGCAAATACGCAAACTCTTCATTGTCTTAGTACTTTCGATTCCTTAATTAGTGTACAGTTTGTTATTTATAATAGGCACGCTGTAGTTTTCGAGAAATAATTAAGTTATGACTGCGCTCACGTTTTAATCAGTTTATTCAGATCCAAGAGTTACAAGCATAGTTTCTACTGTGCATGAAATATATTTTCTTGCATTTAAAATGTCATAAAAATGTGTACCATTATTTTTTCTTTCCAACTTAAAAACGACGCAAGAAAAAACAATAAAATACCACAAAACATCGTAACATTTTTACAATGATGTTTATACAAGTTGAATAAAACTTATAAAATTCTATAACACGAACATGAAATATTACTAAGTCAATTTCCGATCGATTTAAAAACTTTTTAAGCATGAAAATAACGCTGTGCTTCTTTTTCATATTTGAAAATATATTGAGTTCTTCATATGAAACATAAACTATGTTTATTAACGTTCTAAATGTATTTATTCCCCGCGGCACGGTGAGAATAGAGATGAAACTGTAATACTACCTCGGCGTAAAACAAAACACTTTTTGCATTACAATACACTCGTATTACCATATCGAATAAATCATACAAGTAGTGCGCGCAGTATAATGAAAGCCGCAAAGATTTGACGTAGTCAGCTCACGTTATATGGGATTTTCATAAATAGATTCAGCATATTACTGTAATATAGTACGTGGAAATATGAAACGGTTCGCTGCAAATCTCTTTAAATGTTCACTGTTCGTATAGCCGCGCTATAAACTTATATTCTTTAGAAGAAATCGATGTCGATACAATTGCTTTTTCACAAATCTTTATCGTCTGGATCGTTATGTTGTAATATAATCTCAGAATTTCTTTCAAAAATATTACAGCTTACTGTGTTTTTGTACAAATATATGACATTAAGTTGATTCTATTTTGTTGTGAATTAGATACATCGAAGTTGTGACACTAATTTGTAATCAAATAACTAGCGTGGCACTGAATATTTTTCAATATATTTTAGCTTCATCAACATTAACATCTACAGCCACTGCAGAACATAAGCATTCTCAAATAATTTCAAAGATCATTTTAGTATTGGTTATTAGAAGCTCAGACGAAAAATGTATTTGAATTACTTTTCTTTATATATTAGCTGAGTTTTTATTATTTTATTACTATGAAACTTACGTTAAACAGCTTAAACGCACATACCATAACATTAACACAAACTGTAGGCGTGAAATAAATAGTACAAACATCTATAAACTACACTGAAGCATGAAGGTAAACACGCGCTGCGTATAAAAATGGCCGCATTGGAAAACCGCGACACAGTGAAAACAAAACGAAATCCTTTGTCCGACATATTGGTCGCATAGTTGCTATCTCGCCTGTATATCATTACTTTGACGTATGCATTCCACACACGTGTTATATTTAACCAATATTTACACAGCCATTCTCGCATATTCCAAAAGAATATTTATTGTTATATCAATTCGTAAAATATGATGTTTAAAACACGGAAAGTTGAAGATTGATCGACTGAGTTCGATGCGTTGTCGGTTATCAGTGAGTCTGTAATTGCACCTTTAAGTACCTCTGGTACTACTTTAATACGACAACATGGTAAATTATAAGCATAATTTAATTGAGAAATGCTTTAATGTGTGTGTTAAAGGCGCAAATCTGTTCAATGGAAAATATATTTTTGAGTTTTGTACTCGTAAAATAATTAGCAAGAAACTTTCGGAACATATATTTCAGCAGCCACACAATACCTAAGTAAGTGCGTGGTGGCCTCGTGGTATCGGACCAGACTCGGCTGCCTACATGTTCACGATGGTCGCGGGTTCAAATCCCAGGGCACACCTCTGACTTTTCGGAGTTATGTGTGTATTGATAATCAATCACCACGCACTTTAACGGTGAAGGAAAACATCGTGAGGAAACCTGCATACCGTAGCGATTTTAAAGAATTTCTACGGTATGTAAGTCCGCCAACCCGCACTAGGCCAGCGTGGTGGACTATATGGCCTAACCACTCTCAATCGTACTCTCGATTGTAGAGGAGGCCCGTGCCCTGCAGTGGGTCGTATATGGGCTGATACAATACAATACACAATACCTATAAGGAGAACATTATTGTCATTTACCGTTTCTCCCGACTTTTTCCAGCTGTTAAAAAAATTGAAGTATTGAATGATAGTGTCCGATATCCATGTTGAATCGGAGTGGTGGGCGGTGGATGGCATGCAGCATCACTAATTTGAGATTCAGGCCGCGCGCAGTGCCGGAAGCTCGCCTGAATATTTGCAATTAGATTACCTACAGTATACTGGCGACGGGATTTAAATTATCAACCACGTGAACGTTACTACACTCACTTTGTGAATGTAACGTAAATAAGTGAAAAGCTGGACATCTTATAAATTGATTTTTGTATTGTATTGTATTCTATCAGTCCATATACGTCCCATTGCAGAACACGGGCCTCCTCTACAATCGAGAGTACGATTGAGAGTGGTCAGGCCATATAGTCCACCACGCTGGGCTAGTGCAGGTTGGCGGACTTATTAATTATTTTTTATATTTATTGAATTAAGTCGAGGTAAAATAAAACGTTATCCGTGACGGTTTAACTATACGTAGAGTGGTATTGAATCATCAGGAAAGAAAACCTAGTTTTACAAAATATTAATGTGAGCAATTCACTAAGGTATTTTAATATATACCCCTCTCCGTCGTACTCTCGATTGTAGATGAGGCCGTGCTCTGCAGTGGGACGTTTATAGGCTGATACAGATACAGATTTTAATATAAAAAAAGTGATACCGTATCCTTAAGAAATATTTTTTTCGTCACTGAAACGTTATTTATTATTTAAAGTAAAAGCTCTTGGCTATTCTGGGATGAATATGTTGAATTACGGACACAAAATATGACATTCTCATAATCACAGTTTTAATACCAATTAGGTTATGATTCCAAATTAAATTTGTTTGAATTGAATTTTCAAACATGCAAATCTATAAAAAGTAAAAAGAAACTAAAAATTGAAATTCTGAAATTAACTCTAAAACAACTAAACGCAAAAATATATGCAAACAACATGGCCCAGTATGTGCAAATTTATTGCGTTTAACTATATAAGCTAACTGACGTATCCAGATATTTGTCTCGGACTAACAACTTAGAAGCGTGTCGAACAAAATTAATTGCTCACAACAATTTAATTAACCGAATAATTGACGCTATTTCATTTTGATAACACTCAAGGGGTATTTACTGACCTTGCCATTTAATTCGCACGACTTTCATTGTCAACGGAGTGGCCGTCAAGAGGGGGATTGTAAATTGGAGGGCTTAAACCCCCTTTCGACCAATCGATATCTAATATTCAGACCAGGGCTATTTATTTATCCTAAATAAACGAAATGATTATAAAGAAATTATTGAAAGTTCAATATTGGAAAAGGATAATTACTAACGAATGTATACTCTTCAGGTTTGAACCATTCTATTTTTACATTTGTTATACACAATCATTACTACAAAGGGCGTTTTATAATGACGTCTAATAATTATTCACCATGCAGATACACCAGAACACTTTTGAAACTAAAACTTGATTACTTACTGGAATATAGAAATCTCAACCAACTTCTCGTTATTTTATATTACTTTTACTCATTTTCAAAAAAGGCATATACACTTTGATAGGCACAAACTCCAATGAAATTAGGTGTTCAAATTTCACACGATAAAACGCGACAAAAAATAAAGCATCGAGTATTGAAATTCAAAGAAAACTCGTGCTAACAAGTTTAAAAAAACCGCGCCGCGGGCTACGCGGAAATCGTTGATTTTAGTGCGCTCTGAATATTCATGCGATGAATCTAGATGTGTTCGCAAATGTGAAGGTAACATGAAAAAATGTGTTTGTTTTATAAACACGAAACCTGAGAGCACGATCCAGATTCTATTCGGCGTTCACATTACGTAAGTCGCAAAATTAACATTTTTCCGCTTACGAAATTATCAATACGAGAAGTTCGCGCGGAAATTATGGGCGTAGTGATTGGGTAAAATACATTCCGGTGAACAAAAATTTTATATTTACCAAACTCAAATGTTGTAACTTATGTACAGCACTACAGTACAAACCTAATGGCCTCCACTCATGTAAAGTTTGCACCAGGAACTTGTGTGGGCAAATAATTGCGCAAACTTTATACAATTTTTCGATTCGAGACTGGTGCAAACTCAGACTTGCACAGTTATATCGTTACGTTTGTGGCGGCCATAAGGAATATTACCGATACACTTTATGTACCTACCACGCTTCGTACAAAATATTTTAGGCCAGCAACACAGCATGACGTCACATAGATATAAGTTCAGAGAGATAATACAACATGAATTTTCACTCGCTACCTACCGTGTAGCTTCAGCTTGCTAGGAACTTGTAACTAAGAACTTTCGATGAATAAATTATAACTCTCTTAAGCGTCCATTAGTGCAGATGATGGAGTATCGCTGAAAGAACAGGGAATACTGAAGGCATGAGCCAAACTTGTCTTCTATAGTTACAATGTTATTAGAAATATCAACTACAAAAAATCTTGTAGGTTGCGTGACTAACTTTATCAATTGATAATTAATCGATTATAATCAATCGTAACGAAAACGCTATCACGATCAAATCCAGAATTAAATACCTATTGTTTAGTCTTAGTTATTATTTGTGATAGTAACATGAATTTATATTTTATAGCATATGCGAAAAGCGATGACGTCCGGGCAGAGCAAGATTCCAAGACTTCGGCAAAATTATTAACTTATTTCCGCAAGAATTTGCAAGTAGGAAAACGATTTAACTGATTGTATAAGTATAATCGCCGCTATATAGGAATAGTTACAGGTGTAAAACTGAAGAAATTGAAAGTACTTCAGCAGGTTTAAAGTGAGAAAAAGAGCAATCGAAACAAAAAAGTTTTGGAATTGTTGGTTTATCTATCTAAAACTTAAAAGCAAGCAGATATGCAGACCATTGTTAGAGGTTTATGTTTGAAAAGTATAAAATAGTGGCTTAGATCTCACACACTAGCCATTTTAATTAAAGAATAACTTTTAATTTAACTACTTTCTTGTCACATCGTATCATAGAGGTCGTATTTATCTGTAACAGGACAGTAACTCAAAATTATAATACCGACTAGTCTTTTACAAAGTAAGCCTATGTAAGCTTGTAGTATATCTTAGCCCTTATTTATGAGGATAAATTAGGGCTGTAGAATACGTTATGGCTAAATTACGCACACAACAATATTAGGGTATAAATTCCACGTTAACTATTTAAACGACTGGTAAAGGAAACATAAAAGTACACGTAACACGTTAAAATAAATATAATTCTTTCATACACGAAAAATCAATTTTTGGCTAGGCTTTATGTTTATGAGGCCTTAGTCATTTTTTACTGACTAATTATATAGGAAAACATGCGCAATTATTAGAGAGATTTAGCAATGAAAATGAAATCACAATTCATATTTTTTTACAAATTTTCATATTATACTTCTAAAAAAACAATTATCAACTTAAGTATTCATTATTATAAATCTATGATAGTAGTAAAAGTTGAATTCCCTATTCATTTTTGCTTTAAACCAAATTTAACTTCAAGAAAATAAATCGTACGTAATACATTAGACTCCTGTAAAAGATGTATAGTGCTGATTTTACCTTTCTAGCGTCCCGCCTTCACCGAAACTAGACGAAGCATTGCTATCTAGTTTGTAATCAACGCTCTTCTTTCGTATTTAACGGGCAAAGGAAACTTGCATAGTGCATATCGCAGCAAACAACCTAAATACGAAATAAAAATATATTTTCAAATCTCTCGGATATTTCGCTTGGTGAGAAACTCAAACGGAATTTCTTTAAAAAATACCATAAGATAGAGTCAAAGGTCTCTGGCCGTTGCTTCTGCCCTGACAGTATTAGCCATATTTTAGGATGGAGCAATGTCATTTGTAAGGGACAATATAAAAAAATGCAAATGTTAAGAACGATTATCATTATTATCCCTTTAATTCCCACTGCTGGGCAAAGACCTCCCTCTTTTCTTTCCATTTGTCGCAGTCAGATGCCAATAGCAGGCAGTTCGGAAGATATGTTCGAAGGATCGTTAGACTAAAATATTTATTAATACGTTTTAAAACAGTTTACACTATGCAACAATTCTCATGTCGTTTCAAGAGGAAAAATACTAGCATAGAAAACTGAACTACTACATAAAAAATTACAACTTCTAATAGGCCAATTTTTTTTTTGTTTTTTATTGCATAGGTCCGGCAAACGACCAAACAAGTCACCTGATGGTAAGTGATCACTGCGGCCCATGAACATCCACAAAGCTGGATCATGTATGTGTTGCCTGCCCAATTGGGAGGGGAGCAGGAAGAAAAAAGGATGGGAAGAGGACAGGGGTATTGGGCATCCGGCCATCTCACTCACCGAACGAAACGCGACGAAGTTATATTCAAATGACCTGTGGATTCGAATACAACTTGGCCTATTTATTAGACGTAACGTAATACACTATGAGGTCAAGTAATAATGGATGGATTGGTACGTTCAAGTAAAGGGAGACTTCATGCAAAACAAGTGTCTGATAACAAAAACTACTTACTGATACGGTTAAGGGATTACGTTTTTTATTGCCATTCCCCATTCCCCTAGTGGCCAGAAATGTACATATTTCAATCTATTTGCTAATGTACTTTCACAATAAGGTTCTCATGAAAACAGATGCTAATCTCGCAAACTATTTGAAAAACCATTTGGTATAAATCATTCTCGATGCCGCAGTTTTATGTTATTTGATGTAATACATTTATTTATATTAGAAAATGCGATTTATAAAATGCAGCTTTGATTTTACTTTTGTAAAAATAAACAAATTGTTAAACACTTTTCATTGAACACAAATGCTTCTTTGTTATCTTTCGAAGTTTCGAAGTTTCGATGTTTTATTTTCTTTATAAAAAGTTATTACCTGTTCAAACGTTAAACGTGTTTATATACATTGTTAACATAACGTAATTCGTACACGCGCCGGCGAACAATTCACACACCTTAATTATAATATAAAGTCACCAGTACCTAAACAAACAAATCAACTTTTAACCCGAAATATTTTAAATCACGCTCACATTTACAGCGAGCGTGAAAATGAACCAATACAAAAACACCCCTTCCGACCCAACTCATAATTTGGCCATTAAGATAAATATTTACCAAAACAAGGTTAACTAAATACTGTTTCGCAAAATCTACAAAGACGTTACGGCCTTAGGAAGCCAAGGGAGCGGTAATATTCATAATTATTTTAGGCAAATACTAAAATAACACGATGAAGCCAAACTGTTTAGCTCAAAGGTACCCTCTTGGGCCTATCAAGAGCTGCGCTAGTACTTAAGGCTACTGAAAGATATGTACGCTTAATTATACGGTGCTCCTGGTATGGGGTCAATTAAAGAGGTTCGTACAAGAGCAGTTAAAGTCATAATACACTGTGGTTATGCATACTCGTAGGTCGCATGACTATGAGAATTGTACCCTGCACGCAATACACGCGCGTTCCTTATAAAGTAAACAACGTATTTTACCTCACAAAAACATGACTACGCTACTATAATGGATGCTTTCCCGACCACCGAGTTGGGGGACAATCACTGTTCCTGAACTTTAACACTACAATCAATCATTGGAGGAAGAAAATGAATGCTACAAGTACATCTGTGTAAGAAGTAAACGCTAATAAAAAGTAATTTAATGTAATCAGTGAATATAATATTTGTCAGTTCATTGTCTAGTCATTAATTTTAATTATTATGATGTATTACATCCCTGTGCATCATTGTTTTCTGCGTGTCGTGTTACCTTTGTTGCTCAATAAATGAACAAATAAATAATAAAAGCCTTATTTATGTACAGTTTTAAAATTAGTTATCGAATGTTTTGTCCCTTTTGAACGACTTTTGAATTCAGTTAGAGTGAACAAGACAAAACATTCGATAACTAAAATAGTTTTTAAAACGACAGAGTTTTTTCATAGACATATGAATAAGGCTGTAAGAATATACATTTATAGCAACACATTTACGTCGCTCTTCTCTATGTAATCTTACTCACGCAATATTATTAGATGTTATGTCCAAAATAAAGCCATGAGACTAGAATGGATGCAGACTTAAGCCAATAGTACTTCTAGTCCTTACAAATGTCTGCAAAATTCAACACAATACGCTGTTTTGTCCGCGCCACACTTGTCCCTGCCGCGTCTCAAGACAAGTGACAACTCTTTTATACTCGTATATCCTGATGCATTGTGATGCAACACAGCGCCAGGTATTAGGATTCCGCATCTTGAGACGGAACTAAATCTAAATAAACAGTAGGTACTACAATAAATTAACTCGATTGAAATTTAATCATACTTACATACTGCTTGTTTAAAAGTACAATAAGGGCAAATAGTTGGGTAAATGATATAAAATTATACTTTACAAATCTTTAAGCCGTTAATTAGAATATTTTAGGTAATCTCATTAATTTATCGACATTTTCTTTAGTTTTACAATGAATTATCTACACACAATTGGACGTTTACCAATCACTTAATCAACTCGTTTACAGTTTATTAATAATTGTACTAAAAATTCAGCAACATTAAATCCGGAGATTTTTGAATAAGGTTCCAAGAATTTTGTCTTCAAAACTCCTCTAAACTGAGAGGAATGAATTTGGAAGATCGCAATAAAATCAGTATTAATAAGATTAATATAATTTTGATTGCAGATACATTTCATCACGCAGGCAAAGTCCGGTCGCTAGTTGTATAGGTATAAATGAATTCATGCATTATTTATTAAACTTTAAAGGCAAACATTAGCATACAATTACTAACGACATATATATGATAAATGAATGTCACTATGTAGTCTGTCTAGTCACAATATTACTATAATATTTAGGCCCCTCATTGATGTAGTGGCTATGCAAATGAAGAATGAATCACTACACCTTAGATTCAATTCCCAAGTTGGAAAGCTCGTTATATATCTGGTATCGTAGAATTTTTCGAACGACGTGGGAGAAGTAGCCAGTTTTAAAGAAATTCGGCAATCTTGATTAAAATCACGTTATGAAAATCTTACCTAAATGTCGAATAAGCACAGGTGGAAAAAAAGTATACTATAAGCTGTCGTTCACTTTATCGGTGTATTATTTGTTTACATGTCCATAATATTTTTCGGAAAATTAGTCAACCAAATACAAGTATATACGCGATGTTGTAAAGGTGTCGCCATCTATGATCAAAGAAGAGCTATTCTTTAGATGTGTTTACTGGTTGCATTAATTCTATCTATCACCGAGATGCATGTATGATTTTATACTTTTACAAAAAATATATGTACATGTAATTAATTGAAATTTTAACTATTCGTATAATCATGCTCTTTCCGATATAAGTAAGAGGTATTTGGTACCTATAGGCATATGAAAATATCTTAATCGTACTTAAAAATAATTATTGTCTTTAAATATTGTTTTCAGCAAGAATTTCAATAGACTTATCAGCAACAACTGAACGGTAATACACCATTGAGAGGCTTGCATGCCCAAAAAACTACGTAGAACTTATAAAACACCTACAATATCATAAATAATACCATTACAAAAAAGCCGTATTATACCTCGACAAAATTCAAAAGACTTAATAATGCACTCTTTACTCTCACTAACGAGCATTATATGGCTAAAATAACATGAGCAGTATTTGTGTGTAGACAGAAGAGTTAATTAACTAGCCTGCCGATAATCGAATACGGACAGCTTGCCGTCGACCGAGCAAATCATGTTGCGTTTGTAATAATTTTCATATAAATAGTGAATGAACTACCTGAGGATTCCATGTTGAACGCTGGATAGTACTTTCATAAAAATGTATGCGAGGAAATGTTATGTTTATTTCAAATAATATTGGAAAATTGACAGCCTCCGTGGCGCAGTTGGCTAGATACCGACTGTGAAACGAGAGGCCGCGGGTTCGATCCCAGCACCGAGACACATGTTTATGTGAACCACAAACATTTGTTTCGGGTCTGGGTGTTCGTGAAACCGAAAAGTGTCTTGTAGTTTCTGATACCCACGACACAAGATTTGATGTTAGTGTGGGGTCAGGACTATGTATGTGTCTGATGGGTGTATTTATTTATTTATCTTATGGACATTAGTGTTGTGATAACTGACTGTTTTATAACTGCTTTGTAACCTTGTACATGTATTATACATACTTATACCTACATTTTTCTCCGAAACGCGAGCTATTTGCATGTGACACACTGATAGGGTTTTTTGGTTTCCTCCCTCGCATACCGTGGATATATCCTACCACCAGGTGTTGGATCAACGGACATTCAATTGCTTTTCTGTGTGACAGTTCCAAACAATTCCTTTCCGATCTAGCCATCCATCCATTAATACTGTAATTTTCACTACTTATAGTAAAGTTCCTCTACTTATAATAAAGTGCTTATTTGTAGTACATAGAGTAAAACCCAACATCACATTTCACAGTGTTCATTAAACATATTAAGCAGCAACTAAATAAATCATAAGCCAAAATTCAAGGGCGCAAGTGAACTCAAAACAACAATTTACACACGCCGCGGTTGACCCTAGAGGAAATCCTAGTATATCAACGAAGCTAAAAACAATTTTTGTCCGGTTTAACCAGGTCCGTAATATCACATTCGGAGAGTATTTGCCGACGTAACAAGGGCCGGCTAAGTCGGCAAATCCGTTTAGATTGATGCCCTGCCTTTACAAACACGTACTGTAGGTATACTGTCGTACTAAAATGATGGACTGGTGGTGGACAGAATAGGGTTTCTTTTATAAAGGCGCTAGAAAGAGACTACAATACCTGATGGTAAATGTAGTCCAGATGGAGTATACACTGGTGAGATAACGCAACCTGTCTAAAAATAAAAGTATCTGACGTCTATCCCACACTGGACCAGCATGGTGGACCAATGCCCAACCCTATCATAGAATAATTGTAGATAGCTCCACACTTGAGTCATTCTTCACTATTGAGTAGCTGTTACGGCCTATGAAGTCCTGAATCCTGATTCTATTTCCGTGTTAGGTAATTCACTTTTTGAGAATTTTTCCATTCGTAAACATGATTTGCCGGAATTAGATCATTTCCGCAAAGTGCGTCGCAAACGGTGAATCGAAAAGTCATAAGCTAAAATATTATTTCCTCATCAAATCTATTGGAACTAACTCGAGTATGCGAGTAGACAGGTATTTCCATAGCAAGATATTTTTACTTTAAAATTAAATTCTGATATGATGATAAATTACGACTTAATCATAATAAAATACAAGCAAACTCTTGCCAATGTTGTTCTACATTTAAAATTTGATCTTCCATTAGCAGTTTAAATTCAAAGCAAAGGTGTTTTAAAATTGAAACAGGTTCCTGTTCGTCCGTTCATTGTAAAGTTCATCTGCGCAAGTATTGGAAAACTAAGTAACTCTTTGATTTTCTATTTTTACACATTTCGAGAAGTTCGACAGTCTGCTGGCGTTTCAATTGCATTTCGCAGATCGTGACATGAGGTGAGTTGCGGAACCATCCCGCGATATGGCATCAAAGGAATCTTTTTCACAAGCGAAAAATCAAACTACAAACAAAATGAAAACCATACGGGAGCATGCACGAGATAAAACAGCCATTTTCATACCTCAGTTGAAAATTGATATTTTACTGTATGAGTTTTTAAAGGTTTTATTTCAACGAACAGATATGAAAATCAAATGTGGCTTCATATTATAATATTGTTATAATTGTACAATAACTGTTTCAAGAACCTTAACCATGAACTCTTAGTGGACATACATACCTACGAGTAGATCATCACCATCAGCGATAGGAAATCCATAAACGAACTTAGTCCAACCCCAAATATTTCCATTTCATATATAGAACGAACTGTATCGATTAGTGCAGAGTCCTGTAATAGGTCGTCCATCCAATTATCGTTAACAAAACGTTAATAAAACATATTTCAGCATAACATTTCAGCAGATAATAACTCCAGAACTTGTATCTCGCAAACATAGCCGGCAATCTGTACCGACCGCGGTCCGCGTATTAACTTTAATAAACGAGTAAAAAATATAACTTGAACGAAAACATTGGACAAAACATATTTAGGGCATACTTTGTTAACGTTAGCGTTTATAGGTCGCATAAACATAACCCTTCCGAATTGGGCAGGTGGGACTAATTCAAACCGTTATACAACGCCATGATAAAACGGCAGCATTATCAACTCGAAGGGTTGTACGAAAAGATATTACGCCTATGAGCCAAGTCCCCATACTGGTGGCACAATAACAACGTCGCCGTTTCACACAAGATATTATTATTGTAGTACTTCTCGCCACGATTATATTTAGGATCACAATCACGTCTCAAATGAATATTGCTGGTTGAGAATATTTTCTGGTATAGAAACAGTACTTTTTATACAAATTCTGGGTGTTTGTCGCATTATTGCTGAATACATTATCAAATATTAGTGCAACTTTATAGATGTTACGTCTACAGATTTTCGTAAAGCGTACTTTGTGACAATAGATTCTACTACACAAAGGTACCTACGATTCAGAAAATTTCTTTATTTGACAAAAAATACAAAGTGAAACGGCTCCGATTGCGGAGGGAAGCTTTGTCTGGACCACTGCAGAACTCATACTTTTATTTTCTCGCCTCTAGGAATCACGACACAATATCCTTACATTTACGAGGAAATATAGTGCTGGTCGTATTTTTCGTAGTTGTTGTGGGATCATTTTATATACCGTTTATACTACGAGTTTATAGTACGTCGTATTAATAAGCCTCCACAGAACATTTTCAAGATTCATTTTAATTAAGAACGATTTGTTAGTAATTATTTCCTTGAAATAAAAAGAGGCAAATCAGAAACAACAGACAAAAGATAATTTTAAATGTCACGACAAAGTGATTATATTCCAACGGATGATATGTGCAGCAGAGGCGGATTACCCCTAAGGCAAACTAGACACGTGCCTACGGGCGCGAGGTTACGAAGAAGCGCGCACGATTTCGGATATCTTCGTTTCTATGCAAAACCATCAAATGCTATAATTGTGTATTTGACTGTTGTGGAAATAAAATATAAAATGTGTTAGATATGACAGCTTATAGCAAGCAATAATTATAGATAAGAGGATGGATGAAAGAAGAAAAACTAAGAAAAGAAATAAGGCGAGTGTGGGTGGAAAAGTCGGCAGGGGTCGACCTCACCGAACTTATAATATCCAAATGGGTAATACCCTCAACAAGAGTCAGATCAAAAGTACCCTGAATCGACGAGAATCCATGAAGATATTGATGAAAGTGGACGAAGCGAAAGTAATATGTCAGGATCAAGACAAATGGCGATACATAGTCTCTGCCTTCCGCTATGGGATACAAGCGTGAGGTTTATGTATGTACATTAAATCGCAAATTACTAATAATTACAATAATAACATAAATTGAACAAATAAATAGCATATACTTAAAGCTATTTTCAAGCTGAAGTCTGCAAAATCTAGTGTGCAAAGAAAAGCTAATCAACTATTTTTGTCTTGGCATTGTAGAATTTACAAAATAACCTAACACGACAAGCAAACAACACGAAACGAAGCGAGCAGACTGCGAGACAACTTTTTGCACAAGTAAAAGAAACGATTCGGCGAGCACTCCTATTTCTTAATGGGATTGCGCAGTTAAAATGTTACTGGCATCGTCAATCTCGACTCTCTTGTGAAAATGCCCATCTTGTCGGCAAAGGGCGTTACACCATGCAATAAAAGAGATCTACATACAGCCACTCTTGTCAACGCGTTTTTTCATTGCCTATAACGCGCCAAGAGCTGCGGAAGTCTTTCAAGTCTATAACAATAAAGTAGAAAAATGGCACGTTATTTTTTACTTTTTATATACGACTTTTTTTGTTTACTTAGAGACTACGTGATATTGATTTTAAGATGGAAAAAGACAAAAAATATAAATATAACCTAACGTCATACGATTTTGCAAACTGAAAAATTCGCCCAAAGTAAATTTCCTGACCTAGGTATCGAACCTAAGACCTCTTTGTTCGGAACCTAGCGATATGTATAATAACCGTACTTTAATGACCACAAACACCTAAGCAGCTATACATCCAAAATTTTCCGGTAAATTAAGTACTTATGTGTCATTTGTTCGGTTCAATTGACCTTTCTCGCACCCTGTGCGGCCCAGCGAACCGAGAAAATTCAGTGGCATTGAACGAGCAGGCGAATATACAATAGATTTATTAATATACTACGGAAACATAGTTGTTAATTATGCAGCGTATGGTTTCCATCGAGTCTCTAAGGCAGCGTCGATTATAGTTACCAAATTCCCGCTTACATTCTCCGAGTAACCCCAACGATAGATTATGTATCGTACAACATTAACTACATTTCGAGAATTCATTCATTTATTTCTGAAGATTTGCTGTCGTGCTTCTTGCGGTTAAGATATGAGCTGTATTTTTAGAAATAAGTGATAAGTTTGATACCTCTAGAGGTGTATCTGCTCATTCGTCGGCACTTTTTCATCTTTTTGGCACGCATCTATTTTCTTAGTTCATATCGCATGTAAAGAAAGAGTGCGATATGTAGGCATCACTGTTGAAATGGTATAAAAAGCATCATTTTATTATGTAAATTCTATCCAATTCTTCAGGCGCGGTTTCAGCTAACTAGAGAATTAAGCATTATCTTCAAATTAACTTGTATTTTGATGATGTAATAGTAGTTCTTGCTTGATACATCTGTTTTATACTCGATAGAGAAGACCAATGAAAAAGTTACATGATTATTTTCTATAACACTCTTTTATACTCTTACTCTTGTCAAATACAATTTCAAACCTCCACAAACCAACAATTCAACGATTTGACTCTCCAATGATTGAAACGCAACACATGAGATTCAAACACAACATTGATTGTACAATTAGACAACATGGCACGTATGTAAATACCTGATAAATGAACAACGGTTACGAGTATTTGTAGCTACAAATACCCGCCATGTACACATTTATGCAATGCAAGTATTTAAGCCATAAGTGGGTCGCGCAACACTCAACGTGCCGCAATCCGCACAATCTCATCGTGGGAATGACGAGCTTTTACTTATAATACCGGCTCAGATATGAAATAGCTCGATTCTGACGCGTACTGTTCATTTTTATTCATTTGGTCTTTGCTTTACGGAATTTATTATTGAATAATCGTACATATATAAGATCACGCAATGGCCTGGAAGTAGTGTGATTAACGTTTCGCCAAATTAAGATCCGTTCCAAGAAGTGGGCGAGCCTATCTCGTTCCCAGGCACAAATTCTAGTTTCCGTCATATAGTTTTCTAATTGAAATACGAATACACTGTGGCTTGTGGAGCTTGGGAAGTAAACCACTAGAGTCTAAACAAATAAGGCGACAATGAAGAATTCGTTTGTGATGCAGAGATTACGCCTACGAATTTCGTTTTGGAACGATTTTCAGTGAATTGCTTCCACGTGTATAGATCACGGATGTTTAAGAAAGGTGTTATTCGTAATCGGTAAAAAAGACACCTTTCATTATAACTGATTACGAAAAAAATAAAAATTCAATTAAATATGAAATTAAGTTCATATTACAATTCATTTACAACATAGCGTCGAAATCGAATTATTTAGTTAGCCTAAAGGTAATTTGAAATACAGTAAAGTAATAAATCATTACACCACTACAGTAAAAACTATTAGGCGAAGTTAGCACAAGTTTTGAAAATAATTAAATAACTTTTCAAAGTACCCAAGAATAGCTACGAAACTGTTCCCTTTTAATTTCAGATGAACTCCTTAGAAATACATCTATAGAGAGCTGTGCTTTGTAAATTCCTTTCAATACTAAAGTCCTTTTTAAGTTTGCGTTGCAGTTAATTCAGGTATCTTTGTAATTGTAACAGTTTCGTAATGCTTGCGAATATTCCATTTTATGCCATAATTAGTTCAACACACAAATGCAAAAACGTTACTGTGTAATACTCAAATCTCATATTATGTGCTGTTAACCATACAATGGACACAAGCGCTAAACATGAATTAAACGGAAAAACATCGTGATATTTTTCTTCGTTCGAGTCAATGGCTCAAACTTATTTGCACATTTAAAACGTTTATAATTTCCCGCCCCAGTAAATCGCTACACTTATGGCAGCGTCTTTATATTGAAAAAAAAAACAACAATCCCATCTTCACAATACCGTATTTTTTCCAATTTAAATAATGCTAAATATCTCAAAATAAGTCCTTTTCTATTTTTCATAATACCTATTGTGTGTTTTACTAGAACGTTAGCTAAAGAGACAGTTCTCAAAGCAGTGTTCCTACGTACCCAACTTGAGTCCGTCCAATATAAACTACACAAGACTGCCGGAACCATTAGTAAAGTTCTATCGTCTTCAACTAAGACACCATGTCACGCCTGTGTGCCTTTCAAAGCGTATTTATGTTATACTCACGCAGCACAATAGTAAGGCAACTTTGAAAACTAATAGCTTCATTTTGTAGTTGAACCTAATACTTATATTATATACTCGTATTGATTTCAGAATAAAATTCCAGATTGTTTTAGTTACAATGGTTGCATAAAAGTTAAAAGCTAAGTTAGTACACTGCATATTTATCAGTGCTACTTAATAGGTATGTGATCACTGATCAGTCAATATAATATGAATAGAAATAATGATTCAATGTAGGTACGGCTGAAAGCACCTCGGCAGCAATGCTGTGCTCCAGGCTCCAGCGGTCTAAATAAATGTTCGAGATGCTGTTGGTGCCAACGCGTAGACGTGAAGAAGCGACCTGGAGTACTGCTCTCACCTCTGGGCAGGTGTTCCAAAATACCAGCTGAAGTCACTTGACTCTTTACAACGACGAGCTTGTCGAATAGTCGATGATCCTAATCTCACGGACAAATTGAAACCGTTAGGACCCCGGAGAGACTTCGGGTGTTCTACCGTCTGTTCCATGGGGAGTGCTCCGAGGAATTGTTTGAGATGGTACCAAAGTCGTCTTTCTGTCATCGTACCACCAGTCACCGCAGCAGAGTTCATTTTTACCACCTGGAAGCGTACCGTTCCCGAACGGTACGTTTTCAGCATTCTTTATTACCACACACGTGCAAGCTCTGGAATGAACTCCCTGCATCGGTGTTTCCTGAACGCTATGACCTGGCCTTCTTCAAACGAGGCTCAAAGAGAGTACTCTCCTTAAGGTAGCCAGCGACTTTGTTGTGCTGGACCCCTGGCACTGTGGGCCGTTAGCTCGCTATAACGTTAGCTAGCTATAACGGCAATAAAAAAAAGCGTAGCACATCTTTATCTCGGTTTTAATACATTGCAGATATATTCGATAATAAATAAACAGCGTTAAAAAGTACTTATATACTCGTAGTATATACCGAAATAACGGGGTAGGTAGTGGGCAGTCTCTTTCTCTCTCTCTCCCTGCCACAGGAAGTCCACTGCTGAACATAGACCTCCGGCCTCCCCCATAGATCGCCACATAGACCTGTTAGAAGCAGCCTGCATCCAGCGACTTCCTGCGACCTTAACCAGGTAGTCCGTCCACCTTTTGGGTGGGCGGTCGACACTTCGCTTGCTTGTACGTGGCCTCCAGTCCAAAATTTTTCGGCCCCGGCGGCCAACGGTTCTACGAGCTATGTGGCCGGCCCATTGCCACTTTAACTTTCTAATCCTAATGGTAAGGACTTCCTCTTTCCGTTCCATTTCGCTGCAATCCTTTGTATGTTACCGTCCTATCAACTAACGTTGCGTCCTAACTAATTCTATCCAATGCCATACGCCCCACTGCAACGAATCCCGTCCCTACCCTTTCTTTTCCTAACCGTTCCTCCCTTTATATTGGTCCTTTTATTACATTACGATAAATAACAAAAAATAAATATCAAAAGTGCTCCTATAAGTTCCTAATAATTAGTACTTTTGCTATACTACCGCCATTCTTACCAATTGTTATTAACTGTTTGTCCAATTCATCACTATTCCCCTTAAAAGATGGTATATAGACCGCTCGCCCCGTAGGTAAGTCTGCGCGCGGAAAAAATGGAAACAATATTGACGTTATAGAATGTTGCCGACTTAATAATTGTAACATATTTTGTCAATCCTATATGATAACATAATTCCAAGCTTTAAAATTATATCACAGACTGCCGACTGCATGATAAAAGAGTTACTCCAATTGCTATAAGTATAACAATTCCCATTTTTGTAGAGTTTATAATTTTCATATAACATTAGAAGCGCCCTCCGTAGCGCGCACTTATCTGGCGAGGAGTATACTCCTTAATTCTATTCTCAATGTCTAGACCAAAGAAATAAGAATAGACCACTACGTCTAGACCTACAAAAAGCATAAAAAACATAGACCTAAAAATTTTAGACAAACACTCGATGTCATTAGCACTAGCACATAATGACAGTTTCAATTAGCAAAATTTTAATTCTCAGAGCTGTAAAACTCGAAAAAAATATATCGTAGACAGATCGATTTCGGTGTGACAACTGACAAGTGACAGCTCGAGATGAAAGCAAAACAATTTAATGGCTTTGAAAATAAATTAAATAAAAATATATAAATAATGGTACGTAGACAACGAGACCAGAGCACCACTGAAGACGAAATCGTCATTGGTAATTTATTGTAATGCAATTGAACTTCTTTCCGAACAAACTTTTTGTTGTGCAAGATATATTACATTTATTATGGTTTCAGATGCGCCTTCCACTAAAAAGCATAAGAAACACAGACATCGACATAAAAAGCGAAAACCCGAAGATGAATTCGATAGCGATACATCTATCGACGTATCCTACGAAGATGCAGGCGACAAACCATTCAAAGTGAAGATGAGAGGTGGTAAAGACGTATTAGGAACCTCAGCTGCTGATCTTCTTAAAGCACAAACCATGAAATCTTCTTCAGACTCGAGGCGATCTGTACCTGGATCCTCGTCCAGTACGCCACCAAAACCGTCCACTAAGAAAAAAAAGAAAGGTAGAGACAGTGGCACATCAAGTGAAGAAGAAAGATGGCTTGACGCCATCAAATCCGGTAAACTGGAAGAAGTACGGACAATATTTATTTAAATCTCACCCTACACTATTAGCAAACTAGACAGTCTAAAAAATATTATTTTTTATAAACCTTAACTGTACAGATACAAATGTATAAATCATCTCAGTAGGTATTAAATACAGTTTTAATTGCAAATGTTTAAATTTTTACTTACAGGTAGATGAAGAGTTGAAGAAAATTAAACCTAAAGATCCCAAAATGATGACCGCAAGGCAGAGAGCTATGTATGAAAGAGGCACAGACAAAGAAACAAGTCCCGGAGGAGAAGTGCTCCTCGCTTTACCATCAGGATACAAGGAAAAAGTCATGACAGCAGAAGCAATTCAAAAAGCTGCTCTGAAATCACAAAAAAGAAAACAGCTGGCAGATGAGAAACGAGAGAAAGACAAAAAGAAAACAATGGACAGGCTCCTCAAAAAACAAGAATCTAAGAATTTAAAGAACATGTTGAAAGGAAAGCCTTTTAAAAAACTAGAGCCTATGATTGTTTACAAAAACAATAATGATGAGATCACCCTCTCCCTACCACCAGGAGTACCATTTCCTTTAGAAAGAAAATCACCTATACAATCACCGAAGCCCATAGTATGTGGAGTTAGTGAATGTACCAATCTTAAAAAATACAATTGTTCCAAAACAGGAATACCATTATGTAGCTTGGAATGCTACAAAAAAAATCTATCAGCAACTTCATAACTCTTAGTTTAATTAATGCACCCATTATTATTAACATACACTTAATTAAATGTATAAATGAAGACTACTTAATTTTATTACTTCAATTTTATCATATGAAGAAAGATTTGTTTTTTAATATTGAATTGTAATGCAGCTAATCAGGCTTACTTATATTATAGACAGAGAAACCGTACCCCCAAAACTCATAATATTAGAAAAGCTTGAAAGTTTGTCTGTGCATTATGAAGTTCTAATTGTGGTGGCTTTAGAAGTTATCGGCTTTAATGTGTCCAGCAAGATGACGGAACCATTAAGTATCCAGCTGCCAAACGAAACACCTTTTGATATTTGCCTTAACAACATATGTATATAAAATTCAGTTTTTGGACTATAACTGGCAAAATTTCATTATTTTAGAGTTTGAACATATCATGTTATGTAATTTGGCCAGCTTTATAGTCCAAACACTAAATTTTATATATGTAATATTTAAGGCAAATATCAAAAAGTGTTTCCTTGGCAACTGGACACTTAATGTTCTTTCATCTTGCTGGATATAAAAGTTGAATTTTATTGATTCATCATCAATTTCAGCAACAATTGATACTCAATTCAACATAGGCCTCCTACAAGCATCTTCAAGGCTGCCTGCATGCAGCAACTTCAAAAATATTTGTACTTTGACACTAATACCATCCTCCAATCCATCCAACAGCTATGACCATCTGGATGCCATCCATCATATAGTATGGGGAACAGATAATAAAAATAACAATAAAAATAAAACTATTATAGACAGCTAAACAGTGAGCATATATTTTAAAGAGAAAAAACAGTAATATGTAATTTTTAAAATTTTCAACTACAATTACTACATAATGGCTTCATCTGAAACCAGTCTCATCAGAACGATAGGAATACACTTGTCTACATTTATTTTAGATACATGTGAAAGTGCTGTACAGTGAAATGGAATATTTTAATACTACCAAATATATTAGCCTCTTGATTCCCTGGCACATTTCATAAAACTACAGGTTACAATAGTGTTTAGCTTGTAACCACATTGTATTGCATTGTAACGACTAGTTCCACAAAACGAGGCCCTATCACTGCACAATATACATCAGCATAACAATAGGATATAAATAAAATCAGACTAGACACCATGCAACAATCTGATTCATAAATCATTCTTACTTGCTAAGACTCAAATGTCAGTCTAGTTATGGGTGTGAGGCCTAAGTCTAAACTGTAAGACCATCATGAAGCTATGATACACTATAAATATAGTTATAATTATTTACAGTCATTGGGTTGTTGACTCAGTCACAGTATATGTGTATTGTGGTATAAAAAATGTACATATGTACTATACATATAATAGAAATTTAAATTGTAGTATATTACCAATTACCAACAGAAAAATTAAATAATTGTTATTGTAGTCAACCACCCTATTTTTAAGTATAGCAGAAAGTGCATTTTAATACAAATTGCTATATTTGTTTAATATTAAACAATATGACATTTTACATATATTTAATACCATTTACGCAGAAGAGTTTTCTTTTATTTACTTATTATTTTACACTACCTACATGTAATAATTCTGAAAGCTTTCATAAGGACAAATTGATTTAAAAGTGAAATACATTCTTTTACATTCATCATTTCCAATATTTAAAAATATCATTACTTTCCCCACAAACAGAATTTTTAAATACATTCAATGCTTTATACAGGTACACTAACATTTAGACATTGATTTGGCAATTTTCTTGAGCTACCTATGTAAGTAGTGTTTTTATAAGTACAAATACACTTGCACATACAACAAAGCAACACCATTTAAGATGGAGCCTAGATAGCATTTAATTTTACATAGCTACATGTACTCAATGTAGTTCAATATCTATTATATTTTAATTATCAAATACTGTATTATTTATGTGAATCGTATACAACATATTGTTCTAATCGTCAGTTTCACCCAGAAGCGGTAAAGTTTTAGATATGACAATATTTGCACTTCAATAATCAACAGATTTTTGTTAACTGATACATATTCACTAATCACAAGGTTATCTAGATATTACTAAGAGAAAAGTCGATTGTGTCACCATCCAACTATTCCAAGTAAATGCTGCACACTATAATCACTTCCCATTTTAACACCTTTCTTGAGAGAGCTTGCATCGGTGAGAGACTCACAAAGATAAAGACACAGCTTAGTATAGTCTATAGACCGAAGCAAGGTAGCCAGCAAAATGGCAAATTGTAACCAGCTTGGTATCAGACATTAGTTCGTTTCGAGCTGCGAAGGCGCGCCAAGCCCGACTGTAACCGCTAAGATTGATTATTCTGTTTATTTGATCTAAGTCGCGCGAGACCAGAGCGCTCCTCCTCTTCATCACTGGTGCAGGACAGTCCACCAACAGCGCCCCGAGATGATGTTGCTTGTATAAGGTCTTGGTCAGGTCCATTTCGACTTTCATACAATAATATACCCAAAGTCTCTTCATAAATCCTGGCTTCAGGAAACTCAACTTTGGTATGCTTTTTGTCTGTGGCATACACAATAGATGTGCAACAAACCTCAGCACACTTTTTTCCATGACCAAAAAAGGACCAGCAACATATTTCATTTGATCCAATAACATCTTTTATGAACAGTACTCGGCCACTGAATCGTAGTGAGAGCTTGTCAAACAGTTCAATATTTTTAAGTAAATTGTCATCTGATGTGCTTGTATAAGAATATTTGTTGTTGTGTCTGTTGATCAGTAGTTTTACAACAGGCTGAAAAATAGAAATATCATATGAATTTAAAATAAATATCAAAGTTTTGGGACACAAACATTTATATATAAAATTTATTCAAACCTCTATAATCTATGCCAATGATTAAAGAATAAGCAACAAAGTTAATTCTATAACATAGTGGTCTTCTGTAGATTATTTACAAAAACATCACAACTAAGATAATATACCTTTGATGTAGACATAATGAGTAATTGCTCCTCTTTATGTGATGTAATTAATGGAACTCTACAAATTGGTTCAGCTTCCCTCTCCTTCTTTGCCAAGGCCTGCTGACAGGACTCAGTTAACTCTTCAATGAGAAAGTACTTCGCTTCTGCCAACAGCTCCATGATTTCACGGTAACTGTCTGGCAAAGCCACAGTACCATCTCGAAGGTAATTCAGTATAGTACCGAAGTGCTTGCCACACCGATCAATGAGTATCCATCCTGGAATACAGAAAAAGAAGCATATTTTTCTAGAAAAGTATCACACATTTGTTTATTGTTATGAATCCCGGAACAAATCATTATTGTTTACAATTTTGTAATTTTTTAACCTCAGTATCATCAAAGTGATAAAAAAACTACAAAAGACTTTTTGGTCTCAAAAACACCCAAACCCGAAACAACCATACTTGTGGTTCACACAAACATTGGTATCATAACACCACAACATTATTCATGATTTTATTTAATAACGATTTTAATCTTACAGATTTCTTATCTGCTGTTTGAATCATATCCTTTCTTCTGTACAGTAATACATTTGTTAATTTCAATTTAAGTTATTATTGATAATTGCGTATATATATTACAAATATTCGTGGTTCAGAAAATAAAGTTTTTAATGGAATTATTTTCCGCAGAATAACTCATAATTAATTATTTATGCAATCATTAAAATACTAGTATGGGCACATGTAGGTGGAGCCGGTTTTCATCAAATGTTGTCATTGGACTATTGGGTGCATATATCAACAAGATCGTACCTTCAGAATCCGTCAGGACTTCCATCCTTCCGCTGAACATGGTCCTCAGCATGTTATCGCTCTTGGTGAGCGTACCGATTGTGGTGTAAAATAATGTTCCGCCCACATTCAGCTTTACATATTGCGACGGACTTCCCTTTATCAATGTTTTGTGATCACCCGACATTTTAACAAGCTAATATTGCACGACGGGGAATACAACACGGGCTAAAAATGACACTTCCCTAATAATCTCCCTCAATTGAATATAATCAAAATCGCATAATCTTACTACATTTTGCGCTAATCGATTTCTGCCTATATTATTCGTATGTAAACAGCGTAATATAACACAATTAAAGCAAAGAAAACTGTTTATTCTTTCAGATTAATATAATTTTTTCATGAACGTCTTTCAAACTCAGCCATATTTTGCATCTCTTTTTCTCAACTGATTTATGGTCAGTCAATACTCAATAGTGATGTATGTTTAAACTTATCGATAGAATTTTGGTTTATACTACTCTATGGTTTATACTTAAGCGTAGTGTTGTGTAATTTTCCGAATAATTCTATTTTTCGGAAAAAATGGAAGAGTAACGAAAAAAACACAATAACTTAGCTTTATTAGAGCTTGTAAATCGGAAAATTGATTTTACCCTTTTATATAATTGATTATATTGATATTTTCCATTTTTTCTGAATAATTTAAATTTTTCTGAATTTTTTTATGACCCAATAATACTTATGCGCAATGTTCAATAACCTTTCACAACAATAATCTGAGTTCTGACTATCGCGAGGAAATCTTTGGCTCCCGGTCGATATCGTCGCGCATACATCCCCAAGTGGTAGGCAGCGACATTGGATCTCCATTTAACTCGATCCTGACAGTTCAGACTAAGTAGGTTTAAAAAGTTAAACTATATGTACGTCGCGCTGCAGGTCACGGTCCCTCCTCTACAATCAAGAGTACGATTGAAAGGAGTTAGAACATATCGTCCAACACGGTGGCCTAGTCCGGGTTAGTAGACTTTACATGCATACAAATTCTTACCAATGCGGTATGCAGGTGTCTTCATGATGTTTTTTTTCACCATTATAGTATGTGATTATTGTTTACCAATCATGGACGTAACGTAACATACATAATGACTCAGAGAATTGCCCTCGGATCTGAACCCGCCATCATCTTGAACATGTTGGGGTCGCATCTGGTCCATTACCAACAGCCCACCACGCACTTAGTCTACTGGTCATGGTAGTTACTTTGTATCTTTTTCTTCTGTCTGCTTTTATCCCACAATTACATTGTGTCAACGCCATTTAAAGAAAGACCCATTTGTCACAATTTGATTTTTTTCCCAAAGGGGTATAAGGAGAGAATATAATAAAGGAAATCAAGGACTAATTCTAGGAGCGGGTTAATATTTTATTAAAGGATAAAGTTACCCCGATTGACGTATCTGACTCGCAGAGAAAAATATTCAAAAACGATTGTGTGCAATGGCAACACTATTTACGGCGGTTGATTGACTCGTCTGGCTTGCCGCCTGCGCGATTTCCAGTGGCTTTTCGCGCCTCTGATACATATTAAATATTTTATTTACATGTACCTAACATTCCATCATGGGTGCATATTTGTCTGAGCCTGTTACTGAAAAGGTGTCTAGCGATGAAAGCAATGATAGACTCGAATGCGGCTCAAGCTCCATGCAAGGATGGCGTGTCAACCAAGAGGTACTGTCTATATTGTTTCGTTTCTTTACTTATTTTACTGCTGGATAAACATACATTAGAACCCTTTCAATATTTTGCTTCAAATAGAATTCCCCCACACAACTAGCGTTGTTAATATTTGAATCGGTATTCTTAGTTGGTTAGCACTGCATACAATTTGTTGTACCTACGTAGTGTGGACTATGTACACATACAATGCCCGGACTGTATATTTCTACTCACCTTTCTATCGTTCAATTTGTTTAACGCCTGTTTTCATTCGTTGTTAAATGTAAAAAAAATTACGGGCAATTAGTATAGTGCTGTTAGTCATTAAATATCAACAGATATTATTCAAATACTTATGTACAATAATTTTGTTAGTTAGAGATTTATTATTAAATATAAAAATGAACAGTTTTATACATATGAATTGTGATAATCGTTTGTATAACTCGTAAGTAAATGACATAACCTAATGGTTTTAGCTCAGTAAATACACATTTTTGTTTGCTAATTTTGGAACAAATTAGAAAAAGAATTTGTAAAATATGTAAATAAATACTGATGTTAAGATTAAAAAGAGTTATATCCTAACAAAATTTTAATGAGCAAATGTAAATTGTATTACAAACACAATCTACATACTTGTCAACAAGATTCAACATGATAACTGCTAACATTGATATGACATTTCAGACAATAGGACAAATAAAATAAATATGTTGCCATATTTCTAGGAATACTTCTGTAGTGTAATTTTGTTTATAGGATGCACATAATACAATACTGGACTATGATACAAACACATCTTTTTTTGCTGTATACGATGGCCATGGTGGTGCTGAAGTGGCAACATACTGTTCACAAAACTTGCCAAATTTTATAAAAAATATTGAAGCATACAAAAATGGAGATATGACAAAAGCTTTAGAAGATGCCTTCTTGGAATTTGACGCATCTATCGCCACAAAGGAAGTAATGGACATATTAAAAGAACTGGCTGGTGAGTTAGTAGCACTTATTGTTTCAGCTATTTAAATGCTTAATGGTATTTTGGCATGTGCATGTATCTTTTTGAAAATATTTGTGTATCTATGGTTGTATACTAAATATACATGTTACTGTTTATATTATATGGTGAAGGGAAACATCATGAGGATACCTGCAAATTGGAGATTGCTCCAAAAATTTTTATAGGCTATATTATATTATATCTTCTTTAGTAGCTCTACACTAACATACTAGATTGAAACATAAAGCCCTCTTAATTATAGAGGAGGTATGTATGCAGTAGTGAGATGCAAATAGCTTTATATTATCATGATACTGTTTTTAAGGTGAAATAAATCCCCCAGGGGGACCGAGTGACAATGAAGAGGAATCCGAAGATGAAAATGTTAACAATTTATATCAAGAAGCATCACTTCCGCTGCAGGTAATGTATTCCATATTCCAATTATTTTTTATTTAAAAATCAATGTAAGAATAATTTTGCAGAAAATATCATATTTACTAATTAAATACATTTTATGCAGGAGGTCCTAGCCAAATATGAAAATAAATTGAGCACAATTCACCGATCTCGCCTTGGTGATACAGCTACACCTCTGTCACCATGTTTACGAGCAAAAAAAAATACTGATGAACCCAGTGGTTCAGGTATGTATTATTGTTATTATTTGTTATGCAGTTAACTTGCATTTTGTTATATATTTCCACTTAATTTGTTTATATATTCTCAAATATTGTTTATTTTGCTAGGTGGTGGTGCGTCTAGTTCAAGTTCAGGATTTAGCTTTGTTGCTGGTTCAAGTTCGGAGCAGTCTAGCGGAGAAGCATCATCAAGCAAAAATGGGTTGACCTCAAACACATTGCCAGAAAACACTGCTGATGAAGACGCTGGAGGGGTTTCATCCACCAACTCAAATGAAGAGGACAAAGATCTGAATGGCGAAGTAATAAAATTTAAACCTATTCTGGATCTCATAATTGCAGTAATTGAAAACTAAAAGTTTTGAAATTTAGTTTTAAGTTACTGCAGATAACCATGCACTAAAATGTTCTGTTCATTTAATCTTACTTCTATTTATTTTTGCTTCAGGTTTCAACAAGTGATCCTCATCTAGATACTACAGATCCCATTGCCATTGATATTGATAAATCAAATTCCACCGTACCTGACAGCTCTGAAGACAATTGCCACCAACCAGAGCAAAGTGGTGACATCAAAAGCAGTGAACCAACAGGCAATGGTTCAGAAGTCTGCAATGGTGAAGTAACAGATTCAAAACAAGTTGATGGTGAAGAAAATAATATAACATCTTCAAATGGTTCTACTACACCTGTCAAATGTGGAAAAATTAAAGGTGAGGACCAAATCTATTCAAGTTGAGATAGTATGTAAGATAAAAAAAGTACTCATAGTTCATTATGCAGAATTTATTAAAGAAAGATAGATTATTCGATTCTCAATGCAAATAGTTTTTAACAATATAAATTTGTTTTAAAACAAATTATTCACTGACACTGACCACAAAAAAAACGAAGCACTTATATAAAGTATTCTTTAGAATCAAAACTCTGTGTTCCCGCTGATATTGCATATGTATGTATGTAGAACATATAGATCATTGACGATCGCAAATTATGATAGGTCAAACAAGACCACAAAGAATTTTACACTTGTAACGAGTTAGGTTGCTCACATCTAAATACTTATTACAGTTTACGGGTTCACAGAGTCCACAATTTTCTATAGTAGAAATGTAAGCTTCCCTATATAGTATGAGCTACTTAAAAAAAATTACTAAAAATATCTGTCACAGATAAGACATCGCCAGTATCTAGTTCTGATAAACCCGCTCCAGAGCGGCCTCAAAAGGCTAATATTCGCCGTGCAGCCGCTGCCGTGTATGAATCGCTGTTGAAGCAAGCGGCTGAGGAAGATGACGAAAGTGATTCTAATGATGAAACATTTGAAGGTGGAGAAGCTAATTCATCTGATGAGGAAAATGTCAATGGAATAGAGGATTCTTCTAATGATGGTGAATATACAAGTTAATATACAAGATAGCATTTAAAAAATAAACACAATCGATAACCAGATTTAAAGAAGTTAGGCTATAATCTACCATGCTGACCCATTGCCGGTTGGTGAACTTCAATGCCATACAAATTCTTGATCAAATGGTATGCAGGTTTCCTCACGATGTTTTCCTTCGCTGTTGTGTAATTGCGTAGTAGTTGAATATCAATTTGCACATGACTGAGAGTCAGAGGTATGCCCTGGAAGTCGACTGTGGTCGCGGCACTGTGAACGTGCCGGCAGCCGCATCGGGTCGGTTACTAATGAGCCTCCGTGCGGCCGCTGAAACATTTGATGATAAAGTCAATTTAATATCATAATATTTATGTAATTTTAAAACAGGTGAGGCAGAAGAAGAAGAAGAAGACGACGAGGACGAGTACGAAGCTGAGTCCAGTGATGAAGATGGTGAAGAGGATCTCACCATGACAGAGGAGCCTGGAAATGACAGCGGCTGCACTGCAGTTGTGGCACTACTCAGGGGTAAGTTCGGCACAGGAGACTAATACTTCAAATTCATATATTTTTGGAGCTGAAAGTATTTATCAATATTTATAATCATGTTCCAAAATTTTTTGCTCAACTTGTAACTTGTATTATTTTCTGCATAATAAACCATTTTTTATGTTTACAGGTAATGAATTATTTGTGGCAAATGCTGGAGACTCACGCTGTATAATATGCAGAGACGGCAAAGCTGTTGACATGTCAATTGATCACAAGCCAGAAGATGCTCCAGAGCTTGAAAGAATAACCAAAGCTGGTGGAAAAGTATCAAATGATGGACGAATCAACGGAGGTTTGAATTTATCACGTGCTATTGGTGATCATTCATACAAACAAAACAAAGATCTGGGTGCAAAGGAACAGATGATAACTGCCTTCCCAGATGTTAAAACATTAACAATAGATGCAGAAAAAGATGAGTTCATGGTGCTGGCATGTGATGGCATATGGAACTTTATGTCTAGTCAGGATGTATGCGACTTTATTCTACCCAGGCTGACTGAAGGACGAGAGAAGCTTTCACAGATTTGTGAGGAAGTATGTATTTGTATTCTGTATAATATCATTGTTTGTCTTTCACTGGACACATATAATAATGTATAAATTTTGTACACAGATGTTCGATCATTGCCTGGCTCCTAGCACAATGGGTGATGGCACTGGTTGTGACAATATGACAGCAATCATTGTGCGGTTTAAGCAGGGATTTATTACCGAGGTTGGTCAGCACTCAAGTAATGCAGAGGGATCTAAGAAACGAGTAGCTGAAGAAGAACCCAGTGAAGAAACCCAGCAGGAATGTAAAAGGCAAAAGTTTGATGATCCTCTTTCTAGTTCTGTAGTGACATCAAGTGTATAAATGTAATAAACAAAAGACAAAAGTGTTCAAGCCACACAAGTATTGTGAAATGTTTAGTGGAGACTTTGTAATCTTAATGATAACATAGGCACACAAGGGTTTCAACTAGTTATCAATTTATTTTTTGTTTCCGATATAAATAATTTATTTTCAGCAATTATCCATGTTGCTTTCAATTTTATTTCAAATACTGTATTATAATTGCCAGTGTCCATGTAAAGTATACTTGACATATTTAAAACCTAAACAAGTATAATTACGATCTTAATAAAGAAATATTCATTATGCATGCACATAGCTTCGTAAGTGGTGTCTGACATACAACACTTAATAAATTACCTTACACAAATATTCATAGTACATTTCAAATATCATCAATTTGGGCCTTACAGATATATTTATGCAACAATTCTTCACACTAAGCATTTATTTACGTAGTGTTGTTTCTCTAAATTAAATTTACTTTTGGAGACCTTACTATCTGTAGGATATACTGTGTGACTGAATTATCGGGATAATATATATAGAAGGAACAGGTGCGATGTATATTTTAATGATTGTTAATAAAGGACAAAGGATTGAATTGGTATAATACCTGAAAACAATCAGTAGATTGTAATTAGTGCGGCGCACAGTGAGTTTTCTCCATACAAGAGAAATGATTGCTGCTAATAATAAAATTCAGAACTGATTTGTTGATGATAGCATTAGTTGTTAAGCTATAAGTATAAGTTATAGTAGTAAATGACTATAGTCTAGTTATGTTGAATCCCATTAGTTTACAGAATTTAAAAGGGCAACTACATTTCAACAGTCATAGGGAATCATAAATCATGTGTCTGAATATACTCATTTTCAATCAATATTTCTAAAGTAAATCATAACTAGACAGTAGCAATATTAAAAACACTTGTTTTCAATAGTTCAAAATACATACAACATATTGTATTTGTTATGTAATCAGCTAAAAGTGTACCTATTTATTGAATATATATACCTATTTTATTCATCGACCTTCAATATGATATAATACTAGTTATTATGGTTTCTTTCTGTTTATTTACCTTTCTTTTTTTACTTAGCATCTATCAAAATATTCTAGCTGTAATGATTAAACCATGTGAAACACAGTCTCAAAAAATGTTGCGGTGTTTGGTACAATACAATTATTATAATGACATTGGCATGTTCCTACAAAAAAAAAAAACAAAGTTATAAAATTTGGAGTCAAGGGAATGTAATGTATATTTCAATTATTTATGTGTTACTCTGTAGTAATAAGTAGTTATATTTTTGTAATCACAGGTATTGTATTGTAAAAATTAAAATTATTTCATAATTATGTGATCATATTGTCATATTCCAAGTTAATTGTGATTTGTATGATTAACTTTATTAATTAAAAATGACACAAATTTAGAGCAGAAAACCCCATGATACTTATTTGCAGGTTCAATATGATACTGTTCTCATTCAATGTGTGTTTCTATAAAAAATACATTTTTACAGACTGAGTAATTGTTTTATTTCATTAAATAAAACACTATCTTATTTGAGTCAAGTACTCTATGGTTTCCAATTGTGTCGCTTCCAATATTTGTAAGGCATCGTATTCACTGTCCAGTTGTTCCAAAATAATGGTTTTGTCTTGAATTTCAGCCTGAAATAAAAGAAAACTATCATCAAATTGACGCATTATGATGTCAAAAGCCGAAATTAATATGCGCGCCTAATTGCTTATTTAAAGATCGTTCCCGTTAATGGATCAATCAAGATAATTCGGTTTTGGGCGTGTCCATAAATCTTCGATCTCGAATGTCTGGTTGCGGGTTATTTCCGGATGGAGAGATATATTCATACATAAACACACGCCTTTTTCCCAGAAGGCGTAGGCAGAGGTGCTACCAGAACACCTACGTTTCACCTTGTATATTCTGTCCCACGATGTGATAGGGGGTGAGCCTATCGCCATATCGGGCACAAATTCCTGACTCCGGGCTGATAATGAATAGAAATATCCAATATTACTTTGCCCGACCCGGGATTCGAACCCGAGACCTCAGCTTTGCAATCGTACCGTAGTACCACTACGCCACCGAGGCAGTCTGGGTGGAGTATGGAGAGATCTTATTTCTTAATTCATTTCCACATAATATTACTAAGATACCATATTTTTGTTTTTGTAGAGCAATTAAAAAATCGTGAGTATGTTATTGCACATACTTACTTGTAATTTTGATTTTTCAGATTCCCTTTCATTAGCTATAGATTTTAAAAGGTTCATAGCTCCGATGGCAGCCATTTTCTTCTTCTCAACGTTATCGCCAAGGTCTTTTAAGACTTCCAACAAACTACCAATAATTTTTCCAAAATCTTCTACTTCTGTAACGTAATTTTTTTAAGTAAACGTGATAATATTTGTAAATAGATAGGTACCAACATTATGTAGAAACCGGAATAAATGTATCACTAACGCCCGAATACTAAAACGCCACTGTAAGCTGTACTTAACCACACACGCCCCGCTTATACGTACTGTGTAAGTGGGACGTGGGTAGTTAAGTGCAACTTAAGTGGGTTCGAATTCCAAAACACACCTCTGACCATCAGCGAGTCATCTGTATATTGATAGTCAAAATACCACGCATTTTATGGGTGAAGGAAAACATTGCGAAACCTGAATACTTTATTTATTGCATCCGGCAAACGAGCGAGCAGGTCACCTAATGGTAAGTGATTACTGTCGCCCATGAACATCCAACGCTTGGATCATGGATGTGTTGCCGGCCTATTAAATCGGGAGGGCAACGGGAAGGAAAAAGGATGGGAAGCGGTATTGGGCGGCCGGCAGTCTCACTCCCCGAACAAAACGTCACGTCAATCTCCTGTGAGACAGTGGTACCACCCCGGATCAGCCAGCCCGTTCATGCTGAGTCATGACTGACAACAGCGTGGCTCTACCAATACGGTAGAAATCTTAAAAATATTTTGTATGGTACATAGTACAGAGTAAAGTGAAATCCGTTACCTAATAGGAACGCCTAATAGGTACTAGGCCAGCGTAGTGAACAATGTCCATACCCCCACTCAATAAAACTGTATATAAAAGGAGTCTCGTGCCCAGCACTGGCCGATTATGAGCTGATATGGTACATACTAACTTGTCTCATAATCCTCGCAGGCATCTTTTAGGTCTTCTGTCTCCTTTAATACTTTAGTTTCCAGAACTCTAACTTTGTTAATATCATCATAGAACAAATGAACCTTTTGTAATTCTTCTGCCATATTGTTTTCGCACAAAATAACTAGGAATTATAAGAAATTGATCAGTAGTTGATTTATTTTAATGCAACCGTTGCCAAGCAACATTCTCGATTAGTAAACATATCGTTAAAGATTGTTATAAAGACTTTTATACTGGACGGTTTTATGACAACTGATATAATCAATTTCAGTCACTGATCAGTCTCAATTTTTTTTCCTCAAGTCCAGGTCAGCATTCAGGCTGTTTTTCATATTTATTTTATATGCTTACAAGATATTTAAAATACATACATGTAACACCTGTGACATACATACATGTAACAACCATTAATTAATACTAATAACCATTAATTATTTATTTATTTATTTATTTATTTATTTATTTATTTATTTATTTATTTATTTATTTATTTATTTATTTATTTATTTATTTATTTATTTATTTATTTATTTATTTATTTATTTATTTATTTATTTATTTATTTATTTATTTATTTATTTATTTATTTATTTATTTATTTATTTATTTATTTATTTATTTATTTATTTATTTATTTATTTATTTATTTATTTATTTATTTATTTATTTATTTATTTATTTATTTATTTATTTATTTATTTATTTATTTATTTATTTATTTATTTATTTATTTATTTATTTATTTATTTATTTATTTATTTATTTATTTATTTATTTATTTATTTATTTATTTATTTATTTATTTATTTATTTATTTATTTATTTATTTATTTATTTATTTATTTATTTATTTATTTATTTATTTATTTATTTATTTATTTATTTATTTATTTATTTATTTATTTATTTATTTATTTATTTATTTATTTATTTATTTATTTATTTATTTATTTATTTATTTATTTATTTATTTATTTATTTATTTATTTATTTATTTATTTATTTATTTATTTATTTATTTATTTATTTATTTATTTATTTATTTATTTATTTATTTATTTATTTATTTATTTATTTATTTATTTATTTATTTATTTATTTATTTATTTATTTATTTATTTATTTATTTATTTATTTATTTATTTATTTATTTATTTATTTATTTATTTATTTATTTATTTATTTATTTATTTATTTATTTATTTATTTATTTATTTATTTATTTATTTATTTATTTATTTATTTATTTATTTATTTATTTATTTATTTATTTATTTATTTATTTATTTATTTATTTATTTATTTATTTATTTATTTATTTATTTATTTATTTATTTATTTATTTATTTATTTATTTATTTATTTATTTATTTATTTATTTATTTATTTATTTATTTATTTGGCTGGTATAAATTACACCTGCGGACCGAAGCCAAGCAAGCGCAATTCATGATGTTATTATTAAGGTTGTAAAGATGTAGTGACAGGAGTATTATGGTGGTATTCGTTGTCATCTATTTGCATGAATTTTCTCACAATTCCGCAAGTGTTCAAAATTGCTGCTTTCTGGAGAGTTATATAAAGGGATTCACTGACATTTAACAATTTTAGACTATTGTGCAGATGCTTTGGGATAACTCCTGTAGTGGATAGGACTATTGGCACTACATAAACTTTTTCTTGCTTCCAAATTCTTGTAACTTCTTCCTTTAAATCTGCGTATTTATTATTCTTTTCAGCTATTGTTTTTTGAATGTTGTGGGTATTACGGACAGCAATATCAATAAGGTACGTGGTTTTATTTATTTTATCCTTTAGTGTGATGTCTGGTCTATTGTAATGTGTAGTTCTGTCAGTTAGTATGGCACGGTCAAAATAAAGTTTACATGAGGGATTTTCCAGGACAGTATCGGGTTTATATTTGTAATAAGGTGTTTTAGTATCTTGGATGAGTGAATATTTAAACGCGAGGGATTGATGTATAATATAAGCTACTTGGTTATGTCTATGGGTGTAATCGGTTTGTGTTAGACTAATACACGCTCCGGTAATGTGTTGAATAGTTTCGGGCTGTATGTGGCATCTGCGGCATTTATCTGTTGTTATGGTGGGGTCCTTAATAATAAATTTACGGTAATTTCTGGTATTAATAATCTGGTCCTGTATTGCCAACATGAAACCTTCTGTTTCTGGGAAAATATTGCCTATTTTAAGCCATTTATTTGAAGCGGTTTTATCTATATGAGCCTGTTCTAAATCGTGTGGGTGTCGGCCGTGCAATACTTTCTTCTTCCAGTCTTCTATTTTCTGTTGTTGTCGATTAATAATATTGGGAGCTTCAAGATCGGTCTGTTCATGTAAATTTAATGGTGTAAAATTATTATCATTATGGACTATTGCTTTATGCATAATGCTAGTATGAGATTTGGTATGAAAGTATGATTTAAGGTTATGTAGTTGTTTTAGCCAGAGATGATATATGTCTATAAGGCCTCTGCCTCCTACTTCTCTTTTAATAGTAAGTCTTTCTATTGCTGCTTTAGGGTGGAAATTATTATGTTTTGTTAGTGTAGTTCGGGTAGTTCGTTCTATTTTTTCTATGTCCGTTTTTGTCCATTTTATAATACCAAACGAATATGTTAAAATTGGGATCGCGTAGGTGTTAAGTGCTTTAATAAGGTTTTTACTAGACAATTGAGTTTTGCATATAACATTTATTCTTCTCTGATATTCTGCGGTTAGGGTATGTTTAATGTTAGTGTGATCTAATCCCTTAAGTTGCTTATAGCCTAGATATTTATATAAGTCATTTGGTTCCATCGCGGTTATTGTGTCTGTATTACTTATTGTGTAGTCGCCAGGTCGTATTTTACCTTTTATAATGTGAACTGTTTTACATTTTTCTAACCCAAAATTCATGTTTATATCTTTGCTAAAGTTTGCTGTAGCTTCTATTAATTTCTTCATATCTTTATCATTTCTAGCATATAGTTTTACATCATCCATATATATAAGGTGCGAAATGGTAATGTTTTCTGTAAGGTTTTTTAATTGATATCCGGCTCGGCAATTATGTAGTATTTGTGATAATGGATTTAAGGCAAGGCAGAACCACAGGGGACTCAAGGAATCACCTTGATAGATTCCTTTTCTGATATTTATTAGCCGTGTCGTTACTGAATTATTTTTACTATTTAAATGTAGAGCAGTTTTCCAATGATTCATTATTTGTTGTACAAAATCAATTAGTTTATTATTTATTCTATATATTTTAAGTATTTGTATTAACCAGGAATGAGGGATACTGTCAAATGCTTTTTTGTAATCTATATAGGTGCAATGTAGGTTTCTATGTTTCGTTGTTGCATGCTTATGTATGATAGAGTCTATCACGAGCCTTCCTTACATCCCATGTGGCCTCGCCTGCACCCTTTCTGTTCTTCAGCTATGATGTTGTGGTTTTCAATATGTGCGTTAATTTTAGCTGATATAACGGACGTTAATATTTTATATATTGTAGGTAGGCATGTGATTGGGCGATATTGGGAGGGCTGTGGTGATATTTTGTCTTTAGGGAGCATATATGTTATTCCAGTAGCAATAAATGGTGGAATATCCTGTCTATGTAATATTATATCAGTTAGATTTCGCGCTATTGTTTTATGTAATGAAGTTAATTTCTTATGCCAGAAGTTATGTATTTTATCAATACCTGGAGATTTCCAATTATGTAACCTATTTGTAGTAAGTTTTATATCTGATTCTGTCACTTCAGTAAATTCCATTTCATCTATTACACTCCATCTGTTTTCTTCTTCTTTTACCCATTCTGCTTTGTCATTATGCTGAATCTGTTCTTCCCATATACCGCCCCAAAATCTTTCTAATTCTTCTTTCGTTGGCGTGCTTTCGATGTTTTCGCTAGAACTATTTCTATGTGGGTTCCGCAAATTTCTATAAAACATTTTTTCATTAGCAGTAAACAAAATATTATCTTTTCTTCGTTGTTGGGTTTTCTTGTAGCGTTTTAGTCTCTGCGCTTTAAGTGCAAGTTTTTGTTTAATCGTATCCAGAAATTCTTCTGGATTTTTGTTATTGTTTTCATGTCTAGTATGGGTTCTATTATTTCTGAATATTTCTTCTACTCTTTTAACAACTTTCTTTGATTTATTATTATTTATGTATTGGGTAAGCCTTCCACAGTCTGCCCTGAGTTTTTCTATGTCTTTTTCAAGACGATATTGCCATGATGGCTTACTATTGCGTTTTGGTTTAGATTGTATCGTACTATGATCCGTTATTTTGTAGCCGAGTTCTTCGGTTATTACTAGAGCTGTGGCATATATTAGTGTATGTACATCTATCAACTTACTACTTTCGGGCACAAAATTATTAAGAATATCTTTATTGAATATATGAATTAGTGTATTAAGTTTAGGACAATATTTTAGCTTAGGTAATTTGGGTCGAGACGTCGGATCTAGCCCGGAGTACAGTGTAAGTGTTTTTATAAGTTTACTTTGCAATTCTTGGATGTGTGTGTCCGTTATGGGGTTAGACTCCATTACACTATCCACATCATTTTCAAATGTTAGTGGTTAAAGTGGTCGTTGGGTCAAGAGCCAGATTCAAAAGGCGGTATTGCTGGACACGGCACGCATAGTGAGGAGGTTCCTCACTTTGGATCCCTAACCACCGGTGGCTTGGGTCTTAAGCCTCGCCACTGAAGGATTAATCTTTTTTTTTAATATTATTATATATATATTGTTTTTTTTTAAATATATATGTATAAAAATGTAAAAAAAAAATAACAACAAAATAAAGAGAAAATACAAAAATAAAAATAAAACACAATTTGTACATAAATAAAAATAAACGACTCACTGAGAAATATAATAATTTTCGAATATAGATTGCGAATAAGCAGCTTCCATTTGTCGGTAAAGATATCGAGTTGCGGGTAAGCTTCCACAAAAGCATTGAGTTGATACCATACATATGACCTGTTGCAAGTGGCCTGCATCCTGTACGCGGATGGCGTTCCGCTCGTGCTCGGCTCTTCTAATGTAGACCCAGCTCAATGTTAATGGTGTAGCAGATGGTCATGGGCGACGGTGATCACTTACCATCAGGGGAGCCGTATGCTCGTTTGTACCCTATAATAATAAAAAAAACGTTACTTGCTATTTGCTCCAGACTACCTCACTTTGACTTCACCATCATGGCCGCCAGGCGGATTAGCAATTTGCTCGAGTTTTTTATTAAAACGATCATAGAGACGCAGCCAGTGGGTATTAAGTCTAGCAACAACATTTTGTGCTTGTTTTTTTGGTTGGTAATAATATGATCAGAAATGTCAATGTCATATTCTAAGATGTCGTGCAACATTATATTTCATTTGATAAAACATAATATGCGCTATAGCTAACGTAATAAGAGTTAAAATGCCAAATGTATATGTCACATATTTATTTTTGTTTTGTGTGAAGATTTATAGTGTAAGTAGCGATACTAGTGGTTTCATTGTTCTATTTTCTCCTAGTAACATGAGATATTAGGATTTCGGTGTGTCCTATCCGTTTGTCGATGTTACGGTTAATATGGAGGGTCTAACGCAAAATGAGAAAATAATTTGGTCATGTTGGGAGCAAAAGTCTCCTCGAGATGTGGTAAGGGAGGCGGCTGCCAAGGGCACACACATAGCACTGGCCACAAAGTATTTGATGCAGAAAAACTCTTGGAGCGAATCAATTGCCAGAGAGTGGTTTTTAGCAGAGGTAAGTCTTGCCTAAGTAGTACAAATGCAATTTGTTTATCCTTACATTTTTTAGTTAACGAAAATTTCATTACTGTTTGACTGTAAACATGTAACATTGTCATTGAGGTTTACATCTTGGCCAGAATAATTTATTGGGTTTAGTTTTAGTGTTTTTTTGAAAAAAGTATAAAAATCAATCAAAAGTAGGTTTCATTGTGGAGGATTCTTTCATTCATCAAGACATTTTAAACCAAGTGTACCAAACTTTTAAATAGGTGGAACAAAGTGTGAAATTCGCAATTAATAGTATGATTCAGGCCTCGCACTTACACCCAAAGGGGGCCCTAAGCAGCACATATACAGCCCACTCCTGTAGATCATAGCCAAATTGTAGAAAGCCCTATGTTTTGCTAATCAGAAAAACGAGGCCCCAGCTCTATCATGCGCTATATCCTGCATTTGTCTTGCAGAAAAACGAGTTAACAATTTACAATTTGTGCCTATTGTTTTAATATGTTCTTTATAAGTAAAAGTATACACATATTAGAGTAGATACAACTTTTTCAGGTGAAAGCATGGACAATACAACTATTATTGCGGAAACAAATCTTTAAAGTTCTACACATTTTGAGCAAAGTAAAAATAAATCCAGAAGAACATCTCATGAGTCTCGCAGAAGTATCAGAATCAATTGAATACAGAGACTTTTTAGTAGAACATCTTGAGAAGATTTCAAAAGATATGCTTACTGAAAATATTAGTAAATGGGAAGAATTCAGAAGGAATTGGAATCTACTGAGATACTTGGAAAAATCCTTTGAGTTTGAAGGCACATTTAAACAGAACAAAGTGTTTGGTGTTGGGAAGGACAGAGTGTTTGTCACTGAGACTGAAATCAAATCGCTCACAATTCAAAAGATTGGAGATTATCCTTCACAGTGGAAAAGTAAAATTGCAACATCATTATTTTTTCATTCATTTGGTAAGTAATATGTTTCTCTTCTCAGACGTTATAGATTTGGGATATATGAAAACTAGGCTGGATGATAATAATATTTGTAACAATATTTTAGTCACTAATTGCTTTACCTAAATAAATAATCATTATAGCTAGTTATTATCAGTTCGGATCAATGTTCAGAAATATTATTATCAATTTGCATTCACAATGTTATTAATATTCAATTATGTGACAATGTCAATACTCTGTTATTGAATATTTATGTTGGGTTTAGATTCTAAGTTAGTTTATAATAAAGCTAATATTCAGATTTTTCAAAATGCCTTGTTACAGAGTTTTCTCTTTTGGACTTTTCCACACCTCTTGAAATGTGGAACTATTTGTTGGATCAAAATAAAGCGATGATCTTAGTACGATGGATCAATGTCCAGACATCAGAAGTAGTGCGCGACATGAACGCGCGATACAATTTTTTTAATAACGAAAGTTTTGTGAAGAAACTACTTAATGTGGACACCACTGGTTTTGAAAAACATGTATTGGAAAACTTGGATTTAATATTTAGGAAATGGCCTATTACAGATGAAATGATTGACAATGTAGCTAAAAGTAACTGTTTTGGTTATACCAAAATGTGCATTTACGACACACTTTGTTCTTACGGTATAGTCAATGAAGATGAGCGGAATAATTTGTATCAAATTATAGCAAGGCTTGCTCGCACCCAAAATTTGAAATTAATAGATGATATCTTTACGGAATCATGTTCTACTATAAGCAAAGGTCACTTCTATGTAGAACTGGCAAAATATTGTGTAAGAAATAAACTTTATAAAGTGCTAACAATGTGTGTGGAGGGCAATATTTTGGATACTGATCTATCAGAAGTTGAACAGGATGCCAAGGATTGTATTGAACTTTGGTTATTATTTAAAAGTATCGAGCAAACGTCTGATAGGCAGAGTCATGTGCTACCAGTTTACAAAACATGTCAACAAATAGCCAAGGACAATATTGATGATTACATTTCTTCTAACCCACATTTAGTACTTGGAATGATTTTATTGGAAGATGCTACACAATTGTTTGATATATTTTCCAAAGAAGACTTTTTACAATTTAAAGATTTTAAACTACCTAACAAAAAATATAAAGAAAAATTAATGCATTTGTTTAATGTCTATAAGAAGCATTGTAGCCAAACGTTTGAAACTAAAGATGTAAATGTTTATCAGTTATTGTCCGGATACCGCGGCTTGGATGTTTCAAAAATATTCGAATTTCAATTAGTTAACCAAAACACCAACAACGTGATTACTGATAAACCTGACAGACGAAGTTTAGGTAGCCTGTTATCCAATGATGTTGATGTAAAAGCTGCGTGCATTAAAGCGCTTACGCAGAGAGCTATGGAAATGCCAGATTTTGCCAACGAAAAACTCATGAAAAGATACGGCTACGTCGCGAAATTGAATCACGTATATTATTTGAAACAATATCGTCCATGCAATGCAAGTCAGGCGTTTGTAGCGCAGCAATATCAGACATACAATCGGCTTCAAGATAAAAGCATCAAGAGTGCATGTTGCGAAGCTCACGCATTGGCTTTACAGAACTGGCATGACCCTGCAATGACAGCTTGTGCAGTGTCATTTGTAGCTATGATCGGATGCAATCCAACGCGATGCCGCGTTCACATGTCTGCTGCTAAAATTATGAAAGACCATATGATGAATTATAAAGCTCTTTCTGAAGAAAAAGCGAACAAGGCTGTTAATGAGTACATGTCTAAGTTGATACAAAGCAACGACGAAGCTGCTAAAGATATACTGCAGTATTTGGAAGAAATAACCACATGCAAGTTGCGAGAGAAGCAACAGGCTGATGGGAAAGTTGATATGGCGCTCGTGTTATACGAGTCTCAAGTGATGGTTAAGTTTGCTATTTTACACAACTTGCCATTACCAGAATTACAGTTGAAAGAGTTCGTCAAAAGTAATTCGTGGTTTAACTTTTTACTCTTTGGAGACGTCTTCCGGTATCCTTTACCTCAAATGTTGCAATTGTCACAAGAGTTTGACAAGCAATCGTACGCGGAGCATCTGAAGCACATCATGCTTCATAGAGGTGCTGATGAAGGTTCCGAGAAAGATTTCAAGTCAAACTCAAGCAACGGGCAAAGGCGACTTTCAAGATTGAATTCAGTTGATGTTGTAAGTTTGGGATTTTAAATTCCGATCATAAATGGTTTACGAGCCGGTGAAGATCGACCGTCACCCATTTGATAACCAGGTGAGAAATATTTTTTATCAAAATATATTATTGATTAACAAACATGCTTATGATGACTTATGAACACTTTTCGATAGGCAAGCTATTATAGGCATGTTTGTTAATCAATAATATTTGATAAAAAATATGTCTCATCTAGTTATCAGCTGGGTGAAGGCCGATCTTCCACGGCTCATCTACTAAAATGTAGATAAATTTATGAATGCATATGTATCGATACTGTAGAGTCCGACGCATGTGAATACATTCGAGTTTCCGTCGAGCGCATACATGGGCCGGGAGTTGTGGGAAGTGGCAGCGGCGTGTCACGGCCCTGAAGATCCACCGGCGGCTTTACTACGAGCTGCAGACCTTTGTCGTGAGCCATTGCTTGTGCTCATTGCCAGTTGCTATGAGGTAAGATTAAAGCGATGATTACGAGAAGCGAACCCTTACACTTAGAATGTTGTATCTTGTATGATTATAATCTATGACATTTGTTTTGTTCCAGCCTAATGCAGTGGACGTATTATGGGCGCAATGGATTCTCGCGTCGTTAGGGCCTAGTACTCGCAGACAAAATGTGTTGCAGTCGATAATATCGCAACAATATTCATCGGACGAGCAGTTCCAAAGAGTTGCAGAGCTTTGTTTGCAAGAGGGCTACGTAACCACGTTGCACGAGTCCATGCTTATATTTATGCCGGTATGTTTCCTTATATTCTTATTATTATATTCTTACCATCATTTTAAATAAATTGCGTAAATTAGTAAATAACGTTCATTCATTTATTATAGGAAAGTCCCTTGACTCTGCTATCGTCGTTCTTACATCGCTGCATCCGCGAGCATATTTTCGACTCTGAAAGCACCAAGCTATTGACGAGTTTCTTGCAACATTGTCAACGGAAATATAGCGTGGACGCCAACGGATTCCCTTGGTATATGTCTAAGGAGGCTGTCCAAAAGGTCGCTGTTTCTTTGGTCAAGTTAGCCCTCGCAGAAAATTTTGATAGCGCGTATCACCAAAGGGAGTTCTTGCGGCTTTTGTCTGCTGTTGAATTCGAGAAAGGGTTTATAGGTAAAATGAGTATTTTATTATTATGTTCTTATAAGAATAGATATGATGGTATTTTTATCTTAACATGTCATCAAAACAATACATTAAAATGTAATATATATTTTTGTAGTGCCAACGCCAAGTTTTTCAACAATATACGAAATACTGCAAATATCGATGGATACTTCATACGTTGTGAACATTTCAAAGATGCTAAAAGAAGATTCGTTGGAATATCTAACACAGTGTGTCGAGGTTTACACGTCTACGCAAAATTATGACGTGGCTCTGAAGATTGCCAAGCTATCAGGAATACCAGTAAACGATATTCTAACTGCAGAATGGATGTATAAATACCAAAACCTACTTTTGGGAGACGAGATTGGCGATAAAGATATAACGCTATTTATAGCCCAATGCAGTGAGGCGTTTAAAGCAGCTACTGTTTCTTTCAAACATGCAACAGAATTTCTCATGGAGTATGTCGACAAAATAGCAGATCCAGTCCAGAAGTTTTACTCTTACAGAGTGGTTGTGAGTTGGTTTGAAGAAAATCTCGTTTATGGAAGAAATAGAGAAGACATTGAACACTTGATGTGGGATGCATACTTCAAAGCGGATCAGAATACTCTATTCTTGAGTAATTACCGCAGTATTCTACATTACGTGTTGAACGGCCAGAAAGACATTAACATCTCTAGACAGATAGCTTCAGAGGATTTGGATAGACCGTTCTCGATGATGTTGAATGAAATCGAAATGGAATCAGACGTTGGTAATATTGAGAATGTTGTCCTTTTGGAAGAACCAGAAGCGGTTGATAATTGGCGTAAAGTTATTAATCAACTGCTCGAGTTGAAGCTGATAGTGGGTGCCTTCCGTTTGTCCGCTTTGTTTAACACTCCTCCCGAGTACAGATACAGGCCGCCCGCGTGTCCGGTGCAGATATTTAGAACGTGCTTGAAACTGGCTGAAGGCGCTTGTTCCCCTTATGAGTTGCCGCAAGAATTGAGGGTTGTGATTGCATCGCCTGGTCTACAGAATAAACTATCAAGTGGGTATCATTGTGCTATTTTTATGGAAACAATATATTAAAGCAATTAATTTGTAATTATTTTAATGTGTTCAGTATCGGGAGTGTCTGAGACCAGTTTCGAGGAGCTGGTGGTAATTCAAGAGAAACAGGATAATGTGCCGGAGAGCTCACACTTGGCAGCGCGGGAAGAGGCAGATAGGTTGTCTGCACTAGACGCGCTCGCCGTACGAAGTGGACTTGCTCTCGCTAAGCAGGTTTTTATAATATTATTGATTTTTTCATAGTTTTCTTCACTTTTTATTTATCTACATATTTGTATATTTTATTTGCATTAAAAGTAATTAATTGTTAGTTTTAAAGTAACATTTTTTTTTCTTTGTTTAGGTTGCCAGTTACTTCCGGATAGCGTTGCAAATTGGCTGGGATTATGCATCGGTATTGAAATATCAAAACCGTGCCATCGATTTCATTAACTTGGTCAGCGGACGGGCGAGGATGTCGCTAGCTAATCTCGTATTCAAAACCTTTAACATTCCTACTAAACAGGTATATGATGTCACATCTTCGGATATTTATGAATTAGTTCAAATAATTGTTTTTTATTTATATAAGTTACCATTTTTTTTATTTAGATAGCAGAATATATCTGCCGTGAAATGGTAGCGGCGATCATATCTCCGCATCTGGTTAAAACTTCCACGTTCCGACAAAAGGAGCACTTCCAATACACGTTATGGGGGTACGCGCTGAACTCCGATATGGAGATGTTCCTCAACATGCGACCAGACGCGTGCAGCCAAGTAGGCAGACTGATCCTCGACCACCTGGTGGCTTTCCAAAAGATCTACAAAGCCAATGTGGCGTTACGTCTTCCCGAAAACACTTTTGACGACAGCTGTCTCGATGTAGAAACGTTGATTGACGAGGAGTATCAAAACGTTGAGGGTGATGAAATAGAATCAGTTCTGACTGAAGAAGGGACGCTGATGTCGGCTGAAACGGAATCTGTGTACTCTGTGTCGACGGTTTACAATGCGGGTAGTAAACTGTCGAGAGACTCGAGACGGAATTTGTTCGATGTTATTACGAGGAACAATGTCCATATTCGATATGAAGTCAAGTCCAACATAAGGAAGATAACTAAAGGAGCTAGGCTGTCTACAAAGCAGGTACCAATGTTTTCTTATGTATAAACTATAAGTGTTATTTGTTTTTGATGCATTGTAAAAGAAATATTTGATTACATCTTTTTTGTGTAAAACATTTTTTTTAAATATCTACTAAATAAAATGTTAACTACAACTAAAGGACATTGCATGGACAATAGAGCTCATGCTGTGTAGATTGGAGAAAAAAACATCTAACTTTTAAAATAAAATTTTATTTTTTTATAACTACAAAATGAAGGTAGTTTAGACACAGTAACCTTAACATTCACTGTGTGAATGACCAACTCAGTCGGTTCGTGACCTCGAAAGTTTTAGACTTCGAAACATCTGAGAGTTAAAATACAAAATTAAACCCAATCCGCGATAAAATCCATAAAAAGTACATGTAGTTTCTTTTCAATGTATAACAATCGCGTAAATATGAGAAACATGACATGCAGGCAAAAATCTAAATTATTTCTATGAAGGACTCTAGATGTGATATAAAGTTGCATGAGTTTTAAATGTATGACAAATGTAAATGATGTTTGTGCAAGGAGTTTTAAACGTGGCGTAAAGTATCGTGGGTGCTACGTGCAGGTGAATATAATCTGCATCGAGCTGCTGGTGTGCGCGCACGAGTGGTTGAGCAGCGCGTGCGACACGGAGGGCGTGGCCGTGTCGGTGCGGTCCGCGCAGGCGCTGGCGGGCCGCCTGCTGGCCGCGCGCTCCTGGCGACTCATGGTGCGCCTGCTCACCGGACTCGCACGATACACTGAGTGCGCCTATATCTTCCAGGTAACATCCTACTACATGCACGCATACGTTAATTTTTCGTATGTAACTATTGGGTGTATTTATTTATTTATTTCGTGTCAGTACTAGTAGCGAAAATCGTGTTGTCTAATAACATGCCGCATACTTTTGTTAAATACTATATTCGCTTCACTTGTGTGTATGTGAGAATTTACCTATGTAAAAAAATCATTCAAAGTAATTTTTACCCGCTTATTGTTTATACTGGAGCTAGAAAGTGATTGCAACGCATCTGAGGGTAATGGCAGTACAATTCAAATTGAGTATCTACGGCACAATTATACCCTCTTGGCTCTTAGCGGAACTTAGACCTGAATCACGACTCTATGTTTAATGCGTATATTTTGTTTGTAGGCTTTACGCGACAACCACCAGTTCGAGTACCTACTCGGGCAGTTTGACTACATGCTGGGACAACAGCCGGACAAGATCGCGGAGTTTAAACAGGGCCTGCTGGACTTCCTCAAGACGCACTGTCCGGGCGACACAGACACGTACATCATGGTGGCGCTGCACTTTAACATGTACGCAGAGGCGGCCAACGTGAAGAAGAAACAAGCGCTTAACTTGATAGAGGATCTGGAAAAAATGGCGTTGGGGGCGGCGAGGGTATGTTGCTTTTTCATGTGTTTTGTAAATTTATATCATTGTACTGTAGTAATAAGATTCATAATAAAGGGTAAGCAGGAAGGCAATGTCTCTGGAACCGTGATCGATGCGAACCTTTGATTGTGCGTGTTGCGATACAGTTGCTCTACCACTTCTATTCGCTGTAAATTCTCTTTGTCTAATCATTTATTTTAAGAAAACATGCTGGCCATTTTTCTACAGCATTTTTTTAAATTTTAGGCCACGTCCAAAAAGCCGTTCAAACCGCCGACCTGGCTTCAGATCCACGACAGCCAGCCGACCAGATTGCTTCTGGAGACGGCTCTCAACCACTGCACGGATGCTGCGGAGCTGTACCTTCAAGGCGGATGCACTGGGTTCGCCGGGGAGATGGCCATACTCGCGCAACAGATAGCATTGCAGATGTCGCTGCTGAACGCCTCGCCCACCCGACTCATATTGAATAGGAGTACCGAGCAGATGTATAGGCTTGTCAGTGAATATTTAAGGTGAGCTGTTATTGATTTTTTGGGTAAAAGAAAATTATTTTTAAATCCTAATTGCAACGTTTCATATGGTTAGCATTCTTCAAACTAGGAAATCGTTTAATTCTGACTTATGTGTAGCGATTACCACTTTATCCCTTTTTGCATATTAATGCTGTTTGTGGTAATCATTATTTTTACTTTGATAATCGAGCATTTTATCAAGCAAAGACCATTTATATATTTATTTATACTCTTTACTGTAAATCTCACGTTTCATTCAGACAATGTGCATGAACGAAAGCTTTCATTAATACAGATAACTATTGCACTTAATGTTATTTTTTTAAATGTACCATACATTTAAAAAAATAACCGAAAGTACAATAATTTTTTTGAGGACTTCTGTTTTTTATGTGTTTTTGTACACATTTTTAAGCAGATTCATACTAAGTAGTCGTGGGTTGGAATTTGTTGAAATATGAATGTTAATGTATATGTGTATGTATGTGTGTGTGTGTGTGTGTGTGTGTGCAGTTTGATGGAGGGGCTGGTGCTGGTGGCGGGGCGCGGCGGGAGTGCGTGGCGCGAGCTGGCGTACCGCCGCGCGCTCACCAACGACCAGCCCTACCTGCGAGACCTCGCCGCCTACCGACCCGACGTCGCGCACGACTTCCTCAACAGGTATAACACTGTCACAACACACAACCACACCACTCACCCCCCATAATTGTGGTGTGAACAGCGACAATGCGAACAAATGTTTGTTAAAAAACAAAAGAATTTTCAATTCGGTTCAGGCGTCTTCGAGTAATCGGTGAACATATATAAAAAAAGGATTCCGAAGAATTGAGAACCGTTAAAAAACAAAAGAATTTTCAATTCGGTTCAGGCGTCTTCGAGTAATCGGTGAACATATATAAAAAAAGGATTCCGAAGAATTGAGAACCTCCTCCTTTTTTTGAAGTGGTTGATAAAGAGCAGCACTACTTCTCTTTCTGTTTCGGTTACTCCTACGCACCTCCTACGTTACTTTATCCTCCCTCTTGCTCCGCTGATTTCCTGCGGTGACCCGGTACGCGCGCATCATACACAGATTTTTTCACAATGTCAGAATTCAGTATAATATCCTGATGTGCCCTTACATTGCGCAGTAGAATGTGCGATATGGGATTTTTTTATACAAATTTGACCCGATTATACAATGGGCATAACTTTACAAACATTTTAAAATTGAATACCTTTAATGGCAGTACTTATTTTATTAACTAATCCTAGTTTGCCATTCATTGTTTCAGATACAAGACGGAGAGGAATAAGACGGCAGTGTCTCAAGCCGCTATGACTGAACTTCGCAATCTGTGTAGATGATATAAGATTAAAATTTAATTTTAAGGCAATGTATAATGCTCATAATGTATGTTTGTAAGGTTGAACGAGCTGTGAAAACATTCCTCGGCGTGTTGATATAATCGCAATAATTAAAATTAAGCCAAATATTAAATTACTATCGTTGTTAACATTTAATGTTTACCCTCCCATCTAAATTGTTTTGAATTGTCCTTTTTTTCAAATTTCTGTGATATACCTTAACTCGACTGATGGATTTAATTGTATTTTTATATCATGTTTAATTAATGGTAAATAAAGATAATCAATTTACATTTTGTTTTATTTTTTTCGTAGACGGTGATAATGTTAAGCAATAAGTATATTGTTATGGTGGGCAGTGCAATGTTTAGTTTGCACCCAAAATGTACAAGAGTAATTAAACAGAAAGCACGGGCTTGTGTTGGCAAAATTAGATCTGACTGATAAAATGCTTTTTAATCATGATTACTCAGATTAGTCAGTTCGTAGCAACTAATGAATAAAACTAATCGTTTTAACTTAGTCAATTAAAATCATGATTAACTTAACTTATCAAAAACCGTATCCCTCTTGGACCGACGTGTGGTCAGTGGTTTTACATGAAAAAAACTAGCGTTCACTATAATCTCTCACGATAAAGTGACTGCAATCCACATACAATGCACCTGATTCGACATAATTATGCCGGCCTAAATGCAACTCGGGCCAGAAAAGCGGGGTAGGCAATAAAAAACTATCATGACAAGGTATTGCTAAGATTGCTGTAAAGTACTAGGAGTGCATAAATGTAAAGGAGCTAGTCATTGTGTGAAGAGTACAACCATATTTCTGACAGCTTCGTTGTCGATGACACGCCTCTAGAGCGAGATAGTGCAATCATTCTGTCTCGCTTCAAAGCCACGCCCACCCGCATACGTAAACAAGCTGGCACATTATTGACACCTCTTCGCTGACATTATCTCCTAGTACCGACTGCAAGAATTGCAAGATCAAACCGCTACTATCAATTATTTTTTTAAAATTCTTTTGTTGATTGTTGTTGATTCTACCCGCAAAAAGGTAATAAAATAAGTCTACCCTTATGATTCATATATGGTCTAAAATAATTATTATAGTCGTTATTGCGATTAAAGTTAATCACAAATCACTCAATTAGAGTAGGTCTTAACTAAATTAGTAACTAACTATATTTTCTTGGTGCCCTTCAATATTTGCGTGAAATATTGTTTCTTTAGTGTGTTAAATAAACAACAACTCATACTTAAAATATATTTTAATATAAATAAACACAAACCCAACACAAGACATTGGCTATACCCTAAACATAAGAAGAAAGAGTTTACAAAGCCCTAATTTAGGGTACAAGTGAAAAGAACCTCAGTCCTTCTAATACTTGAACATACACGCGATTCATATCCTCTGCATAATTACATAAACAATGTAAATAAATAATTAGCAATTTAAGTATCCGATAACAGTACAGAACGAGAAAACAACGTTATATACAAATTTATAAGGAATTTATATTAGTTAAATCTAATAGTAACAGCATAATATGAGATTTCTATTAAACATTAAAAATATTTTATATTAAAACTGACAACCCTCTGTAACAGGTCTAAATAAAGATAAAAATAGGCAAGATCTTTCAACACTTGCACTCACTTGTTCTGGTTAGACCAACATTACAATCCTACACACCATCTGAATGAAATAGTAAATATATAATAAACTTTTGTATTTTTACATTAAATATTTTGATAGGACAGTTTGAAACAAGTCGATGCAAGTGTACACAGCAAATAATGCAGCTTAATCATTAAAATGTAATTAATTCAAGACGACAAAGGCACCATACATCATCAACACATCGGCAAGGGACTGAGGACTATAGATACAAACTGGAATGTAAATTATTAGAAATAAATGCCTTTATTTACAATAAAACGTTCACAAACGTCAAATATTTTGTTAACTGTCACTATAATTTTGTTCCCGAAGTTTAGGTACGTCAGGTTGCAATTCCTACTAAATTACTGAATTTGGGTCCCTACTTAAAATTACATTTTACTACACATAACAAGACCTAATATACGATTTTGACACATAGAATCAAGGAAACTTTATAGACCTAATAATAACGGTGTTATTTGCGTTGTTTTTGAAATGTATTTTGAAATATATGTTTGAGTAATATCTATTTACTAGAAAGTTAGTACATTTGTCTAAGGAAAATATCATTAGTTCATTAAAAGTAGACACATTAATAAAAATCTATAACATTAATGGAATGACAACACAACATTGCAGAGACTGGATAATATCTGCTAGCCTATTCTTGCCACTCGATTTCATTTGAAATCTAGTTTTGGGATCAAAACTTGTCATTTTTGGTACCTACTAATAATGAACGATAGCGCGCGCTTTTAGTCGTATGTCACATGATTACAGTGGCATTTATGGATCTGAATGAAATCGAATTTCAAGAGTAAGCCCAGCTGGTCTACAATAAATATTTACATAAATTGTTCGTATTTATAAAAGCACAATTGTAAATGCTATATATCTACATTTTATCAAATGGTGTTACTGGTTGGTGTAATAAGCATAGAAAATAATATATATCTACTACGTATGTCCTTATCATGTACATAGTATTATGCTGTTTTATTACATAATTGACTCCGGTAACACTACACTATTATCTAGTTATTGTACTTAGTGGTAGCTTTGCAAGTCTTACTCATCTACAGCAATATTCAGAAACGTAAATAGGTTTTTATTATAAATTATTTCATACATGTGTAGCCCATTTATAGTAGGTATTAGGTAGCCAACATCGTGTTAACAGTCATTGAAACTGGAGATCTACAATAGAAACGATTTAATTGCTTTTCAATTGAGCAACGCAACGTTATAACTCCTCAATCAACGCCATCTATGAAGCGATTATAAAACAAGAAATTAACTAACAGGTTTTAAAAGAAACGTTCAAAACGTTGATATGTAGTGGGACGAGGTAAAGTTCCCAAAGTTTCTCTGAAACTTAAACAATTTTCTTATTAAATATTTTATTTACATAAAACGAAACGACCTTATATATTTAAGAAATACACCTCGCATATTACAGACGAATCACTTACACATAATAATATTTTCATCCTATAACATCATCACAGTCTTCTCACATTACTTAAACTAAATCATTTAATCGCATACACTGATTTTGTCAATATCATTAGATCTATACGAAATACTGTGAATCGTAATATATACATAGGACTGTTCGTGATTGGGGTCATGATTGCCGAGTATGAAGTAGGAACAAACAGAACGTGTCATGAGATAGCTCGGAACAAGTCAAGAATACGAAAATAAGAATACTCTGGTTTGAATACGTGTAAATAAGTAACTATGATTATGTTGAACTAACATTTACGGCGTATTAACATATATGTCTTTGAGACAATACTTTACTCTTTAGATGGAGTAACATTAGTTTATGAGTTTGGTTCTGGCAAGCCTCGAGTTGTGGGCGATGATCGCGTGGTGCGACTGTTTGGCAATGACATCGAACTGGTAGCTTGTGGCTTACACGATGTGTGTGACACGGTAGGTGTGCCGCTCTTCTAACACGGTCTGTATGGTGCGGTGCACGTTCTCCGGCAAGTGGTCCAGCAGCATCCGCGGCATCACCTGCAGCTCCATGAAGTCTTCGGGACACGCCCACCGCATCTCGTACGTTGGCTCCTGCGTGCGCACTTTTCTGAAACGAAATATATGACATTATTCTTTCTGTAGATATCTAGATAACATTCAACGAAATGTTGTTTATAAGTTAAATTTTTACCTTTCTTCATCCCCTTCATTGCTGTGATCAGACATGACGGAAAATAGAAAATTTGATAAATCAACGCAAATCACAGCGCTTAATTGATTATAAGGCATAATATATTTTCCAGTGAGCCGTTTAATAATTTTCTTTAAAAAGGGTTTGTTATTTGAAACCAGCGCACGTTTTTGTTTTATGCTTAGACATGTACTATATTTGGTTCACGATGTTTAAAACGTTTCACTGTAGGTTAAGACCTAATATCATACATATTATGTATTATGGTGTAGCCATTATTTTATTTTTTACTTAGGCTACAGTAGTAACCGTTTTCAGAGTGAATCAGGTGTGAAACAGAAACTTACTTTTCAATTCCCATGCGCTTGCGACGAACTATGTGCAGAATTCGCCCTGCTGTGAAAAGTCTGGCTGAAGAGAAACGCCTGACGAAAATATCGCGCGATACTAACGCCGCCTCCTGGGGAAGTATAGTAAGATTTGTTTTATAATTATGAACGAATATTTACTGTATTTTTATTTCGTTGAATTTTGAGAATATTGGAAAGAAAATGTTGATGTATTCTGACACGACAATATACCTCTTCTGAAAGTAAACTTCGTAATATTTTAGAGAAGACATAATTATTAAATAATCATCAGGTCATATTACTTATTAGGTTTTATAACGTAGTTATATAAGTTCATAATAAAACACATAAAATACGAATGTGATGAGTGCAAAAAATCAAAACAGCTTGAAATATGAACCTAAATGAGTAAATAAAATGTTATTTTTTTTAAATAAAGCGTAGACTATACTATGAAAGCTAGCTAACGATTGTAATTATGTATTATGTTTCTGTACTTTAATAGTGCGTTTGTACAAAACCAGTATTAAAATATGTGTTATGCGGATTGAATTGTTATTTAACTTTATTTATTTGTTATATCATTACGTCTAATCTTTGCTCCATTCTGTCCTGAAATTAATTCATAAAATCTTTAATCTTTCTTAATTTGTCATAAATAATTTTCGCATATTTAAATATATTGAAATACAATATATTGTTCCAAAGGAGATCTGATGAATTAAAAACAATTAGACTAAAATATTTTTAATTATGTTTTCTTAAATGCCAATTTACCTTTAATGAGTTGAAGTGCAAAACGAAAACGACGTCCAGTTTTAATAGCAACAAAAAAATGACTTACGGTTAAATTGATGATTGATAAAGCAAATTTAAGCCGGTGATTAGGCTTGATGACGTCACACGTATAGTATAAAGTGGACTGACAGCACTCACGGTGGACACGCTCTGTACGAGCAGCGCGTCGGCGGAGTCGTCGGACGCGGCGCCCGCCTCAAGCTCCTCGGGCCGCCGCCACGTGGACTCCAGGTCGCGCGCCGGCACGCCGAACAGCGCGTATCCGAACCCGTTCAGCATTATGCGGTACTGCACACACACACATTCTAATATTATTACACCGCAGCAAATATACTGAACGTACTAAGTTTTTAGCATCGCAGGCGATGGAGTGAGAGGGAAATTAGTGTAACCATGTAAAAGTGACAGAGACAAAAACATTACGTGTACCGGTCTTCTTTTGTGACGCACATCTTGGTCGCGGTGTCCACTCCGACACCAAAAAAATTACATAAAAAGTCCTTCGAGGTGGTACAATTTACGAAAAAATTCTTGATAAATTCGTCATTAACCACATCATGTAATCTGTACACAGTAATAAAATTAATTGGAAATTTCATAAATAGATATTCATTGGTAATTGGGCTTTTATTATTGTCATGAGATTTTAGTTTTGCTATTATTTTTAGATTCATAGTGATATGTTAATATTTACAAACACTGTTAAAATAAATTTCAAAACAAAGCACTCAAATTGCAGCAGTAATGCAAGCTGCCAATCTTATAAATAATAGAAGAGTAATAAACTAATTAGCAGTTAAAAGTTTTAAATATCTAACTGTTTTATTTTTTGTCTAAGAACGTGCATATATGTACATCAACATAGCAATAAAACATCGTATAATATTAGTGACTTTTATTTTATAAAGTCTAGAAGAGCTGATGAACAGTTTGGCATTATGTTTAATACGCCTTTTGACACATGAGTTTACAAAAAAAAAACAATAAATATTATAATTTATGTGGGTATGTAAATAAAATTTATTTTTATTAAAGGAAATGTCACCTTTGGTAATTTAGTGGCGTGTATGGTCTGTATGATCTTGGTCCGTAGGTTCTCTATGCTGTGCACGCTGAGCCTCATGACCAGGTCGTCTCCAACGCCTACTGTGAGCACGAAGCTCTCCGTGTACCGCGCCGCTTCTCGACTAATTAGGCCCGCTGTAGTCAATGCACATTTTAGATAAGTAAATACCAACACATAATTGATAAATTGGCAGTCACTTTAAACGTATTTTTCCTGTTTAGAATTTATAGTTGTTATATTATACATTTATATATGTACTTATGTATGTGTACATTTATGTGTGTATTTATATGTATTATTTACATAATATAAACTTTCAATATTCATGTTTTTTTGAATTTATGCGCCTACTAATTCTCTCTGCACCATCCAAGTCGACTGGCAGAGAATGCCTCTGGCATTAAGTCCGCCTTTATACTTTGTATATAAAGCATAAATAAATAAATGAAATAAATATTTAATTATATACATAGACCTGACTAACAAAATACAAGTTTTGTGTTGTGGATCAGGAACTACAACTTACAAGAGACTTTTCGGTTTCACAAACACCCAAACCCGTAGCAATTACTCGGGGCCTGTGTGCCTCACAATCATTGATTCGGTGCGCGGATCTAGTCACGATCAATTGATCTCTCGATTCACACCTTGCGTCTAAGCGACTGCGCCTCAAAGGCTGTCTATAATTAAATATAATTATAGCCAAAATTACAGGCTATGTTCGGCAAACCGGTACTATTAGGCGTGGCTTCCACGTGTATCATGAAAAAGCGCCATGCGTAAAATAAATTTATCTCCAACCCACAAGTCACAACAGACTAATCAACGAACGTAGGATTAAAGTTATAAATATCACCGTTAATTGGTATAACTAATTTTTACATACTTATAACGTAAGAAAGATGTCTCCTTAAAATAATATACATTAGGAAAAAAACATACATGTTATTTAACAAGGAAATATAAAGTTACCTGGTGTTGAAAATGCGAATACTTTGAGATGTGGGTACTTCGGCCTTAATTTTAAAGCGACTAATACTGCTACACCCGCCCCGAGACTGTGACCTGAAAAAAATGTCAAATATAGTAACGCATGACTCGTCTAGATACTTTTTACTGTAAAGTGCGTTATTAAAAGCCAAGTAATTATTGTTACTGTTTTTCTTGTACATAAAAACATACGAAATCGTCGGTGCTGCCTTGTAGAAATAATACGTTTTTTGCTGCCCAGATGTAGACAAACAAATCATAATAATTTGTAAAAAAAGGTGTATGAAAATGAGTTATGTCGTATTTTAAATTGCTTTTAGGTTACAAAAACCTAGCACCGATAAGGTATTCTCGAAAATTCTAATTATCTTTTTTTTCTTTCCGAGTTGTTCAATAATAAATGAAATAGACACACAAACAACAATGTTTATCGACAAACCTATGAACACAATTTAATAAAACATGTTAAACTAAGGGCTTTAATATTTACCCGTGAGTATGAGGTCGTAGTGTGGAAACTGCTGGAATGCGCGGTCAAGTACCGGCAGCAATCTTTTCAGCATCTCGGCGGCGCCCATAGCCATTCCTTTGTGAGCGGCTGTGTCTTCAGGTAAACCTAAATAATAAATAAATAACCTAAATGATAATAAATAAATAAATACACCCAACGGTCACATACATAGGCCTGACCCCACACTAAGATCTAGTCTTGTGACGTGGGCATCAGGAACTACGAGAGACTTTTCGGTCCCACAAACACCCAGACCCAAAACGAATACTTGTGGTTCACACAAACATTTGTTTCGGTGTAGGGATCTAACCGGCGGCCTCACATTTCACAGGCGGCGTCTAAACAACTGCGCCACAGGCTGTCTAATAAGAATAAAAGTTTAGGTAGTAAAGTCTAGGTTCGTCAAATGTTTTGCGTTCGCCCTTACCTATCAATTTTTAAAGATATAGATTTATGACTCCTAAATAGCTGGATTCGCTTGATGTCACAGAGCTTATATTTTTTACTTTTGAATGCACAATAAAATATTTATTCCTCTTAATGTTTCAATTTATGGCACTAGGTAATTAATTGATCTGATCACAATGTATATCCATATCCATCCCTAGCGTATATCCATATTGTTTTAATGCATTCAGGACAAAGTAGGTAGGTATAGTTTTATAAATATCTACATATCATTCTCATTTTATTATTTTAGTGTTATTATTATTTCCAATGATATTGTATTAATCGCGTACTTTCCTATATCTACAGGAAAAATGTATGATTAACATTAAATGAAATAATGAATACATATTTTTGCTTCTAAAAAGAATGATCTCAGTTTTAATACGACGTGGGATGACGCGATATAAATTTTATGTAAAATAATTTATACCAGTTAGATTATGACTTTTAACGGGCAGCCTAACCCTATCGTTTTTATCTATATATCCATACTATGAAAGATTGCCACACTTAGATAACGAAGCTAGGAAGTATTTATCATCAGTCTCCTGCTTTAGTGTAAGTTCCTACAATGAATCTTTAGGCTTGCGGATTATTAATGTTACGATGGAAATATACACCCACAATGTTTTTCGTTAATAAAACTTACATGCTTTTGTCAGTTATAAAATTAGAAGTACAAGCAAAAAAACACCAGCAAAGTAATAAATTTGATTGTTGCAAATACCTGCTTCCTCGTTGTTATGCATAACTTAAGCGCTTTTTTAGCCAATTATTTAAATTCAGTAATTTTGTTACAAAATGTTTATAATTAATCTTTGTAATGAATAATACCTAGGTATTTAGTTGGATATAATTAATAACAAGGTGAATTAATTTGTCAGGTTAATGGTTATTTAATCGTGCTATTGTTACATCGACTATAATTCAAAAACCTAAATAAAAATGGTGGTGCCGGGCCACCTTTTTCTGCTCTCCTATTGGCTAACATTTGACAGATTGTCCAACATGCATGAATTATTTTAAAAAGTTTTTTTTAATAGTTTAGGCTATTGAATTCCACAAAAAACTTCTCCATGACAGATAATAACTAAAATATATACTATCAGTTACCAACGGAATTTATAGCAATTTTTAGTAATAATTAGTTCAATTCTCACTAATATAGCAGTACTACCACTGTTATAAACAAAATATTCTACGTTTTTTTTAATTTGAACAACCCTCTCTCTATATTATAAATACTCTAAGCATTGACGACAATCCAATCATAAAAATAATTAAGATGTACCTAGCAACTGCTTAATTTTACCTAAATATGTGATACCATAGAAAAAAATAATGTACACAGTAATGTAGCAGTAGGTATATTATGTCACTTAAAGTAACGCCCAAAAAGAACTATTTAAATAGAGTAAATTACCATCAGCCTCGAATCTCTCGGATCCAGCTGTGAAGTCAGTGAAGATGTCCCTCAGAGAGATGGACCCTCGGATTGCCACCACGATGCTCTCCCGCTCATGGTCAGCGATCACGCAGAATGGCAACTGCAAAATTAAACAACAGTCAAACATACTTTTATAGATCTTCTACGATTTTCTCTCGCCGAAAGCGCTGTTGTCAAAATAACCATTTAAGTCCTATGTCCCCTAGGCATCTAGGGGCCATAGGACTAGCCTGCCCCATGGCAGAGGACAGTGACTCTATCTCTCTAGGTCTTGAGCTGCCAGCTTGATATCACCCCAGGTCTTCCCAACACTTTTTGCTTCGACCGTTGTCAACATAATAGGTATAGTTTTTCCCTCGTCACATTTTATTACATTGGACATGTTACTACTATTAGATTACGATTTAAATGCTTGTTGTTTATATTATGAAAATATATCTCTAACAATAAATAAATACACCCAAAAGTCACATACATAGTCCTGACCTCACACTAAAGTCAAGTCTTGTATCGCGGGTATCAGGAACTACGAGAGACTTTTACCCACAAACACCCAAATCCGACACAAATACTTGTGGTTTTCACAAACATTTGTGTCGGTGCAGGGATCGAATCCATAACAGATTTTTTTTAAAATTTAAAGTTCTAAATTTTGCCACACGCCATAAGATGACAGATGACTTCTCGCCTGCTTGTTCAGGGATGTGATTAAGGAAGTTATGTGGCAGGATTGTACGGAAAAACACAGATAAAATTAATTGCGTGCAACCGAGCTCAGTACCTGACAAACCTGGCAATTTGCCGCCTAAGGCAATAATTAATGCATTATTTAATAGTAAAAAATAAGTACCAATTTGTCTTATGTCATAAATTAAAGCACCAGACGACTTTTTGTTTGTTGGTATACTTATTAGTATACTTACGCTATAATCAACTGCGTTTAATTACCACCATAGCCTTCAAATTGAAATACTTAATTAATTAGTTATTATAAAAAACAGCATCGACATTCCAATTTTTTTTCAGTGCAACGAATAAAACTACACTCCTAATTCTTTATTTTTATTTTATCATAATCCTTGTGTCTTTTTTTATTGCAATTAATTGGCGAGACGACTATGCCATTCGCCTGATGATAAGCGATACGACCGCTTATGGACAAAATAAAAAAACACAATGAATTACAATGCAATGCTTGGCATTCCACTGCGCTCGCCACCCATTTGCACCACTATGGAAAAAAGGGGCAGACTGTGGTAAGTACCCAATGAAATTCTGCATTTTTGTAAAAACCATATTAATTTACACTAAGACTTAATATTTACGAATAATTCCATAAATTCTATTTTTCATTACATAGTTTTATTTTTTCACATCAACGTGTAATTTAATGAGTTAAATTTATTTAAATATCTACAATGAACGTCTATTTGTTTCAAAATATTGTTTACTGTATCAACGAAAGTATTGTATAAACAATGACTTTATGTTTATAACGAATAGTTTTTAGTAAAGAGCAAAAAACTTAACCCATGTCGTTCGTGACTTGTTTTAAGTTTTGCTAACAAACAACAATTTCCGTAATTGTTTGAACAGCACAGCAATTTTAACAACGGAAATCGCTTTTTGTGTTTTCAAATGACGTCTGAGGAATACTCAACGTCTGCTTTGAGACAAGTTTCTTTCTCTTGACGCAGGCAGCATAATGGTAGAAGCACATGTGTTTAAAAAGATGATAAAAATTGTTCTCTAGACACCATTACTAGGTGATTAAACGAGTTTTTAGGTTTGTTAGATGGCATTTTATCCTACTAATTCACAGCAATATTAAAATGTATGAATACAGATTATTGAGAATTTATATTTCACCATGTATTCCTATACAAAAAAATTGTTAATAAGTATTAATATTTCCTTCATTTTGATAGAAGATGAAGATCATGGTATTTCAAGAATTGTAGCAAAATGACTTTAAATTATACTTTTGTGGTGAATAGCGTGCATCAAAATACTCGCATAATATAAACTTCGTTTGGTAACAGAAGCTTGAGATTCCGTCGTACATAGCGTAAATACTGTGGCGACCATAATAATTATGATCACTTGACAATAGCAGCATTTCTTTACCCTCTCTAACGACTATCTTATAAACTTAAAAAAAACTAATCTATGACGAGCCATTATTTATTAGGATAAGGATGTAGATAATCCGTTGTATTTTTGGTTTTAGTAATAAATACCTAAACAAATAACAATCCTTTGGGTCAACGTGGTTCACTAAGGCCCAAGACACAAGCTCTCATCACAAAATACATGGTCTCATCACAATAACCTTGTGCTTTGCAATATACCATATTGTTGTTAATAGGTTCATGTAGAAATAATTGGTATTACCTCAAAAACTCTGTTGTTGAAGGACGCGAAGACGATGTCATCCGCTGGTAGTTTGGACATGTATTTGACTCCTGCGAAGTTGCACATGCAGCAGTTGTCGTCAGTCACTATCGAGTTCTTCGGCCTGTAGGTGATAATAATTTCAAACTATTTATTAATAAAAATATTAAATGATATTTGACGTTTATAAAGAGTACAGTTGTCTGGGTCGATTTCCAGATTAGGATATTTTTACATGGGGCTTGTACTTGTGCTCGCCCCTTATCGCAGTATTGTAATTAAGTTAACCAATAAAATAGAAATTGTGGTTTCCTTTAAATAAAAATCTAGTGTTAAGGAATCCAACATGCTGTGTCGGTTTTATCAATTCTCAAGTGATTTTACTAAGTACTGCGAATAACGTAAACTATTTTCCTTTTAAGTGTTAATCGATAACACATTGAACGTATGACATGATAATATTAATTGAAACCATATAGGTACAGACTACAGCGTCAGCGGTTAGTACACCAAAAATGTTAAAGGTGTAACTTATAAGCAATATATATTTTTTAGTCGTCAATTTTTATAGCACATCATTCATAATGAGAGTATTTCTTAATTCAAGTTGTATGAAAATACGGTTAATATTAAGTTTTAACGTAAGATGTCATTAAACAATTTAATAACGTCGTGATTCCACCACTCGGAATAATAAATACGAGTATATTACCCATATATTGAGTTAGTGACTTGGTTACACACTCAATTAATTAATTTGCTCAGGGGAGGAACATACATACGTACCTACTACTGAATCGAGTCGATACATCCGAGAATTATCATGTTGTGGAAAACACGAGTATTTACTTATAAAGGAAAGGTAATAAAATACTGTCGTATGTGGGAATGTATTTACATACGGTTTTTGTAAGTTTTATGTATTTAGAAAACGTAATGTTTTTTTTGTTATGGTGTAAAACGTTGCTCATTTTTATTGGCTTTGCGTGATTAATACCAAAAAAATTAATAAATTGATAAAAGAACGAAAAAATCCCGTGGAATCAAAAAAGGATTACAAATATATTTGTTACTTTTTAAACTCAAAGGGACTGGAATGGGACAGTACTACATCCCTGAGTCAAAGGACAGATCACAGAATGAGATGCAACAAGACGGGATAAAACGGGAAAAGAGGGGAAATTACAGTATGTTACTGATGTGGACTGAACTCAAGAAGTACCTGCACCCGGGCGAGGCCGGGCCGGCCTCTAGTATAATAATATAAATGCTTATTTACGCAACGATATTGTGTTCCAAAAAACAATACAAGGACACCTTAAATAATGACCATGAGAGCCGTGACGCAAGTCGGCAAAAATTATAATTGCCTGGTGTTATTTGGTTCACGCTTGCCAAATTATCATGTGCCACGATTAGTAAACTATAATTATTTTGTCAGTTGTTGAGCAGTGTGGTGCAGTTGTTGTTATGTTAGCAGTGGACAGCAGAGAGAGTGAGAGTTGTTTATAGATAAATTTATACACCCAACAGTCACTTAGATAGTTCTGACCCCACACTAAGATCAATTAAGTTTTGGGTATCAATAACTACGCAAGACTTTTCAGTCTCACAAACACCCAGACTCAAGACAAATATTTGTCGGCGTCACAAACATTTGTCTCAAAGCGGGTATCGAATCCGCGGCCTTCGATCCACAGCCGGTGCGGCGTCTAAACTCTAAACTACTCCGCTACGGACGCTGTCAAAGCTAGCCTAAGCCGAGAAGTTTGTTGATAGTTAGTATCTCTCCTGAACCATTAACTGTGGAACAGTTTTCCCGCCCACGTTTTCTCTCCTTCCTTAAGCGTAGGCGTCTTTAAACGAATCGTGAAGTATCAATTAGTCGGATGCGGAGGGAAAATTGTATTTATTTTCATCATATTATATATTCGTTAAAAATATAAATTTAATACACATATACAAATAGAATGACCGGAATATTTTGGAATATACGATTGCTTACGGTAATATGGAACCTGGCAATCGATAAAATTTGCATAAAATAAATGGTTTTTTATATAAAATACACAATTACACTGTATTATAAGTATTTGTGGAAGTATTTAAGCTTGTTAACATAAAGATAATTTAAGCCGTTTGGAAAAAGGAAGTTATATAATACGCACGAAGACACAAACTATAAATGTATTTCGAGTTATTTTTATAACGCACAATATATTTTTGTGGCACACGTGTATAACATTTACGACCACATCCCTGATACGTAGGCAGCACGGCAGAGTTACATAACATAAGTTCGACTTAGAACCTACACCGTGCATACCCCAGACGTAACGATGAGCAAAATTCTTTTCTCAAACGAACCTTGGAATATTATAAAACGCATGTAGAAAGTTGCCTGACTTAAAAATCGGTCGCGGCAATTTGTATAAAAACCTCTGAATTACCTTTTATTTTTATAGTTTAAAAAATAAATCTATGAAAAACCACAAACTCACCGACAGCAGCAGCACGTGAGATGTCTTGCCAGCTTGCAGAAGCCGGTGAAGCAATGTCGATATAACACATAGGGCCAGCCGTACGCAGCTATGGACAGCCTCAGGTAATGCAGCGCGTCCTCCAAGTTCATCCACGGCGGGGTTTCTGAGAATATCTTGTTGATATCCGTGGTGTAGATAGGCTCTTCATCGTTCAGCATCTGTATGCGCCGCATTTCTCTTGTTTCACGTTTTTGTCTCACTCTTAGGAGGACGCATCCCGCCACCACGTCCGAGGGCACCAGATCCGTCGACCTGAATAACGCGCTGAGTAAGGCTGCAAGAGAAATGGTTACTATATAAATTATGTCTCATATCTCCCACCGACCTGTGATACGCCGGAAACCTACAAATATTTGTGGTTTTCATAATATTTTGAGTTAGCGTGCGTATTTTTTTTGTGTCAAGAGAAAAAGGTGTAAAGCTTCCCTTTCGGTACCACAGAGGAGGCCAAAAGGGTGTCTCTGGCCTACCAGCACAGCACGTTGCAGATATTGCGGTCGAGTTAGGTCCCAAACAAAAACCTACGCCAGCATACTGACTAAAAACCCCTCGGTGGCCGTCGCGCGCATTTTGGGCGGCACTGGATGCTACAGGGCTAGAAGAGCCCCGATACCTTATCTGTGATTGCCCGGCGCTGAACCGTGATTGGCCCTTTTCATTTGAGAACAAAGTTGTCCCCCACTTTGGAGAGCGTACGTGGGCGCTAGCGTACCACAAAGTTTTCGCCAAAGTTATAGTAGCATTTTAAATGTGGCTTGCGTTAAAAACAAGGAACTACGACGTCCATATGGCGTGGTCTAGTAAATTATTCAAAATATTCACGGCGATGAGAGTATTAAACATTCATGAAAGACATAGACACAATAATGGTTATAGTTATTTTATAAGTATGTAGATATATACTCGTACATAAGTGGGTAGTGTCACGATTTTTATTCCGTGATGTACCCTATTGATAACAACGTATTGCAAAGTAAATGCAACGTGTTTCCATGAGTCATCAGAATACCAAGATTTTTTAAAATTCAAATTTCAAATCAGCGCATATTCACGGTTACTTAAATAAAAATATACATAAGTAGGTTATTTACGTTATTGTATAATGTAAAAATGCACTGCCGTTCTGGCCTCGACCAATTTCATGGCCAATCTCCATATTATGTAAGGCATTATATAATTTGTATGTGTTTACCTGCGACTTGCTGAAAGGCTTCCTTCCCATGTTCGTCTCGTTTGAGCCAACAGAAGGCCCAACGAAACCGCCTCGACCAGAGCCCTGTGACCTTCCTGTGATGTCGGACCTGGTTGGGCGTGTCTTGCATGTCGCCGTAGTTTACGGACCCCAGAGGGTCGAATACCATAAATAGACCGAATATCGTGAGGCCTAGTTGTACCCAGTTGAATAATACTATACCTGTGGACAAAGATATTATTATAAATCACTTAAAAGTTTTAAATAAAATCTTACAACCTTATTCATAGACAATTTTAGTTAACTTTATTTCAGATAACTAAAATAGGGTTTATAACTGTCTTTGAATAAGGCCGTTAGTATTACGAAAAAAAACAAATCATACCTTAAAATGAAAGTCCTATTGAATTCGTCAAACTATTGATCAGAAGTTTGTTATAATATGTATTTTTGAGGGATAATTTGATGTAAACATTGATTATTAAGAAATATTATTCTTCGTTGTTGATTGTTCGTCGTTGTTGTTTTCTGTATCAATGTATCTTTAATCTTGTTCTATAATTGTATGGCATAAAACCTAAGATGTTTTTATTGCACATAAAACACATTGTTTTAAAAGCGGAAAATAACGTCTACAGAATCAGGATTATTCTTGGAAAACAAATTAATTAAACCATTGTTTTTCTTGCACAATTTCTAACGTAAGTCGAGGAATTAGTTCGTAAGAAGTGGGAGTAAAGATATTTTATAAAACCAGTAAATCAAATAAGGTTGTAGAAATATGCACGGAATTTTATCCAACAATAAATATGCGGAGTTTATTTTTACTTTTCGACGATAAATGCGGTTGGTCTATTTATAAAACTCAATAAAACTGTATAAGAACAACAAAAACTTATGTAGGTCTTGAAGGCGGGGCCGAAACTTAAATTAATGGACAAGTTTATAGAGATAATATATTCTGTGTTTAATCAGTTTCGGAAAGTTTGAAGTGCCCTAATGCCTATTTGTTATTTATCTATTGAAATTTATGATGATTAAGTACCAACTCAGGCAAACAATGCCTGTCGCCCGTCCTCACAAATGTTGAATATATTGAGAAAGTGAATGAAATAAACTTTTAAAGCATCTTCAAAGAACTTTATACATATGATGAAAATGCATTTTGTCGATCGAATATTGTTAAACTTCTTACGATTGTTCGCAACAAGGTGTAAAAGACATTGTGATAGACATCGAATTCATGAGAGTTTGGTCTAATTTTTTTTCATGGATATCAAAATTATTTTATAAGATTACCTTGCAAAAATTATAAGATTTAACAGTATTTTAATTATATTAAAAATCATCGTATGTACAGCCAGAAAAATCTGAAGGAATAATTAATACCTAATTAGTAATTACTATGTATCGTTGAGATTAATTGTAATCTTGTGTGAAATTATTGTTCGACAGTGGTTTGTTTACCCATTCTTCACTAAATGAAGCTATAGCGGTTTTACCATGGTTGTACCACGGGCTATAGGTATATTATAGGCCTCATTTTTGCTTTAAAAAGTGTAATATAATAACTTCAAGTTTTTTTACTAATTATATCTTTAACGGTGTAGGCAAATTCAAAGGTCAAATTGGTTATGTAAAATTACATTTAATTCGATTCTATATATAGCTCATAAAGGGCACTTTTTGTGTAGCATGATATCGTTTTTTACATGAAATATCAATATTTATGTTTTGTCATTTTTAACTTCATACACTTGGATTAAACACATGCTATGGTGGATAGGAGAGAAGCCTTTTCCAGCCATCAGCCAAAGGAAGTCCACTGCTGAACATAGGCCTCTCCTAATGATTTCCACAGTGACCTATTGGAGGCAGCCTGTATCCAGCGACGTCCCGCGACCTTTACCAGGAATAAGGTCCAGGTCGTCTGACCATCTAGTGGGTGGACGTGGTGAAGCCTTTTGTACCGACATAAAATGGCCCTGTTGGGCGGAGCTCACAAACCCTACTTAATTAAAAAAATAACTTTAATATACTATTAATTTCACCTAGCTTTATAGAAAATCTTATACATAATTTATATTAAGCAATGTAATATTTGTCAAAATAAAAGAAACACGCTGAAAACATTAAACCTAAGCGGTGTAATATCACTACATACAGTTTTCAAAAATATTTTATAAGCAAAAGCTGCGTCTAGCGTCATAAAGGTTAATGAAGTTAGATATAATATGAAAGAGTCTTTAGCAATTTCGAGTGACACGTCCACGGATAAGCCTTTAAGAGGCGGGTAGAGGGTAATCTCGGCAAATACTTCTTACTAGGAAGTAGGAAGTCTCCTCATATTACTGCGCTTTATTGACTTCCTTACTACCACACCGTGTCGCAATTTCATATGTTATTTGAATCTAGCGATCTAATATGGCTCGAGTGAGTAATACCTTTTATATTGGAGGTTTTATTAATTAAACCACTTATTGTATTGTATGGTATCGGCCCATATACGTCCCACTGCAGGGCCTCCTTTACAATCGCAAGTACGATTGAAACGAGTTAGGCCATAGTCAACCACGCTGGTCTAGTGCGGGTTGGCGGACATAACATATCATAGTCATTCTTACAAATCGCTACAGTATGCTGGTTTCCTCACGATGTTTTCCTTCACCGTTATAGTGCGTGGTGATTGACTATCAATTCACATGACTCTGAAGTCAGATACGTGTGCCCTGGGATTTCAATCCGCGACCACGGTAAATATATTGACAGCCGCGTCTGGTCCGTTTACCAACAGGCCACCACGCACTATATGATATAGCATATCATATTTGATTTAGGTGTCATCTTATAATTAGATTTGCAGAAATTACGCAGGTGTGTAATATTTTGACTCGTGTAGTTAATACTTATGGTACCAAAAGATTATAATGGCTGTCCCGTCTTCACACCCGCAACTTCTAGGAGCGAGGATCGACAGCGTCACTGATATAAATGCAGTAGGTAGTAGGTACTTACTTTGTATAACTATGCTAGAGAACTTGTCTTCGACTGAACACTGTATGACTTCACAGAACATCCACATGGTCCCCATCACGTTGAGAGCTGTCTCTGGAACCACTAGCACCACCCTGGGGACACAATTATTTTTTTAATACGGCAAGTAATAACGATGTCGATAATCCTGTCAAATTCAAATGTACGAATAACCGTGTGTATACAGATTATGATTTGCATTTGAGGCGGAAGACACTGATTCGCCAAAACATCTTTATACAGTAGCAAGATTGTTCAAGAACCCGTTGACGTCTAATTCATGCAAATATAATTTCACCTACCTCCCGTTATGCAGGATCGGCGCTCTATGATATTTTATAAGCTTTTATTCAACTTGCTCTGTATGTATCTATGTTCGGGTGGAATTTTCCAACTCGATTTTGAAGCAAATATCCCATGATATATAATCCATATATATATATATATATATAAGTTATGATCATACTTTGTATAAGTATTTTTGGAAAAATAGTTATTCTAGCGAAATCCTGGGCAAATATTGTCTTTGGAAAGGAAACATTCGCAAAAAGTATACTGTCCAACCTAGAAATTAAATTCAGGTCCTCATAGTTTCCAGTACACGCTATCGGATGTCATTATACGAAGCAATCGATAACTTTTAAAATAAAATGTATACCACTTAAAATTATAATAATCTTTTAAAATTTTCATATCATTATCATATTTGTTAAATAAACAATATTCGGTGTTAATTAAAAGATAATTAGTAATTTCATATTACGATTATTGTTTTATTAGTCTTAATTTTGTATTGAGCGCCTGTACATGAATGCTAATTACATTGATATGAATTGCAAAATAATTTCGTGGGAATGTCGAGGTTTATGTGTTAATAAACTGTTCATTACAATATTTTTTAAGGTCTGGTGTAGGTTCTCATGACAGATGGTTATGTATTTTCGCTATTTGTACTAACATCCAAAACTTTCTATGTTAAGGCGATTTTATTATTATACCCAATATAAAATACATATTTTCTTGTATAGTGTATTGCTTATATTATTAGGCCAGGTGTTAAAAATGCATAAGGCGTTAAAGATTGTCTAATCGACATCAGCCAGTGCTCAGTAGTTCTTGTGTTTGGACCTAATCTAAATATTGTTCCCATTGATATAAAGAAACTAAGGATAGGCCCTTCAGTGCATAGGGAATAACAATAACATGTACGTAAAAATCGCGCCATCTGTTAGATTTTCGTCAATGATTCATTCACGTCAATGATTGTTCCTATGATTTTCAAGGGCATGTTATTTTTAAAGGCACCAAGCATTCTTTCAATACAAGATTGAAAACTGCTTAAACAAATAAATAATACACGTTTAATTAGATTATGAGAACAAAAACAAAACAAAATGTACCTAATAGCAGACGCAATACGCACTTTTATTCAAACTAATTTAGTTATGTAATACGCAATCATTAATAGTACGAGATCCCGCTGCAAGATTGGTGCGCTCATCGACTTTTTGTTTAAAACCAATTTTTTATGTTTATTTATAATTAAGAGAATATATATTTACTAGGGTGCCTATCAAAATTTGGCCGCCATTATTTTTAATTAAATTATTTTTAATTGATTTTTGGTAAAAAATTTCGTTTATTTATTTTTTAAATAAAATAACGTTTACATTACGGTAATTAATATGAAGATTCTAAAAAATCACGGTTGCCGTTGCGCACCTGGCCGCACCTCTTTGCAGCCAGGTGTAAACAGGTATGATTTCGATAAATTTATACGTTCATAACCTATTTTTATTCATTATATGTCAAATTGAAGCTAATTTTTTTCTATTAATTATCATATAAAGTTGCTTAATTAAATCGGGCCGCAAATAAGGGTTGCTGGCTGTTAAAGATAATAAATATTTAAGGTAGAGTGAAAGAGAGTTAGCGCGTAACATCATTTGTCAGACGAGGACAGCGATTGTCGGCTGTGCGACGCTTTTAAGCCATTGCGCATGCGTCGAACGTTAGTGTTCACAACCACCGGGGAGTAATAGAGACGACTTATAATAAATACTCCAAAAAATACGTAATTTTTTTCAAAATGACAAATTTAAAAATTGTAACAAAAAATTAATATTCATTTGATATATCGACGGTCTAGTTAGGAATTTGTCTAACTCCTTATTTTTTAGAGGGTGATTTTTTTAACATTTTGGTGAAGCAATAATCCAATTACAAATTATTTGAATGGTTCAAACTTAAATATTATATCTCTATTAGATATTAATGATATTAAATGGTTTTTTAAAATGATAATAAATTTTGAAGTAATTGTTTTTTTTCGTACAAATAAAAGATTCTCTAAAATGGAGTTAGATAATTTGCTAATTAGAACGTCGATATTTAATATTAATTTAAAAAATAGAAAAATAAAACCAACGTGACTTAAGTAAAAGAAAATTTTATTGCGAAAGTATTATTTAAAAATTTTATTGGATTTTATTCAAGTATTTAATTGTCTGTTACATATTAATTAAACATTTAAGCAAATTAAAAAATTAAAAATTTTATCTTATAATTCTTATATTTCCGTAACTCTTATTTAAAAATCTGAATCATCGGAGCTTTCAGTTGTACTGTCATCGGAGCTATCACTTTCATCGCTACAAATATCAGAATCGTCATTATCGGAAGCTTTGTTCGTGGATTCACATAGCACACTATTAACTTGCGTTGGAGTTGAGTCTCCCAGGAACCATGTTGGTTTTAAAAAACCATCTAGTACCAGCCAGCCATTATTTTCTGGGCTGAATTTGATGCAGTCTGGTTCAGTGGCATTTAACCACATCGAATTAATTAATTTTTAAATTTGTCATTTTGAAAAAAATTACATATTTTTTGGAGTATTTATTATAAGTCGTCTCTATTACTCCCCGGTGGTTGTGAACACTAACGTTCGACGCATGCGCAATGGCTTAAAAGCGTCGCACAGCCGACAATCGCTGTCCTCGTCTGACAAATGATGTTACGCGCTAACTCTCTTTCACTCTACCTTAAATATTTATTATCTTTAACAGCCAGCAACCCTTATTTGCGGTCAGATTTAATTAAGCAACTTTATATGATAATTAATAGAAAAAAATTAGCTTCAATTTGACATATAATGAATAAAAATAGGTTATGAACGTATAAATTTATCGAAATCATACCTGTTTACACCTGGCTGCAAAGAGGTGCGGCCAGGTGCGCAACGGCAACCGTGATTTTTTAGAATCTTCATATTAATTACCGTAATGTAGACGTTATTTTATTTAAAAAATAAATAAACGAAATTTTTTACCAAAAATCAATTAAAAATAATTTAATTAAAAATAATGGCGGCCAAATTTTGATAGGCACCCTAGTAAATATATATTCTCTTAATTATAAATAAACATAAAAAATTGGTTTTAAACAAAAAGTCGATGAGCGCACCAATCCTGCAGCGGGATCTTAGACTATAACGTTCCAAGTATCAAAATATTTCCTCACTAAAATTGCAAACAGTGTTGAAGTATCTGAGATGATAAAATTAATTAGCGGTAATTAAAAAGAATGCGAACTTATTACGTTTAATAATAAAGCAATAACGAAAATTGAGTCTCGGCTGTCCGGCTCTGATTGAAGGTACGTATAAAATCCAACGTAATTAAATTAATTTTATTATGGACTTGAAATTGATATATACAAATTTTAATGGCATTTTGATAATGTTAAACCACACTATCTATTTAAAATTTCTACGGTGTGTAAGTCCACCAACCCGCACTAGGCCAGCGTGGTGGACTATATGGCCTAACCACTCTCAATCGTACTCTCGATTGTAGAGGAGGCCCGTGCCCTGCAGTGGGTCGTATATGGGCTGATACAAAAAAAAAATACACTATCTATTTAGAATAACCGCATCAAAATCCGTTCCGTAGTTTTAAAGATCTAAGCATACGTAGGGACAGACGGGCAGCGGGAAGCGACTTTGTAGTAAGGTTCATAATTATCTTACTAGACCAATCTAGTGAAATAATCATTTTTGCAACGTACTTAATGAGCTTGCTGCATAAACTAATAACCCACACTAATTATACAACAGGTCAGAGGTGAAGCAGCTAGGACTATTCATAAAACAAAAACTAATTAAGGAAAGAGACTTGTTAATTCCAGCTTGTATAAACAATTCATATTTTAATTTGTTTACTTGTTTCACTGGAATGATCGCCACATGCTTTTGTTTGTTAAACTACAAATAAAATGCTACCGAAATCGCCGCCGCAACATTTTATCACAGTTATAAGTTATGTCATGTTGGGGACACTATAGTTTAGACTTTGCGACACAATTAGTATTTGAGACTGGCGTAAAAAGATATCGTTACAACGCACAATTGAATTCCGGGCATTAAATGAAATTTGAATAAATTATTTACATGTTAATAAACTATGGTATGTAAAGTCTGCCAACCCGCACTTGGCCAGCGTGGTGGACTATATGGCCTAACCCTTCTCAATCATACACCCGATTGTAGAGGAGGCTTGTGCCCCGCAGTGGGACGTATCTGGACGGATACGTAATAAAGGCGTAGCATGTGGTTAGAGTATCAAACACCAATATGAAAATTATGTGATCCGTCAATTATCATTGTATTTAGCTATAAAATATTGTGCACTTGTACTCGTAATGGGTACATACATGTCTATAGTACTTAAGTGAAAAATAAAATATTTTTTAAGTTTGTAGTACTATCATACAATTTCGTATGCCCTAGGATGTACACGAGACTAACATTGAATACAAATGTTGTGCATATGTTTACAAGAATACTGTAGTTGAAAGATCATTGGTTAGAAGGTTGCAGGTGCATTCCAAGTATGGACAATAATACTGATAAATTACCGTTTAGGTCCATTTGTCATAAAGTGCGAGGTTTGTGACAAGAATTATCCTTAATACTGACATGAATGCTAGTAGCTGATTGTGTTGCCACTATAATTACCACCATGAACCATTTATTAATGTCTAAGATATGATTTTATTACCGTATTTGTGTAAAACAGCATTCGCAAACAAAAGGCCGCGTTCTGTGAATAGTAATTGTTTAATTATGTGCGATTAAATCTAGCACAGGTTTGTGATTTGTTTTCATTGCTTTGCGGTCCGTGCATTACGATAAACTGTAATATAATATTCAACTGAGTTTCATCTGACTACATCTGTCTTGCAGAATAAAATAAACGAAGTTGTGAATAAGTTTAATCTTTTTGATAAGTGTGACATTATTAAATGACTGTATAAAATATAAATATAATTTAAACCAAGGCCGGATGTGAAAATGAGAAGCTTGGTAGTTGGTACACATAGGAAATCCTTTAAAGCCTATTAAATTAGTAACTGGCTATGAAATTTTACCACCTGGACAAGGTAACGGTTTATAATAAAAGTTTAGGGCTCAGGCGATTCCGCTCCTCTTAAGGTTGGTTTATTTTATGACTCTAAGTGGGCTGTACGATATTGGTTATTTCCGTTCATGTTTATAGGAAAAGGTTGGAATTTTAGTGTTACTATTTGATGGCAAAAACATGACAAATATTTAACCCTTGCCCCGTGGTACCACAGATTAGTAATATTGTATATCAAAACAGACGGGACGGAGACCAATGGGCTATGTGTTTTCATCTAAGACGGTAAAAATCTTTGTGATAAGCACATTATCCGCCTTGTGATTACGGGGCGCAGGAATTCCGCCATAGTATCCCTTCCACGTTGTGAGTGTATACTTAAAGGGGTTATTAGGAACGTTGGGTACACTGCGGGTGTAGTGCACCTTCGACAGAGTGCGTAGTCTAACAAACCAAAGTAGCAAGTACCAAACAAAGTAGTTAGCAAGGGGTGTGCGCCCCGACAAGACCAGTAAGTGTAGGTCATCACAGGCTGCTTTATGCAGTGGCATCGTAATCGGATGTAACGGCTGCTGAGTATTTTAGCCGCTAGCCAGCACAGCATTATTAGGGACCAATTCAGACTCGAAATCAACCAGCGTAACCAGTTTCTTGTTGGTGAGCATAGCCCTATGGGCCTCTCCGGATGCCTTAACGAGAGCTTAACAGCACTCCATTCGATGAAGAATGTTTTAAAATTCTAACTACAGTCTCAAACAATATGATTTTGGCATTACTTTTACAATAACTTCCATGTTTTTTTTATTACGATGAAGGGCGAGACGAGCACGCTATTCGCCTGATGGTAAGCAATAAGACATCTCATTGACAGCTGATGTTACTACAGCATAGAGAAATCTGACAGATTAAAAAAATACAGCATGATTTGTTTATCCGGTTTGTTTCAAATCACTACATCATCCATCCATCAGCCAAAGGAAGTCCACTGCTGAACATAGGCCTCTCCCAATGATTTCCACAGTGACCTGTTGGAGGCAGCCTGCATCCAGCGACGTCCCGCGACCTTTACCAGGTCGTCTGACCACCTAGTGGGTGGACGTCCCACGCTGCGCTTTCCGCTTCGTGGCCTCCATTCGAGAACTTTTTGGCCCCATCGGCCATCAGTTCTCCGTGCTATGTGCCCCGCCCATTGCCACTTCAACTTGCTAATCCGCTGGGCTATGTCGGTTACTTTAGTTCTCCTACGGATCTCCTCATTTCTGATTCGATCTCGTAGGGAAACCCCGAGCATAGCCCTCTCCATAGCTCGTTGAGTGACTTTGAGCCTCCTAATAAGGCCCATAGTAAGAGGCCACGTCTCGGTGCCGTATGTCATCACTGGTAACACACAACTATCGAAGACTTTCGATTTGAGGCACTGAGGTATTTTGGACAATCACTACAACATCGTTATAATTAGAATCTCATATGTGTAATGCGGGATTTTGTATGACGTAAGACATCACAATAAATCGTCTAGCACATCAATAATGTCGCGAGATCTTTTATCTATAGTTTAGACATTAATCTATCGCGGATACAGGTGTTAGGTAGCCTTATGAACCTAATTGTTGAGAGCTCAATGCTTTGTCGGGAATTTATTTTCTGAAACTGGTTTAAAATAATCAATAACATTACTGTCCTGCATAGGTTCAAAATAATTAAACCTAGATAGCGCAGTACACACTTATACGAGTAAGATTATCTGATTTTTCCAAAAATTTATATTGACAACAAAACAGGAGATGAACGTAGAAAATATATAAAAAGACATAATTACTAGTTTCTAGAAATTGTACTTGAGACAAAAAGAAACAAAATGTGGCTCAGTAAAATATAAAATGCCCGGTAGCACGAATGCTGATTTAAAAGCGAATGTTTTGCAATGACGCCTCACTTATGATAACTTTGCTTCGTCGCGTCGCCTGCTGTCCATTGTTCATCATATATTTCAATTGTTTGTAAATGATTACCTTGATATTGGAGCATGAATGTTATGCTTTTGAAAATGTTTTCAAAATAGTGTAACCTTTGAACGTTTATAAGCATGGTAAGTGATATCAAAAAGACAATTAACTATATCCAAAAATACGCACTCATGTTTAATTAAACACACACGTACTTACTACTTTATAAATAGATCGTTGTAATTTATTTTAACGTGAAAATAAAATAATAAGAATGTAATAATGTGCCCGTTTCTTGTCTGTATTTCATAATTAAATTTAAACAGGGAAATGCTTGTGTATTATTGCCTTATTAAGCAGTCGAGTTATTTTTAAGTTTACCACCGTTATGATTTTACGTACAGAGGTTGAATATGTAAAGCTTTGGTATCTTGATCGTAACGTCTAATGTAGCGTATTAAATGCACTAATGATGTTTTCTATCTAATGCCATGTCCAACACTTGAAGAAATATGACAAATTCATAGAACAATCTAATTGTGTCAATTTAAAATACAATCAGGATAATAAAATACAACTTATTTTCTGGATATCTTCTATACGATTGTAAAGCGTGCCACTTACTTGACAAGTAACAGAGGTGAGACCATCTTCCTAGCGTCGAGGTCTGTGATGGTGCCGCGCGCGGACTGATGCGCCAACCCTGCAAGCAGCAGCATCAGGGCTGCCTGCAGCGTCAGGGTCCCGCACAGGTACAGTCTGACGAACGCGCCGCCCTGCCACCCGTCCGACTGGCACCGCCATGTCACCGGGTAGAGTACCTCCACCACCAGCGCTATTAACACTAGCCTGAGGACAAAAAAGAATTACTGATATTTCAATAATAAAAGTCAATACATAGTTTTGACTCTTGACCCTACAATAAAATATAAATCCTGTGTCGAGAGTATCAGAAACAACGAGATACTTTTCGGTCTCAAAAACATTTAGACCCGAATCAAATACTTGTAGCTAGCAGTAATATTAGTCTCGATGCGGGAATTTATCTTGAGACCTTTTATTTTACAGCCAGCGTTTAAGCAATTGCGCCACAGAAGCTGCCGAATATGGTTTCAGTAGAACCATAGATTAGACAGTATGGTCAATATTTGGTGTCGGTTTGTTGTCAGTATCTTGGCATTTGAAGCAGAATCATAATAATACAGTACAAAACAAAGTCGCTTCGCGCTGTCTGTCTGTCCCTATGTATGCTTAGATCTCTAAAACTACGCAACGGACTTTGATGCGTTTTTTTAAACAAATAGAGTGATTCAAGAGGAAGGTTTATATGTATAATGCATATACAGGGTGTCCCATTTTGTACGAAAAATAACATGCATCTGGTGTGGAGTGGAATCAAAAAACATCTATACCCAAGTGAAGATGGGACGGGCCGCTATTCTAAAATAAATAATATAAAATACAATGCTGGAATTTATGTTCCATAGTCGTAAGTGATGTACCTACACATTATATGTATAACACCTTATTATAATGAATCATCACGAATGTAATAATTACTAATGTGAACAAGAAACTCATGTAATTAATTTTCCTTTTTATTGTGCTTTGAGGTAGATCTTGATTTCACATGCAGATATGCCTAATTAATCATATTTTACGTGATTTATACAGATTATTTAAACAATCTTTTTGCATAGAAACTCTTTTATTTATCATTTATTTAGCCTTCATGGTGCAGTTCTCGGAGACGTTAAATATATAAACGTGGATGTAAAAAGAAAGGTCATAGGTTTGATCCCCGCCCCAAGAAAAATGTGTTTATTGTCTCCTATATGGGCAGAATGCAAAAATAAGAATAAATATAAGGGAAGGCCACTGTTTATTTGGGGAGGTTTTCCAATGGCTGTGGATGACGATTATGCAGCTTGGACACCATGGTACGAGTCAAAAAAGTTGAATTGAATTTGAAAGGTATGACTACATTCGAGTTTAATTCCTTATAACTGAAGTACGCTAGAGCTTTGTTTTAAATGTTATAGAATCGTTTTTTTTAAACAAATTATTACACATTGCAAGTATCAGAACACGGGCTACAATTAAGAAAATAATTTATTTATTAGATACAAATGTAATGCATTATTCAATGTGTGCGACATGAGTTATTGTGTAAACTTCGTATCCATTACATCCGCATTATGCATTATGGATATCACACGTACTGCGCCTTTTGTTATCTAGAGATTTATTGTGTTGTAACTGTTCGCAATTACTAAGGTCTCCATTTACCTTAAGCGTGTGTTACCGAGAAGTGACTCGTATTTTTATAGTAAAACAGCAAAAACAATTATAAGCGCAATAGTTATTCAATTAAATGAATACTGGAAAACACGTGATTTTGTAGTTAGTAGTAAACTTGTAATTAGCAATTGTTTTAGATTTTGCTACTCGTATGGGCATACGAACAACAGGGCAATGAACATAAAATTATATATGAATATTGTAATGGAAAAGTTTGTGTTTGTCTTGGTTTTTAACACAATTTATATAACTTCACCAGTACGAATGAATCAATGTTAAGTCTTATTTACACGAAGAGAGTTGTCATGCCATTGTCGCATGTAATAATTGCTACAATAATTTGGTACTCGTATTCTGGCAAAAGTTTACACTTTACACAATGTAACTTTTTTATTTCCTTACGATAATCATATCTTCCACGCGAGAAACGCTCCCCGTGTGAACAGGGCTTAAAGTATTTGTCGAGTTCCGAGTAATTTTTTTTCATACGGCTTCGGATTGACGGATTGACATATTTTGCATATAGATAGTTTAGTTAAGATGAGTGACAGGCTACTTTTTATTCTGGATTCTCGTTTACGGTGGATAAATTGGATAGTGCGGGATTTTTCAGCTTCAGGTGAAAGCTTAAAGTAATATTTTATGTAAGATTTATGTTTGAAACAGTGAGAGCCTGTGTCTATCACGTAGGTCTTGGTTGTTGAAAAATCGTAGTCTTAAAATATAAGCTCGTAAAATATTACAATAGAGCTTGTTTTCTCCAAACTCAGTAACAGCTAAAGTACAATGCCTAAATATATGCTTTCTTAGGACATAAAATAATTCAGTATATTTCCAGCGGTAAGGTAGCCACTTTAGTTTAAGACTGAAACTGACTTATTTGATATATTCTTTGCATGTTATGAATTAGTGTTTTAACATTAACATTCTATACATAGGCCTCTCCCAAGGTACGCCACAGAGCCCGATCTGCTGCTTATGCATCCAGTCGCTGCCGGCCCTCTTGTGGAAGTCGTCCCGCCATCTGGCCAGAGGACGTCTCACGGTACATTCACATAACATTCATAGTAAAATTCCTTGTAAAACATTACAAGATAGCTTGCTTCTGCAAGAAGATATCAATAGGTTGCACGCCTATTGTATTAAAAACAAACTCTTTCTAAGTTTACCTAAATGTCATACCATCACGTTTACTAAAAATAAAAATAAAATTTGTTTCAATTACTCCATAAATAACGTACATTTAAACAAAGTAGATTATGTTCGGGATCTGGGTGTCACCATGGATTCGAGTTTACACTTTGACAACATAATAAATAAAGCATGTGCAATGTATGGATTTGTCATGAGATCCACCCGCGACTTTGTGCGACCCTCTACACTTCTGCTACTTTATAAATCCTTGATTAGACCTCAGTTAGAATATGCCGTCCCAATTTGGAACCCTTATTATACTAAGTATAACGAAAGATTAGAGTTAGTACAAAAGAAATTTTTACGAACTCTTAATTATAAATGTAAAAATCCTAAATTACATTACGAGGATTTATTGAAGCGTTATAACATCCTGAGTCTTGAATCTAGGCGATTACTTCTTAGTGTTATGATGCTTCACAGCCTGTGCAATAATAAATTTGATTGTACCGATATTACAAATAAGTTATGTTATACAGTACCTCGGACAGTGTACCGACGAGCGGTGCGCGTGCCCCGGTTGTTTCACACTGTCAAGTGCCGTACTAACGCCGGTGAACGAGCACCTATACGTCGTCTTGTACAAACATACAACGCACATTTTCTAGATTTAGATATATTTTCATTATCAAACCAAAATTTCAAAAATTCTGCAATTAAGTTATTATTAGCGTAGGGTCAATGGCTATGTATGCCATAGGGCTATGTATTGTATTGTTTGCTTCCTTCATTAGTTTATATAATATTTCTTTTTGTTAATCTGTGGACAATGGTGTGGGTTGTATGTTTATATATATTAATTTATGTTTAAAACTAAAATGTTACTGTAACATACAACTGTTTTTTGTCCCTAATAAATAAAATAAAATAAAAATAAAATAGTAAAAAATATATATCTTTCAAAGATTCTTAGCTTGTTATTAACATAAGAATCACGCGAAGTAATAAGACAAAGTAGCAGTACAAACGAATATATATATATATATATATATATATATATATATATATATATATGTATATATATATAATAACTACAACACATCTAATAACACTGTTGCAAAAAAAATTGGTACATTCGCTCCAAATGCCAGCAATGAGCGAGGGTCAATGAAAATGTCGAATATTATGACAATTTAAAATCCATTACAAAGCAATCAGAGATACTACGAAGATACGAAGGTCGCACAGAGACGCGACACAAATAAAACAATATTTAGAACGGGGAAAGTCATTTGTATACGGCTGTACGACTTGCTTCCTTTGCACTTTCAGTTGACATTTCACGAGTTTGAACTAAATACTTTCGGAATAACAATTTCGTTTCATCACAGTTTAATGGCGGCGCCTGAATGCTTTTAGACCGATCTGTCGTAAAACTATTTATTGTGGAGCGAGGAATTTAATGCTGTTGTGACATTTTCGCTCACGAAACATTACATATACATATTTCAGAATTTATATTTTATGTAGTTATAAGTTTAGTTATAAGTTATAAGTTTTGTGAACCGAAATAAATTCAGGATATGAAAAATGCAATATTGACTTGTGTTAGTTGGATTACTTACATATAAATGTGAAATATATTTTCAGTACATTTATTTTCAATTCCACTTATATAAATTATTCTATATTCCTATAGAGCAATTTTCCCGCCGGTTTCCCATTGGAGGATAATTGAGGTTTCTCTAACAACTATCGTACTACATAGCGGGTTCCACTACTTAATCAATAAATAATATAAGAAATTACGTTAATCTATTCTCGAGCCGTTTCTATTAATATTTATCATATAATAAAGAGATTGTCTATGACCATAGAGAAGTTCAACATCGGTTTAAAAAAGATCCAAGACATGTGATAGAGTGACAATAGCTCATGCTCCAGTTTATTTTTATCTTTATAGTATAAAATATTTATAAATAAAAGTTATTGTTGTGACGTTCCTCTTTATCGTTTATTCGTTTTTGCTACTAGCTTTGTCTGCAAAATAAAGCGCTTTGACGCATCGCTTTCCCCTCTTGGTACCCAGTACTTATGGTACCTACCTGTCGTATCCTTTAGGCTGCAAATTATTCTTCTGGCTTTAATAGAAAGAGTTGTTCAGCCGTGCAAGCTTAATTAAACGATATGTCGCGTTTATGATATTATTGAAATTGGAAATAATGTTAAACAGTGAAACTATTTTAGTTTCGTTATGATACATAGATTTAATCACCACCTACAATAATCACCTACAGAAAATAAATATTATAGAATATAGGGATAACTATAAAAAGAAAAAAAAAGGAAAATACAACGCTTACGGACTACATGTCGAATTTCCATAGATTTGGAGAAAATAATAAATTAAACCATGACAATTTTTCGACGTAATTACGTGCAATGTGTACATACTTATAATTAGCTTGTGTGATATCCCTAGGCCGGGAATCACAAGTAACATTGAGCTAAAGATAGCGGCACCGTGTCCACAACTCCGTGAAGTGCAACTAATTTTTATTTTTAACCAAAACCATTAGCGCTTTATTAATGAAGGAGTGGGATTAATTTAGCCTGCGCTCCGACTGATGAGCCTATTACGGGGATTAAAAATATTGCTGGAGGAAATTGGACGGAACTCTTTAGTTTTTGTGGACAATATGCGTACTACGTAGATGTTATTTTTCATAGAAGATATTATTATATTTAGGATTGTACTCTACGACTATGATTTGGATTTACCTATGCCTTTCCACTCTGAAGCCTTATTGGATTTTGACACTCTCCGTGGCGCAGTTGGTTGGACGTTGGCTGTGAAACGAGAGGCCGCGGGTTCGATATCCGCACCACAAGATTTAAAAATACTTCAACCTGACGCAGGCCATGACCAGCTTAACGGCATAATTATGCAATATTTCCCCGCTTCTATTATTAGCACACTATAAATATATTTAAAAGCTTTTGCGCGCCGTTTCGTGGTTTCGGTTTTTGTCAATCAATTCACGTAATTGACACAGCTTTATTGCATAAATTAAGAGTTTTATTTGTTACACTGTATTATGTTGTTTTTATTTGTTGTTTCATTTTCGGGATAAATGCCACTGTATTTTAAAATGGTCGATGGAGTAGTTGAAGGCGTGAAAACGTAACAGAAAAACTCTTATATATAATATTGGTAACTACTAAGTATGTATGTATATGTATGACAGCCTCCGTGGCGCAGTTGGTGAGGCGCCGGCTGTGAAACGAGAAGCCGCGGGTTCGATATCCGCACCGAAACAAATGTTTGTGAGAACCACAAGTATTTGTTTCGGGTCTGAATGTTTGTGAGACCAAAAAGTCTCTTGTAGTTCTTGATACCCACGACACAAGACTTGATCTGCGTGTGAAGTCAGGACTACATATGTGATTGTTGGGTGTATTTATTTATTTATTGGAAACAAGATTCTTTGAAATATACTCTATTTTAATAAAACAACGTAAAAGTATTATTATCTAAATATTGCCTTGATCCGATGGTATGTCTGTGTTACGACAGCCTGGGTCAGGTTCTTAGGCCAACCATTTGTTCAAATAGACGAATCTTGAAAAGACAATTTAGAATTTAATAAACAAACTGGAGGATCTGATGAAAGGTTAATGTGAGTCAAGAGCAACAGGGTGCACAATAATGCTAGTTTATTCAATACAACTGTACTATTAACACTGTTTATTTTATAAAAATAGTGAATGTATTCTTAATTCCTATTTTTACCTACTATCGATCGTAAAAGGTTCAAGTATAAATGTTGAGGTCGAAGGGCCGTTGGACTCGCACATAATGTGCTCGATTTACAACTGACAGGGCCTATAGATATCTAGAATTGGCTTCGTTTAGCAATCGAGCTGCATTTTAACCGCACTTAATCTTTCATCTTTATGTGGAGATGTGTGTCCATTTACTGTACGGGCAACTTTTATAGATACTTTTTAAAATGAGCCTACCATTAATGATAATAATAATAATTAACGAAATTATACTAAATTAAAACTGCCACATAGTATTGAAGGAAATAAAATTATTTTACTAAAACATCCATCGACTGTTCCTTTTTGTTGCCAAAAAAATCTGATGACGTTTTCTTTACATAGCCATAATTAGGGTTTCTTGACTAAATTGTTACTTCCTAAAATGTGGCACCTTTTTCTATTAAATTGAAAAAAAGACATAAAAGTATTTTTTTTAAGTGAGCATTAATATAGGTGCACTATACTAGAAAATATCTATACCGTATACCTACTTAAAATACGTAAATAAAAAAATACATAATAGCAAAAACAAAACATTTAGTAGACTCCTACAATAGAAAGCGTGTTGCTAAGGCGGCACCTAATTGCCGCTGCTATGTATTACACTGTAACTATGTATTTGAGTCTGCTTTGTATTTCTCTTTTTGTCATACATGACGTGTGTGGTGCTTGCAAATTATTTTAATCGATCTATCTTACTGTTTTAATATCAAGTTCTTCTGCGGGAATTTGTTCTATGATTTTCGACTGATTGAATGTTTATAGTGTGAAATTATTCAATTCTAAATGAATATTTAACGAATTAGAAACATACAGAGTGAAAAGATCTGAAACTTTAATTCATGGCTTTTAAACTTCATAGCACTTGTACGCTACCGCTAGATTTAGAGTTTGGTGAATCAATGTGCGGGTCATGACGGCGACGCAAGGCTGACGGGATGTGAGGAGTTGTCAAGCTCGGCGCTTGACTCCGGGTGACATTTTCAATATCAACCAATACGTTATACGTCCCATACGACTTTTATAGAATGATGTAAAAAGACTTGATATTACGTACCATACGAATCGGAACAGCAGCTCGAAGATGCTGGGGAACACGAGGTCGTCGGAGGCGGCCAGCCATTTGCGCCCGAGGAGCCGGAGCGCCGGCATGCTGCAACAAACACAACACTATTATTATTTTTGCATATACATACTTTACATACCAATATTATACATAAGAATTTTTGTCTGTTACGTTTTCACGCCTTGAACTACTTAATTGACCGTTATAAAATACAGTGGCATTTATCTCGAAAATGCAGCGTTCCCGAATGTTACGATGCAATAAAGCTGTGTCAATTACGTGAATTGATTGACAAAAACCGAAACGGTGAAACGGCGCGCAAAAGCTTTTACAATATATTTATAGTGTGCTAATAATAGAAGCGGAGAAATATTGCATAATTATACTGTTAAGCTGTTCAGGGCCTGCGTCAGGTTGAAGTATTTTTAAATCTTTGTTTAAGAATTCATTTTCATTTACAATGGAACTTAATTATGTGCGTGTATTTATACAAAGTAAACAATAATATATGCTGCAAAATAATTTCTATGCCTGACGCCTGTTAAAAGTATGAACAATATCTACGCAACAAAATTAATATTAGTATCTAAAGTCGAAATTGAGAAATCTGACCTTTATTATTTTCGTGATAAAAAGTATTATAATCTAATGTCACCGGGTTATAAACTTTCTTTTTCATTTATATTGCTAACATCCGGGCCCATGGGAACGGGACGGAATGGGACGAACCTTTCCTTTTCACATTAACTCAATTTTCTTGATTTATGTTTAAGTGCGTTATTATCTGTTATTACTGGCGATTAATGTCGTTTTAAATGAATATTAGAGAATCTGCGTGTATAAAACATGACATAGGTTGTAGAAATCCCTTTGGAAGAAAATTAATAGTACTAAACCCGTTCACATCTCTATGTATAATATTTCAACTGTGATAAATAAAAAAAGGAGGATGAGTAATAATTCAGCTTGATGGCGGAACAGCCTCCTCTTTCTTTTATGTGTATTCTTGGTTCTTTTTAACCCGCTTCAAGGGCGAAGGACAACGCGAGGAAATATTCTGTATAATATTTGCTCGAAAGTTTTCTACAAAAAATTTTAATGTAGCAATTTCGAATACCCGCGATAGGATAGTACGGACTACGGGGAACTACTCTTCCAATATTGAATTCTGATTTTAGGTAGGCTGACAATTATAAAATTATGTATAAAATAACTGCAATCGCCTTAAAAAATATGTTATGCTAACAATACCACTAAAAGGACAGGTACATTGTCATAAATAAATTCCAAAAAATCTACGCAAAGTGGGAAATTTTTAGTCTATTTTTAAATATCAATGTATATGCAAAACTTGTTCTTAGCTAGGTATATCATTTGTCACATCTGCTCATTATTTTTGTCAAACATTACTGATATAACTCCAGCAGCATTTTAACTGCCAGATTTAAGCCTTTCAAATTGATTTGAAGGCCTTCTCTTGTTTTTCATAATATTAGGCAATAGAATAAATCTAAACATATTTTTTCACTAAAATTTAACCTGATTATAATTTTAAAATATTCTGTAAAGGTTTTTCTGTATATGTCTCTACCAATCGTCTGTTAAATTCCTCAGAGAGTTTATTGACGAAGCATATTCAAATACATTGTGTTATAAAGCATTGTTAGTTCCGTAATGGCGATGGAAATAAATGATTCATCGATGATGGCACAGAGGTATAACGTAAATCTATAAAATTTGCACGAACATTGAAGATCGTCCAAACGTACACATTGAGTCATTGTTTGAAATTCTTTTAATAGATTATAGAGTGACGCTGTCAGTAGTCTCGTTAGGCAGTGGCACGTCGGTTAGACTGCCGGGACTCGGGAGTAAGCGACGAGCAAACTGCCGTGGATATTAATATTCATGAGGAATTACGTACTGCTTTTATTTTTGATCCTCTATGCTCTAATTAGTATGAGACGCGAGTAAGCGGATTAACTATAAGGTTAATAGAAGGCCCATGTGAAATCACTGTCTTTTTGTTGCGTTTCATAATATGTGTATAATCAATAGGTCAGTTAGGCGTATAACTACGAATTTAATTATTCCTGCTTTCTTTCCTTCATTCTTTAAGGATGGCAAAAGCACCTACTATTTTTGAGTAAGTCTATCATGCGTACTATCTATCATGCGAGGCGCGAGCTGGCCTGCCCCTAATATACTCGTACAATTGTATATTATAATTTATTACATTTACTCCTTGCTACTTAATACATACCATGAGAATATTTTGACCTAAAGGATAAAAGTTTTTAAAATGTGGTCTTTACCTTATTAGGCAATTAAACGAGTAATTTGATTTCTGTTTTCCAATATATGATGCATAGGAGTAGTCACAACCAACAACTTGATAATTAGGAATCCCTGAGTACCTAGTTACCCTGAATCGGAGCATTATTGTACGTTATTAACCGTCTGAGCGTTATAAAATATACTATAAAAATGTATTACGACAATATTGTCGGTGTATTGCGTTGATGAGTAATATTATGAGGCTCGCTTGCGGTTTATTGCCCATGCAAAATTTAATTTAAAGAAAACAGGCCAAGTACGGCAATAAATCTAGTGAGGTTGCGGTTCCGAGTACGCGGGTAGGGTATGATTAATTAATGAAACATTTCGTATTCCCTAAATGAGGTGAAAAGTCCCTCTCCTAAAAATACAATGTCCTTTATTATATCTTTTTTTTTTGTATCAGCCCATATACGTCCCACTGCAGGGCACGGGCCTACACTACAATCGAAAGTACGATTGAGAGTGGTTAGGCCGTATAGTCCACCACGCTGGCCTAGTGCGGGTTGGCGGACTTACACACCGTAGAAATTCCTTATTACCGCTGCTTTTATAATGTTTTTTTTTTTTGAATTAATCCGTTACTGAGGTGTAGTAGCAATATGTTACTAATCCAATATGCGTGTAATAAAGATGATGCTGATTTTACAACTGGTTTAATTAACAATAAACTTGACGGTAACTCGCAAGTAGCAGTTTAAAAATAAAAGCGCCTGTTAAAAGGGAGGTCGCGGGTGAAGTTCCCGTGAGATGTTGATTGTGATTAATAAATATTGTTGCTGGGTTGTGGGGTACAAGTTCCCAAGGGGTTTTTCATACTCACAAAATTAAATTTATTGCGGCTACAATACGTCAATGTTTTTAAATTGCATTTATAAGTTACATACACAAACTCACGTCTATTTCCCTCAGGAACTGGTGTACTCCACAGTACGATGAGCTTATTTTCCTCTCACACGTGACAGGGGCGTCCCTATCTTAATTCCCGGTGCAAAGCCTCGGACTTCTATAATAATTTACAAACCGAAAAATAAACAAAGTCGCTTGCCTCATCTGAGAATCGAATTCACGTGCTAATAGTTGCCAGCCTATGCTGCCACTGGGCAATAAGCCATATTTACGACTGAAAATATTTGTTATTTATGAACACGATATTTTCCTAGAAATCCAAAGGTATTAATACTCGCGTCGATGTTCTTAATAAACAGTCCTGTGCCACCATCAACCTTGGCGACAGATTCTATTACCACCGCCTACGGGGCTTCTATTATTAGCTCCTCCCTTAATGTACTTAATATTATTTTTAGGGGATTTTCTAAGGAATTTCTTTCAAAGGATATTTTTGTGCCGCTTACTTCTACTCGAGCGGGTAGCGTTTGATATATTTCCATGAATACGTCTTTAAGAGCACGACCCAATTCTTTTAAAAAAAATCAAAATATTCATTATTCAAATTGTCTTTGACAAGATGTTTTGAATCGTTAATTAAAATTACTACAGCTTCAGACCGTGTTGTAGCTGAGAAAAAAACGGCGATTGAAACATCCTCAACAACAGGAATTTTCGTCTAATTTTCTTTTTTTTAAATCGTTATTAAGCCCAGTTGTGATATTTTATATTGCCGATTGGTGCAGCAGATATGGAACAAATGTATGGCCTATATATTTTATGTCTAGTTATTCAATCATTTTAAATTCTGATGGATATTGATTTTGTTTACGCACAATAATGACTCGTCTTAGTAAAAGTCAATTATGTAAAAACGACTATCCTATATAGCAAATATACAGTGGTCAAAATTTGGTTATTTACACATTTGGTAACATATGTAGGAATTCAGAAATTCTGACACATAATTATATATTCTGAACTTAAAACAAAGTAAATATACATATATTTACTTTCAGCGTATTTAAAATTATAAAATATATTCACTCAGATATTCTCTGCATTTAATACTTGCATCCCTAAAAGTATTGTTAGACGCCCCCGTTTCACAGATTTGCATATTCCATTAGCTATCTAGATTTAGAAAGCATTAGTCGCTTGGAGCTCGTTTATCTCAAATATTTACATTACACCCACAAAAATAACATTGTCAAAACCCTGATTTTCCAAATTACAATCACACTACCCGATTAGTAACAGGTCACTTGTAAGGTCTGAGTGATATTTCATAAATAGCATGTGAAAAATCACATAAAACGCGTTTTCACTTTTCGCACCTGTTACCTGTCAATACTGTTAAAAATCGCCCTATATCACCTCATATTAACACGAGGCAAGTAACACCGGTATACTGCCTATCACACAATGGTTACGCAACACATGATAAATTATTGTCCGTGAAATTGCTGTGAAAATGACGAATAAACTTAATCATAACGTGTCGTTTTCACGAACAGTTAATTGACAAGATATAAATATGACGGGACGAGTTTGTATTAAGTTACAAAACTTCGGCGACTTGTTGCAAAGTGGTTTGTTGAGTATTTGTTACTACCTCGCTCCTTGTTCCCGTGGCCCTTGCGCTAAATCTGCCGGCATTTCGGGAAGAAGGGAACTTCTACCCTTTGTTTACCGTAATCCCCTTAATTAGGCGGCCTCGGTCAGCGGAAAACTTTTTATTTTATTGCCGCGAGAATTTTTATTACACGTTTTGAATGAGAATGAAATAGCTCTTGTCAAATTGCCTGATGAGCACTTTTTATTTTTCTTTGTTTTGCGATGATCCGTCAAGTCAGAATTAAGGGGCAAAGCTTTATTACTTTTTTTAATCTCTATTTTTAATTGTTTTTTATTTGGTTGCAGATAATTTACACAGAGGCAAATAAAATGATACGCAATTTGTTTAAATTAAGTTAAGCCACGATCAAAAGCCGGGCATCTGTGATCTGAATTGTGATTACATTGAGATTAATTAGTTTTAGTTTTAATCGCCTGCCGCCTGGAGCCAAGTAAATTATTATAAACTAGTTTACAAAAACAATAGACGAGGTAAGGTTCGCAACACATTGGGTAAACGTTAAAGCTAATACTTAATTATTTAATACGTACGTATCTTCATAATAATATGTCGTGCGCGAAAACCTTACGCGTACCTTACTTTACGGGCTCTGTGGCGAATCTCAGAAGAGGCCTATTTCCAGCAGTGGATTGCAACGGGCTAATGATAATGATGATGATAAAAACGCTACGGCTTGCAGGACTTATAGGAAAAAAAAAAGTTTCTAATTTCACTGTCATTTCTATGATTGCCGCTTGTACAATACAAATTGTTTATTCGCATTGTTATGTACATGTGCATACCCTTGCAGGGAAGTGGGAACAGCCCTTCATTATCGCAGTGGTAAATTAAACGAAGGTTTTTCATTTCTACATAATAATGGACGCTGTAAAATCCTAAATAGACCCATTATAAAGTGACGAAGTAAATGCATTACCAACTAGTTTTTCACCGCTCTACATCTCTATGGGGAAAAATTTGCGCTCATGCTTTCAAGTATGCATGGCTCGACCTTTGCCTTTGTAATGTAGCTCTTATTCACGCCGGCAAAATGTTTCACAAAGGTCAAGGAGCACAACGTAATAATGACGGCAGTTACTCCTATAAACACCTTTGTAATGTCTTATATAACTTTCATCTGTTCTGATCTGAGGGAGTCATAAACCCACGTCACACGTTGGAACAACATTGATTTAATGTTACAGTAATTTCGAACCACGATTTTGTGTTGTGTAGTTTCAAATTGTACACTAGAAGCTAGTGTTTTAAATACATATTTACTTAAATTATATATTTTTTTATTATTTTATTGTTGCGATCTGTTCATGCAACGTTAAGCAAGTTTTAGGGTTCTGTATTTGTTATCTACGATAAAAAACACTTTAATTATATGCATATATATTGATAATATGATTTAAAAATACATATGTAATATAAAAAATTCATATAAAAAAATACGTACGTATTTTATAGATTTACTAAAAGATTTTTGAAACATATTGTATAAAGCACTTTTTATGGCTTATCTTCTCAAAGTTATTCCCGTTGACACGGTCTCAGAGTTTACACATCGAATAAATAGATTAGAGCTGAGTGGTGAGATGGATTTTATAGAGAAATACAAGTAGGTATTCACGAGCAATGCACTCAGAGTAAACCAGAGTAGTAGATGGATTATTGAATTCGATTTCGCATATGTAGTGCTGACTTCAGTATCGCAATCATAAATATTTATTACATAGCGCTCGGAGGTTGTCGCACGGATGTGTGGATTTACCATATATGTAAATCTACCGAAGTGAACTAACGAAAATGCTGGATTTGTTATTTGTATCCCGATAATGTGGAGATTTTAACGATGTACGGTCTTATTCATGGATAGTTTTAAAAGCTATTTTAGAAATTTTTGTCTTCTTCGCTCAAATAGAATTCAAAAGTTAGAAAGCCAAAACATTAAATAATTTAAATAGTTTTTAAAACTGTCTATGAATAAGGCCGGTAGTATTTACACGCTTGTCTCAATATGCTTGTTACAGTCTGTATTTCAAGCAAAAAATAAAACCAGTTATGATTTAGTTATAGATGTTTATCATTTATCAACAATCAAGTTATTAATCCTTTAAATTAAAAGAAAAGACAAAATGCGAACTCATTCGTGATCAGATATCGTCGTTTGAGCAACAGAGCTATCAATCAAAATACTTTAATAATACTTTGTTGTACTCGTACTCAGTCACAAACCACGCATGCCCAATTTACAGTTCTCCAGACGAATAATAGCAATGCAGATTCCACTGCAGCGGTAATAGCATCGCCCGGATTCCCAACACGGTTTTTTCGCTCTAAAGAGCTTCTGAGAGTCAATTACCTCCTCAGTATGCAAAACAAGAACACAAGTGCTCTATTTAAGAGCAGAGTTTCCGTCCAGTTTATTAATAGAGGTATTTGTAGAAGAAAAATCGTATAAACTCCCGTCAGACGCCTTGTTTGATATAATAAATTAATAGCGCTATAATTCACTCGCATTGTTACACGGTAACTTAAATAGATTATTACTAGTAGCCGTTATAGTGATGTGTTGAAACATCGCGTTGTATAAATAAACGTACGCGCGAGTAGTGTAATGAAACTTGCTTATAAACACAAGGTGAGTAATGATGATTGTTCTCTTACGTCCTTTATTACTCAGGCTGCTTCGATAGATGATATAAACATTTTCGTTTTCTTTTTCATTACTATACTTCCAACTCTAACGCCGGTTTCATTACCTATTTTACACCCAAGCTCATGTAAAAACAGAAAAAGTTAACACAGGCATTCGGCTCCGCTTCATTCCTAGTGCTCTGGGTGGTCACCCAAGCACGATCTACCATACCACCGCTTCTGTCTTATGGTTCGTAGCTAATCAGGATAATTTTAAGCCCCATATTACCAAAAAGATCAAACGTCAATAAACACATGTATCGTGGAAATACTGTATAATAATTTTCTACAGAAGGAACTCACCCAAGAAATTTTCTCAAGTAAACAATACATGTGACCCATCAAAGAAAATTTCCACTTTGGGGTCACAAGTTTCTACGAGTAATACAACTTGTTGGGCGAATTACACTGAAAATTTACGTAAGTGATATTATTATTAGAAAAGTTCTTTTTTTTCTCGGCTGTCCACCGAGATCGATAACTCCACTTTGTACCAAAAGACAATAATGAATTCAGGTCTAGATTAGCGAGAAACAGCGCGCATGGGCTATGATTCGCTGGTTTACAGATTTTGAAAAAGCGACAGGTCGAGCTAAACAGTTACAATAGACATATTTTAGGACCGGCTCGGCCCAATTGATGCTACTCAGAGGAACAAAGACGTGAAGTGATAGTTTTACTGCCATGCTTCATGCAGTGTGTGGGTTACCGAGGTCCTAAATTCCCCGCTTTTTTGCTTTGCTTTCTCTGCTAACTTGCACAGATTGGCAAGGCATGGATAACCTGCGTGTTGTAAGTGTTCGGGCGGCGGTAATCACTTATGATCGGGTAAGCCGTTTGCCAGACTTATGCTACCTATGCGACCGATAAAAAAATCTAGAATTCAATTCACAGATGAGTATCGGTGTACATTTCTCAGAACGGTTGATATAAGATCGGTCGTAAAAGCATTTTGATCAATCTTTCTGCGACATCCATAAAGTCAAGTCGGGTCGACCTCTTGTCGAAGAAGCTTCCATTATGTATATTGCGGTGAGATAAGGAATTTTACTGAAGTACGCCATATATCTAGCATCCACTACGATGTCTTCTCGTTTTATTGTCGGTCAATACAAACAGTGATATGAAGCTGAAGGAATATTCAACTTGCGATCTTCGTCCGAGTAATTCATTGGAACACTGAACAGGTTTTATTTTTGGCGCGTAGCCAAATATTCTGCTAAAAATTACACCTAAAGGTCAGACGAGTATTTTTTATCTAGATTTCCCCGGGCGATAACAATAAAAAATGACATCAAACTCGCATTTTGTTGCATAATTGAGTATCTGAAATGTTGAACATTGGCTTGTAATTAGGGAGGTGCGTGGGTCATTGCGATTTGGTTTATTGCCCGGCGTTCGGTAAATAGCTCTGCTGTGGCTCGTAACATTTCGCCCACAGTTGCTACGTCATCGCTACCGTCACCAATCCTTATTACGTCATGTTTTAATTTATACTAACTTAATACAACATACATCAGTCTAAATTATCCTACCATTGTCTAAAATATTCAGTTTAATCATTTTTGTAATATTAGAACTTTATTTATGATAATTTCATAAATTTGTGTGCCATTCCAATCCAATTTTAATTCCAACAACGGAGATTTAGAAACAAATTGAATTTTTAGCTCTTAATTCACAGGAAAATAAAAAAACGCTTATCTAGAAGTTAGTTGCAATAGATGATATAAGAATAAGATTGTGGCAAAATAAATTCAAATTTGATATCACTTATTAAACTCAAATATAATATAATGTGTATAATTGTTTTAAAATTGAAGTGGATTTAATTAATTATATATAAATTCATTATGAGCTTTATCGGATACACACGATAAGACTACATCACGTCACTAAATGTGACAATATCTATACATTTAATATTTCTCAAAATAAAATCTACCAACATGATCACACGGATTACGATGAATTAGTGCCTATAATTATTATAAATATTCCATTACATACTATAATTAATATTGGAGTGGTAAATAAAATCTTCTTATTGTAGGCTTTGGAACCCAGAGTTAAACTTAGCTAATTATTATGATCGCTCAATCCGATGAAGGAAAACATTGCAAGGAAATCTGCCTACATTAAATTTCTTTACAAATATATCGAAGCACTATTAAATCATGAATTCGTATTAGCAGCGGCGTAGCTAGCATAGGTGGCACCCGGGGCGGATTTTGTAGGTGTCACCCCAAAACTCAAACACAATGTATAAAATAAAAAGTAATAATCGTTTACGTTTTATTAAAATAAGAGTATTACAAATAGTAGTATATTATGTAAAACAGTATGCCAAAAATTAAAATTTCTTCCTTCTAGCTTTGACACTTGCGAACTCCGAAATCACGTCTTCAAAATGAATATTTTGTGTTGCTTCATGTTCTATTGTTAAAATACCAAGATTATTTAATCTGGTTTCAGTCATTGTAGACCGCAAGTAATTTTTTATTAATTTCAATTTGCTGAAACTTCTCTCACATGAAGCAACTGATGCACATATTGTTATAAATAACTTTAGTGCGACCGTTAGATTCGGAAGAGATTCTGTAAAATCCCATTCCACAATGAATTTTAAATAGTCCAGTGTCACCCAATTAGAGACAGTAATATTAGCCGCTTTTAAATGTCTTCTCAATTTTGGTATTTCTAAAAGTAGTTCTGTTTCTGATACTTCATCGTAAAGGTTAGTAAATTTTGATATTGCAAATTTTAACTGTTCAGTGTTTGCCGAAAGCAAAGTCTTCGACTGTACAACCTCAAATAATGAAACTACGTCTTTAATGGACTTTACTCTTGTTTCGAGTTCAATATTGAATCTGTCAAGACATTCTAACATGTCCTTTTGAAGTTCCGCTCTAAGTGTTAGTCCAGCATCGGTGGACGATGCTAACTCACCGGTCATGCGCTTCTTGCGATGAATTCGTCGTTCCATCGAAATGTTGTATTCTTCCGATTTTCGTACAGCAAAATCTATTGCCTCTTCTGCTATTTTTGAGATGTTGTAGAAATTAAAAAGTAAAAAAAAAACGATTTTTTTGAACCCACGAAATCCCTTAATGACAAAATGGCTCACGAGTAAGGAGTACTACTATATGAAGTTTTTATTGCTCTGTCTAGTTATTCCTTAGTCTAAGATGGGTACATTATTTGTATTTATATAGGTATCAATTTATTATGCTTGTGGTACAATACTGTACTTAGGTACCTAGATTATTTTATTAGTAGCGGTTATGGTCTCTGCCACAAATTTTTGATTTTTATAGGTAGAAGTAGAAAGAACTATAACTGATGGTCAAAGTTGGGCTCGGGTGTCACCCCTTTTGGGGTGACACCCGGGGCGGACCGCCCCTGCCGCCCCCCCCCTAGCTACGCCACTGCGTATTAGGCTAAGTGACGTATCGACGCGTAATTCCTCTTAATCGTAGAAACAATCGGTGCCGCTAAACCAATGTACCTATGATAAAATAGCTAGCATAATTTTCCTGTTTATTACTTAATATCGAAGCACTATGACGTCATGTATTTAAATAAATTATTACCATCACAAAGGAAATATAAAACGTTTTTCTTTTATGTTCGCGACAATGTGCAAATTGGAATGCAGAAAACCGGCATTAAATATTATTATCATTAATAAGCTTAGTTACGTCATCACAACGTCGTCACAACGTGTGTGTAGAATTTATTGTTACTTTTTAACATGCAGAATATATATTTAATTCTAATGTAATTCATATTTTATGTGAACATACGTAAAAGATCCCCTAACCTTTGGCGTGGTAGACCTTGTGACATGTTGTTCTATGTATTCTATTGTTCTATGCAGTGCTTATTTTGCAAGATTTTAGGCAGTAATAAATATCTGCATATATCCACGTTCTTTCAATATTGTTTTTGCTGACAGTCTCCTAACACCATGGTGTCGATACAAATGTCTTTGCGTATGACATATTAATATTTTATACAAGCAGGGCAAGAAGACAGCTGAATGAGTGGTTTGTGTTGAGCAGTGTGTAGTGACGTCACTCGTCAAGTGACTAATGGATAAGTGGCGAACTAGACGCCACTTATCAGATGAACTTGCCACTCGAGTCGACTGTTTCCCCATTATATCCACTTTTACTCTTAGAATAACACGCTTATGCTGCTTTATTTCTAGTTTGCAGGCTTTGCTGTTTTGTTTCGTTGGTGGAGGGGGATAGTCGGACAAACAGAATATTACAATTATAGTTATGTTTTAAGAATAGTCATAAAAATTGCGTTTTGTTTATTTCTGTAAAACATGTTTGTATAATTTATGCAGTGTGTGATGGCAACGAGGTTTATCTTCGGCGTTAAAATATTGTATTATTTTGGATACAAATAAATAAAAATCTGCAAGTATTTAAATTTAATTTAAATACCTAATATGTTATCATCACACCAGTGACTAAGATCAGTGCCAGTTGTATGGGGTGTGAACCATGAGTTCTTAAAATCACTTTCCAGAACCGTGAAAGTGTCATTTTCTCATTTGAACATCGACATCCCGGATCTAATATACATCTCGATATAATTTAAAACTCGCACAGATTGAAAATGATCGCAATTGATACTTCGCGATTCATACAGAAGATGTCGATGCTATATGATGTGTCTTGTCACGGAATATAACCCCACGCTTGCCTAATGAACGTGATTGAGTGACCTCATTACGTATTACGCGATGTACATGTTGTTTACAAGGGAATCACGACTATAATAAACTCCAACACAATCGTTATGACCCAATGAGAGACTTTTAAATTGCTAAATTACGTGTAAATGGAAGTACAATGTTTCCACACGTATTCAATGAGAAAATAATGTATCCTATAGAAATCTAGTCATAAATATCCAGTAGTTATACCGTTGAATATGCTTTGATATTTTTTTATTCCACAGGTCAGGTAAACGAGCAAACTAGTCACCTGATGGTAAGTGATCACTGCCGCCCATGACCATCCACAACGCTCGGTTCATAAATGTGTTGAAGGCCCTTAGAATCACGAGGGGAGCGGGAAGGAAAACGGATGGGAAGAGGAAAGGGGTATTGGGCATTTTATTGTACGAACGCTACAACGACATCCCCCACCAACTACTTAGTTTTAATAAGTGTCACCTAGTTATAAGAATCCGCCGACAAATATTTTACAAGACAAAAAATGTATCAAAGAGAGCACTTTAAAAAGATTACGAATCGTCCATACATAGATAACATATTCCAAATATCAATATTATACCAATAACGATTCCACATGGCTGAACAGAACACCGATGTTCAGAACATATTAGAATTCTTCAACAAAGGACACGGAGAGAAAATGTCAAAGTATCAATAAGGATAGAATTTCGTCGCGGTATAAGGGTTAGGGCTCCCTTTAGTAGCCTGTTTATGGAAATTCCCTTGTACAACCAGTAATCGATCCCCAACATTTGGTGATATAATGTCGCACGAACGAGGGGTTGACGTAATACATACCCTTTGATGACACAGGTGTTCAGTAGGTATATCGTACATAAGGATTATGTTATTATACTTATATAAGGATATTTCGGCGCAGAACTGTGATATTTTAACTAGTTTGGTAATTATTTTAATATAGCTTTGTTTTGTTTTTTTTTTAAGTCTAGGAACTCTACAGCAAATTCAGGGAGAGTTTTAAGCGATATAACATATGTATAATGCTAATTAAATTTATTTAAAGAAAGATACATACAAGTATAGTATAGAATAATATTGGTACGTAATGTGTGAACTTAAAATAATTATAAATAAAACATTAACGATGTGATAATAATGTAATGAATCAGAATCTATAAATAAAACGCTTTAGATTATTTTAAATGTTTTAGGATATTTTTAATCAAAATTTTCATACAATTTATTCCAACGAATATTTAGATTTTTTTAATATTGAATTAATTGGCTTGCATAGAATATATGTATAGTAGGTGTCGGTAGTATATCTACGTAGATATTTCAATAAAATTCATGATCAATATTTTTATTTACTGAAAGGTTGTGTTTGTTCTAACGCATTTGGTGCATAATCCCATGAGGTTCAAATTTATTCAAAAAATAATGTACTCTATTTCATACCATATTACTGGGTATCACAAAATATTCCAACTTAGTTTCGAACTCAAATATGGCATATACGAACATATAACATGAAAATACCAGACATATAAATATCTCAAAGAGCGCATAAACTAATAAAACTAAGGGTAAAGGTTATAAAACGAAGGTTGGACAACTCGAGTCTTCAATTAGCTCACATTTCCACTTTAAATAGCTATTTTATCACAGTTTTTGCTCAGAATAATGTCAAAATTAACGTCACGTACTGCTGAGCATTATCACCCGTCGCTGGGAAATTTAACTTTTAACTACCAATTTACACTTTGAATCACGTAACAAGTAATATAATTATTAAGTAATATAATTATTACGAATAAAGACCTGTTTCAGTTTATATGCAAATTTATGAAAGCATTCGTTTTATTATAATAACTAAATTATAATTACTAAAAATACTTTAATTGGAGTGAGCAATGAGCGTGACCATACGTAAACTGACAAAATTCATTTAATATCTGAAAACCTTTCCCCTGGAACAGTAGTTCGAACATTTGTCGATAGGAAGCGGTGTATTCATTTAAAAGATTTTTTTGTTATAGCCTGCTATATTTGTGAATCTATGGCACTTTTTTTGGTAATTATGTACATTACTAATATGGTTAGAAAAACTGGTGGAGTGACGTTGTCATCTAGTACTGAGAAAAAAACATCAAATGTCGAAACTCGAAAGATTTTGAGTAAAAAAACATAAAAAATCAAATTAGAATTTCACGACACTAGATTATTTTCATAGTGGTTTATGTAAAGTACTGCTGGTTGCCGTGTGGTCTCAAGCTCATTAATATTCATGGCGTGTGACAGACATAATGGCACCATCGACCCATCATGGTGTTAACGGGTACACAAGAAATCAATATAAAAGGGTTAATAAACGAGTCTTTAGATATGTGTAACATTGTGTTCTTCTTCTTATATTAAGGAAAACGAGACTAAGCAAAAAAGCCCAAACAGCAATGTGTGTTTTCTTTGAATGCAACAAAGGCATTGCCACCATATTGTTTTGCTGTTTCTGTGAGCGCTTGGAGTAATACTCGTATAAATAAACGCATAAAGAATCGTTGTTTTTTGTGCACACGTGAATTCTCACAATTTAACACTGGGAACTATGTTTATTTTTTGTGATTATATATTGTGAAACATACCAGTTAAAATATATTGTCATTTTTAAAGGCATAATAATCACCTTTGGTACAAGTCCAAAAGCCAAAACATAGCTGCCCAAATAAAAATATTAGACAAGATAACGATTACAGAATTAATCGATATGTCAATAAAGATAATAAAATTGAAACAAATCCTGAAAGACCGTAGAAACCTAGCATCGGGAAAAGATAAAATAGGAAAAACTCTACGACTATCGCTAGCAGTGCGCTGGCCTCGCGGACCGAGCGAGGCTATAATTGAATTAACTCCGTTGTTTCCGAAATTCAGTTAAACGTGCTTAAATGAATGACCGCCTATTCCGATACCAATCTGGAAGGACGTGAGATGGACAGATTAAAATTGCTTTAGAACAATCTAAATGGAGCTCTCTGGGCCGCGCAAATCGAGTTAGTTCCTCAACATGACGTCGAGTGGGGAGGGAAATTCTAAACAATGTTACACGATGTCACTCAACACGTGTACCAACGCCCGCGGAGTCCTCGGCGAGTAAAGATTAATGAGATTACCACGCGTCTAATTCAATTCACTGCTAAATAGTTTTCCGACGTTAATGTAGACAAGATATTTTTATGGTAAGTGTAATACCGTCTAGATAAAGTATAGATAGGCAATGCACTACTCGTATCATATTATCTCTTGCTACTAGACGCATATTCACTCTTCACACTGCTGCAAAAATACCCATGATTATACAAAAAGTGAACGCATGGGTTGGCAAACTGCACTGCGGCTTAATGGTGCGCCAGAAAAAAACATTTTATAAATACCAAAAATAAAATGAAAGCGTTCAGAAGCTGATCGCAATTAAGGATAAATAGATTTGAACGGCGTGTGATTGAAATAAGTCCAACTAAGCGAGACAAATGTCTTCACTGACCTGGAAATTTATGATTGGACCGGGTGGAAATCAATTTTTTGTAGATATTTCTGAACGTCAGTGTTTGGTGCGATTATTTTCTGAAATAGGTTTTTTTTATAAAGTTTTGTTTGTTTTTCCAAATGTCATAATGTCATTAGTTAAGTTTATTACCTTTAGATGAATATTTATTATCTACTGTTAATTTGTTTTATGTAGATAATACATCATAGATAAGATTTCCAACACGTTATGTAATTGTTTCTTTTTTCGAATAATGTGTTGTGCATTTATTATTGTATAGTTAATAAGTAGGGGAGACCAGGGACGGAAGTAACACGGGATGAAAGTAACAAATGAATTTGTGAAAAAAATAGGTTATCTACACTGATATGCTGTGTGAAGGACATAAGTAATTTCGAACCCCCCCTTTACCTAAGTTGTGCTCACAGAGCTGTGCTATCAGGTTTTGGCTGTAGCGAGTCGATTCTCCAAAAATAACCCCAAAGTAACTTTTGGCCGTTGTTTTAATAGCGTTTAATTTTGTTATGGTTATGCTTAATCGAGCGAGTTATGTGTCAGTAAAATAACACAAGTATTGCTCTTGCCACAAAGGTGTAAATAATGATAACTATCTAATCATTTTTTAGGGTCTGGATTTTGTGAAACTAATGGTAGTTTCACAAAATCTGGAAAATTTTAATGTCGGGACAAAAGTAACAGCTTGTTAGTTTCATCCCTTCATACATTTATGTTCGTGAAAACTCAAAGGATTTTTTTATTTTATATTCCTAAGTATTAATAGCTAGAATCAAGGAAGACTACAGGACTGTAAGATATGGCAAAAAACCAGTCAAGATTGACACTCCATTAAACCAAAAACAAAAAGATATAACTTTGACCCACATAATTCCAAAAATGTTTATTATTTTGCTTATTGAAAAACGTTTTTGATTTTATTTATGATTATTTTGGGTATAGTAAGATCTAAAGGACTGATTGAAAATAAATATATTAATAAACGGAAGCATTTTCTTATTTTATTTTCATCTCTTTACGCTGTTACAACCAGCCCTGGATGTAGGGACGATTGTAACGAAATACACTGTTTTTATATTGACAAAATCCGTAATAACAGATGCAAAAAAGTTGGTGTTAATAGATAGTCAAAAAACCAATATATCATGCATAGTAATTAGTATTTTGTGATCTTTTAAGGTTTGTGAGATATTAAAAGAAAATTTAAAATCATTACGTTCGTCCCTGGTCTCCCTACTAATTACCAATTAACAATAATAAACAATCAGATAAAATATAAACAGAGGCTATAAACATTTTGAACAAGGCGTAAATAAGAGTCTGAAACGTTGTTTTATATTTGTAAATATATTTTTTGCAGACATAATACTATTAACCCAGACATACAAACCTTAATTACAACAATAACTTGTAGATTTGTTTTATTTATTAATGTCAATGTTTTTAAAGAAATATAATGATGTTATGTTTTTTACTGACTCGGTGGCGTAGTGGTACTACGGTATGATTGCAAAGCTTGAGGTATCGGGTTCGAATCCCGGGTCGGGAAAAGTGATATTGGATTTTTCTATTAATTATCAGCCCGGAGTCAGGAATTTGTGCCCGATATGGTGATAGGCTCTCCCCTTATCACATCGTGGGACGGAATATACAAGGCGAAACGTGGGTGTTCTAGTAGCACCTCTGCCTACCCCTTCTGGGAAAAAGGCGTGTGTTTATGTATGTATGTATGTTATTTACTTATAAAATGATGTTTATAAACTAGTAACAAACGATTTATCTATTAGATTGATTGGAACTGTATTGTATCAATATTATTTATCTTGCTTGCATGGTCACTTATTATTGCAGTGGTGCAAGATTCTGGTTGACGTCACGGTGGGGTCGTCGACCGGGTTTGTGTCTGATTATTCTGATCTTTACGCCTCTGATGTGAGGTGAGGCACGTGTCGAGACGGTCCCCGTTTTATACATTTATTAGAGCGTTGATTGCTTAGGTAGATTCTCTTCTCTTTGCTTTAATTTGTACCTACTTATATTATTTAGTGTTATCTTTATTTTTACTGTTTAAAAAATACTGAAATCGATCGTATATTATTGTTAAAACATATTTTATTGGCACTGGCTCCTATAGCACTAGAGATTGATGCTATAGATTTCTATAATTTTGTTGGACCAAACAAAGATATAGATTATATAGATTATATTATAGATTACAGATTAAAAACTTATTTTAATTATTGAATGTATTGTCTTCTTCGCGCATAATTAATTCTAAAGTCTTTCAAAAGGAACAAAACATTCGATAACTAAAATAGGTTTTAAATCTGTCTTTGAATAAGGTCGATGGAAAATTAGTTTAATTATGTCGTACGTGCTTGTCTTTAGAAATATTGTAAATTCTATTTGATTGACTGCCAAATTGTCATTAATCTCAACTAACAATCCATCCATCTAATGGTTAAGAATTGATTCAGTGCTCTGACTGCTCACAATAAATCTACGACTTTACCTTGGACCATAGAAGTTAGTCATGTATATTGTGAAAAGTAAAAAACTCTTGTAAAAAGTACTCGTATAAAACCTTTTGACTTGAAAATACAAGTTGGCAAATAAGGAATGTGTGAAATTACTCGCCTCATACCGACATTGTCTGTATCCAGAATGTGAGCGCAGTTGTGATTAAAGACGCCGGTCTGCGCGATATACTATGTACTGTATATACACATACATATGGATTGCGAGTTTGACATGCCTTTGCTTTGTAAATACATCTGGGTGTTAATATCTATTGAATAGTATTGACGATTCGTTAGCGTGGAGGTTACGAAGTTGCCTTTTTGCGCCAAAGGTTTTTGGTTCGATTCTCATATGAAATACGAGTAAATACGAGAAATATATTCGTAAAATCCGTGTGATTGTGTCTTTTGTTCGTGTGAATTTCATGGTGCAGGCGACTCTAGTTCGGAGCAACATTTTTGTTTATGAATAAATAACCACGACAGCAAAAGTTGTTCAGCAAATAATGAATAAAAATATGAAACTTATTACCTTAATATATTAGCAAACCTGTTTTATTTATATCAGGCTATATGTCCTATAGTTGGGTATACCTCGACCGTATTATTTGAAAGGGTTTGGGCCTTAATCCACTGCTGGCTCAAGGCGGTTTAGCGGTTGAATGGGAATTTATTACACTAGGGGTCAGTCTTCTGTTAGGATTGTCAATGCTCACGTTTCTATAGATGTAAAGAGCTGGATTGTACTCTAATTTAGATGACTAGGCTACAAAGATTTGTGAGGATATCTCCTGTTTGATCTAAACGACTAACTAATTTGATTCGATGTAACACAGGTAACAAAAAAATAAAAATGCTACATCTTAACGGCATTATTCATAGACGGATTTAAAACCTATTTTAGTTCGAGTGTTTTGTCCCTTTCGAAAGACTTTTGAATGCAGTGTGACCGAAAAAGACAAAACATTCTATAAGTAAAATAAGTTTTAAAACTGTTTATGAATAAGGCCGTAAGTCTATCTAAGTTAGTAAGTATACTCTATATCATTGTACCTTACAAAGTTGGTTCATACTTAGATACATTGTGTAAATACGTTATCATTGTATTTCCCTTAGCTTTGTTCTTGTTTTTAACATCACTGTAAGGTATGAAATAATCCTGTGATAGGTTCAACTCAATAAAGCATATTTTTTAAAATTTAATTTCGGCTGATACGAACACATTACAGAAAGAAAATAGGGTTGTTGAGTAGTCCGTCCGCCAACCCGCACTAGGCCAGCGTGGTGGACTATATGGCCTAACCACTTTCAATCGTAATCTCGATTGCAGAGGAGGCTCGTGCCCTGCAGTGGGACGTATATGAGCTGATACAGGACAATACAGTACAGAGTAACATAGGCGCCGGGGGTATTCGACCAGCCCCCCGAAATACTAGCTTACTATGTGGAACCGGACCACCTAATTTTGTGAATTTGCACAACACTACAAGAATTTTAATGTCAGCCGTCATTTCATGAACTTGTTACCGACAGTTGGTGTATCTATTGCACCAAACTAGTGGAATGTGTGTGTTAATTATTTCCCAACGTGGGCCGTGTGGTCGTCCAAACCCGGATTTAACAGGTGATATGTGTTTTGTATAATTAGAATCATATTTAAATTTAAGGATTTATACCAAACATAGTGTTGTACTACATATTATGTATTTAGACCGACATAATTGCGTCGATTTCACAATGACAAGCGTCGGTCGCGTATAAGTATGCTATCTGAACGGCAATGTATTTAATGTAAAATGCCGTTTAGTATCTTTTCTATGCAACAGTTAAAAAAAAGATTGATGTGACGCAACAAACGAAAAAAATTTATGCACACTCATTAACAACACTGCAAAAAATATAAATATGAAATAATTTTTTATAACTTGAATTATAAAACTTGCGTCCGCATTCTTAGCTCTCTGATGGTTGTGTGAGAATTTTCATGTGTTACGTAATAGAATTTAATGTGTAGTTTCATTGTCCGTAACGTAACGATGTAAAAAACTATTTTCTTTTCATTGCATAATTTGTAGAGCGGAATATCTGGTATGTTTCATACATCTCCTTTATATTTATATTACATTAGATAAGCACACGTTGAATTCCCATAATGACCATAAATTTTATGGTTTTTCAAAGCATTATCACGCATTTATGAATTTTGGATGTCATAAGCTAACAAAGCATTTTAGTGGCATGCCATGGAGAAGTTTATGTAAACACTACCGATAATAGCAGGAATACTAAAGCTCCCCCTACCTGCTATCTAAAAAAGGGAAAATAGACAAAATTAAGCCCAACACGCCCCTTTATGGTGGGTTAAGTCCAGCAGTGAACAACTAGTTTTCATCTTATTTCGACATTCTAATAAGAACTGCAGCATTGTTAAACGTGTATTACATTGCATGTACGTGTTTCCGCAAACACTCAGACGTTATTCTTTGGCAGCCTTCCACTAATAACTCAGCGTAAAGAAGCCTCAACTATGTACAATAATATTACATCGAAATACCTTTTTAAAGTGTAATTTTTTAAAAGTTAAATATTGTGTAGTTAATCTTATATTTTAATGAAAACGGCGCGTAAGGTAATGAGAAATAATTTAATTAATTTTAAAGATGAAAATAGAAAACATCTTGCAATGCGAGGACTTATAAGCTTAAATTAAGATAAGGTTTTTAGTTGAGAAATAATACGTTATATTCGTCCATTTCAAAATATCTTTACTATTATATTATGTTGTAATATTGTCTCTCAAACACAACAAAAATAACAGGCTTTTGTATCAAATAAATTGGAGGCTTATTCGTTTATTATTAAATCAATAAATCGTGTCGAAGTTATTTCACCGTTCAAATATTTCCTTATGGCAAGTAATCCCAACTTAGGTTATTAATGAAACAGGGTTGTTTTCGATGGGATAAACTGAGAAAGTCAATAATGTTTCGTTGTCGAGTGAGCAGGCTTGAAGTTAGAACAAAGAGTATGTCGGCTCACTCGCTGTTAATATAAGTACGGCTTCTATTTGTGAAGGCTTTGTGTGCCGGACTAGCTGTAGTCGCTAGTCCCGTTCTAGCTAGCTAACGCGACTGGCAAGTGAGAACTGCGTGTTGTATTGTTTGCGCCACTATTTATGACATATTCGCCATGTTTATGGCTCGAAACGGCTTATAAACTTGTCGCAGCTTTCACAGCTTGCTCCATTCATCTGTAACTTGTAAGGGAGCTTGATTGGCTATTTTTTTTAAACAGCAAATACTTCAGAAAGATCTGAGATTCATTGAACAATATTGCCAGTAAAATAGTTTTCCAGCCCCTGCGTGCGGTTTTCCGTGTCTTTGTGGTTTAGATTCAATGTTTGAAATAGTTGTACACCAGTTTTAGAAATCATAATGCAAAAATACTTAGGTATATAACACTGGCAGCCAGTCTGAAAAATGAAAAAGGCAATCCAATTATATTGCCTATCCTGAAAACTTCAGACTTCATGGTTCACAGACAAAATACTGTTTAGCAGTTACCACGTCACCAATAAAGGAATTATATTCCACATCACATCAATTACGCAAATTATCGACTCCACGGCATTTTTATTTTATCATCGAACCATATAATTAAACTTTACCTTAATTGCACATAAAAAGGTTATGTACACATAATGTACCGCTTGGAGACGGTTGTCTAGAGCCCCAGCTTTACTACTAACAAATTTACTCCGCACTCTGGAATAAATTGGCGTGTGACGTCATTGCCTCCTACGGGAGGCGCTCGTCACATCGGTGGCTACAATTTAATAATAATTAAGATTTAGCGTGAATTAGATTTTCTTACTTTGCGTCACTATGGTCATAATGTTAACATGGCGTAAATATAAATCTATAAAACTGATTAATTAACATTTAAGAAACTAACTTGACACGAGATTGTAAAGATAATTTTAAAAAATCGTTAGCACGTGCCAGAGGTTGATTCATTGTCATAAAATGAATTTAGTGCTCTTATTTTTACGCAAGAGTATAAAATAAAGAACTTGAACTTGATCACACTATTATAGCGTAGGTAAATGATAAAATATGTTGAAACAAAAAATATATTTTACATTAAAGTACCTAATAAAACCTGCTGTTGTTACGGCTGCATAAATTAAGGATACAGTCTTTATTACTATTAGGTATACAAATTAATACACCCAACAGTCACATACATAGTCTTGATCTACACTAAGATCTAGTCTAGTGTCGTGGGTATCAGAAACTACGAGAGACTTTTCAGTCTCACAAACACCCAGACCCGAAACAAATGCCTGTGGTTCACACAAACATTTGTCTCGGTGCGGGGATTGAACCCGCGGCCTCTCGTTTCACAGCCGGTGTCTAACCAACTGCGCCACGGGGGCTGTCAATGTTCTCATATGTTCAAAAACGTCACCAAGTCTAAACAAGTTTAACGAAATACGAACTTATAGGTGTTTGATTGTACTAGTGAAAATATATTTCATTATTTACTTCTTTTTTCAAATACTACCTCTCCTAAATGAGAAATGAAATGAAATGTTTACAGTGGCTCTGATGATGGCAGATTATTTTCCATCTCACTCCCTGGTTGACATATTTATTTCGGCTTGGTTGAAGCCAAAACATAGACTGCGCTCAAATGGCGGTACTCATGCGTGCGTCACTACGACGCGACGATCATATTTCCACTAGACACAACATAATATAATACAAGTACAAAATAGATGAGGCTATTTATAACAAATGAAAATCGATGTTGGTACTCGCCACTCGGTCTCAGATACGCAAGATATTAATTAATTAATTGAGTGAAAGCGATGACACGGCCGGTGTGGCGGCGTGCCGGCGCGGCTCCAACACCATCCAATTAATTCAATTATACGTGGACACAAACATTCATTAACTTTAATCACCCCTCCCCCATCCTCCCTATACTTACGGGGGTGAATTTTTTAAATAACAGTTTTATCTCCCTAAATAAATTGCCACTTTATCAGGGCTGTCACGAAAGACGATACGGATAGTTATAAATTGGTTAATTATATGTTTAGAAATTGTTTGTTATTTGAATGGTGTACGGGTCTTACCACTATGATTCGAATTCTGGATTGTAGGGAGGCACCACGCACAGCAGTATACGACTATAGGGACCACTGCACCTTCAGTTTATTAGAGATATTACAAAGATTTTTAAAATGTGCTATTATTATAATTAAATCATTGATTAAAATAAAACGAATTGTTAGGGGTTTGATCGTGAATTTGAATATTTTTTTATATTTTTTAGCTTCCCGACGTTTCACTTTACAGTTTTCGTGGTCATGGAGCCGACTGTAATAAGTAAAAATAAATCAAATTCGCAATAAAATCCGTAAGAATTCGATTAATTTCAATGTGTTAAATTCGTGTAAATCTAAGAAAACAATATAAATTATTGATAGTTAAAAATTAGGTATATTGAGCTTATTAGTTATAAATTTCACAAGGAAAGAGTCACTCCAAAAATTGCTATTTAAATTAAAGATCGTTCACAAATGGGTATTCAACTAAGTAGAGAATAAAATCCTGTGATAAAAACCGTGAGTAAATCAATATTCTTTATCGGCTATAAAATGTTAGGCAATAGCCTATCCGGAGAAATCCATAAACACTTCCAATAAGACAACTCGAGACAATTACAATGAGTGCTCGTTACATCGACAGTAACTAGAATACAGAACACAGATGTGACCTTATACCAATTAGCTGTCAATGGCCAATATCCGCTGCAAATACTTTTGATTTTTAAAACTTGGCGACAAACTTATAGAACCACGATCTAGACTGCCTAATATAAAATTGTTTTATGGAATGATAAACACATTTAATTACTTTGTGATATTACCTCCATTTCTAACATGAAAGGAAAAAAATAGTCTGCAAATGAAAGCGAGAAAAACTTACAATAATTCACAAAGCTATTTTAAGGAAAACACCTTTATTCACAGACAACAAGGGAATACAGTGTTCGCAGACAGAGCAAGTTTTTATAGGGGCACGTAAACACGAAACTTTTGCTTCCTTTGTTGGAATACCACCACGTTGGAGCCTTGCGGGAGTCTTGTAACTTATCAGCAATTCTCTTTGAATACAAATTTTGTTTGAGCATAAGTATATTCTCTCTGTGTCAAACATGCCGTGGTAAGAGTACCAGGTGACTATAAAGGTAGGGCTGTTCGTATAAAAGTTATTTCCGATGTACCGGTGAGGACACGGCTACATTAATTGAAACCACAAACAGGGCATCGCGAAAGCAGTTTGTAGTAGTACACCAAAAACAGTAAAGCCATGTATGGATATTTTGTCGTTTATTTTGTTTGAAAATATTGCTTTTCCGACCTTGATTTTTCAACAATTTAAAATATTAAGTATTCAGAATAACTATAATGATCATATAACAATATTAAACTGTACTATGATAGCAATCGTAGTAGAGTTTAATATCATTTTACTTCTCTGTATATGTGAAAAGCCAATTTAAATATAAATCTATTATGGCTTAACCGAAGGATATTAAATATAGTTTCCATTTGTAATTTAATACAGCTATTGTGAGACAGGTTTTCTAACAATACGTTTGTCGACGCCATAGGTGGGAGCGTTTCGCAGCGAAAGTAATTGATCCCTATTCAGGCTGGTTCCCGATAACGGGATAAAAGCAGACAAAGGCCTTTGTACGCCGCTGTGTGGTAAGATGTTTTTAAAATGCACTACAAACAGCCTTCAGTGTGTACCTATTAAAGCTTGCACATTGTTTTAAATACGTTAGACGTCATATATTTTTTTTACATAAATTTAAAGATACCTGAATTAAGTGTTCTGAGCTCGTTACAAATTCGAGCTTTCAAAATGCGCTGATGCAAACGTGTATTCGGAATTGTCACCAAGTAAAAGTCGCCATTTCTGTTCCGCGCAAACATTACTTCAATTCCGCCGGAGCTTTGAGTATTCTCTTTGACAAACTATGTTAATATCCGTCTAAATTCCTTTGAACGTGCGATCACAAACACAACGATGTTATACAAATAAATACGCGGGCAAAACATTTTCAACTACGGCGCAAAAGCAAATTGCAAGTAAAGTGAAACACGGTGAAATATGGTTATTGCGTTCCACACAAGCTTCATCAATATTAAATTAGTAAGTACGGCGCATTGTATAGGCACAGTTGCGGCGTCTACCCACGCCCCGCCCTCAATCAGATTACCTTGCATAATATAACTTAACCAAAGGCCAAAGTTCACAAGCGAAACGAAAGCAATAAAAGTACGAAAGAAATCATTCAGTTTGTGCTGCGCTGATATCGAATTTCTGAAGGCCTACACTGTTTTTTTGACATAAATTTCTTGTCATCCGTAATTGGCCCCGATGTAATATGTACACGAGCAATAACATGTATCGAATCGCGTAACCTGTGGTACCTATCATTTTATCCTGACATCATATTCAATATTGTGGTATATCTACTCATTTTATCAAGTTTCATTTTAGTCTTTATGAAAGAAATACATATAAGTATCAACACTAGAGCTACAAGTCCGTTCTGGCTTAATTATCCTATAACAAATTTTCTCTTAATAAAAGCCTTTATTATACATACGAGTATTATGTAGTTACGATTGGGAACGATTAACAAACAACTTTTGGTCACATTTGTTAACACCTTTCAAATTTATAGTTGACATAGAAACGCACCTTGATGAGCAATTTATTCTGTGAAATATAGCACCCATCAATTCATCTCGAATCTGCTACTGTCGAAATATCTTGATAATCTCAATTGGGTGAAAACTAGGGTCAGGTGAATCCTAGACGGCTAGTGTGGACCGTTATTTCAGCTTCGAGATCAGGTTTTAATTTGCATATATTATCGGCGACGCTCCCACAATTGCTGTACAATGTAGTTGTTTATGTGCACGCTAATAAATATTCATATTACTAAACTAAATCAAGACGAAGGTTTTTTTAATGAGAGTAGAGTAGCACAGTTAAGCTAGTAATTTAGTTGAAGAAAATACGGGCATTTACTAAAAATAAGATGGCAAGAAAAAGACAACCAGTGCAAATGAGAATTGTTATGAAAATTTAAGTTGGCAATTAGTTTGAGCTAGTTTGCAGACAACTTTAAGATATTCATATAAGCGGTGTCGGAGATCTTCGCCGTAATGTGTGCTTATGTATGTATTCTCAATTTACATGTGCTTGGAGGGGCGAGCGGCTACAGTTTCGTTTAATATTTGAGAAGCACCCGCTTGGAACATTACACCTGACGAAATGAGAGCGGCCCCAAATACCGAGAGGTTTCCACGTTTTTTCCCCTCGGATCTCGTTTGTTTTATGCGGTCGCAGTAGATGACGAGCTTCGGCGAAACCAGAATGAGTTTTAAATTCGACTGTTTCAGTGAAACCGCATTTCACATGTCCGTTTATGCAGCATCTTTTATTTAAAACCCGATTTCATTTAAACTAAGCGTAAGTAATGAGTTCTTACTGCATTTAGAGAAATAATATGTATCGCAACGATGTCATGTGTTTTAGTTTATATACAGGGTATATCAAGACTGCTACCTAAAACGGAGCCAGGTGGTAGTTTTAGTGACTTTAGACACAATGCAACTAAATTTTTTACAAAAAAGTGACGATGTTTTTTACAAAAAAAATTCTATCGTCATATTTGGGTGGTAAATACATACATTTTCCTAAAAAAATAGTGTACACCCTTTTATTTTTAAAGACGCTATAGTACGCAAGGCTTTAAATTATAATTTTAGTAAAAACTACGGATTTACCACCCAAACAGAATGATATTTAAAACATTACAAAAAAAATATCGTCGTGTTTTATTCCAAAATTTTAGTTGCATCCTATCTGTAGTCACTAAAACTACCACCTGGCTTCATTTTCGGTACCAGTCTTGATATACCCTGTATTTATACAGATACCTCGTAACACTTATTCATGAGTCATCAGTGTTCAATTTATTGCTGAGTCCGAAACCTTGTTTGTCTACGGCTGATGTACTAAATGATCGATTTTCGATTACAACAGACGATTTGTTGCTAAGTGATTGTGTAACCGCGAAGTCCGCCGGTCTTGTTCCATCGCCGCCCATTTGTTGTTTAGTTGACAGTCTGCCATCTGCTACGGACACACAATGGAGGGTGTTTGCAATGTCAATGTTTGATCGCATACAACTGTCTTCAATGTTGAATACGTATCGCGAAACTTATTTGTACCTGTCGAATATATCATTGAACTATATTTGAGAAGGAGATACGATGGAACATATCGAAGGGATCTTTCATAACTTTGACATGTTATGTTAATAGGCACTTGTCAATTGTGGCTCAGAATTCGCCTTTAACATTATGGAAGCAATCTTGAAGAAAGACTCGAAGGCCAGTGGGCACGTCGAGATCCCACATTATGCTTGGAAATTAATTTTAAATCATTATAATCAGAGCATGCCCAACACGATATTCACAAAGAGATTGGTATAATTAAATTTCTCAAGTGAACAATCTGCGTTGCATAAGCTGGGTAGGAATTTCCTGGTGGTTCCGATAACTAGGAGATCATGTCGCATGTGTACAGTATCCGACGATCTAATAATTACAACATGACTCGAATACCGGATTGTGTTCTTAACATTTTGACTCAATTTTTCCTGGTAACATGGCGGTTGGTTGGCTTCCAGAACCTAACCGTACATGGTTTTTGATCATATATTTACTTTGGTCCCTAAAACAAGACAACTAAAATGTATTGGACGTTTAAGATGAGTCAAATACATTTATTGTTATACCTATGTATTTAAAAGGAAGGTAGGTACCTCATTAATCATCACTAGTTTAATTTCAATCTTACTAATTAACGTTATTTCATTTATACTATTATCCTATGGAATATACATTACTTCGATTGATATGTATTTGGAAAATACGTGTACATTGAATTGTTCATTATTATTGATATTGTACTGTTGCTATGTTGTGGGCAAATAATACTTACCAAAGGAAAACCAATCATGCTAATGACACTAAGTTATTATTTATTATGTAGGTGTATAAAAACGGAATGCAGGTCGGTATATCGGCTCCGTAGATTGTCCCGATTGTGTCGTGCTAAAGACCCGCTCCCGTGACTTCGCAATAACTTGGTCAATTAATAAATTGGAGAAGCAATCGATATGTCCGACGTGTGACCTCGATATGCGAAAGTATAATCGGCTATAATTTTAAATTGATGACGTCGCAATGGCACTGGTATCTAATGAAAAATCAATATCGACTCGACCGTTCCACTGCTGAACTTCGCATGTGTAAGTACCAAGTCTTAATTACGATCGGGTTACAATGTTTTGCGAACAAATTGCTCGTCGATTAACATCATCGTAACCTTTTTTACTGATTAATTTAATTATCGAATTTTAGACACTTTAACCTTTGGTTAAACACTGGTTTTAACTTTTTGTTTCAATAGTGTTATGTGCCTAACTTCTGCGTGTATTTTATGTGGTTATTTCTAAGAAAACTCTAAATGACTCGTTAAGTGATTTTAATTTACTTAGATAACACAAATGTAAACATTAAAAGTACAGCATGGACGTGTTATTTTGATTGGGTGGTATTATTTTCCGACATAGAGAAATGGAAATTATATATGAGTAATGGTAATTTTGCTTTTTGCATTGGCATTGCAATTAGCATTTTGATTAGTACGTATACGACACATCGAATGCTCCAAAGCCATTACTCTTCTTTTCTTCCAGCCCCCTTAGGTACTCCTTCCATTATCTATTCTTCATTCAGAAAGGCTATTATTGGTAGTACTAATGCGAACAGTGATATTTCCAGTGAGTCAAATTATATCCACGCTTATACAAGAAGCTTCAATGATTACTTCATGGTTAAGTATATCTTTTTACACATTAAGAAAACTCGGTGCTATTGGAATGTTCCCCAGCACGACGTCTGTATAAGGTCAAAGGCTGTTTAACATGACATTCACGGGACGAACTAAAACACTTCGCGTGTACGCCTCACACTAAATAAATCATGCCTTATTTGCCGGCGTACTTGTAGCGAAATGAATGCGTCTGCAAATATAGCGTCTCCTTTTTGAGATAAACCAACACAAGCTTAAAAACTCTCGCTGAATTGAAATATGTTTCAAAGGCAGAATTCGTTTTTATGTAAATACGTATTCAGTTAGATCTTAATTAGTGCTGTGAACAAACTTGTTTTTAAAAAGGAAAAAATATATATAAGTATATTTTTAAAACGTCTCTCCGTTTTTTTATTGAAAAGATAATATCGGTTCCGCAGGGCTGTACTCTTATTACTTCTACTTCACTAAACAGTTATGAGTTTCTTTGACCAAGTGTCCAATATAGAACTTTAATTAAAAAGTGTTTTGCTATATTTGACCCTAAACGTTATACCGTGAACGTATGTAATGCGTTTAAACGTCATAACTCATAACCTACACGAATAATTACTAAAAAGACATAACAAAACTTTTTGAACCTAAAAGAAACGCATTTAATGCAGTTAGTACCTTTGTGACATACAAGATGATAAAGCCTTCGAACACATAACTCTTGACGTCAGGTAATCATAGAAATAGTCTTTACATAATCTTTATCTAAGATGAAATGGTGAGCCAAAATCGACGTTATATTAGTAAACAGTTGAGATAATGGTAACATGAATTCCGGTTGATAATACAGTCATAATGCATCGGTATTGATTTAACAACGGTTTTGATTTGGCAGCTGCCAAGATCAATGGAGGTATTTCTGACGCACACCGTTCGAGATATCTGATATTTTTGAGACGCGTATACCAGCTTATACTATAGGTATTTGAACGTACATTTAGATGGTTTAAGGTATTAAATATTCAGAACTTCGAGAAAAAAATGTCGTCTTTACAGACTTAGACTAAACTTAGACTATTTAAACGCAAAAGTCGTTTACCTGAGTCACAAACTTCTGAATGCTATTTTATCTAGTTCAGTAAAATCCATCTGACCACAAAGTTTCAATAGTCTAATTTGGTGGATAAAAGTCTATCCTAAAAAGGCAAGGATTGACCCATGCACACTAATCCTAATAAAAGAACGTCAAGGTTCCCAATTGAATTTCAAGATCACGGCTAGTCTTTGACCTATTGCATGCTACATTATTACGTTATTATAAATTATAATACAAAAGATAATACTAAAGCAAACATCGTCATAGGAGGTTAAGAAATTATGCCAGCCTTTAATAGCAAAAGTATTCTGCTTTGCAGAAATACTTGGGAACAATGCTTTGTGAAATAAAACTAAGTCGGCGCGCTTCTCATGGTAGCGTGCGAGAAAATTTTAATGAGCAAGTTTAATAAACGAAAATTCTGAGATGTTTTAATGGAAAAGGTCGTTACTCGCAAGCGCGGATTGAAATATAAACAGACTAATGTAATTAAAACTATTTCACTCTGTTAATTAACAATTCTAATATTTACATTAACATAATTCCTGTGCCTGTATAATGGATACTTTCGTATTCGCCATCCTTTTGGTAATTACTCGGAAGATAAATCATATGATCATGTAAATTAGATGCCGACACTCATTATAAATTCAGATAAGTTTTATGGCAACGGTTTTTATTTTAACACGTGAGTTTTGGTGGTTATTTTTGTAACAGAGAACCAAAACAAAACAAGTCTTCAGTCAGCTGATAGTGTATGAAGTTACGTGGAAACCAGTACAGCCTTTTAACGTTTATAATCATGCAGCCCCCTCTTATGGTTTGTTATTAAACAGATATTATACGTTTGGTAACTTTTTACTTATCATAACAATTTTAAACATGGAACGAAAGTAACATGCTTTCTTTGAGGAAATAATTTTACTGCTCGTAAAAAAATGCAATTAATCCATTCTTCTCTAATAGTGGCTGGCATAAAAAACAAAAGGTAATCTAAAATCAGTACATTACGTATGACTACAAAATAAGCGTCCAGTGTTATTAAACGTTCTAGGTATATGATTATGAGGAGGTAAAAAAATGATTAGTATTAGAAACAAATCGATGACGAATGAAATCTATAGTTTAAGTAATGATGAGACAAGAAACAATAAATAACTAGCACTATAATAGAATAAAAAAAAACGTAGAAAAAATTATTAAGATAAATTATTAATCATTGACTGCCTCGGTGGCGTAGTGGTACTACGGTATGATTGCAAAGCTGAGGTCTCGGGTTCGAATCCCGTGTCGGGCAAAGTGATATTGGATTTTTCTATTCATTATCAGCCCGGAGTCAGGAATTTGTGCCCGATATGGCGATAGGCTCGCCCCCTATCACATCGTGGGACGGAATATATAAGGCGAAACGTGGGTGTTCTGTTAACACCTCTGCCTACCCCTTCTGGGAAAAAGGCGTGTGTTTATGTATGTATGTATGTATTATTAATCATTACTAACATTAAACTTTCATAGATAAGTCATCACGAACAAACTGCGGGGACCCCCTTTGGTCAAATGACAGATTGTCTGCGTTTACGATAACATTCATCTATGAAGTCAAATAATATCAAAGTAGAAGATAAACTTTAAAGAAGCAGCGCATCAATGTGTTATGGAATTTATTGAATTCTTAAAAACTATTGTTTGCTATAAAATATACGAGTAGCACTCGTACAAGTAACAATGCATGCCACAGTAGCCCTGCGCTGCTTTCGACAGACTTTTGTCTATCTGCAGATCACTTTGAGAGCGATCGATAGCTACGAGCAGACAAATATAAGCATAACTTTACCAAATACCGTTAATATTTTACAAACAACAAACAAAAAAAATATCATAAATAAAATGTTATCGTCTGAAAAACAATTTATGAAAACGACATAAATAAACACTACGTTCGAATGGATGTGTTCGACCTTCATCCTTCTACACCTCAATTTATTTGTAATCAATAACAATATTTCAGTGCGATGTTAGTATGATTGTTTACGCGTAAACACAGATAGACGTTGTTTTGCCTTTTTAATAGCAGCGTATGAAATTATTGGCTACGTGGTCAGTTGCCGTACTCTGTCATTTGCATTTCATGGCTAGGTACTGACTCGTCGGCACTACTTCCGTTTATTGCGCTCTAGAAGCTCGTGTTTACCGTTAAATGCAGATGCTATCAACAGTTGATCAAGATTGCTAAATGGATTAGGCTTTCACTTGTCCCCTTTCTTTTATACTTGTAATTTTCATAGTACTCATCGCGCTGTGTCCTAGAAACGAACAATTACATTTGTTTCCGTATCTACGCTTTGTTAATTGATGCTGGTATTATTGCTTAGCTGAATTACCAAAGTTTATGGTATATGCAAAAAACTCTCTATATTCGCTTTTATTATTTTTACATACATAGTCTTGACCCCACACTAAGATCGAGTCTTATGCCGTGGGTATATGAGCCTAGAAATCTTCTGTCTTCTGTATTCTGTACAATCGAGAGTACGACTAGAAACGTTTGCGTTCAATTGTATAAAAACATACCTCACTTGTGACTTGATCGCTATAAGACAATTGGTATACCCAACTGGTTTATGAGTCACTAGCAATATTGTAATTATGTAAAAAAATATATATTTATAAAAATGATTACTCGGCTCAGATTCAGTTAATTGCTCGTAGATTTTCAAAAAAATACTACATTTAAATTTTCAAAGCTAATGTTCCGCCTACCACAGATACCATTACCAATATCATCCTATTATATACAGTATTATAAAGGCGAATACGAGATTGTTTTTAGTGTGCTACGCATTAGCTGCTTATGCAGAAAAGGTCATAAGGTACCCTTCGGCTAGTAAGGAATGTTCCCGAAGGGATATAAAAAAATACGTATTTACGTTAAGTATTTCTGTGACGACCGAAAACCTAAATTTTAGGACAAAACCTACACTAATGCAAGCGAGGAAACGGGACCAATTCTGGTTTATAATAAAGTTGCTATTATTTCCTCAATAAGTACCTCCATCAGTATTCTTTTCCGCGACGTTGTGGAGCTGCAATTACTGGCGTTGTTAAAAAATATTCTTCCACCATTCTACACGTGAGTAGTTTTTTTGGATAAATTTAAAATTTATGAAACGTGATCTTCTGTTTCTACGTGAGAATGTTTTTTCCTTGATAGACCTGAGTTTATAGCGCAATAAACGTTATGACTCAGGTCGATTTCAATAGTACAATATTATCCACGGGTAAACATTGTAATGTTATTGTTTTTTAATCAAACGGCTTCATAACATAATATTATCTCATTAGAGATGTTTTTTCTGATACATTATCAAATAAAAATAAGATAATTACTTTTAGTGCCTATATAAAATGCAATTAATAGTTCATTCATTTTCAATTTAGCTATTTGCATGTCATAAAAATAAAACTTGCAAATGAATTAATTAATTTTCCCGGTTTATTTCTTTGTATTAAGTTAACGCTTTTGCTATTATTAAGGCCCGCAAATAGAAAACGATTTTATCCACGATATATTTTCGTAAACATTTTTATACTGCGAAAAGTGATCCTCAAGAAAATAAGATTGAGGTGCGATACGTCGTGAAAATTCAATTTGCAAGAGGAAATTCCTCTCGATTCATATGTCAGGCAGAACACGTGCACATTTTATATTTCTGTATTAAAATATTGCTCGATAAATAATAGTCATGTTTAAGTAATGGAATCACGCGATTGAAAAAAATCTGGCTATTTTTTAATAATACATAATAGTCGCGTCGTGTCGGCTTAAAATATTGCGACATAGATGATTTTATTTACGAATTACAAATAACTTGTTTGTATAATAAGAGTATTGTAAACCTACTGGATATTGATATTGGATTTTTCTATTCATTATCAGCCCGGAGTCAGGAATTTGTGCCCGATATGGCGATAGGCTCGCCCCCTATCACATCGTGGGACGGAATATACAAGGCGAAACGCTGGTGTTCTGGTAGCACCTCTGCCTATCCCTTCTGGGAAAAAGGCGTGTGTTTATGTATGTATGTAATCCTACTTTAGGTCCGTATTAAATGGCCCAGTGTATGGGGTACCCAGGAAACCTTAGGTAAGATTTACTATGCCAAGAAAAAATCTTTATAGTATAAAAATACGTCTTTACCTACGTTAAAATATTTATTAAACGGATTCATATTTTTAAAATATATCTCCCAATTCTCATTTTGTACAATGGCGGGTAAAGTGACAGGCCTATTGCCTATTGTGTATTAAAAGTATTGCGTGCTTCAAAACAGAAAATTATTTTAATTTCTTTATGGCTCAGCCGTTAATTGGTCGATCACAATTAAATACTAGTAACATCGGTTAAGCAATAGCTGAACTATTAGATAGTTCGTAAACAAAATGAGTAACTTGAGCACTATTTATATGCTTTCAAGGAAGTTTTATAGAAACAAGAGCTTAGTAGGGATTATGTTTGAACTTTTATTTTTGTTTACGTTACGACGGGGAATATTTAATATTTTGTATTATGAATGCAATGTTGTCAACATTTGATTTACTGGCGTACAGGGGCTGTAAAATGTGAGCTCTTGATGTAATTTTCCAAATTGCAATTTCAGTTTATTCGAATTAAAAAATGTCCAAAAAAATTGCCGAAAGGGTCTACGTCAGGTAAACGTTCCGCGGTTAAACTGTAAATCTAACCTTTCGACAATAATATTTATAGGTGTCGCGGGAACGATAAACCGATATTTTACTATTAGGTCAGGACTGGTGAGTGGCTATTACTTGCGTGTATATTTGTTATTGTTTGTTTCGGTACAGCGGGCACCGCATACTAATTTCATTGAAATACAACTAACCTACGATCCGTATCGTTCAGGGTTAGTAAACAAACACCCACATAAGCTTTTGCTGATATTTACAATGGATCATGCGATTTCATACAACTATCAATTTGTTTCAAAATAAACATGTTACTGTTAGACATAAGTCGTTCTTTACAGTGTAAATAAACTGTTTTGAACTTGTGAACCGTATTTTATTCATTTGTTTTTTTTTTTACTTTAAGTTGGAAATGGTACAAACGGCCCTGAAGGGTTCGTGTACTGTGTGATATTGGAATTAGGAATTGCATCAAATATTGTGGCCAAGTACAAACATTTGCGGTTAGGCTGAGATCTATGTTAATTTTGAACCAAACATTGCCGTCTGCATCGTTCACGTACGAATAGGCACGTCTGCATATTACAGTTAAACACTGCTGGGCATATCAAGCATACGTTCTCTGCTTAATCACAAGTGGTATATAGCATAGTAACAATCTGCAGAAACTCTGATTATAATAATACCAAGAATTTCAAAGCAAATAAAGATTTAATCAGCTCTTATAACTCAACCACTCTTGCCAAAATTATACAAGCCACTGAAAAGAGGCGCTTTTAAGCTTAGCCGACGGAACGTACGGAAGCTAGAGAACAATATTCTACTCAGAATAAAACTCTATGCACTGGGTTGTGTTGGTGGTTTCAAGGTTCGATTTGAAAGGAATGTAATATATCTAAGTACTTATTGAATATCATAATCGATAAAATAGGACGGATACAAGCTATTAGTGTTAAATAAATTATTAATTTTATTACAAATATAAGTATTGATAACAGGCTAGGCCGTAGGTAAACCTAGGGCCGTATACATAGACAGTTTTAAAACCTATTTTAGTTATCGATTGTTATGTCCCTTTTGAACGATTTTTAAATTTAATTTGAGCGAAGAGGACAAAACATTCGGCAGCTAAAATAGGTTTTAAAACTGTTTTTGAATAAGGCCATTATTGTATAAATTTAATTTAATCTCATAATATTTTTGTTATGGAAATTTTAATTGGACTCTAAAGTTACGCAAAGGTCATGGAAGATGGTGGATCAATGGACTTCCGTGTTTTTGTTGATTACAATGGGAGACAACTGACAAACTGATGACCCGCAGCGTGGCGAGAGTTTACCATTACCATAATAAAAATATTGCTTATATGTTATGTACACAAAATATGCTATACGTGTACTATGTAACTAAGGGCGCGACCTAATCTAATTTTAAAGTTCAGGGATATAAAACCTTTAGGTCTAAAAAGGCACTAGAGCCGCCGGAATAACTAATATCAAAATCATTTGACAATCTGTTAAATATATCTGTAAATAAGGTTTTGTATTGAGGCTGATCGCTTTAGGTAATAAATTGTTTAGCTATTACGGATTCTGTGACCTAGATGCCTAAGATGCAGCTAATTTAAACATCAAGAAACGGCAGTTGCAGCTATATACAATGTTTTAAACGTTACTAGACAGGTTCATAATGCAGATTTAACAAATCGAAGGAATATAAAGTTCAAATGTAAATATACTACGTTTCTCATGCAAAACGAATGTAATCCAGAATACGAGCATATTATGGAATTATTGACTTGTGAATATAACTATATTAGTGGAATAAGAAATTCCCGAAAGGGTTGGCGTCGGGGAGGCGGCGCTCGTAAAATTATGGGTCGAATCATTTGCAACATGTTTATCATCTTCTCTCGTAAGATTGGGGCAGGTAGAAGCCTCAAATAAAATGTATCATTAATAATATTTTTTTGTGTCACGTGAGAATTTATTTATAACTCGCCTTTGCTCGCAACTTCGCCTTATCTTATATCTTTAAATGAGCAATTCTTGTATATATATATGTATATATATAATTGGAATCTCGGAATCGGCTCCAACGATTTTCATGAAATTTAGTATATAGGGGGTTTCGGGGGCGATAAATCGATCTAGCTAGGAATCATTTTTAGAAAATCTCATTTTGTTCGTGTTTTATCGATGAAAAATATGACTCTTCCTGACATCTATTGGCGAATAATAATACTATTTTTTGTGAGCAATAAAGTTATTTTAGAAAATGACATTTTATTCGTATTTTATCGATCGTTTTTAAACTGAAAAATATGAGTCTTCCTGACATCTATTGGCGAATAATAATACTATTTTTTGTGAGCAATAAAGTTATTCCAGCAGATGGCGTTGTTAAGTAACACGAAGTCAATGAGTGTTTGCTTTGAGGTTAGACTAAGAAAATCAATTGTTTATTTATATTATTTGTGTTTTCTTAATGCACGTGTTCACTTAAAAATGCCTAAACGATCTTGGAAAAAAACGCTTATAAACAATCTAACTTCACGAAGCCGCAACTCGTCTCAAGAACACCTAGAAGAGCATCGGCATCAAACTGATCAGGATTCTCAAACTTCTCACAGTGAAGACTCATTTCAAGGATACCGTCATGAAAATCAGGTTTCTGCTCGTCCCACACGTGCTGCTAAAGTAAGATGCTTGCAAAATTTTACTGACATTACACGAGCAGAAAGGTCTTATGATTTAGATGTTTCACGAGAGCGTGCGGCCCAACGTGTAGCTAATGAAAATAACGATAATATCCAAAAAACACAATATGTAAAAAAAAAAAAATACCGAGCAAAGCTCGGTCATCCAGGAACTTAGGTTTATACAGCATTGGTCAAATTAAAATATGTCTGTTGTTCTTATGTCTAAGCTAAAATACTGCGAAGTGTCATCAAAAACTGTTCAATAGTTTTTAAATAACAAACATCCATACATGATGCCTCATCACAGCTTTCACATTTGTAGAAGTAGGTTGAGAATAGATCTCGTCCTGTGGTATGGGGGCCTTTCGAGAAACCCGCCACGGTATCGCCTGCCTGTCGTAATAGGCGATTAATGGGGATGTGGAGGTCGCGGGCGCGCAGTGGGGGACTGTCGTAGTGCCCTTTGTACCTGGATTCAATGCGACCTCAATGTTCGGCAGCAGAGGCAGAAGCAACTGCCTGTTCCCGTGGATGCTTAGGGCATCATTGGGGATGAGAGGCCGCAAATTAGGCGGCAGTGCAGGAACTGTTCCGGTAGAAGCTGGGGCGCTCTTGCTTCGAGTTTCCGGGGCCGTTCCAATTGCGCCGAAGGGGACCACACGGGGTTTTGGATGGTTAGCCGTAGACTTGTGAACCCAACATAATCGCTCCACTTTCTCCCAAGGTTAGGCGTTAGCGGTAACTCGGTTTCCACGTGTCAACAAAAAAAAGATTGAGTATAGATAAAACACATACTTATATAATTATACAATACGTTTTATCAATTGGAGTACGTAATGCTACTTTTTTATCTATAAAACGTATTAACAGGAAAATAAAATTAATTCTAGTTTATATGGTCATGGGTCATTTGATAGACACTAATTTCGTGATAGCACTGCCGTGGAGTGACGTCAGTTCGAATACTATGTTGAGTATTGGGATTGTCGTGGTAATTACATCGAAAATTCATCGGGTGGTTTGTGGAGTCTGGAAGTAGAAAACTTTGGTTCGAGAACAGATTAGTGTATGTAATAATCATTCATCTGATCGTCAAGACGAGCTAGTTCACTTTGGCTCTCATTAGGAGATTAGGGCAAAAATACTTCACTTGGTATAGGCAACGGCAGAAACAAATTTTCTAATATTTTACGACTGAATTAACTAAAAACCACAAAAATCGATTTTATTATTAAAATCGGACCTGATAATCTTAAGTACTCTTAGATAAGCTCAAGGACAGATCTATAATTACATTGCACTATTTTTAGCACACACGTACATTGAACTGTGAAATATTTTGATCTGTCACAATCGCCTTTCGATGTGGCAACGAATGAAACGGAGGAAGTCTTTTACGGTCGCAGACGCCGAGTAAAGAACTTTATGCATGCGATAGCACGGTCTTCGCAATATGCCGCATTTATTGGCCTGTAATTCTTAAGCCGGGTTTGCCAACGATAAAATGAGTAAGGGTAGGTTTTCATATAGCGTGGATTTAAGCAAATTACTTACTTAAATAAGTACGGTCAATGCACTTCAATGGCTGGATCCGTTAGATTATACGCGGGTTGAGAGTTTTAGGAATGGATATCGAAACGAAAGTTAAAAGTAGTAGAACATTTTTTCTTCGACTTTTGAGAGTTTGCAATTAGTAACTAAATATTGTCTAGTGTTACCAAAAGAATTCGTGTTACTAATAACCAAGTGATTGTAATTTATGACTTTGGTCTCCCATTTGATTTTTGGTTTGAGTCAGTGTAATAAATTAGGCAAGTTATCCTTAATAATGTCGTAAATATTAATTTTATTCCTGTTGTTGGTGAAAACAGGCATTAAACATATTATAACATACGTAGTCATCTGAAACGTGGATCTGATGAGCTGGAGAGGGGAATATTAAACGTTTTAACCGATGAGATATTACAATGAACAACTGAATCCACCTTTATAAAAAATTATCGTGATGTCGGTATTTATAGGTCCGTGGAGTTTACGAGCTTCAAACTACAAATCATAAATCTAAATTGTTTTGGATAAATGTCATGTTTATGTGCTGATATCATGTAATGATTGTTTGTAACGCACGCGCGCGCACGTGCACACCTGACTTGAATATTGATGGGTGCGCATGAGCACTGCACTGTGCCCTCGGTGTTACCACCTCGCGTTATTATTTTCCGTATTTTACAGGCAATTTGGTCCGTAGACGAACGAAACTCTAGGATATTTCTAACTGGGTTGAGCTGAAATGACTAGTAGGCAAGTTGCAAGATGCGGGGCGAAATATGAAATAGAGCTTTGACCCATTGGATATGGCGGTCAAATAAACGAAGAGTTGGCTAGTTGGTCTTGCAGTACCAGACGTATGGTCAGAAATATTTGGAAGCAATTACCTTGAGGTAGAAATTGATGGACGAGCAATAGGAGACCTATCCAGCAATAGATGCGTACGGACTGAAAACTTTGAAAATGATGGCTATCGTTTCTGGAGGTTCGTAACTCAGCTCGTCTCTTCCAAAATAATTGCTCCACATTATTGCGCTTCCTCTTAAAAATCATAGCGATTTCAGGACGGAGAGCGCGAATTTTTGTGCTTCAAAGAGCGTGGTTCAACATTCATGTTCGTGATTGGATTTAGGCACGCTATCGTACAAACCAGGTTACTCGTATATCATGAGACGGAAATATCGGCGCAACATACACACTCTTCACTTTTCTGTGTTTCCTTTTTTAACGTAGATGTATTTAAAAAAATAATTGCATTGGCAAAGAAAGCAAATAATCGCCGGCCTCGGACAATGGAAAATAATTTCACACATGTACCGTTTGAAATGCAATTTACTTTCCAATTTCGTTTGACAGAATTTCTGGTACACAACATTGTTTCATAACATGCCATTGGATATTTGTTTGTTCTGAACTTTGCAACCTCTACAGTCTACACAGTATGTAGTTGAATTTGCTTAAAACCTAATTTAAAGTGGTAGAGCCACGCTGTTGTCAGCCATGACTCAGCATGAATGGACAGGTCCGTCTGGGCGGTACATTGTCTCACAGGAGATCGACGTCAGGTGACAGCTTTGCTGTCGCGTTTCGTTCGGTGAGTGAGACTGTTGGATGCCCAATACCCCTTTCCTCTTCCCATCCTTTTTACTTCCCGCTCCCCTCCCGGTCTGATGGGTCGGCAACACATCCATGATCCAAGCGTTGTGGATATTGATGGGCGGCAGTGATCACTTACCATCAGGTGATCTGCTAGCTCGTTTGCCGGACCTATGATTTAAAGAAAAATATCTCGCTTCTTTGTTAAACAAAGTTTAGATTCCCTAATTATAAACATCCACAGATTTAGCAGGTCTCATAAAATATATCTATTATCTCTAAAGACAAGATGAAAAAGTCTTTGAATGCGGGTTGCTTCAAACACGTCACTATGGAAATCTCGGAGGAGGGTTACGTTCAGCTGTGGACTCCTCGTGGTTGAAAATGATATTGCTAAGTTGATGACATTTATAGCGTAAGTGCATTCCGAAATATCAAATTTACTACACTAAGGGGAAAATGGGCGCTGGACATAAATAAATTGTAGGCTACGAGGAATAGTAATAAAATTATTTTAATGGAATTCGAAGAGGGCGAGGGTGCAACTTGGATATTACCGTTCGATCTAAATATAATCAAGGAAATGGAAGTCTTATTGACTTTCAAGAACTCGTCAATATGGGCAGATACACTCCCAAGTTAATGGCTCACTTTATGTAATTTATGTGCAAATATATTATATGCTACGTTTTTGTAATATTTTTAAACATTTTAATATTATATGTGGCAGTTTATTTATAAAACAGAATAGATAAGTACCTCTTCTATTTATGTATTCTATATTTAGCTTTGAGCATTAATTATTATGCTTATGTTTATTTGCAAAGGATTTGTAGCATAAAATTTAAAAAAACTACATTTATTGCGTATTTTACTTCAATATTATAATAGATCTATAGCGTTATCAATCATAAAGGTTTAATGCAGGTTGCTTTCAATTAACTCTCCTCGACAATACGTATTATAAAGTAATTTACTATATTTTCAGATACTCGTAATTTAAAGTGGTCCCCATACGCACATAGGTACTTGTAAGGTCGTTACTTTGTTTTCTTTACGAGAGTAAGTATATTTAGTTTTCGCGTGTGTAATGTAAGTGAATATTTGATGTATACTATTCCCTAAGAGTAACGTTTCGCAAAGTGAAAGTTTACTAATACAAATTCCAAAATAAAAGAAAATAGAGTTTCTTTTATTTCGCTATTCTTTCTTCTCGAGTTTTATTACGTTCGAACCTTTCTTTGTATACTCTTATAACTCTATATACTCTTATAATGCTTTAATAGAATTTAGATAATTGCCAAAACAGTAATGTTACAAATAAGTAAAATATTGTAATACAAAGACTAAGACGTACCTACCAACTGTACAAAGGATGATATTAATATAACACGTGTGTAAATGAAACCCGCAAGTAAATAAAATGCTAAAACTGGATATTTTTACCCACAATATTCTTATATAAATGTAAAGTATTCGAAGGAAACCTAAAACTTTTGTCGTTCTGAGGATATTCGGGAAGCTAATTTCGTATACCATCGGTGTATGCAATTTGCATCACCTGCCACCTGTGCCAGGCGCAAATATTTACATTTAATATCGCGTTAATTCTTCGTTGGTATAAATAAGTTTTAAATATAAGTAGCCAGGTGCTACAAATAATTCTTAAGAAATAGTTATATTGTTCCTTTATCATTGCCTAGATGTCAATGTGACATACCCAAGTTTCTCCACAATAACTTCATATACGTTAAGTTTACTAACTGCATTAGGCCAGCATGGGATACTAAAAGGTCTACTCCCCAAAGGGCCGAGGTGGGGCAGTAACTAGTTGCAAAATGTCATGCCAAAAGTCATGTTACGCCTCGTATATAAGTGTTGGATGAGGGCATACAGAAGAACACGCGATAGTGTAGTTGATACAACCGTGTTATGTTAATTCTACTTAAAGTATCTAAGTATTGTGGTTTTATAACTTTAATATCAGCCTCATGGTGCCGTTACCAATCCGACTTGAGAATCAAACCTAGGATTTAATGTATGTAAGCGCTGTGCGATGCGTATCGTAATCCTATCAATAAGTATTTATGGCGTTAAGATTAAATATATACCAATGATGATTAAATAAAAATAAATGTTTTGCAAGCTCGTTAGAGATTTATTTACTGTATATGATGAAGAATAAAGATTTCGGTTCGTCGGATGTCATTTCGACTAATATACGTCGAGAGAAAAATCTCCGAACCTTAATTTGCTAGTTTTATTTCTTGGGGGACCAATGGGTATAGATAAATTGTATTTCTTTTGATCTTAATGCTATTGAACGTAAGTTGGTTGTTTGAATTTTTTAATCACTTGAATTATTGCCATGAATTATTGCGAAATGGATGAAAAAAAAACAAAAACTAATTTACTTTAAACAACAAGTGTGATAAAATTATTCGGCGAGTAACTTTGAATCAACCTTTTTGTGTAGCTGTAGATAGTTAGTTTATAATAATATAAATATATCTATACAAATAAAAATGAGAAATTGATTAAACTCAAACAAAATGTTTACTCACGTTTTAGAGCGAGGACATGCAAGGCCAATAAATACAAATCAATGTGCTTCAACTTGACAGGCTGGACAGGCTAACAGCTCGCATAACTCACGTGCATAGTGCACATAAAGATGTTCCAGTTATTTAGTGATCGAAACAACACACACAAGAATCACCACTTCTAACCAGCTCCTTTCACTTAAACTCCAAATACATTACTGTAACCTGTCTTCTGTTACCAAATTCATTGCGGCCGGTCGACTAGATTTTTACTAATCGCCGCGCTCCGACGTGTAACACTTCGATATTCACCGTTTTTATGTGTTCATTATATTGTTTTCATTGAAGAAAAAGGTTAATGTCAAATAAGTATTTGTTTACAGCGGCTTGAAGCGTTTAACCGTACCGAGCGGCGCCGCTACATGCACGGCCACTCCGTACCGAGTCGCCGGCATCAACTACCGCCGCTTCCTCCGAACTGTACCGAACCCAGCCGAGCACATCGCAAACAGCACAGCTTACCGTCATATCAAATGTGCCTATTCGCTCAGACTTGCCCCCGTCCACCACGCCAGAGAAAGATATACAGAGAACGGTGAAGTGACACTCGAAGATAGTCAAGTTACCTTAACGACTGCACATTTTGCCCACGTTGCAAAATATGCGTGACGTTGCCGCTGCGTATTTATTATCTTTGTGGAACAAACGCACTAGCATTCTGCTGAATAATTATGTGTAAAATAAGGAAATTAATAACACAAGGTTAACGAATTTTGGCGTTAGGCAAAAACTTCATTAATTATACAAAGCGTTATTAAACTTAAACACGTGCAAAATCCTCAATGTGCAATATTAATTACCATTTACGCTGTTTTTCCATTTGCGTAAATAATATTGTATTTCAACATTAAAACTCGGCTATATCTGTGATTATGCAAACATTAGTATAAATATATGAAAGCACTAGTAAATGTTACAATGAAAATTGGGCACTTAGGTTATCCAAAAGTTAATCACATCTTATTTTAATTTTTAAAAATATGTTTTAAAAGTAATGCAAGATTCATCAATATGTTTTTGTGCCTACATTAATCAAACTATTTGAGGCTTCATTTCATTACTAACTATAAAACTATTTTTATTAATTAGATAAAAAAATCAAACAAAAGCCATAAAGTAGGTAACGTGGCAACTTTATTACTTGCCATTTCATTAGAAGAAAACATACATTAGCTCATGCCTATACCTGCGAAATTATAGTCAAATCAGTCAACCTGCAATAGGCCACCACAGCGTTGAACTTCCAATTGCGGAGAGCCCCATGGTCAGCAGTGTTCGATTATGGGCCGATACTGTCATTTACCAAAGACACAAGTAGATACTTCATTCCAATAAGAAACAGGATGTGGAATCGATAAACAACAATTTATTCTAACATTAACACGTGTCGTTGCACTCTACGTGTTCTGATAAGAATAGATAAAAATACGAAATTGGCAGATAAGGACGAAGAATAAAACATCCGTATAATTAAACTGAGTGAATTAAACATATCACTTATCAGTGAAACGTCTAGAAGTAATTGTAAGTTTGTACATGACCTATGGCAATTTTATTGACATATAAGTAACTTTTTAAAAAGTGAACTGTCCTTAGATTTCGCATTATGAAAATGCGAATTATGCGAAGAAACGTTGATATAACAAAACCATTCCATGCATGTCCCATAAGACCATAATAGAATATCAGGCTATATAGGTATCTCCAGAATATGACTAAGAGGCGTTGAGAACTTAGATCTGCATGCTGGCCTATACAGGTTGATGAACTTCAAATATCTGGTAAATCTTTTAGTAAATTTTCCACGAACTGATTTCACGATGTTATTTTTTACGTTGCACTTATAATGGGCAACAATTAACTACGAATTTATACATTACTTGGAAAAGTCAGAGGTGTGTGCCGTGCTATTGAACCTCCGACCTTTAATTGCCCAGTCAGATCCGTTCCTAATTAGTCTATTGCTCGCTTCTTAAAAATATATAATTAAAAATCTAGATATCAGAAATATCTAGCGTTCGGTTGGTAAATACAAATAATTACTGGTGGTAGGTCTTTGATATGTGAGAGGCAGCCTGGGTAAGTACCACCGCAATGTCTATTTCTCCCGCTAAACAGTAGTGTAAGTACACTGTTGTGATCCGGTTTGAAGGCCATTGTAGCCAGAGTAACTACTGATCAGTCTGGACATAATGAGACTTAACATCTTATGTCTCAGGATGGCGAGAGCAGTGGAATGCGAAGCAATGCTTTGTAATTCATGGTGCTGTTTGGTTTTCTACTATCCATGTGCGGTCGTATCACTTAATATCAGGCGAATGGCATGCTCGTCACGCCATTCAACGCAATAAAAAAAATAAAAATCTGATATTAACCATTACGTTGTTTCTGCATAAAAATAGTCGTTGCTACACACACGAACCAATCATTTTCTGGAAATTCATCATCATGGCCTTTATAGTGGAAAATTTTTGCGGTCGTGTCGCCATAAAAACCATATAGTTTGTTATTTATTATATTATACCTGTAGAATATCATTACTACACTTCCGCGTGTTCAATTATGAACACTGTGGAAAGATTTCACAATGCGGCAAGTAACCTATTCAACTTGATTAATGTTTAGCATTTAATGTAATTGTATTGTATCAGCCCATATACGGCCCACTGCTGGGCACGGGCCTACTCTACAATCGAGAAAATCGATTGAGTGTGGTTAGGCCATATAGTCCACCACACTGGCCTAGTGCGGGTTGGCAGACTTACACACCGTAGAAATTCTTTAGAATCGCTACGGTATGCAGGTTTCCTCACGATGTTTTCTTTCACTGTTAAAGTGCGTGGTGATTGACTAGCAATACACACAACTCCGAAAATTCAGGGGTGTGTCCTGGGATTTGAACTCGCGACCACCGTGAACATGTAGGCAGACGCGTCTGGTCCGTTATTAACAGGCCACCACGCACTTTAGCACTTCAGCATTTAATGAATTCTTAAAATTACTACCTATAACCGAATAATGTTTGACATATCAAATGTGCTCGACATATCCAGCACACATCTAAGGCTCATATAACGTTACACTAGTATACCTTACAGAGAAGAAATGAATAGAACCCAAATTTTCAGTATTCAAACTTATATTGATTTATTTATCCATAAGTTTTCAAATGGGTTTTCTCAGAGATATTTTAAGGTGTTAAAGATCAGTCTAGAGCTATCAGCTAAGGTTATGTCACGGCTTCTCGTGGGTTGTGTAAATCTATAAACGTTACATGAGCGGTCTTCGCTGACATTTGTATGTGGAATATTTGCTGTAGGCTTGTTTATTCGAATTACATAAGAACAGCTTTGTTCCATTGAACAAGTTCGTGGGAAAACGCTTTGTCGTAGGTAAAGTTCTAAGGTAACTCAATACTACACACGTTCTTATCGATTGGTATAGAACTATAGAATGTTGATACAGGTGAAATTGTTTTGTCAGTCGTATTGTTATTATTTTTATTGTTATACTAGTTTCTTATAATTACAATCAATCTGCTTTATGATATAACATACATACATAAACTCGCGCCTTTTTCCCAGAAAGGGTGTAGGGGGGCCACCGTGACACCCACATTTCGCCTTGTTGTTCCGTCCCATGATGTGATAGGGGGCGAGCATATCGCCATATCGGGCAAAAATTCTTGACTCCGAGCTCATAATGAATTGAAAATCCATTCCCACTTTGCCCGACCTAGGATTCGAACCCGAGACCTCAGCTTTGCAATCGTACCGTAGTACAACTACGCCACCGAGGTAGTCGTATTATGATATAATATATACAAAAACACGGATACCTTAGGCTTTCGTTTAAAATAGGTATTCGGAATATCGAATAAAACATGCATATTCTTAAACAAGTTTAGTCTAATAAAATCCGTTTTATTCGAATTATTGGGTTATTACCTATAATATAATAAATTCCACGAAATGTTACCACCAGACTTTCAAATTTATAAAAAAATATGTTTCGACCAGTTTAGACTGTTTAATTTGTAAAAAAAAAATAATTGTAAAAATCTTAAAATACTAGTTAATAGTTTTTATCTCTCTCAATTCCGTTTAGTTTCTTTAAGACCAAAAGCTCTTTCGTTATCTACGTACACGACTTGGGACGACCCTCTTTGCTCTAATCGGTGTTAGTCAGCTATTACAGAAATCGGTTTACGATTAGTGGACGAATCAGAAATCAATACCTTCGACTTCAATAATAATAGCCTCACCACACGCAATCACCAGTAATTTTCCCATTCAAAACTATTAATTTGTAACCGCGACGAAATTTATGGTAAAATAAAACGGTCTGAAATAAATAATAATGTTCGCATTCGTCGAATAATGTTGAGTTAACTGGTTCGTTTTATTACTCTCTTTTATTACTTATAATGCATAAATAATCAGATAATGATAGAATTAATTTCGGCTGATGTCTAACTTTGCACACTTTCACAGTCGAAAGCCTAAAATTGACTTTTTAGTAGTTATTTTTTCTACAAGGTTGTAATAATTACCTTTTTTTCTGATAAGTGAGCAGAAGCTCAATTGAGTGCGAAATGGATAGCATAAAGTAGGTCTCCAGTTCAAAATCGAGGCACTTTAGTTTTGTAGGATTTCAGTGTTTATTAATATGTAACTATAGTTAAATTTCTCTCACTTAGACCGTGAAAAAAGTACAATATATATAAGAGTTCTCCACAAGGGTTTTTTAAAGATAGGTCGCTGGTGACGTCTACCCACACCGACAACTTGGCTTGGTAGATTGATGCATAAGCTGATGACGCCTTCCTCTAGCAAACGAACATTATAATTATAACAATGATTATACTATATTTAATTTATAATGCACATAATATAACGTTTTCTTGAAGCCATTAGCATTATGTAGATATGAAGAAAATAGTGTAATGAATTTAAATTATGCGTGGAAAACGGTTGTAAACGTGTAAGTACAAACAATCTACTTATTACATCAATTTATTATATGCATACTAGTAAAACGAGGTCATTTTCAAGTTACTTTGTTGATATTTTATTAAACGGTCGCTAATCACTTTAATTGTATTTATTATATCACTTTAGGGAAACTAAAACGACTTTGAACACGCCATATCTATTTCCATTTGGGTCAGTTTTATACACACACATAGGTGCTAGCTACTACATAGAACATGGAATATATATGTATTCTAGTATATTATAGGTATAGGGGTTGTCAGACACCATACATTTTTGTGTATTTTTTTCTTAAGAAGTGTAGTGTTTAGGTGTTTTGCATAGCGATGTACGATTGCGTTAATTAAGTAGAACTGACATTAGCGATTGCAATGAAAGGTGTTTGTAATTGGTATATCCTTGTTTTTTTTATTACTTTATTGTATATATTTTCGGCAATCGAGCATACGGCTCGCCCGTCTGATGTTAAATAACTGCACCGCCCATGAATATCTACGGCTTGTTCGTAGATTGCGCTGCGGGCCTCTTTTTTATTTATTGATAAAAACATAAATACGTAAATAATTATACTGGGATTGATGGATTATACACAGATAATTGATATATTATATTATACAGGGTATATTCAGACTGCGACCGAAAACGAAGCCTGGTGGTAATTTTAGTTATTTCAGACACAATGTCACAAAAAAGCGAGGTATTTTTATGTAATTTTCTACCTATCATCGTGTTTGGGTCGTAAATACATTTTCCTAAAATAATAATGTACACCCTTTTATTTACAAGGACGCAATAGTACGAAAGGTCTTAAATTATCGTATCATTTTACGTTAACACCCAAGCACGGTGACACTTAAAAAATCGTCGCTTGTTATTTTTCGAAATTTTGGCTGCATTGTGCCTGTAATCTCTAAATCTACCTCATGGCTTCGATTTAGGTCGCAGTCTGGATACAAGCAGTACGGACAGCATCAAAAGAAATCAACAAGGATTATACAAGTACTGGAGCTGACACGAGTTTAAAAAGGGAAAAGAAGGAAAAATCACACACGGAATCCAAACCATCGTTTCACGTCGGTTGTCTCAAAAAGAGTGTGGTGCCACCCCGGTGGGGACGATCAAATCTTTTTTTAGTGCTAAGTAACTACGATGTGCCTCTACCAATTTTTAAACAGTCTGGACTGAAAATTCAATGTTGATTCGATTGGCGTGGTATTACTATTTTATACATACATACATAAACATCGCGCCTTTTTCCGAGAAGGGGTACGCAGAGGTGCAACCAGAACACCCACGTGTCGCCTTATGTGTTACGGCCGTTGGTGTGATAAGGGGTCAGCTTATCGCCCATAGCGGGCACAAATTTCTGACACCGGGCTGATAATGTATAGAAAAATCCAATATAATTGCCCGACCCGGGACTCGAACCCGAGACCTCAGCTTTGTAATCATACCGTAGTACAACGCCACCGAGGCAGGCACTATTTTATAATTAGTCTTTTTGCCGCTCCTTTGCCATAAAAAATAACGAACGGCTCCCTCCCATATCGTGCAGAAAGGAAATAATATAAATTAAGCATAGAAATAGATACTTATATGCTAGGATATCCTAGGGGATATAGGCGGGTGTGTTTTGTTTTTAAATATTTATAAAATTTTATATACAACATATCTTCGTTATCGTTTAATCCTTCGAGTATGTCAAACACGTGCCAATAATGTACATTAAGTAATGTAATACATTTAAAATGACCGGCAGCAACGCGAATTGTCTATGTTTATTTTTAACGAACGCTTCGTGATGACAGCTTATAATAATGTTTTGTTATATTTACTTGAAAACGTGTACGTTTCATATATATATATATATATATATATATATATATATATATATATGCAGGTCTCGTGGACTACACCTTTATACAATATGACTATCAAATAGTTTAGCTTAAATAAAACTGACGTATTTTGTAATTTGATGACGATTGCCACAGTTGCGAACTAATAATTACTGAGTTCAATTTTCAAATCTTTATAACCGGTTAAGTAGAGATTAATCGTAACTAATGCAACATAAAAATTTGGCATCACCGACCTCTTGAAGGTTCGGTTCGAAAAAAAAATACACCCAACAGTCACATACATAGTCCTAACCTTCAAGTCTTGTGTCGTGGGTATCAGAAGCTACGAGACTTTTCGGTCTCACAAACACCCACTCGAAACAAATAATTGTGGTTTAAACAAACATTTGTTTCGATGCGGGGATCGAACCCGCGGCCTCTCGTTTCACAGCCGGCGTCCAACCAACTGAGACACGGAGGCTCTCAGTAATGTATATAATATACCTATAAAATGGCAGGTTAAACTTAACACCTGCGGCCGTATATTTTTTTGTACTCTGGTTTCATAGCATAAATTTATAAAGACAGTCAGATTCAACTTCTTAGAACTCAATAGACCTGTTGTTATAAGTTACGGTTTATATCACCGCCGGCTTTGTTGACAAAGCTTGCATTTTAATTGCGTTTTAAGTATACATGGAATACTCAGTAAATGAGTATTTGATCCTCTAAATAAGAAAAGAACAAATAATTAATGCATTTAACAATCATATATTTACTAATAAAGAATATCGATATTATCATGCATAAATGATCACAGGTAAAGAATGCAAAGGCATACGAACATCGATGACGTCAATCAAGTGTGAATAAAAATCAATGTCTGGGTGGGAGATATTCGTAACATAAATTTATTTACCGCATGTAAATATACAGTCGAGACTGTGAGCGCTCACGATTCTTTCAACTTTAAAATTTGAAAGTCCAACTGCAAACGTTGAGATGCAATCGATTCGAGAGTGCCGTCTCTTTGTTAGCTTTACTGACATGTACAAAGAGATGATCTCAATTTGCCTCGTATTCGACGCAGCGTAGGCGTTATGCCATCTTGACTTTTATTGAACGAAAATAAACGAACTAAACATACCAATTTTAAGAGACGCCAAAAAGTGATGTTGTATAACTTATACGAAGCAGTATTTGTAGATAAATCTGAATGTAGATACGACGAGTTCGGAATCGTGACAGTTGTCATTATTCCTGATTGTACCATTGTGCGTGTCCTTTCATCGTTATGAAGTAATCGGTCGACATCGTTCGATGTCGCCTAGATCTCGCAAAGGACGGAGCAAAGACTAAGAACGGTTCAAGTTACATATAATAAGCTAATTTTGTACCTACTGTCCGTGAAGCGACATCTCACATTTCATCCAATCAATAAATGAAAATAATCTCCGTAGTCTCAGGCCTATTTTGGTATATTTAGATAGAGAACGGGACACAATGCACAGTCTCGAGTCTGGATTATGCAAATTAAACCCTGAACCTAAATCAACATTATCAAATTACAGTCGTTAAAGTTTATATGTACTTAGGTAATCAGTAATCTTTCGGTACAGTTCGCTGTTTATAATACGTTCTCGCAATGGACGAGTTGGTATTACATACATTGGAATCACTGCAAAACTATATGGTTAGGAGCTGACAGTGGTAAGTACACGTTACGTGGCGTTCCGGCTCGTGTGCTAACTGTGCTGTGTGCTGTGCTGTTTGCCTGCTGTTTGTTGTAATGGATGACAACTGATGCGTATCGTATCCCTACACATAAATATATAGGTATGTAGTATATTCTTTATTGTGTTTATTTAAGCCCATTCACATTAAAATAAATAAAAGAATATACTTATTGCAAAATTTTGCTCAACGTGGATAAATAGATTTTAGCAACTTACTCTTTGCCATCACGTGTGATTTATAGCCGACCAATTTTCTCAATCACATTTCCTATCCAGATACAAAATTGGACAGCTGAGTTACAATGGTGCCTAATATTACTCATTTATGAGTAAGCGAGCAAGTAAATACGACTCGAGCCAACAGCGCCGGCCTTTGAATCGAGCAAACATCGGTTTCTAGAACTTATCGGCGACATTCATGTGTGTATTGTTCTTGCAAACCCTTGGGAATATATTAATTGAAATGAAATTGTTCACTGGAGTTCACAATACAATAATCATTTTAGTATAAGTACAGAACAGTCCCTGAGTACGCTGTACGCGAAGTTGGTCCAATCTCGATATGCAATTTTAAACAAAACCTCAACTCGATGACATAGTTTCTGCGATAATAATTGCATTGCCACTGCCATCACAAAAGCAGGTCAGAATGAATTCAACTGCGGCGTGATTGTTTAGTAAGTCATGGTTTTAATGAAATTTACCTTACTTTCAAAGAGAATCTCGTTTAATATAAATCGATACAAATCGTTTAATCGATACAAAGTGAATCGTAAAGAATTTCTCGCTTCAGAACATTTTACAGTTGCTGCATATTATTATTACTTTTACTAGGATGAAAGCATTGAATTCTTACAGAATTGGAGGATTTAATATTGTTTCGGTGGGTTCTTGTTTCGAAATGTCGGGGTTAAGGCTGGTCCGGGTGCGGCGAGATAGCTTGTGACCCGCGATGCTTATCGTAAACTCGTACTGCGGCAAAAACGAGCGCCATTGATAAGTGCAACGCTAGACTGAGACTGTTCGGGTATTGTTCTTATCATTATTTTTTGTGTCACTATGCGGAGGATATCCCGATTGAAGTGTGGTGTAAACAAAACGTATAGAATGAAAGCAAATAAAAGTAAACTACTTCAATTCGATTAGATGTGTGTTCTTAGTGAAACACATTGATTTATTTAACCGACTTAAAAAAAGGAGGAGGTTCTAAATTCGACTGCATGTTTTTTATCAATAACTTTAAAACTTTAATTAACACGCCAAAAGTTATGTTCATAAATATTATCCTTGTCAATATAGACGGAAGCTAAGATTTATTTTGCGGGCAGGCGTAATAATTTATTTTCACAGCACATTGTCAATTAATTTTGTAAATATAATTGACAGGTAATTCGTATCCAGGAAATAGGCAAACTTAATGATAGTTCGTCATAAATATTCAATTCGTAATAAAATATTTAGCAAGAGAATGCGTGTTGCGCCATACATTGACATGTTTTTCTCAACCGAACAGTGACGTAATGTTGCTCATGTAAATTACCATTGCCCACGAGATGCGTTTTTATATCCGCTGTTTAAGTTCAGCAAAGATCAGTAAAAACTTGTTGCTGCTTAATGCTGCTAGCATTTACAATTTTTTTGGATAAAACCCATTTTATGAAAAGCGTTCTCGGACCGTGTTTACAAAGAAGACTGGAGATTTACGAAATTTGAACGTAGAGGTCTTGTTAGGTTTTAAAATATATCTCGTTTCTATTTACATTAAACATCCCACAGGAGAATATTTTCAGTTACCAATAAGAGCGATTGATATTGTGCCGCCCTACTCTTTTGCAAATCTTATGACTTTTGCCATCTATAATTATCTATAATAGATCTATAATTTCTGAATTGGTTACTACTAGTAATTCCTATATGAAATATTGAAAACCCTGTGAATAAATTATTGTTCGTTTCAAATACATACGCGTTTTTAATCTAGAATATTGTCATTAAATGTTATCTATTCTATTGCCAAATTTACTCAGCATTAGGCAAGTATAATCACATCACATAATTGAATTTGCCATTCATTTACGACCCTATTTAAGGTTAGTGTTTCCGTATATAAATGTTTACATGTTCTTTTGAAGCCGGTCCTGATCTAGGTAATGGTGTGAATGTCCTTCTCGACGGTGCTTTCAATATTTGTAAACAAATGCAAACAGTCACCTCGGCACGGAGCCAACACGACGACCCCTCCCCGGAACTCGTCGCGCTAATCCCCACGCGTCCCCGAATTATTTAACACTTATAAATAACGATCGGCGTATTTCTGTTATATTTAATGATAAAATCACATCATAAGACAATGTATTAAAAATAATATATGGTGACCTTCTCAGTGCCATCATCAATTTAACACAATATTAAGCAAATATCTACCGTTTAGTACATAGATGCACAGGCGTCACGTTTTTTCCGCTTGTGTGTTTAGATGTTATACGGATATGCCATAAATAACAGTTTAACGTATTACTCTTTATGGTCGTTACTTTAGCCGTAGAATTAGATATACAGCTGTGTAAATTATAAGAGAATAATAAAGGGTTAGCAAGAATTTAATAGGTAGTTCTTGTTTCTATATTTCATTGTTGCTTTAATTATATTAATCGAATTGTAGTTCCGAATTGAAACAATAGTTTCAATGAAATGTTATATTAATTTCCTATTTTTCTATCTACCTAAGAATTACATATTACATATACTTTCATAAAGTAATGATTGCAAAAAAAAATGGCAGGTCAAATAGTCGTATTTATGTGAAATCAACATGTGGCTAAAATATTATGATAACATAGTGATTAGCATCAGACTCAAATTGTGTATGGGAAACTCCTTGGCTGTAAAAAAATATGTAAGTTTCCACGCTAAAGTTTATTTCTGAGATATTTAGATTTATCATGCACATAACAGTGTGAATCTTAATTTAGGTAACTGATAGTTAATCTTATGTAAAATAAAACTACCACTATTTATTTCATTCTTTTTCATTTTTTATGAGTTCAATTACTTGAAAATCAAGTTTACAATTCTTCTTTGCGTTTATTCGTAATGTATAATTAATACATAAGTAGGTTTTAGGAAACATTATTTATCATAATTATGTCAAATATTCAACTTGTGCAGTTTTTTATAAATGCTATGCTGAAAGCTGTTTTAATTACAGCCCGAAGTTGAAAAACGCAATCTTTATGAGGTGTGTCAGGTTTATGAAATCTGTATAAATAGAAAAGTAGAGTTCGTAAAGACTATCGTTTCTGTGCTCTTATAAAACATATTTTTCATCTTTCACGGCGCAACACCGTTTAGAATTACTGACTCGTGCATTTCTCGTGGAGGCATAAGTATATATGTATACTATCTACTTAGAAGATACTCACTTGTTCTATGCGTCAGTTCAGGCTTACATAAGCGCGTGTGCCCGTTTTTAACAGCAGCATGAGCACGCACGCAAATCACCTCACAAAACAGATTTCGACACTTCAGCACTTATTTTCATTACGACACACCAAGGGTTTTCACCTACACAGCCGAATTCATTCCAACTTAGCACACGCTTGACCGCTTTCGCTCCGTTTGTGCAAACACAGCCTCTTACCGCTCGCGAGTCGCGACGCGGTCACTCAAAACCACTTGCTATTTATATTGTTACTTTTTTATTTTCGCTGCTTAGAAAGCACGAGATCGTCATAGACACGGCACAATTTAAAATTTCAGAATAACGGGCCGTGTTGATGACGCGCGTGTGAAGACGCGACGCTGACAGAGGCGCGAACGCGGGCGCAGGCGGCGAAGCAGGCGCGTGCGGCGCGACGATGCAGCAGTCAGCACTGGCACCGAGACACTGCGAGCCTCGGCGTCGTCACGGCCCGCGCCGCCATCGCCGACCGAAAGCGCAAGGAGGTGGGCCGACTTGCCGATTGCCGACGCTCTCTCGCTCACCGACAAAAACAGACAGAATCGCGCGATGGCGCCCTAGAAAACGCGTGTGGTGGAGCGACCGCCTGCATAACTCACTTTCGCTGTCACTTGGCCCATTTTCATAACAAGCTTTTCCGAATTCAATCAAATTATAGTTTCATCTTTAATCCAAGGGCCACTGACACAACTGCGCCGTATGTGGCAACTTTTAAATTACTTATATTGCTCTGCTCTGAGCCATAATTTTGGCCTTGTTTCCTAAGTTTACATAATATACCTATAACTACATGCTTCAACACTAGCCTACAAATTGCAACGATCTAGATGCATGATACGTACTCCTTTCTCGTAGTTGACTGATAATACTTATCAGCTACGTACAACTACATAAGGTACTTAACTAAGTACAATACATGTAACTAAATAAAATAAAATAAATCTATTCACAAAGGAAGCGGGTGTAATATACTGACTACTCGTAACAGCCAGCAAATAAACCAGAATCGTGTAAAAAAATATGGTAAAAACTTATTTTAATCGCTAACTTATTGATTTTCACAGAACTCGTCGTGCAGGTAACGAATTGGTAGACGCAGACGTCAGACAAAGATTATAATATATTTAGATAAGATATCATTATGTAATTTTAATATTTGGAATATATGTAAGTCCCATAACAACTATGATAAGAAAGATTTTATTTACATAAAAATGCACTTACCTGTAAAAACATTCACACATTGGCAATTGGCAGTAACACAAACAGTGGTACATTGGCGAAATCTATCTCGTCCTAGGTAGTATTTTACTTGTCCACTGAAAAGCATCAAAGTATTAAGTGTACGGAAGTTGTACAATTGTAGGGATAAAACTAATTACTAATTAATAAGAATAACAACGACTGCCTCAATGGCGTAGTTGTATTAAGGTATGATTGCAAAACTGAGGTCTCGGGTTCGAAGCCCGGGTCGGGCAAAGTGATATTGGATTTTTCTATTCATTATCAGCCCGGAGTCAGGAATTTGTGCCCGATATGGCGATAGGCTCGCCCCCTATCACATCATGGGACGGAAAATAAAAGGCGAAACGAGGGTGTCTAGTTTGCACCTCTGCCTACCCCTTCTGGGAAAAAGGCGTGTGTTTCTGTATTATTTATGTAATAATAACAAAGTAGTAAAGCCATGCTGTGGCTAGTTTTCGCTGAAGGAGTACCAAGTCGGTACCAATAGTTCGGTTTAGAGTGATACCATATGTGATATGCTCATAGTAAACCGATATGAAGCAAGTTTTGCTGTGAAATTTCATTCGGTGAGTGAGACTACTAAAGACCATGTATTGTAGCTAATAGTATATGATTGTTGAAAAGCTGTCAGTGAACTGGTGACCACCGTTTATGACTGTGTTATGTTTTTGTTTCAAAGTCAATTTTAATTATACGAGTAATATGTCACTAGTATGATAATTTAAAAAAAACTAATAACTATTTATATGGATTATGTTATTTTTTATAAAGTGGTAAATATATAAAATACTATACAAGAAAATGTACTCATATCATGTTTACGTATTATTACTTAAAACTATAACTACAGCGATAGTTATAAGAAGTAGTAGAATTCCTTAAACGAACGAAAAATAATTCAGAGCATATTTACTACGGATTCAGCAGTGTAAGTGCGAATCTCTTAAATCTCGATTTAAAAGATTAGTCTGCCAAGATTTGTTGGGGGTTTAGAGGGATCCGATAGTTGTGTAACAATTCCTTTGTTCGAGCTCCAAAACACTATCAGTTTTAATATCTTATACGGCTTAGAGCAACTTTAGGCATTGTTATTCAATGCATAGAGTATAGAACTAATCTTACCTAATTCTTACTAGTAAGTAGTTATTCTGTGTTGCATAAATTGGTATTAAAAAAAACTGCGGCTTACAAAAAATCCCTTCGTAATATAATACATAAAAATACATATAACTCACTATAATTAATTCAAACATCTGTTTAATACTTACCGCGAATAGGAAAGCCACCAGTATCTGTAGTTTATCTGGTTCTTTATTGCGGTTTTCCTTGTAACAGAACCCGTGGTTAAGCAACTAACGCAAACCGTAGCATTTGCCAACCGTGAACAAAGGCAATTATATCAACCGGTGGTTTTGTCGTTCGTGCTTTCTAAAACAAAGTGAATGTCCAAAATTGTCATTTTAATAGGAAAATAACTTTGATGTCCCGCTAACTAAGGATACATGGTTGTCTAACGTTGGTCAGATCTTTTTGATCTCGATATTTTTTCTTCTGCCTCATTTGCGTATTAGGAGAATTCTGTCAAATTAGAACATGGTATACAATGTTACTCATATAAGGCGTTGATTTAACAAGACAATTTTTACTAACCATTATAAACATAATAACCATAAATTGAAAAGAACTTCTTACGCCCGAATACTCAAACGCTACTTTAATATTGTGTTGCACTTAACTACGCAAGTCCCGTTTAAATGTACTGGCTAACTAGGACGTGGGTAGTTAAGTGGGCCTTAATATTTAAATGGCGTTTGAGTATTCGGACGTTAAAGGCGCGAATTAAGTATTATTAGCATATTCAGAGCGCAGCTGGAGATTATCCTCCTCAACGACACAAGCCCCATTTATGACTGATTTAATATGGTCCAATTCTTTTTGTGCAGGACGTCGCTTCATATTCGAAAGACCTGGTTTGCAATTTAATTTTTAAAAATGATGTCACAGTCGAGTTAAAAAAGTATCCCGTTTAAATCAAAGCCTTGCAATGTTATGAAGTGCTTAACTTGCGTTATTGTTCCAATAGAGCTTATGGAGACACCCGCAGTATGTCGCGTTTACTTCCAAGACAAGGTGTGTAAGGTGAAGGCAGGCACAAAATTCAGTGTCGGTAACCTCATATGGGATTTGAGTGACATAAAAGTTTGACACTAAGAACAAAACAAAGCGAGTTAGTTATCTGACTATGGAATTAAACCCAGGACCCCCTCAATTCACACTACCACTAGACTAATGAGGTATTTATCCTACAGAGAGGCATACACGTTCTTTTTGTCATTAACGTTACATTTTAAATTGCAAATTGACAATATATTGTGGTTTCGATCTCTTGATCTTGCACACACGATAATTAATAACGACCTTAGAACGATTGACGTCACCGGGGTTCTACTGAAACCGCAATTGCATCAAGCGTGTAACAATTATGTTTATACAAGTAATCTTAAATGTGATCTAGTAATGTGATTTGCAAACTTTTGCAATGCAAAGACCTTCTAGTGGCGTGTCACGAACGCACCGAGCCCCTTCTCAGAGCATAACAATTTCTCAGTAATATTGTTACTTGTAAATATGACGTCAGTGGCATACTTTACTTAACATTACATATTCCGCTGCATTAGATGGGCTTCCCCTCTCCCACTTAAAGGGAAGAAATTGTGTCGCAACAAACGATTGTTCCTTTCGAAAGGAGAAAAAACACCTTAAATATACTATGTTATGTTAAATATCATTGCGCTGGTACCTATGTCCCTATATACCAGTGAACTAAAGCCGAAGTCTATAATCTATATCTATAATAAAGATGGATGGCCATTACCCATTTCTTCTTGCCATCCTATTTCCTTCCTGCTCCCTTCCCTATTTAAGGGTGCGGCAACACATCTATGATCCAAGCGTTGTGGATGTTCATGGGCGGCAGTGATCATTACCATCTGGTGAGCTGCTTGCTCGTTTGCCGGTACCTATGTTATATAAAAAAAAACATTGCTGCGTAATTTCTGTCGTTTAGTGGATGGTATTGAGTTGACAATGCCGTGTCCAAAGACCAAGGAATATTGTGATCTTCACAGATCAACCTGCTCCCTAGGAGGAAAACTAGTAACAAACATGTTCTACGAATATTGCCATGTTAACTATGTTAGTCAGTTTGGCAGCAAATATTTACGATAGCAATAATCATAAGTGCCAAAAAAGTGCAATATGCGTATTTATTTTCGACTGAATCACTAGTGGATTTACCGGACGGCAATGAAACTTGTTACAAGACACTTTGGTCATGAGCGTAGAAATGATCTATGAATATACACATTTACTACACTTGTTTACTTTTTGAAGTTTTTTGGGGATACATTAATATCGGTTAGTTTGCAGGGACTAGATAATATTAACAGATTGTATAGCCACTACTGTAGAACAGTTGAACGTGGCGTTCTGGGGCCATGTACTTAAACGATATTGAAAATCCCGTCATAGCGCTCCTTCCAAGTATCTATACTCTTTGGGTGGCACTGAAATGCACTGAATATATGGTGTATTGTATAACATTGTCAAGGCAGTACAAAAGTGTGCGCTATATTTCACGCAGAAGTCTGTTGTCAAGTAATAAAAACTTTTTTTTAATGCTGCAACATTTCAGTTCCAAATGGTACATGTCGTTTTGGATGACAAAAACTCGGATGAAAATTAAACAATGGTGTGGCGGTTACAAGACCAGCTTTCTTTGTTAACAAAGAGCAAAGGTCAGAGGGGAGAGAAGTTTTTGTTCATGAAATTTAAAAAAATAAAAGTTATTTGAAGTGAGCAGATAGTCAACATCAGAATTACATATGTAAATAGTGACATACTGCTAAAACTCTGACGCAATCAGGTACACATGTAAAAGGCAGATACGACAGTGAAAAATTTCTATATCCACACACACATTTTGATCAGGGAAAGATCTGAAAACACAGAGTATTCATAATCCACAGTAGAGTTCATTCCCACCACTTGGAAGCGTACCGTTCCCGAACGGTACGTTTCTAGCCTTCTGTCTTACAACGCACGTGCAAGCCCTGGAATGAACTTCCTGCTTCGGAGTTGCCTGAGCGCTATGACTGGTCCTTCAAGCGAGGCTTGAAGAGACTACTCTCCTGAGAGTACTCTCCTGAAGGTAGGCAGCGACTTTGTAGTGCTGGACCATAGCGAAATGTCGAAAGAGCTCTCATGTTTTTGTTATGGCAAAAAAAAGTACTTGACGGTATATTAAGGTACATAATAAAAGTTAATTATAACTACCACGTAACGTACTCGCTGTTTAATTTATTGTTACCTGAAATATATTAGTGTATTATTGACATGTAACCAATAATAGCATTTTTTTGAATGAATACACACATTTTATAAAAACATTTCGCAATTCGACCTTGTTTAAATTGACTAAGCAGTATCAAAAGCAGTTTCAGCTACCTATAAACACATTTTATTGGCTCTGAAGCCAATTTATGCCGTCTGAGGTCGTGTTACGGGGTTGGTAGGAGGAAGGCCGCGATAAAGGGCAACCGTGCGGTGCGCCGTAGACCGTAGTCGTCTGTCCCTACTCCGTAAACACTTGGAGGCATGCGATGCCCGGCCTTGCCCTTCATAATGAGCGTATTGTCGAGATAAACGATGCACGGCAATCGTGGGTAATGAGGCGGGCTTATGTGACATGACGAGTGATTTCACTTGGACATAATAGGGGTAAATGGGCGGATACAAGGCTGTTAGGTATTCCAACGCGGAGATAACCGCGTAGAAAAAGGCCTGGTTTACAAAAGCATCAATATTCAGCTAATGGTAAATGGTACGTAAAGAAGCGTAACCCTTTAATAAATAGGCTAAAAAGATCTTTTAAAAATTCAATGAGTCGTAGTCTGCTCTGTGACTTACCTTGGTTGTTTGCTTAAATTACGTTAAATCACTTATTGAGATAATATTTTTTTAACACAATACATTTAGATTACACTGAATAGATTTTGTGTCAAGGTTGTGCGAAATTTGGTAATTTTATGTACTATTAGAAATGTTATTGTTCTGTAGAAACAATTAAAGTCGGCCAAGTGCGAATGGGGCTTACGCAGCAGTACCAAACCTCGCGTGGTTTTAATTAATAAACTACCTACATACGATATTTTAAAAATGAATGTAAAAGATGTGAAGGTATTTATGTATTTGTTAACCGATTTAAAAAAAAGGAGGTTCTCAACTCGTCGGAATCTTTTTTTTAGTTTGTCATATTTATTACAAATGACGGTGAGCATATTTATGAAGTGTCATAATATTTTGTAATAAGTTGTACTAGAAATCTTAAGATGATTAGTTGCAGATTTTATCGTCACACATACATCTCTAATGCTCTCTGTTTGTATTTTAGCAGACTCATAGAAATAAATGAAAGACATATAAATTGAATAATACTTTCATTTATTATAGGTACATATTGTTATATTCAGAAATATATTTGACAAATATAAAAATTAATTTGGCAACGCGTTATGAACGCGTTACGTATGGACACGCAATGACCACAATAACACAATTAAATACAAACTACACTGTAGCCGTACATTTATAAAATTATCTATTTTTACAATAATATGTACATTAGGGAATATTTTTACTGGGTTACATACAATGAATACGCATCACAAACATTGCAAAATGCGTATTTAATGCATTTATGTCTTTATGATTTTCATACAATAATTTCACCGTTTAGAGACTTATATAATATATTTTTTTTTAGTTTATTGTTGAGAATTGCAAAATTTTAATAAATTTTGTATAACATAATTTTTCCGTGTATTATATCTGCCGATATTAATAAATCTATGCGTTTACAATTTATATGGACGAATTGAAGCAGAATGATTTCTTAACATAATTATTTACATATTTTAATATAACTTTATTCTATTATGAACATCTTAATATAACTTAAAGTGATAACATGATTTTGTATGGGGTGTTGGTGGTTATAGTCGATATCCTGTGCCGGTGTTAGGGTAGGGCGCGGTTGGGCGACGGCCCCAGCGCGCCAGTGCCGAAAGGGCGCCGAATGCCGGGATTTTATGTAACCTATAGTGTACTATCTATATGATCGTTAATGCTAAAACCGTTACTGTCGGTGTCTAATACATAAAAGTTGCGACACTTAGAGCATTTGTTGTAAAATTAAGACTTTGCAATAGAAATAAAGCTATTTATTTCTATTGTAATTGTAGCTCGTTGTTTTGGGTCTTTCTTTCAGTGAAGAAAATAAATACAGAAGCAGTTAAACACCACATTAAATCTGTATCCAAATTTCTATAAATAATTCCTGAAAATATCGACAAAACGAGCTGTATCATAACATCAATTGTAAAATGTTAGTGCAGTAAACATAATAATATTAATGATAATTTAGATAACATTGATATAAATGTACCCCAGTACCAATATGGAGAATTTCGCATGATTACACCGACATAAACCACCAGCACTTAAAATAATGAAAATATAAAAAAACTCACAGACCTTGACTTTAATAATAAAAAATAAGACATAATTAAATGAAACGAAAAGTCTTAGCAATAATAATGACAACAATCGTATAAAATATTCAGTCGATTAAAATGTAGCTCACAATATAATTCAATAAACTTAATTTTAATCTAACATAAGTCTAATCATTAAAGCTTTATTGTTCCACGATTCATAGCTACTGAAGTTAAGTAGGAATGTGTGATATTTACAATTGTATAACTATTTAATATAAAATACGCATCTTCCCTTACATTAATGTCGAAGTGTACCGTATAATGATAATAAATTATTACTGGAATAAGTTAATGTACATCATGGCACTAGCAGTGCTGAGAAATATAAAAATGAACTCACGTTCACGTAAAAACTACGTAGGTATACCTAGCTTGTTGTAATCTTATAAACTGGATAATTACGAATTATTCATTGTTATTGTATACTATTTCACATCATTCAAAATTGTCATTAAACAAAAAGTCTTATCCACAGTAGTTTATTTCTAGAATGACGTGAGTAAACCAAATGTTTGGTCGCCATTAAACAGCATAAATTAATATTATAAGTTTGGAGGCAACCAAGGTCATTATTATTAAGGTCACTTTAGATTTAGACCACTTTGTGGAATAGAATCATATTCGCATAACTATGTATACAATTCGCAATAAAACTGCGGTGGAATAATGTATTTAGACCCAGAACCGACGACCGATATGTTGTCTTAAATACACGAAACGTAGCACGGAGCCTTACGCCGGAATAAGACACGTTGACTGATAAAGAAATGGCACAAAATTTCCCAACTTGGACTATATATTCAGTGCCATTGTAACATACATCAGTAAAATTTTATAAAATTAATTTACAAATCCTTGTAAACAAAAATTAAAATATAAATAATAATAATGTTACAATATGGCAGGGGTGGCGGACCTTTCGTCTATTAACGTGCCATTTTTATAGAGATATATTTAATAAGGTTATAGACGTGCCGCCAAATAATTTTGATTTCATTATTATAGAAAAAAATACCGATACTACAATAACAAACGAGCGCGGTAGGTATATGTTTCCTTGTTTTGAGAAAATTTTCTTAATAGAGTTTTTTTTTCCTAGTGCATAATGAATTTTGTGATCGGTGGCGTGCCCAAAATATTATATCGCGTGCTATTGATGGCATGCGTGCCATTAGTTCGCCATCCCTGCAATATGGTGTAACAATAGTTCACTGAATATTGTATAGCATCTATTGTGAACGGCTGTCAATTAAGCGACAAAATTAGAACAGGCGTTATAGCCCATTAAAAAGACACCGGAGACACAATTATTCTCAAATAATATTTTGAGCTCGACAGCTATTGCTGGCCACTTGAGATACAAACATAATTAAAAACAATACGATAACTTTTTTTTTTTTTTGTAATAATGCGTCATCATGATTTAAGGCTTTTGTGAACAAAACATTTATTATCCAATGACAAATTACGAAACTTATTGTCATAATACTTTTTGTGAATAAAACATAAAACAAATATTTATTATTTCAATGTCAAGGGCACATTCGTAGGTTGGAGGGGTTATTTACCTTTAATTAATTTATTTACTTTTAATTAATAGTGCAAAATGATACAAAACGCCATGGTTTTTTCTAAAGAACATCATATGTATTTATAAAACGCGGCCAGTATTCATACTGCCGCTATAATGCTGATTTCAATTTTTTGGTGGTTAAAAACCAGCATCAATATTCTTCAGTCTATAACCGTCTGTGTATTGGTTATCCATAACCAGAGGGTAGAATGTATGTAGATGCATGGCGGTTCAGTGGTAGTGCGAGAGCTTGCCCGGGCGGCGCGGCGGGGCGGACTCGTACTCGTAGTAGTTGGACTGTGGCCGCGCGCCCCCCTCCCTACAGGAACGCTGCGACTGGTAGCCACCCGCCCCCACCCGACGACTGACCAACACAAACACCACTGTTATTCTTGCATTCATTTATTTACAAACAATATTACATCTTTAGGCGACACTTTATTTTTAATTTTATTTTTTAAAATATTGAAAGCACATACTAACTTAAACATAAAACCTCTATTTATAACATTTTTTTTCTATAATTTAATCACTACTATAGAGCACCAGCAATCTTACAACTACTGTGTATATAAATATTTTAACGTTTCGCTCGTCGTTGCTACTCGATAAAATAAATAATGCTCGTTTTACACGCGAACTTAATAGCATGAATATTACTACGCTATATTGTTATTGAAAACCAATATCTCACAAAAGAAATATGAACCGGAAATTCAGGAACCAATAAAGTATTTATCTTCCGGAAGTTATGGAGGACAAGATTATCCTTCATTGATCAATGTCAAACACGAGTACAGGGATGAATTCCAAACCACGGCTGGGGGAAGTGGGGTACAGTTTAAAATTACTTTGAAAAGTGTATGGTTTCAATCGATATTTTTTAAGAATAAGAATTTGCATGTTACAAAATCTAAAACATTATGTTATAGCAATATGTTAATAATACAATTTGTTATAATAATGGTAGAATACTTACGGCCTTATTCATAGACAATTTAAAACCTGCTTTATTTATTAAATGTTTTGTCCCTTTCGAACAACTTTTGAATTCAGTTTGAGCGAAGACGACAAAACATTCGATAACAATCATAGGATTTAAAAACTGTCTATGAATAAGACAGTACATGTATATTTAATATACACTTAGTATTCCACTTGTTGCCTCTGTGTGTATGTTTTTGCTGCCGTGCCAAAACGCATTATGATTACCTTGTTGAGCTACTACAAGTGCTAAGCAATTGTTCAGCTATTTAATGCAAATATCAAACAAAACCACAAGTACTATAGCGTTGATAAAATAAAATACTGGTATTATACGAAACTCACGTGTTACTGTTGAGAAATATTTACATAACCTAGTATAATAAAGCATTGTTTTACGGAGTATTTTATAATTATGATCGAATTATGTGCTAATTAAATTTATTGTCTTGTATTTTTTTATAAATTCAGTGTAATTACAATATTTACCAGTTTTAATTTTAGCCACAACAGTACATTTTGTGCGTCTAGTAAACTAATTTTGTGACAACTTAGCTTTAAAATAATTTATGTAATTACGAAACACAAGCATCTTACCGACATAATCACAGAGAAGCAGAAAAAAATAAATCAAGTCAATTATTTTTGCTACGATGCGTTCATTAGCGTATTATCTAGTTCAACTGCCATGTTCATGTATTTTAATTAACTACTTTACTCAAACGTGTCGTATTTATTTGTAATTATTATAGATCTGTTGGAAATCATTCATGTGAAGTCATTAATTAGTGTTAGTTTATATTAGTATTAGGTCGTTCAGTTGTTAAATGACTGGGTTATCTCGTGATGAAAGTCATGTTATTTTTGAAAAGTATTTATTTTCATCAGTATACATTCCATAGCTTATAGTAAGCGATTATTACAAATATTTTACTTGAGTATTTTATTCCGAATGACAATACTAACTAATACTTTACGAACTATGAGTTTCTAGTATAACCTAAAGGCTAAATGCTAACACTAATCATTTTATACAATTAATTTATGCTTTTTAATACTTAAAATGTATATTGTACACTATTATTAAGTGTTAATCGTGTGAAGTGAAGGGACGAGTTGTATAGTAATTGTGTGGTATATAATCACCTCTCCTCCTCGGCTTTGGCCCTCTGCGCGTGCACCTGCCGCCGCATCTGTCCGATCTGCACCTCGCTCAACTTTTCTCTGCGCGCGCTAGAATATTCGTCATAACTGAATTTAAATTGAATTGGAAACTTACGTATATACTTGGTACGGTGCGTGTATGTAATTGCGTGAAGCTTACTTCAGGTTCTGTTGGATTTCTTCGTAGTTCACGTAGTGGCCGGTGGGTCCCCACGCACTATCCATGCCCTGCGCAAAAATATCAAGTCCAGTTTTAATTGGATAATATGTTTACTATGAACAACGAATAGGAAAATAAAATCTGATGAATACCTGATGGTGCATGGCGGCAGGTGGCGCGCGGTAAGGCGGAGCTCCCCGCTCTCCCCTATCAGCTCGCTCTACCCTGTCGCCCCGGTCTCCCCTGTCTCCCCTATCTCCTCTATCTCCCCTATCACCTCTGTCTCGCCGCTCACCGCTCCCACTGCTCTGGCGTGAGTGCTGCCCCTCTACCCTGCACGGCAAAATTATCTCTCATCACATATCACTATCCATCCTACAATCTAAAATTATAAATTTACAAATAGCAGGGGTGGGTAGAAAATGATCAAGTGGCTCCTTTCCGTTCCCTATCTATCACTGCCCGCAAAACTGGTAAAATTTAGAAAATAACAGATGCGTTTAAGGGTAGTGCAAGGGGGTAAAAGAGATGAGGTGAAGAGGAAGGGGCACAATATGGTTTTAATATATTTTTTTAACGTGAATTATATACTGATATAATTGACGATGACACCTGCCTCTATGACACCTTACTCTAACGCGACAACTGTCTCGCGTTACAGTAAGGTGTCATTTGGCCACTACCCAGGATGCCTGCTCTAAAGGATCACTACACTTTTTTATGGTTTTACCGATAGGTTTGGTTGGTTATTTGAAGGCATTAGTACTGTAATGGACACTATTGACTGTGAGTACCTGAGCAATGACGGCGGTTCTTCGTCCCTGGGCGGGTGGTGTCGCTCGTGGCGCTCGAGTCGCTCGTGCGCGCGCGACAGAGACTTCTCGGAGGAGCGCCCGGGCTGCGAGCGACCGTACATCTCGCCCTCCGCCTTCTTGTGCGGCTTGCCTATCCTGCACCACAGAAAAAATATAAATTAGTTATTTATATAAGCCCGTCGTGTGATAGTTCGGTAAACACTTTTCCGAAGATTGTGTTTAGCTATTTATATAAGCCATGTGTCATCGTTCGGTGCCTCTCGGATGCAGACTTTTCAGAGGACTATGTGATCACAATACCAGTTGGTGAACTAACGGATTTCATTAGATGGCTAAAACGAATTAACGATGGCTGGTGGAATAATAAAACCAGTACATTGTTGATTAAAATAGGTTATTTGGCTTATTTAGTCTCGAATTATTATATTAACTATTCATGGCTCAATAACCACATTATTCAAATTCGCCAAAATTCAAAAATGCGTTGGTGTAGTAAAAAATATATGTTTTTTTTTATCTAAATAGTATACTAACTAATAATTAGCACTTTTTGAAAATGCAATAGCAATGAGACGTTCAAAAATATTTTAACACGTCACTTACCTGAACATAGTCGATAAAGACTTGAGTAAGGATGGTTTCTTGTGTGAAAGCGACGACTGCTGCGGTGACCCCCTTATGATGTCCGGCCCTGTGTTGTCATCTGTCAGCCAGTGTTTTAACGCTGCAATCAGACATCATATTCCTGATATAGAAGCATATAATTTTAAAATTATAGTCCCTATTGTAGTAAAGAAAGCGGTGAAAACCTATAGTGGATTTTTTTATATAAAATCATATTTTAAATTCGTATCTAAAAGGGGAATTACGGGTTTTTTAACGGCTTTAATAGTTTATAAACAAGTTACTTACGTGGGTGAGCTCGAGCGTAGATAGGCTCGTTGCGCGGATTCCTTTGGTTTTCTTGTATAGCCGTCTGTAATGACTCCAGGCTTGAAGATTTTCGCATGCCTAAAGCTGGTCCCACTTGCATTGCTAAAAATTAAAATAATCCTTTAAAAATACTTTAAACAATTATTAAAAATGTAGGTGTAGGTATAGTGTGATCACTTTGTCAAGCGATAAAGAGGGTATACAAAGTACCTTCCTTCATCAGCTAAAATAATTACAGATGAGAACAAGTTGACGTAAAACCACTTGTCCCATAAATTGAAACCATATAATATGTAGTAGCGTTACGATCAAGTTTAGCTGTTACCCCACCCCTACTGAATTATAAGTATACTGTAAGTAAGTAAGTAAGTATATAGGCGGACTGTTTCTTGGCAATAACTGTATAGGTGACTAGAGTAGTATAATTGTTCTCACAGTGCGCGGCCTTGATCTCCTTGATCTTCTTGTAGGTGCCGGTCTGCTTGGCGTCGAGCGCGGCGTGTCGCTTCTCGGACATGGAGCGGCGCCCCACCGCGTCGCGACTGAAGGCCGCGCCCGCGTCGCCGCCCGCGCCGCACTCGCTGCCCGACTCGCCGCACGCGCTGCCGCCGCCCCTGTGCGCCAATATTGCACCATCGTAATACAGGCCAGAATATTGCTACTTACTGGAAAGTTCGCACGACAGTAACTACTGACTTTTACCTTTTATTGATTCAAGTTTCAAATGTTCTGTAACGATCTTTCCGACTTCTATTTTGAGCTAATGAATTTTAAGACTAAGTGTTGTTCGGACTTTTACATAAAAATGTGTTATACTACTCGTATATGTCATGAATATCACGATTCAAAATATATTGATATTATTACATCATTTAAAAAAATAACGTGACTATACTTCATCATACTCAGTGTTAGATACATCTTGGAGCAATTAATACAAGTAGGTATTTACCTCGTCGTTGCATAATCTTCTTCAATAATAACATTATGATGTGCAGGCGGTGACCGCGACATGTGCACATGCCCTAAATTCTGCCGATAATGGTGGCCATTCATCGGAGGCCCATCAGTCTGCGTCGCCATATAATAACTCTCATTCCTCAGTCCCGTCAGTCTGTCTATCACAGGGTTCCAGCCGTCCAACCGGCTCCACTCAAAGCTGTCTCTTTTGCTGTCATGTGGAATCGTATCTTTGTCTCTCTCTAGATATCCTTTGCTGTCGTCTGATTGGTTGGAGACCCAGCTGTTGTTGTTATTGATGGTTATAATTGAGGCGTGTTTCTTAGTCCTTCCGTCGTGGGCGTCGTGTTCGTTCTTGTTGGCGTCGTAGTCGGCGTAGTTGTCGGGCTTGTTCTCTTTGTCGCTGCTGGCGGAGTAGATGACGGTGTTGAAGTTCTGCGAGCTGGTCTCGTTGGAGTTGGTGGTGTCGTTACCGTTGGGTGGAGTGTCGTCCTTCCACCTTGCGAGGCTGTCCATGCTGTCTGTAATGGGTAATTATATTTACTACATCTGATTCAAATTAAGTGGTATGCTCTTATATAGGAGAAAGCCAGATACTATATTCTGTACAGTAACCGCAATTACAAGCAAGTGTGTGTAGTTACTTCATCAATACAATATAAAAAAACAAGGTGTCGATGACATTTTTTTAAACGTTATGATGATTTAAGACTTAACATGGCATTTTCAAAACCGTGCGCAATGATGATTAAAGGAGTAGAACAAGTAGAGTGTAGATGTACACAGGTGGTGGTGGCACTGACCGGTGCGCCGGGCCACGGTGAGCGCGATGGCTCCGCGCGCGGCGGGCGGCGCGTGCAGCAGCGCGCGGCGCAGCGTCTCCATGGCGTCAGCGTTGGACTGCCCCACCAGCGACACGCCGTTCACGCTCAGCAGCTGGTCGTTCGTGTGCAGCCTGATACCACACCACACGCTTATTCATACCTCATCAAATACAGTTTTTGAATCTTGAGCATTAATGGTTGTACCGCAGTAAGTAAACCTACCTTAACCTACCTATTATAAGATACGGCATAAATGAAAATACAAATTAAAGCAACACAAAATCTATTGATCAATTCATGCATTTAAATAGGTACTAAATATTCTTGGTTGATAAGCGTTAATTATTACTAATGCTAGCAAAGATATATATGAAAACTTGGATGTATATTCACGTCTAGAACCACACATCGGTATTGTTACAGTTTAATGATGTAAATAGATATAAAGTTAACACTGACCTTCCGTCCCGGGACGCAGCACCACCATTCAGCACAGACTTGATGAATATGCCCAAGTCCTGAGGGTCGGAGCCCACTGTGACCTTGCCCTTCACGCTGATGCCCAGCCCCGCCTTCTCGGAGTCGTGCACGGGCACGTCAAGCCGCAGGATCAGACGATTCCTTAAACCTAGTATCTGAAACCAAATATACACATTTTAAATTAATATTTAGAAAAGATTTAATAATAATCGTCGTAAAATCTTACAAAATATCGGTATTTAAACATCTAATGAGACTACTTCATGCAGTAAGGCAAACTCAGTAGCCTCCGGTGTAACTGATTAAGAACACAAATACGAATATTGGAGACAAACTATATTAATAGCTCACTATATGATAAATATTCGAAGCATCAAATTGAATTTTTAATAAATGTAGACAATTTACTTACAGAATTAGAAGAAGTATTAAAAGCCTCTTGCAGCGCGGTATCGGCATTCTGCTCTTTACTCAATAAGTCGTCCTTAGAGGAGCTTTTCGGTATCCGCCCTCTCATGGAGTTGTTTGTAGCTGTGTTCTGGTTGATGGCGTTCACTATACTCGACACCCGACCGTTTTCAGGTTTCACCCCCACTTCCATCTGATTAGGACCGTTCGTCGGCGGCCCTATTGCTTTTTCCACGAATTTTGTTGGACTCTGTTGCGGTTCTACTCTCTGGAATTGGTAATAAGAGTTTATAAATAAACAATAATGGCACGTCTCAAAATATTGCTATAATATGAAATATTATAGAAAACTGTTGGGATAAAACCAGCGTGAGGTTAAAAAGTTTATTAACTATGACCTACAGAAAAGTTGACATAATTGAAAACATAATTAAACTTTCCCTAAAAATCTTCATAGCAGTCTTGTATAAAAGCTGTCTACATTTAACGATCTTTTGCGATTTCCACTTTTCTCTTTTAAAGAAGATGAAGTCCAGCACCGGACATCCTGTGATTGATGACCATATTTCCCCCAGTATTGGTAGCACTTACTTGCGTCCTGTTGGGTACAGTTCGTTCCACGACGATATCAACGGTGGAGTCAGGCGGCGTGTTCCGCAGCAAGGTGACGACTTGTTGCTGCGTGAGGCCCGACACGGACACTCCGTTGACGGACACCAGCCGGTCTCCAGCTCGCAGCCGACCGTCAGATACCGCCGCACCCTGAGGGGAAGGTATGTTTCGTTCAAGATATTTTAACTATATTTTAATTTTAGTTAAATACCAGTCATTTAAAGTGACTAATTAAATAGTTGCCGAATTTTGCCTTGTCTTTTGGTGCTACATAAAAAGGATTAAGGCAAACAATGTTGAAGGCACAGACATGAATTTAAAGTCGACATTAACATGAGAATGGGAATTGTGCATTCTTTTTTTGTTATTCTGAAATCCTTGAGGAAAGTCGACATTAAGCTGTAGACTTTTGTCGCAAAAGATTGTAATAATAATGTTCAAAACATTTAATATATCTAGAAGTTGAAATTTAAGTACGAGCGTATGCAGATAGTTTCAGTGAATACCTTGGGAAGTATATTCTTGATGTAGATGGGGCAGTGTCCGCCCGTGGGGTTGTCGCGCGTGGTGATGGTGAAGCCGAGCCCCTTCTCCCCCTTGAGCAGCGACACAGCGACGCTCTGCGTGGCGCCCAGCGCCGCCTTACCGCTCGCACTCACCGGCACCTCCAGCCCCGACACCGCGCGCTCCGTGCTGCCTGCTCACCACCAAACAATTACGCATTACTTCACATCTTTCACGAGAATATTCATTTCCACAAAAAAGGCAACAATTATGTCTTGAAGGAAGTAAAATGCAATGGTGGTACAGTCGAAGACGTTAAAGTAGGGGCGAAGTTACAAAGGATGAGCGTGAATCGGTCCCAAGACGAGATAACGCTAAGTAAAGATATAGCATGTACTCGTATAACGAAAATATTGCAAGTGTTTATTTATTGGTGACAATTTTACTCTAGTTACTTAGAAACTTTAAAAAAGTAATAAAATTGGTACCTTCTGGTAAAAGATCTAATGGTCGTTCCTGAACGTGTGGTACTCCAGCCACATTGTTCACACCCGACACCCACCGGAGCATATCCTCCACTCTGCAATCAAACCGAATTGAATTAGTATTTCGTCAAGACGATGTTGGTGTTTGGAGAGGTCTATATTCGGCAATGAACTAGGCTGATGATGTTTAGTATTAGGTACTTTATTTATATCTTGGTTTAGAAGCAAAAAGTATTGAGTGATATTCTTCGGGAAGATCTCAGAATATCTGTGATTTTGTTGAATGATACGGACCTGTGGTTTTGATGATTGTTAGCGGGCGTATCTTGTCCTAAAGGTTCTCTCCTCGCGTCTCTAGGAAGACTCTTGCTGCCGTAGCTCTGTACCCTCTCCACAGCGTCTAACCACACGCCACTCCTGAAAATAATTCGTAAAATTATTTAATGAATGTTATATGCATACTAGTGCCAATAGGTTGAAACATTATAATATTGTTATTTTTACAAGAATTTCAACGAGCAATAAAAACAATCGTTATTTTTGCATATAAATACGAGTATCAGCATACAATAGAAAATATGTAATGCTTATTTTTACCACGGCACGTAGACTTAGGTGTTCTTGCCAATATATTTAAACATGCATAACTATGTAGTAGCCATGTCAAGATTTTGCTCTATCTTTTCTCTACTTACGCTTCATAAATTTGTATCAATCTTTTTACGCATTAACATCGGTTCAGACTATCGCCGATTTATTATTCCGCCGGTATATACCGATCTCTACCGACTATTTCATTTACACTCGCCTCGTAATTTAGAACTGCCTTTAACTGCATCTTATCAATTTTGTACTTAGTTATACAAATATAAATATTAGCCACGTGCGATTATGAGACACAGGCATTTTGACGTTACAACTGTAGGTAGACGATAACATTCCTTTCAAATAAAAAATATCAACTTATTACGCATGAGTAATCGTAAGTATGGCATACCCAGGTCCGGAGAACTGCATGGAGAGCCTATTAGACTGCCTCTGGAAGTGTTGTCCGTGCCTGTCGGTCGCGTGTTGTTGTTGTTGGTGGTGTTGTGGGTCGGCGCGTGTGTCCGGCAGCGGGTGCACCTTCTGCGTCACGCGGCAACTGTCCTCGCGACACACTACCGCTGCAGACCAGCGCTTGGTTTGTTCACACACCTAACACAATACGAAACTTCTTTATACTACGAATCAAGGCATGATGATAATGCAAGTAATAGTATAGTACACTAATATACATAAGTACGCTGTAAGTAATCCAAATAGAGTATGCACCAGTGTGAGGTCAACATCTCACTCCGGCGGTACCCGAAACGCGACACCCGCATGTATGTCTGGTTTTGCTCCCTAATGTACGGTTGTCATATGGAGAAAGTTTACTTTCAAATGTTTTATTGGGTCAGGTTTATTCATAAAATAATTTATGTAAACCAAGTTGCTGATATATTGGACCAAAAACTAGCCACCAAAGATAAATTAATAGTTCCACCTAAAAACCTACACCGTATTATAAATATACACCTGAAACTGTCCTAGTAAATACCAACTACAAACTTTATTTCGATCGAGCCATCTTAACTGATAAAACAGTACATTATAATAGACCGGACATAACTTTAGTTGATAAAATAAATAAGACTGCGATTATAATTGATATAGCCATACCCAACATCCATAATATGCAAAATACACTATCTGAACAGCTCACAAAATATATAGACCTTACGAATGAAATCACATGTGGCAGTTAAAAAAGGTTTCAATAGTTTTTTTATAAATAAATACACCCAACAGTCACATACATAGTCCTGGCCCAACATTAAGATCAATTAAGTCTTGTGTCGTAGGTATCTGAAACTACGAGACTTTTCGGTCTCACAAAATTTGTTTCGTTGCGGGGATCGAACCCACTGCCTCTGGTTTCACACCTGGTGACTAACCAACTGCGCCACGGAGGCTTGCAAAATATAGTTCCCATGATAGTGTCCACCATGGGGGTAATCACAAAACAGTTGTCCCAGTCGCTAGGCCTATTAGATTTACCTCAGCAGAGTTACATCCAAATACTAAAAGCAGTTATCCTTAATGCTTGTAGGATAGTCAGAAAACTTTTACAGTCCGCGATATCACCTGAACTTACCCCCAACGATATGTAGTACCAAACCCAGCAATCATTTGGCCTAGGCCCGTGACTGTTGTTTTATACCGGTTAAATGACAACGAGTTGTGAAGCAAATTTAAAGAAAATAATAATAATAGACTTTATTGTATTGTACACCATGACAACACACTTTAAAGGATAATACACTATGTAATAAAAACCTTGAAATAGTTGAGATCGAAAACAAAGTTTTCTATTAAAATTCCATCGATAAATATTAACGCCTAATAAATGGATTAATGTTATTGATAATTTGGAAATGAATGATAACCGCAGATAATCAATGTGTAATTTATGTTTTGATGCAAAGTTATGAAGACAATCAAAATATAAACACAATTATTCCATTCAGCCATATCAACAAATCTACGCTCACTGACGAACACTGATCTTCTCTACAATCATAAGTTCGATTGACAAGTTCGATTTACAAGGCTTAGGCAATAGTGCAACACGCTAGCTTATTGCCCATTCACATACTATCTAAATATTGTAAAGATATCGGTGGTATATGCATTAACCAGCGTAGTAATTGCCTAACAAGTCAAACATCGAACCTGTTTAGTGCTTCGGATATTTAAGACCAGATATATCCCAAACAGGCTTCAACGCACTGAACCATTGCATATTATTTCAGTGGCTACTGTACACAAATGCAAGGTTGACTACCTGTCTCTGCGGGGGCAAGGTGTCCTGGTGCAGCGTGGGCTCGCTGCCGCGCCGCACTTGCAGCCCGTTGGCGCCGTCCTCCAGGTCCGCCGCGCCCACCTCCACGCATGAGTCCGTGTTGGGCACGCGCATACTGCCACCCACACCGCCACCCCCCTGCAATATAATATACATACACTTACACTGTCATCCCCAAGATATTTATCAGGCAGATGTACCCAAGTTAGTAAAGTTTGCAATACAACAGTATGCGGTACGTAGCAGTCTTATTTTCTTTTTATTTCAGGTGTATTAACGATGGTACATATAGGTATATTTCATAAGTGAAGAGGATGAATGTAATCAGGGTGCTTCTCGCCCTGAGATATCCAGTGCCGCCCGATAAGCGCCCAAACAAATGGACCCAACTCGGCGGAAATATCCGCACTTCGCCTCGCTGGTAGGTCAGTGACATTGACATACCCTTTGCGACCTCCTCCGGTGTACCGAAAGGGGAGCTTTGAAGCTGTTCCTCTTTAAAGCAATAGGCTTTCAGCTTGAGGAATAAATTAGCAAGTTCGCAAATGTATTAACGAAAGATAGAGCTAAGTCACACCGTACGTAATTTGATAGACAAATATTTTATTATTACACAAAAAAAAACTAGTTTCCTAGTAAGGAATCCAAGGATCTGATAAAATTGATTTTTAATATTCTAGCGACTAATACCAACCTACCTAGTATCATAAGTACGTTTAACGAGGGCAATGTATTATAAATGAGTAATATGTAATTAAAGATCGAAGATCAGCCAATCAGAAACCACAAATTTACATGATACAATGGCTTGCCATATTCAGACGGGCCATATAAATATAACCATAGAACTATAAAATTCTATCGAACAACCATTGTTCGATAGATCTTTATGAATTATGATTCCATGAGTATAGCCATCAGAATAACAGATGCAACTAATGTCAATGATCAATATAACGACTTTTTAACTATAAAAGGCTTAATAGACGAACGATTGAATGCGTGCCAGCAAGTTCTGTAATCCTGTTAGCCTAGTTTCAGCTGGTTATCTATGTACCTACTGCACTCTATATTTATGTAGCAGTACTTCTGTATTAAATACAGGGTTGTCGGTCTGTTTGAATACATTTTTTTTCAAATTTTTTTATTGGCGCTACAATGACATTTTTTCAATACAGTTTTGTCGATTAACTGATTAATGAATTAATTGAATGTAGGAAAAGAATATATAGCATTATTTTTAGATACCATGAAGCCGAAATACACAAATTAAATTTTGATTTAAAAGACAAATAAAAATATGAATAATAATAATAATGACAACCCACGCGGTGACAGGCTACCACAAAAAACCGGTCTTTTGAATAATGCACGGAACTTTTAGATCCTTCTTCATGGCGGGGACGGGTGTACTAGTAATGAGCGGCTGTAGTTGTAGGTAACAGGTATCAGCGAGCGACCAACACGCGTCGTATTTATATTAATCAACTATGTTATCAAGTTCACGAAATTTTAATATTTTTGGAAAAAAAAATAAAGTATGTTAAAAAATTGTGCAACGGATTGCGCTACTGAATCTCAACAAACTTCTTTCGGCTTGTAGTATACTAAAAATTAGGTGTATATTTTCCGGAGTTTTCTGATCGAACATTAGAAAATATTAGACTTTTTTTTATTAATTATGACCCAATACCAAAAATGGATGAAAAATCAAAAGAGAAAGAAAGTATCTTAAAACTGTGTGGTCATGTACCCGTATATCCGCGTTTTAGAATTAGCTAGCCCTATAAAAGGGGCGTCAGCGCACGCAACGAATGCGAGCAGGCCGCCATTCAGCGACCGTCATTTGTTCTGATTATGTACCCACTATCCGCTGCCAGATACCGTACGCAGACACGTAAATACTGCGCACCTAATTATTATCTACGGATAATTAAAATAGGAACGAACTTCGATGAGCACCATTGACAAGTCAAAAGAGGTCAAAATTTCACATCTACCTTTCGAGCTAATGTTTGCCAGAGAATTTTGGCTTTATCATGTTGAGTAAACTATGCCTATCTGTATTATAAATTAAAAAATATGTTTGAAATGAGACAAGGTTTAGGACTAAATACTTAAAAAAGTTAGTTGTTAAGAATTACCGCGCATCAGCTCAACCCATCAGTACATTAAATAATGATTACACCTTTAGAGTAAAATGAGATGAAATATATCGATCGAAAATTATAATATTAATAATATGAAATCACGCAATATTTAAATGAATTTCGAAAAAATGTATCCAACGAAAACGTTTATTCTTAATTTCCGTATTTACATTAAGATAAGCGCCCATTGAATTAAAAATAACTAAGTCCATACAAGTACCACAACATAATTTGCCATTTGAATATTACGGAACGAACAGTTTTGCGTATAGCAAGTACTTATCTACGTAATAAGCATTTTACGAATGCCCTTCAGACTAACGCATGACAATATTCATGTTGTATACTGAAGCCGGACAATTACAAACATAATAATACCGCAGCGACGCAACAACTCGTAAACAATAATAGATTTGCCTTTACGTGAATCCATTTGAGAATTCTGAGTTTGCAGATAAACCTTTGCTTCCGTGTAGCACTAACTTAATTATATGAACTAAGAACATTATGCGGTAACAAATCAAAGAAACTTACATTTTCGCTCTTCCCGAAGCATGTAAATTTAGGATAACACGAACCCATAATACTAATATTGTAATTAAAAGTGTGTTGAAACTTATTGCCACTCCGCGACATGACAGATAATAATGCATTTAATTTTTGTAGCAGACGAATTTATTTCTGTTCCAACAAGTCTGGACACGTCTTCATCAAACGTCCCGCGCTAACTCAAATACTTTTTAATGTCTAAGGTCAAAGGTAACGGAACGGCATTCATACAGCCTAGTTATAATATTAGTAAAATATATAAATAGTTTTACTAAACACATATAAAAAAATGTTTTAAGTAATGTATTTATTATATTGATAATAATAAGAAAAAGGAGTATATTATAAGGAAAACTATTATCAGGCAATCTTATGTTTAATTTAATTATATCTAAGGGATTTTAGTCATTTCCCTTCATTGGCCATTGCGTAACTGATGTTTGAAATTTATTTTTCTGTGACAACATCTGGTAATATGCAGGTTTTGAAACTCGTTCCGTTTAAAATATGACAAAAAACTATGTAAGTTCTACATAAATATGAGGGAAAATAATGAGGCGTTTTCTTCAAGAGATACTTTTGCGCGAAAAATTTGCCAGAAGGAATTGACTCCCAAATGTCTTTAAGACTATGAAACTTGTTACGCCTGTATTTCATTGTATGTAGGTACGCCACTTTAATATAATTATTAGGTACGTATTTCTAAATAAACTAAGCTAAATTCTAATACATAATTATTTACTAATGCTGAATCATAAATCACAAATTAATGTAATAAAATTACTGACGATGTATTTAAATTACTGAATGAAATTTGCATGATGATGATGATGATGTACTCCTAGCCATTTTCGGCCTCGGCGACTGTTATTTTGTATTCAAATTAATCATAATACTTCAAGAATTAAAACAGCAATACAAAATGCGACACCGTGTATTTGAATTTAAAGTTTAATATTGGGAAATTGTATACCTTTAAGCGTATAACTAAATACTAACCCGGAACATGTCGGGGGAGGCGGTGCCTGCGGAAGACCCGCTGGCTCCATCGGCCTGCGCAGCCCTGGGCTGCGGCGCAGGGTTCGCGCACTCCGCCGTGAGGGTTTCGCGGTCATCCGCCACGTCGCGCACCCGGTCATCGGGGTCTAATATACCCCCTGAGCTCGCGCGCAATGCTCGCACGCCTACCCATGTCTCTGGACCCTGGAATATAAAATGAATTTGATTAAATATTATGTATGTACAATGAAAATAAAAAAAAACTTATAAACTATTTTACAAAAATATTTCGGAATAAGTAAGCCTTCGCGAGAATTTAGATAAATATTTCACTAATATTTAATTTTTAATGAGATAATAATGGGAGCTAATCCTACTGATATTATAAAGTGTATTTATGTGTTTGGTACTTGTTCACGCTCAAACCGCTGTACCAATTTTGATAAACCTTCGTATAGGGGTAGCTGATACACTGGATTAAAACATAGTTTACTTTTATCCCGAAAATGTAGTTTTTCCGTGGGATCCGAAAGCTATTCAAATATGTATATTTGTTACAGATTCAAACTCAAAGGGATGGTTTGAGATAGATTATAGGACGGATGAAATGGGATATAAGAGAACAAAATTACATGCCTTGAATCATGGAACATGACGGGACTTAACGGAACGGAACGAGAAAAGCAGTATAAAGGGGGGCAGTAACGTTCCGTTAAAATAAAAAACAGTATGTACGTGAAAAAGAGTCAAAAAGTTTCTGCACTCGGGCGAAGAAGGGTCGGGCCGCTAGTTGCCATAATAACATTAAAATAAATAAGAATTTTATTTACAATGTTCAATAAGCGTAAAAAATAACGATTTTTACATATATATTCAATACGGCAGATGAACAAATTTCAATGTTTTTTTTTTCCAACACAATCTAAAGGAACTTTGAAGTGTTCCCACGCTGTATTTACGTCTTATTCATCGGAGAGAACACACTGAGCTTGTATGTTCCTTGTTTTGTCTGCTCGATTGCCTTTGTTCGTGTGTCGCACAGATCTCACTCATTTCAAAGACAGTTTTTATATGCGAACATTCATCATCATTCACATTATTCAGAGTATATATAATAAACGATGTGCCTCAAATATCATTATGTAATACAGATATTTCACAAATTATGTGGCTAATGGTATAGACATTACGAGATCGCTCCATAAAACGAGCAACTAATGAATATTTCAGTTATGCTTTTAGAAGGTTTATACAATTATTACCTTCCGACTAGTTTTCAATGCAAGTGAGTTCAATCTGTGTTTATGGTCTATGATTGAATTTTAATACAAGCTTTCAATTCCATTCAATTATTATGTCACGTTAATACAAGTACAAGTGGGACGTCCACCCACTAGGTGGTCAGACGACCTGGTAAAGGTCGCGGGACGTCGCTGGATGCAGGCTGCCTCCAACAGGTCACTATGGAAATCATTGGGAGAGGCCTATGTTCAGCAGTGGACTTCCTTTGGCTGATGGATGGATGATGGATGATACAAGTACAAGTTTTAAACACTATACAGAATTTTATCGTATTGAAGAGAATATGAAAATTCCGACAGCCTATTATAACATTTTATTTGTCGACCAAACCGCACTGTGTCAAACCGCGTTTGCCAGCGGTTGTAGCGTTTTACTACTGGTCCAATAAACTCCACTTCCACAGACCCAAACGATGAAAGTCTAAATGCATGACACGTCGAACTAGACGTGTGTCATATGTCTATGTTTCATATATGTATACATGTATGTTGTAAAATCATTCAAAAATATTCCGGCTTTTAAAGAACTTTCTACGAGTAAGCCTCACGACTTAGCCTAACGAGACTTATTTAATGATCAAAGCAATTCAAAATATTGTTTTATGTTAAGCTTTTAGGGATGAAATAGGTTCAATGTAAATCAAATACCCAAGAAACTGATCTCCGCGCCTGTTCCTTGGCACGTAAGCGAGCTAATTTTTTAAGTCGCGGCGGAGGCACCGGTTTTGTAGCGGTCATGTTCTCCTGCTCCATCACGCACTGCCATTTTCAACTAGCACAGCACTAAACACAGTTTTCATTTTCGTTTTGCACATTTTTCTTCATAAAACCGTGTAAATACGATTTCACCAACTTTGAACACCGAAGTTGTGAAACGAATTACATTTTTTTGGATTATTTCTACGTCTGCAAGTTTTAGAAAATATTGGTAAATTTTGTCGAAACAGCTGGTCTGCACGAATGAGCCTGAACATTGAATACAGAGGCTCTAGGGCAGGTCAGTTGTGCGGACAAAACCTTGACCTTCACACGCCACTGACCAAACACAGTCTCCCACTCACGCGCCTTGCACCAGATGTTCACTGCGCCCCATAGTAATGATTTGTTATTTTTACTGACGATCGCAACACCTAGTTTGGTGCTTCCAAAACGAAAAGGTGACTAAGGACATTCAAATCAACGATTTATCTTGGGACATTAATTTAGTTAAACATAATATCTAATTAAATGATCTTCGCGTAAGATTTAAAAAAATAAATAAAATTGATAGGTAGTCGCGACGTGGGAGCACACCATCGAAATTAGGTGGATGAAACTCTAAGATGGATTATAAACTCTCAATATCAGACGTGAGATTACATCTAAGTCGGTATATAATTATAAATCCATAAAGCACGCATTCCGTGAAAATGGTACTAATGAAACACGGTAACCCAAAACTATTACGAGCGGGGATGTAATCCGTGTGGAAATGCGTTTACATATGGAATCCGAAGAACGCGTCCAAGAGCAGCCTACATCGACAGCGCACGCGATCCCCTTGCCTTCTCAGAAGACGTTAAGAAAAACGATATGCTGTCATCCACGACTCGCGTTGCAGAGCCGCTCCAACAACAATAACTTTAAAAGCATATCTACGTGTCAAGTTTAAAATAAGCCGTATTCACACGTACTATACAATATGTATGTTAGGTAATGTTTAGTTTCGGTAGGCATTTCGTTCACAAAGATCGTTAACGCAGCGCTATGCTATTTTGAAATGTTAATTAGTTTCGTTTTGACATTATTAAAACTGTTGGCCACCGCGCTGCTCAATTTCGAATGTAAGTAAACTTTTCTTTTAAATTCCTTACAACTGGATGTTTACTTTAAAAAAATGAAGTATTATTAATGTGTTAAAACAAAATATATAGAAAAATTATGATGCAATATTTTTTAAAGTTTCTTTTTAATGTCGATGGTTTAGTACCGCCATAAAATATATGATCATGGGGTACCTGTCGATTTGTAGTCTATTTTTTTTTCAACTGTCCATACGGCATATTATCCTATGACCTATGTCGGATATACCGTAGGTGGCAAGGGGCGACAAATTCTGAGGATACTTTTAGTATAAAACAACGCAAGAAAGGGGGGAGCGAAGGCAGAAAGTAACTTATATATACACATATATATATATTAATTCTTTATTGATTATGCCAACAAGAACATCATACTGGATAAAGTATGATCACACAGTAGGGCAGGATTATGCTAACTGGTGAAACCATAAGTAGGAAATTCACAACATACTTTAAAACAACCTAAATAATACATAAATATAAAACAGTATGCTGTAATGTATGAGGATGATAACGATGTAAATGCGAACACATTGTAGCAACACTCATTATAATGAATGGTAACAGGTAAACACTAAACAGTGATTTAAAAAATAAAACGGTTATCTACTAACAATTTTTGAGTGATCAACCGAGATCCATGTTTTACCATTTTTATTTTTATCATGAACTAATAACGTATTCAAAAAACCTTGTTAATATTTGTAAATACAGGTTCCGAACATCGTATGTACCCCTCGGTGATGATTATTTATGAACTGTTATCTAAGTTCTCCAATTTGTCGCTTCCCTTATGTGGATCACCAACGGAAATGCACGCATTTATGGATTGCAAAAGCGCGTACTGAATTTTAACAGCGTCAAATTACGTCAGTACGGTTCGTATATCTGTAATTTACATTTAATCATCTTGATAACCAAAAATATTATAAAAAACAGTTCAATTTAAATACACTGCAAATATTTACGACACACGCAATATGTGTGTACGCTTTTCAGTTTCTGTAAAAAGTTGAATTACAGTTTACTCTGTCTCGCCAACAAAATAATTAAACCAAATATTTTAAGCGACTGTTGAAAATACGGTCACGAGCATGAAGCAGTTTTGCATTATTTAGATACAGTGAATAAAAATGCAAACTTGTTTGTGAATTTATAATAAGTTTCGTGGCAGCAGATGGCTTCACAGTCAGGTTACAATGAATCTGGCCCCGATAGACTAATGAATCATCATGTTAATTGCCTGCAGTATTAAATATCATGTTGGATGTTTTTTTCTGGCTGTCTGTTTATCACTTTCCATCGATCTCTGTCAAGTGGTCGAGTGGTGCGGTCAATGGCGTTGAAGTTAACATGCCTCAAGGCGACTCGCGAAATTGTTATGCAAATACTTTGTTGCACTCGGCCGCCGCGAATTCACTATTTTGTGCAATGTATGTAAATGTAACAAGTTGTTTCGCGCGTGATCCCAAGTAAATGGCACTTAGAACTTTTGCAACGTCTCCTTTTACAATATATTTGTACATATTGCTTACTTTTCGAGCAGAGAAAGCAACTATCTAATATAATGAGCCAAAACTCAAAAAGGAAACAAAATAACCAGCCGCGGTTACAGTTAAAGTAACGCATGCACAATCGTCAACGCAGCTGAAGCTCCAACACTGTTTGAATTCACTTTATTGCCGTGGCCACGGATTTTTCACATAACATTTGTATTTGGAAATCGCAACCTTGAACTTCGATTAGAAATACTACAGACGGCGGGATTAATTATTTCGCGTATTTACCGCGGTGGTTACTTAAGAGATCGTGGCGCGAACTGAAGTCGCACAAACGCACGGCACCGTAGTACGTACACAACTGAAGCCGGCGCGATTAGAAAGATCTTCAACAACGACCACAAATAAAACTGTGTTAACGATCATTCTGCTGAACGACCGTCTACCTAATACTTGTTCAAGGTTTGCGCCGTGTGCTAACAAAAAGCAACCACTGCAATTACCTAACTGATTGTGTACCCACAGATATTACAATATTATTTATTAAATCTATACAAAGCCTTAGACATAGATATTCACTGGGCACTTTTATCAGTCAAGAACTCTTGTAAATGATTTTAGCCCATACACAATAATATTGCAATAGATTGATATTCCTAATTTATTCTTATGTAATAGAATGATATTGAGATTTTAATGGATGTAATGCTGCTATGAAAATAAACAAAATTAAAAATAATTGTTAAAAATAGTCTAATGTAACAACAATAAAATAAAGCACACAATCTATTTTTTTCTAACTACAATAAAATTATTTGACATTTATACACAATAAATATTTTTTCTAGTTATCTTTGAATTTATTAATTATTTGTAAATAAATTAAGGTGAAACAACAATAGCTAAACGTTCCCCTGCAGTGAATATTAACAGTTAAGCAACTACTGTAACGTTACGCTCGTCGCACGCATGTTTCTAATGAATTAATATGCAAAAAATATAGAAATATGTGCATAAATTCCATCATCTAATTGTTTGTTCATGAGTCAATGTGCTTTATTTTTATATTGACATAGAAAAACTGTAAAGAGTTGATGTGAAGATGAATGAGCGGAATTATAATGCTAGTACATACATGCCTATTTCTTTAACACGTGTGTCAATAGGTGTCAATCAACTTGATGAATTAGTGCTGTGTCATATATTGCCTGACCCTCAATACTACTCGTATTCAAGACTATCATAATCTTAGTCCTCAAATCGTTCAAAGCACGAGCCAAAGGCACAGACCTCTAAGATTGCGAGTACCTTAGGCCTGGGTGCACTACAATAATATAGTGAGAATAGCGGACTTCTTACTTCTTTGTAACTTGTAAGAAAACTCTCAGGTATGTAGATTTCCTCAAGATTTTATTTTATTTGTTTTGCTTTTATTTACACTTTATACAAATTCCGTATTGGTGGACTCAATAGTTAATACCTGAGGGATTCACTAAATTCTCTAAGATTTTCCTTCGCATTTAGATCAGGCGACAGTTTGTAATGGTATCTTAAATGCAAGTAACTTCAGAAGTAGCGACCGCTACCTGCACTTACACCAAATAGTCGTGAGTTCTTCGCATCAAGTTCCATATAAATTATTTATGAACACTAAGCTGCGACTCCTGTATGATAACTATATTGTAAACTTGTTTTGAAAAGAGCAACGGTAGAGTTTCTTGCCCGTTCTTCTCTGGTGACAACAGCCTTGTAAACTGAGTGGTAGAAAAACAAAGTTACTGAATCTAAATACTCGTAATGTACTTACATGATGTATTATGGGCACTGAAAATATTTTTCTTTTGATTTTTCTACCGCCCGCATGTCTGGCGCCAGATCTTACGGGAAATATATCAATTTGTAAAATTGATTTATTCCAAATAAAAATCATATCAAGCTCTACATTGCGCTTTAACTGGGAATCATATTAAGGGATAAGCTAAGGATACCTACACAGTTAATGTTTGCTGCTTTCTTGATGGCAATAGTAAATTCAATATCTATACATAGAATTTATGAATGAGGATATCTTCTAAGCACAACAAATGGGTGTTGTTCTAATTCATCTAAAACTCGTTGAAGTTCGACTTAATCACTTAAGCTCGAAACAAATATAAAAGTAAAAAAAACAAATATTGTTATGTTATTAGGTAGGCCAGTTATAGCTATTATTTTGGGTGGTTCACTTAGGCGTTGTAGATGTTATTTTGCTTAAGTCAATATGTTTTAAAAGATAGCGCTATAGGTTTTTGTTCGAACTGCAACTTTTTGTTAGAAGTGTAATTTTCATCATCGCTAGCAAAAAGGATGGGTTAAAGATAATTGCCAATCGCAGAATATTTTGTTTCCTTTTTCGATAATAGTGAAGTCTTGAAGTTGGCTCATTGCCTTAAGTTAATATGAACATCAGTCCAAAATATAACTCTGCTATTTTATCACACCACATGAAGAAGGTCGTGGCTTTGTCTAGCAAGCGTCTAAGCTGTTGCTTTATTGCCTTTTTAAAAAATAACCTAGTGTTATAAAAAAAAATCATAATATTATTTTTAAATCAACATAGTAATAGTTTCTTCTCCTTCTTATATATCATAAATGTTTCAAAATCTTGTAAAACTACTGTCACAACAAAATAATTGCTTTCACAGCCAATGACATATTCTTAGCGTAAGTATAATGCAGTTAAGTCTTAATGTGAACGCGTACTGCGAACGTAACGGTCATTTCTGAATAAGACTATGCAAACCGTTAAAAGCATGAAAATAGCGTTTGCCAACAGTTCAACACCCACCACATCCACATCTTACGCAGACGGTGGTCGGCGCTTACTAATTCCATCGTATTAGGAGTAAATGCATACAAAAGGAGGAATATAATTATATACCGTGCTATTGTGGGCGATACGAAGAATATTCTTTTATGGCAATCAGTGACGATGTAATGGGAGTGACTCAAGTAGATAAACTCGAGTAAAAGGATGTCGTATGTAAAGGGATGGTTGTTGTTAAGGGAAATTAGGTTGGAGCGACAAGGGCTTCAGCTAAAGGAATTAAAGGGGTGCTGTATTAGCTTAATGGATTTAGACGGTCAATGGAGCTTTGTAATGTGGTTTCAATTAAAATAATTTAATCACTGTCTTGATTACCACTAATTATGTTGGTCTTAATTGAGTTTAATACTCCATTTTTTATAGACAGGGATATTACATTAACTATAACTAATAATTATAGAGCATGAATCGACAACACAGATCTCAAATGCCCTTCCATCATAGATTTAAAGGGCCACTATAACAGCTAAAAGCCAGGTTTAATTAAAAATGTGTATTATAATAGGTATGCGGTATGTTAAAATAACCATGCTTACCACAAAGGCTTGAAATAACAGTACCAGTATTTTGTTTTTACATATAGATTTATGTTTTCTATTTACTTGCAATAGGTCTCGTGTGAGACGAGTTTATGGTGAGTTTGCTAATATTGACGCCTACTGCACCCAGACTTACAAATACTCAAACATAACGTAAATTATTCATAAAATATCGTTTTGTCGATGAACAAAACTCTAATCCAAAGTGTTTTCTATTACACACATCATTAGAGTCTAATATTCTTTAAAAAGAGTTAAACTAAACGCAGGTATTGACTAAAGGAGCATGCTCATCGCAAATGTCTGACATAATATTTGTTTTAGATTGGTCTAGCAACGAAACCAACTAATAGCAGGAACATTGCGCAAGTCGGCAAGGCTACTTCAAATATTTATTAGTTAGATTTTAGAATATTATAAATCAAAATTCCGTAGACAGCATCGCGTGATACATAAAAATTAACGAAGTTTTGTTACAAGCGCCGAAACACACGAAACAGTTGCTTAAGGACATCTTATCACTGTTGATACTACACGAGCCACTAAACGTAGCCATAATGGAATGCAACTGATTACCTCACCAAGGTTATTTGAAATCGTGTTCACTAATTAATTGAACACAACATGAGTCAATACCTGACGTGATAGCAAAGATGTTCGGTTCAATGACCCGATTGCGTGAATAATGACGTTATAGGAACCCTCGACAGTATAATTGCACCTTATTAGTGCGTTGATTTAATGAAGTACTTTCCAACACTTTCAGAACACAAAAGAGGCCCGTGAAAGTAACGACGGAATCACACTCTCTTTAGTATGGTCTGTGTATGTATAGGAAATTGATTGTGTATACATTAATTAGGTTCTTATTTTTATGCTTCAATAAAGCCTAATTTAAATATTAAAAAGTCCCCAATAGATCTTTACACACTTTCAAGTATGGAGTTTTATTTATTGGAAACTTTCTTCATTACCAAATTAGTACGTCGAAGATTGCCATATTACTGAAAAAAAATATTATTTAAGCAAACATTTATATCTGCCGATAAGGTAAACTTAGATGGTTCTTTTACTTTCTCTCTAACGATTATATAATGATTGAACCGTTGTCTTTTTAGGAATTTATGACTCTACCGCAACAATGGCAGATCACGGTAAACACTCGATTAGGTCAAAAGCCGTAAAATTGTCAAAATTTAAGTTTTTTTAATGTAATTCTTTCTGTTTAATACAAAGTAGATAAGGAAATGACTTCGTGAATAACTAACTTATCTCCACGTGTCGAAGTTAATGTTTCTGCTTTAATTACATTACTTTTGGATAAGAATTAAGATAATGTTTTTGCAACACAAACTGCTTATTTAAGTTGTTCTTTTAATTTCTACATCATTTCAGCTAAGGCTTTTGAGACAAATAGGTTTCTTAAATCAATATTACGTAATAATTTTATAGGCTAAAGTACCAGTATAGGTATTGAAATCCTTTTGGGCAGTAAACTGCCGAACATAACCCTGAAAATAAGAAGTTTAGCTCTTTTGATGTTGATAACTAAATTATGATTTTAGGCGCCATCCAATTCTTTATTATTAAAATACAGGGCCGACTAGAGGCAAAAGTGGCTGGGTTTTATGAAAAGTAGTTAGTAAGTCATACTTAATAGTCTCCTGTAATCAGTGATCCTCAGATATTTGTTTCGGATCTGGGTGTTTGTGAGACCAAAAACTATCTCGTAGCTCCTGATACCCACGACACAAGACTCGATCTTAATGTGGAGTCAGGACTATGTATGCAACTGTTGGGTGTATTTATTAATTTCCGCCCGATTCATTCTTGTTTCCTTATCGAACCTATTTGACTATAAAGGAATTAGAATTAAAAACCAATTACCTGTGACAAATAAGTGCACAATGACTTGAGTATTAATTAAAAATAATTAACAATATTACAAAAACGATTATCTGAGTGGCAGTAAAATTCTTAGAAATGGAATCGCATGAGGTTTTTTCAAATGAAATATAATTTTATCGTTGTTAGATTTTGCTATATCTGACGTTGATGTACTCGTATAATAAAAGTATATATACGAGTATTTACCCAGAATTTAAAAAAAGTAACTGAAGAAAGAAAATATATGTTTACAAATGCATTTATACAGCAGTATACAGTACATTAATGAGTAATATTTTATCATTTTTATTAATAAGTAAAATAAATTAATAAATATATGCCACGGGGGTTCTTAGGAATGATAACATTCTATATAGATGTTAGTCCTTAGTGCTTACCGTTTCATTGTTTTGCGGCAGTATGCTTCTCTGAAGCTTTTGGACAGGGTAGGTCTGCCTCCATCCAAACAACCTTACGAGTTTGTCCGCCACATCTTCACATCGAGGAGTGGACTCCTTCATTTTAATCACTAAACTTTAGTCTACACCAATGTTCACACTTTTAATTTTATAAAATTTTACACATCACATATTCACTGCTGTTACCGTAGTCAAACACTATTCATAAACAAAGACACATCAATGTGGAAAGACACGGCAAACATAAATCTATCAACAGGACGTAGAAACGATAACTCGTCTTGATTTATTGTAAAAAAAACTAGGTACGGCGCGACCGACAGCTCGGCGCTTTCTGCGGCATCACACTACAAGCCGTTATCGGCGCCATCGTTATCTGGCTATCTCCGCCCCTCCAACCTCCATACCTTCACTCCATGCCTGCTGTATCTACAATGTGGCCCGCGAATCTCAAAGCTTTAAGAAATATATCTCCGACCAAGATTCCGACACGTTTACACGAACACGACGCGTTTTGAACAATAACAATACCGACTGTTAGAGCTGATGACGAAACCTAATATACCATTAACACTAATTAGAATGGACGTGACACATTCTGGCCTTTGGACAAGTGGAGCAAAGAAAGCCGGAGTGTTGTGTTTCGTTAGCGTTTACTGCTTACACACAAAATTTGTAGTCTAAATATAGCGAGCGTCACTAAAATAAATAAACGAATACCCAAAGTGTTTTTTATGTTCTGTACAATATTTTCCATGTCTGGTCATTTAGGAATGCTGATGAGCTTGACATTAATATATTTTAACTAATAAAATAAATTCTAATACGTGTTTTGGTGTGTAAGAGAATAATGGTTGACGGTAAAATATATTTCAAGCAATACCTCAACTAAATCATAATGTAGTTGGAAATACATTGCTTAATGTTTCGTCTGTTATCGTCTGAAATTGCTTTATGTCGGTATAATATTCCGTTATACGAGTATTTTATTTTTTAGTTTTTTCGAACACGTTTACTCAAAGAAGCAATGATGCGTGAACCGAACGTGTATTATTTTCATGAAACGCTACAAAAAGCATATATGTACTGAGACCTTGGGACATGCAGCAGTAATTATCAAACTGCATATTAGTGCGCGGCGGCGAAACGCTCGCCTGTCCACTCAGCCACTCAGTAACATGGTACTGCTAGGGAACGCGCCGCCTTTCAAAACCTATTAGCTCGGCTAGAATGCACTGAAAAAATGTGAGACAGGCTACGCGCAAGGCTATAATGTGCCTAGTAACAAATATTGCATACACACCTACTTGCAAGAAAAACGGTCGTTAGTGTACAAGTCAAAAACAACGCAGATAAGTAGAAAATGCAAATAAAGCCTCGCTTAGTGGTAAAATCTTTTTACTACGGATTTTCACTTCGCAAATACAATCAACTTATTAATTTAATTGATTATACATCATGTTACATAATTGTATTTGCTGACAACATCGCCGAGAAGGCTAATTATCACAACTACATGATGACGTAGAAATAAAAGGACGAAACAATTACATAAACACATCATAACATTAGCCGGAAGACTTTCACCAATACTGTAAGACTAAGTATCCATAAGCAATAGCTTTATGATGCGTCCTACGACATTTCGAAATTACCCAACGATCTCGCAACAAGAAATAGTTTCATCTAGCAATTGTTAACCATTTATCTCGTGTGTAAAAAATATATCGTGCAATTTTACGCAAGTTTTTCATTACAATTTGTATGCGCATCTTGATGAACATTTCCTTTGTCCTCTTCACGTCACCTCTATACTTTGAACCTATAAACTAGTAATTATAATACCTGCTCGGCATTCATTGGTAGAAACAATTGACTATTAAAACCGCCAAGGGTTGCTCCACACACTACACAGTATCCATTATGAAGTATTGTGTTGCCAAGCAATCACGTGGGACTTGAATTGTTCCACTCAATTATATGATATTGCAAATGTATTACATTATAATATTCTGTGGTGGAATGTGTAGGCTATTAAAATTACCGGTGTTCAGAATCATTCTTGTTTTCAACAAAAAATAATTAAGTAACCTATGTACAGACGTAATGTAAGGAAGTGCGTAAGGATTAACATCCGATACAACAACGAATATTATAGGCAAATTGTAAATGGCTAAGATTATTCTTAGTCATTTACAATTTGCCTATAACGAGCCTTTAAAAAAAGCGAAATTTTGTTTGTATGGATGTTTGTTAGTTACTATTTCACGCAAAAACAATTGGGCCGATTTTAATGAAATTTGGTATAGCTGACCGCTGACAGCTAACACATAGGTACTTTTTATCCCGAAAAAATGCAGTGTTCCCATCAGATGAGTAAGGAATTCAAATACACATATTTGCTACTCTTTCAAACTCGAATGGGTGACACGGGCCAGGAGAGGACAGGATTGCATGCTTTTCGACTTGGGGCAGGGTGGGATATAACGGGACGGAACGGGAAAAGCAATATAATCGACGGCGGTCACATTAAGTTTAAATATAAGACAGTAAGCGAAATAATATGTTGTTGATGGGGACAGGATTCAAAAACTATCTGCACCCGGGCGAAGTCGGACCGAGCCGCTAGTACCTATGTAATCAATGTTTTTGTTGGTTATATTACGTAAGGCAAGTTCTGTCCTCGCATCAATTAATTGGTTTTTCTTAGTCAAGGAAGTCGTAAATACTAGTCGTCTTATTCATAGTCAGTTTTAGATATCGTACGTTTTGTTTTCTTCACTTGAACTGAATTCTTAAGTCGTTCGAAAGGGACAAAACATTCGATAACTAAAATAGGCATTAAAACTAACTATAAATAAACGCTAGGTATCGGATTTAAGCTAGGCAAAAAGTAACTTAAGGCTGATTCTGGGTGAATATTGAAGCTGTCTAAAAATTTCGACAGCCCCAACAACGTCGAAATACCTCGTTGGTCGTTAGGCCCGAGCGGTCTAGACTCTAGGGGATCCTAGCTTAAATCCGGGTTTCGGCATCGAAGGCGGCTCTAGTTTTTTATTTACTTTTTCTTTTCTATAGCTTAAGAGCCTATTTCGACAAACCTTGTATTTTTTACACTTTCTGTTTTATACTTAAAATAAACTGGTGGACATAAATTCCTAGTCTCCTGTTGGCAATTGAGCAATTCTTTTATTATGCACACAAATGGGGCACTTTAGGGTGTATCTTAGAAATGTATCGTCTCATAGTTTCCATGCAAAATAGCGCAATTGTGAAGATTTGAACGCGTTAATGAAGCCATTTTGTATGTCAATCACAGTTATAATATTGTTATAATAATTACTGTTATTTGCAAGTTTTTTACTCAATATTAAAGCAATACATTTCAATGATATTCAGTAATATTATCTTAACAAAGGTATGTTATTTAAACTTTCCGTGCTTAAATTTATTATCATTATAACAAAAAAATTGTAAGCCACGTTTTCGTTGTGATGGGAGTCATACATATTAATTGTGAATGCAATCGAATTTACAGAAACTAAAAGAACATTGGAGAGATTGTCGCCAACATCGCTTTCTACCGCGAGATCTGGGTAAATGGATCGGTGTCAGCAGCTATTATATTACCCCTGTGCAAACAATACCATGGCAATGATACTGATTAGGAACACGCCACATCATGTTGCCTTCACACCAGCATCACTATTGTACAGTACCTATACTTGGTAATTAATATGGCTTTCATGATTACTGTTCAAGTGTCTCGTCTCATGTCTATCAACCTTATTTGATAAGACATAGTACATTATTTGTAGCATTAGTCACCAATCAAATAAACATTGAATTGGTTTAACAACTTGTTAAATAACCATTCAATTAGATTTTTTATAAAATAAATACATATGTACATAATAATTGCGTTTTAAGTACAAACATATTTGAGAAGGTAGACACTGTTATGTAGGTATATTAATAACTTTAATTGAAACTGCTCTACGTTCCCGGCCTAATTCCTAGACAGATTCAAAATCTATTTTATTATCGAATGTTTTGTCCCTTTCGCACAACTTTGGAATTAAATTTGGCCGAAGAAGATAAAACATTCGTTATAGGTTATACATCTGTTAATGAATAAGGCCGTCAGTCTTTACAGTGGAAATGTGAACTTTTACTTAGTGTTTTACAACCATGGTTCTATACTTGAATTTACTTTTTCACAAAGCAAAGTCGATTTTGCATGCAGTCACGCCACAATGAACATGCCAACGTAAAGGTAAAACAATCCTACTTAAAACTTTACAAACACGGAGTCTAGTTACAAAACCACTTCGTTCTTTCTAGCACATACGCAGAAATGTTCTGAACGCATATAGAAAGAAGGCAGGAAAATTCCATAGAAAAAATACCTAATTTTATTTATTTATTTTGCAATTCGCAACTTCGACGTCGTTATGAACATGCAACGTCAACAATAAAACCTACATAACCCTGCGATCCAGCTGTGCAACGTTTTCGCAAATGCACACATACCTAAGTGACAATAGCAAGCAATGTCACTAAACGAAACGCTTTCGTTACAAAGGCGAACTGCAATCACAAAAACCTGACTAAATCTCACACATTTTTTATTTACAATTTACAACACACATCACTTGTCCAAATTTAAATATTGTTTAATATGTAAGTCATGAAATGAGTTAAATATCACATATATTAATCGATGTAAACAAACTGGAGGCTGCGCGGCGAGCAACTGGTTAAGTTTCTGCGCGTGCGCCGGTCGATGGTCGCGGCGCCGCTCGTGCGGGGGAGGAGGGCCAGGTCACCTCTCGCCCCACCGCCCCCCCAGCGCCCCTTGCGAGAGGCAGCCGCGCCATTGAGAGGTGCTCGCATACCATGTAAACAATTGTTCCACCTGTGTAACTAGCTACAACACTGAACGCCAATTTTCCTAGCCTCCAGGCTAGTCGGAATTGTATGCTACAATATGCTCAAGAAATGTGTATGAACACACAAAGCCTTGAATTAAACCTTACTATGTAAATATCCTGATAACGTGAGGTTAAAAGTCTTATTACATTTGTCGCTGAATCACGGAACCGGCTCGAGATTCAGATAAAAAGGTCTTGAAAATACCAGTTTGGACAAGGAGAACAAATCCTGTAACATATTTAGGTTAAAATGTAGAGCTTGCCTTTTTTATTCTTATACGTACTAATTTGAAATTCCGTTTTTAAATTGGCGTTCTACCTGAACCCAGGATTGTTTGTGAACCTGGAGTAAATGATTTTAACAATACATTATTGTTATTTTAAGTTTCTTAATAAGTAGATCTAATACACGTGATGGTATTATGTGCAGTGCAATAAGTCGCTAATATGGTCGATACAATTAGCCGACCTGCTCAATAATGCATACCTACACACAGGTTCAATCCAACACATATATGTGAGGAATCATTACGACGGGTTTTCTATCTACAACCATAATCCGTGCGGACACGATCTAGCTCCAACATTAATACTTCGTGAATATACTATAAAAAGTTTAAGCGTGTGCAATTAGTCCCGGGAGTATCCAGTGGGGTGCGATCGCCTTCCGACGCAAGGGTCAGTGGCGTGGCGTGGTGCGTGGCCAAGCGCGTCGGCGGACACCGCGCGCACCCACCGGAACGCCGAGCCGGCGTGGGGTGCTGCGCCCGAACAACCACCGGCTACAAGGTCGAAAGGAAACTCCAATTTGAATAAGGTAATCGAGAATTTATAAAGGAATATTGGAATTAAAACGTGAGTGCCTAATAATGTAAGGATTGGGGATTCGTTTTAATCTGTACAATACTGTAGTGTACCAGCCCATATACGTCTCACCGCAGGGCACGAGCCTCCTCTACTATCGGGAGTAAGATTTACCATATTATAGTCCACCACGCTGGCCTGGTGCGGGTTGGTGGACTTCATATACCATCATTCTCGCAAATCGCTATGGTATGCGGGTTTCCTCACGATGTTTTCCTTCACCGTTATAGTGCATGGTGACTCACTATCAATACACACATGACTCCGTAAAGTCAGATGTGTCTTGTGTGCCCTGATATTTGAACCCGCGACCACTGTGCACATGTTGGCAGCCGCGTCTGATCCGTTTACCAACAGGCCACCAAGCATTCATTTAATTAGGAATTAGATAAAATTAAATACGTAGGTACAGACTTTTCATTACACTCAATTTTCCCTTTGGAATTTTCCTTATTTTTCTGGGCATTACACTCAGTTAATTCAACGAACTTACGTTGAATTCCTTGATTTCCTACAATTTTCAGGAAAAGTCAATAAATGTGTAACAACTTCCGTTATAGTATTTTGATATCAGACTGAATAAATGTTTAAATAGCATAACAGTATTTTATATTAATAAATGCCAGTATATATTTTTTTTGTATCAAACAAAAAAATATCACTATAAATCGGCAAGGAAAAACTGAAACGAGAAATTAAACATTAAAAAATATATCTCATAACTTTTATTTCACTACAGCGCCATCTGTGTATTACACCGTGTACTAGAATGTCACTTATATAGCTTCATCGCTACTGAGGACAGTTTTACTAAACTAAAATTTTGTTATAAACAGGACATAACACACCAGAACATATTTTAAAATTATAAATAAATATACAAAATACAATTTGTTTGTTTCATAATTAAGTAAAATGTTACCGCGCGATTTGTCATCAAAGATGTTATCGCGGCTGAACAACAGATGACAGCAGACTCGCAGTGTGTTCTAAGTTGCACTAAATGCACTTTTGTTGCAGTTAACTTAGGGGACACATTTACAGCGATCTACAAGTTTTCTGTTTAAGTTACATTACACCATGCACCGTCGTGGCACCTGTCGCAACCGACCCTAGGGTCACAAGCCACAACCAACGAGCGAAATAATTAAGCAGCAAGCGAGTATCACAAATGAGGACATTACATAAAAGATTATTGGATTTAAAAGATTGCAAATAATCCTGAACACAGCCAGATTATTAAAATGGCTTCCCTAGAAAAAACAGAATCCTGAAACCGCACAAGTGCAGACCTTATTGTCCTATTGGATATAAGTATAAGCCCTTCATGGGATTACTTGGAACACTATCACCGTGTCTATTGGTATTTGTCACGTTCACTTATTTACATAAATAGCTACGAGCAAGGCTCTAAAACTGGATCTGAATGTGTAACAAAGTTTATTGACCTAGAAATTTATTTGGTTGTCTATGGTGTCGCTGACAATTTTACATACCTACCGCACACGGTAAACTGTGCCTACTAAGTACGATGCTTTATGCTGGTATTACATTTTCCAGGATAAAAGTAACGTTAAATACTGAAAATATGTGAATACGTATATCATTTTAAGGAAACACTTTATTTATATGCGATATTTATTTATTATACTCTTTATTGTACTCTCAAGTTATATAATAATTAAATATAAGAAATAAACTTAAAGTAGTACAATGGGCAGCCATATCGCAGTGAGCGATTTCTTCCTGACAACCTTTGGATGAACAGGTTGTAAAAATTGTAATTACGATACTAAATTGTATAGTATTAATAAATATAACATTCCATCTAATTTCTGATACACGATACGATGATATTTAACTCAGGTCTGAAATCAGTTTTTTTAGTCGTATACTTCATTCCATTGAAGAAACAGGATGTTGACGTTTGGTCGGATCCTTTTTTTGTCTATTTTATTCCAGAACATAACAGGTGCAAGAACCTGTCGTGGCGTGGGAATTAAGTTATCTAAGTAAAATGTTGAGAACATTTTGTAAATTAGGGAATTGAATGAATTTTAGAGTAAGTAAAAATATTTTTCTAACCCTAATACTTTTATTTATCTCTACATTATATAAAAATAAAAATCTTTTATTTACTAGAATGATATTTTTACAAATGTGAAATATATGGCGCTACGATACGACACAAACTGCCATGCAATGTCTAGAGTCTAGACTCTAGGAGAAATATTTTCCCCGTCCTTATTTATAGACATTAGAAACGCAATTTCCCCTCTGTTCCACTGTGAAACAATAGAGGCGTTTAATGGAACCATAATAAAGATGTTGTCTACTTATCACATAAGTGTTCGTGCAATAGCATGGGTATCTGAAGGGCAGGCGCTCGATACTTACACAGCAAATGTGATAATTATACTACTTGTAACAGCTATTTACTACGAAGGTGCACTTTCTTCATAGCATCACATAGTTTGGTACATTTATTTTTAAATCATAGGACAATCTCAATACAAGTGTACAGCAATCGTTTCTTGTATTTTTAAACTTGACAATCCATAACTGATGATTTCATGGCTGTTTTAAAACTACCTTTTGGGTAAGACTGCCATATCATGGATACATCTTATTTTTTGGCTCAAAAAACTCAAACAAACTTGAACAACCTTGAAATCCAATGAGTAATGAGTCGTACGCGCTTCTAGGATAGCAATGAGCTAATAATTGTATAATTGAATTTAAAAAATACAGATACCAGATGTTTATTACATGCGTACCAATAAAACAGCATTTACAATCAGGATACAAGACACATCATTACAGTCATAAACTGTAATGTGTGTAAGGGCATAGGACTAACAATAAGACTATTCATAAATTGCGAGAAACGTACAAATACAATCTAAAAATGTAATCTTTTATACAATAGCTATTAGATCATAACGCGATTCCATTGTTCTAGGAAGTATCAAGAATGTGAAGTCTTTAAAAAACCAGCGAATCGCTTAAATCAATCAGTGGAGTGTTGATTACGCTGACAAGGTCGACGACCGCCTCCATTCGCAAGGTTTGACCCTCACATGCGGAATTTTGTGAGTAGGAACGCAATGTTACTGCCTACGAGTCTAGTGCCTCAGCGTACTAGCCTCCGATCGGAATAAAATCTGATATTGAACACGCGATCGCTGTTTGCGAGGGTTAGAATGAAGTTTTGTAAACATTCAAAGGATATTAATTAACATTTTAGGGCGCCGTTGCTACCTTTCGTGCTGTTTAGACGTTTGATTGGTCCATATAAAATTATAAAGTTCACACAATAAACAACGAAAACCGGTCGCCTTCCGGGATCAGCCAGTGTGCATCCGTTTTCGAGCAGGCCGGCATAATTTTGTCATCCGGGGAGGCAATGATCACTTGCCAGTTAATACTCTGTCTGAATTTTATTGCACTGATTTCCGATAAGTCTTGCTACTTTACCCTTTGAAAAACTTGTACCTATATCATGGAAATAAGAATGAGAATAAGTGGATGACCTGCTTTGTAAAACCGGTTACAAGTGTATATAGTTAAAAATATTAAACAGATAAAGGGCTGTAGATTGCTTTACTCGTTATATATCGCAAAAACACGACTTGGTGACATCAAAAAAGTTATAAAAATCAATGTACTTACGATCGAGGATGTCACTGACCATGCGAAATGGGGAGAATTGAGCAGGAAAATCCGCTTTGCTGAACTGGCAGGGATAAATAACACATAAAATGACTAGAAGACTAAGGTTTGGGTTCGTATTTCAATTGGCAGATGACGAATGAATATGTGTGGCTGCGTTTAAAACAAAACGGCCTATTAACCGGACTCGAAGATTAGTAGAGCAAATTCGATTTAGTTGCGATTTTTATCATTGTGTATAAATATATTATAGGAAACATTTAGTACCTTGGACTGTGTTTTTTCTATAACAATATTACTACACAATTAAAATTTTAAGAAAACTGGCCTAGGTACAAGTTCCCTTCCGTGAGCTAACTGCTACGCACATTAGTTCTACAGCACCTCTACATATAAAGATCTCCATTTGAAGAAATGCAGGTTACAAAAGCCATTAAAACGCGTATCCGAAGTCGAACATGTGTCGGAGACCACTTTCGTTGCTGCAAGTCGACCGGAAACGGACCGGCCGCGGTGGCCGGATAGTCGTAATTACGTAGGGTTACCAGTCTTCCACGGCGACCCACTACATTATGTATGTAGGTAACTAATCGCCAATTTGCAGTCTAACAAATAATCGTAATAACTGTAATATACACTTCACAGACAATTGCTTGATTGACAATAATTGTTACCAGTAGTGCCTGTGTCTAACAATGGTTTACACATGTGTAAATGATGGAGTTTTCTCATTTTTAGCTTTATATATGATCTTGACTGCGTTTGCGAACACTGTCAACTAAGATCATTCAAAACCAAAATAAAATATTTAAATAAAAAAAAATCGATCTTTTCATTTCTTCAATTAATTTTTCCTAATATTTTATGTAAGTCGTGCGCTATTTCAACTAGCTACCCTAATAGGAAGAACTTATGTATTTCAGTTATTATGTCGCAATCTCACCCATTTGGGAATACCAGTTAGTCGACTAATGAATTCATTTGAAGTATTTAGCGTTCCATGGAGTCATGGTGAATAATTCGTCCGGGGTGGTCAGCGAAGGATGACGACTTCGGTTGACCGCGGGAGAAAAACTGAGAGTGACACATTTTGCCACAACTCAGTAATTAGGTAAATGGAGTGCGTATTTATTACGTAGTTTTGTATTAAATAAAAAGCGTCTTTAATAAAACCTAAACGGTTAACGAACAGAGATAGTTTTTAGTGATACGACAAACAATTTGTACGTAATGCACATTTATTTTGTTTAATTTATTCAATGGTTATGTTCACAATTCACATACATCTGCATTTTGAAAATTTATGTTAAACACATCGTCTAATCATTATCTGAAGATCTTCGATCATTGAGATTCTGAAGATCAAGGCCTCTCTCCCATTCAAGTTAAAATTGACTGACTGTTTCAAAAATTCAAATAGGCATATTATTATTGTTATTTATAACATTTAAACGACGTTTAATTAAACAATGGAAGTAAAGTCACCCCTCTACTTAAATCAGGAATATGTAATAGCACAAAGGATCCGCTCCAACTTAGCGGACCGTACTTCCGTCTACCAATCAACCCACATGGGACCATTTCTGGCTAAACCCCAGCCCCCCGCATAAAATGGTGGAATGCCTGCAGGAGCCGTGACACCTATTATGACACACATGTCCGTCTCATCATAATAAGGGCAAAACTATGGTGATTTGGACCAAAAAGCCAACCCCAGGCAAGTCACGTTTTTGAAGTAAAAATAAAAATTATTCCAATTCTACTAAAACGATTTAAAATTCTGGATGGCTGGGTAGAGCCGGGCACGCACAATGGTGCGTAGGCCTGAGGCCTGCGTGGCGACGCGACGTGAACAATGGAACCCGGCCAGGTACTGTTTTCACATTGTTTAAATAGCTACCTGCGCCCTTTGTTCCGGAATCATAAACCAGTGTACATTATTGTAAAGCTGTGCTCAACAAAACCTGAAACTACAGTTAATCCAACTGTAATTAACAGCCACGCCACTCACATATTTCACAGTAACTAATTATGCCAAAATTAACGCAAAATCCGTTGAAAAATTATATTATTTTCAATGGTGAATAATAAATCAAAAACAGAATAGCGCGTTATTTTTTAATTCTATTGTATTGAACTTTGAAAGAAATTGCAATCACTGACTGGTTACGAGTGCTAATTACAATATTAAGTATTGCATTCTTGTGGTGGAGACTTGAGCCAAATACGCAGAAAAGCAGTAAAGCCGCATTTATTAGTAATCCGTAATATCCCAATAATATATTGTGTTTCTTCACATCTAAACTCCAAAAAGATCCCATATACATAACAAACTTTCTTCAAGCAGCAAAATGTTCGCAGCAAATAGCAATACATATTTATTGGGTAAAATAGAGCCAAAAAAGAGGTAGTAACATTAAGAAACGTATTAAAATAAAAGTAGAAAGTGTGGTATCACAGAGTACTGAGTAGTAACTAGTAAGCATACAGAAGGCGTCCGACGGGGCCGCTCTATAAATCGTGGTGGCATGGCAGGTAACATTCCACAGGAGGCGAGCCTACCCGGCACCCGCTACGGCTGTAATTACAACAGATAAAAACCCTCTCCATCTAGACGAGAGACACTCTCCATCCGTCCCACAAGTAGCTTGATTGTTTCCATTACACTTTATACAAACAACTTTGTAATAATATTTACTAGATAGTATTTATATCTAATCTTAGATATAGTTTACTATTTGTTAATACGTTCTTTAATCCTGCCCTACTGTCCCGATTTTTTTTTTGGGGTATTTAACCTTTTTTTAAATATTTAATTAGTTAATATCGCAATCTCCACAGAAAGATTATGTGTATTTTCCTAGAAAATATAATAAAGAGGGATATTGACACATCGTTCTAGAATCTACATCCTTCTGATACTAGTTAATGTGAAATACTTTAGTCGTGTTTCCGATCACGTGGTATAGTGGAGCCAAGCGTTAATGACTTGTAATTTAATCGAATTATCCATCACGGTGCTCTAGCATAGCCTCCACTCCCAATATCAAGATCAGGCAGAAACAGGGAGTAACACAAAAAAGGTACCTTTTGATTTCTAAGAGAGCTTAGAATTAACAAAAAAATTTAGAGAAATGTTTTGCGTGTAGGAGCGACGTTCGTAAAAAGGCGTGTTATGATTTAAGAATGGGCTATTATTATTATTGCATTACCTGATCCGAACAGGTACCTGGATTATGGAAGAATACATGTGAATTTCGAAAGTAAAATACTCGGTTAAAGTAATAATAATATATCGACCATTGTTATAACATCCAAATACTCTGAGTTAGGATCGAATATTTTCATAACTTTTGTTCAGCATAATGTCCCACGACGTCGACGACCTACATATGTACATACTCGCAGCTTAGAGCAGAAATATCTTCACGATTTAATCATGCAGCTTATAAGATTAAATCTACTCAGCTACACAGACTCAAAACTCTTTGTCAACTAAAACATGTCGCAACGAAGTCAAACAATTCACCAGACACAGTTGGTTGATGCGTAGTTTACAACACCCATGCAAAATGGTTCAAAATGATCCTTAACAGTAAAATTCGCTTTCGGTGAATTCGCCAACAGCACAGTAAAGAGCTGGCCTTGAGAATAGTAACACAATAAACAGGTAATGCGTTTCCATGTCGGGCGTATTTTTACAAAATGTCTGTACAATGTTCAACCGTTGTAAAAACACGTTTTTTATTCTTCATTGTTGTTACTTGTAGGCTCTTCTTGTTCAAATTGTTATTATTTTTACAGGGTTTTGTGTATAGTGTTAATCTTTGCACTTTAATATTAAGTAACACATAAATAATGTGTTGGTTATGTGTATAATTATTATTATTTTTGTTTTCTTATTAAAATTAAATTAGCTAATAAAGTTTGAATAATATTAAAATATATTCAATTGATCGAAATTAATCGAGACTAAAGATACATGTACGCATAGTATCGATACATATGTCTTAAATAATTAAATGAACACTCTACTGATCAATATGAACGATGAATATTCATAATAATGGTAAATGGTTGTTGAAATACAAGGGACAAATAATTTTCTTTAGTAGGGACAAATAATAGTCGCTAGGTTATCATTTGTCAACAGTTCCGCTTTTAATAAAAAATGTACATTTCTCTAAAAACGAGCGATCTATTTTGTGCACATGTAGGTAGAGTTTTTCTGTAAATACGTTTTAACTTATTTGGCCGCACAATTCCGGCGCAGCAGGATCTGTCGTAGATACCTAGCGAGCAGCGATTGTACTAAACTTGTACACAGTTGTTTAATCAGCAAAAAATGAAGTCAAAAACCTCGCCGGAACACACCTTTTATAGAATCGACGAGGGAATTATAAGGTATCGTGCGTACAGTTCCGAGTCTACTAGCTATATCTAGTATTGATACAGTAAAAGAACTCCTTACATCGAGTAAATTAAAACGCATTAACATTTTTAATCACATGATGGTAATGTCTGAAGATCGCAGATGTTGATCGTCATTCTTGACAACGGCTAAGGCCATTTCATTTTTTATACATTCTTTACGTTAGAATTAAGCCAATGAAGAAACGGTACAGTAAGAAAGCCATGTCAAAAGTAGTCCTGCGTGTTGTAAAATTAAATCAAAATGTAAAATGGGTCATCCTATTAGTCTAACTGGTAACAGCAACTCATACTCCGTCTGCAATACAGTTAGCATAATTCCGTAGCATGCACGCAACCGTGTGGTTTTGATAAACAACATACGAATCGAATGTTTTCAACTGGACAATAAAAACCGAGTGAGTCACGGCACTCGTGGTCCGTGCACTGTCGGTCCACCTCGGAGCTGTAAAACCAATTGTTCATTAGACGCCAGTGTGATTGATGCCATGACGTATGTTCACTACACAGCCGTGTATGAATCCAACAATTTTCCTGGTTCGAATCACTATAAATAATCGTACAATTAAATATTGGTTCAGGTTTTGGTTTTTGTTGTTTGAAGTTTATGTTCCAACACACTTTACTATCAAACCAATGAAGTTAATGAAGCATAAAACTTAGCTAATATTTTGACATAATTTTGGCCATAATTCATGTAATCATGTAATCGTTTAGTTCGGCTTAGACTTTTAGGGGTAGAGTCAAATTTCTAATAAGTCTAGATATAAGGTCTCTTTGCCTTTTATCTTTTGATGTTTCAATATATACGCAGTAGACCTGCCCAACTTGAAACCACTGTCATAAACTGAAATAAAATACCAAGTTACATTCCACAGTAGTTTTATCTTATTGCTACCAAACATAACAACCGTTTACAATTACCAAAAGCAAGCGCATGTTTGAACCTGATACAAGTAGATATAATAGTGTGCCACATTCTCATAACGAATCTAATCATGTTACAATAAGAGGAATGCTCCAAGCTGCGTTCGCGGTAATGTTAAGTACTAACCGTTTGTCGCATAATTGGGCATGGAATATGACGCGACGGTACACGTGCGCGTGACTCAATCTAACTCCCACCACAGCAACTCCATAAAATGCGTTACATCTAAGTTTACGCTCGATATTAGCACATTTTACTCATTTTACATAACACGTCTGCACAGTTACGCACCTCTGAGTATTTAGCTTTGTGTTTGTTTACTCGTATCTTCGAACAGAAATGTTGCCGTTGAATGAATTATGGTTCATTTGCATGTATACCCAGGTTGGTATTCGTCATTATCACCATCTTCAGCCCTAGGAACTAGGAAGTCCACTGTGAAATATAAGCCAGGGTCGGGATTTCCACAGTAACTTGTCAGAAGAAGTCTTCGATAACAACTTTTATTTACAATTTTCATAAAATATTTGCTATTAGAACTGCGTCTGTAAAGGTTTTTTGATAGGGCATCATTACAATATCTTTATTTAATTCTAATGCAGAGTTTCTTTTACTTCTATGACATAACTCATCATTTGGGTGTTCTAAGCAGGTTAATTACAAAAGCCATTTGAAAATTACCAAAACTCTTGGGGCTATGGATTTCGTGTTAATTGAAGGAGTTAAAAATATGTTGTCACATAAGAAAGTCATTAAAATGACTTTTAAATATGTAATAAGTTCATAGTTATTATTTATTACTTCAACGACCCACGTACGCTTCTGTTAATGCGTATTGCTACATTTTTATACCAAAGATAATACAAATACAAATATTGATATTGAAAATATTTGTATGATTAGGAAACAATTAAGGCAACAGTACATACATCATATATTCTGTATGGCCGATAACCGAAAGGTCAATGTATTAATTCCACTCACTTACTAGTAACTTAATCTTATCAAAACCAATACGTAATTGGGTAAGTAGGACGTCTACAAAAATGTTAAAATAAGATTAAATATTGTCCAAAATAAACGAACAATCATTTCGACTAAATTTGAAAACATTGGATATGGGTAAGTACACAGTTTGTTAAACGAAAGCATCCATAAAATAATCCATATTATTTCAATATTGTGATGGACGTTGTAAATGTTGACTTCATAAGTACCAGTTGATGTACGTAAAATTCAGGCATATGTTTAGAACACGATGCAAAAGTAAACAACATAGGGTTGAAAATGCCAACAGCTTTTTAGTCCCTGTCGTTACCCTCTGACGATCTTTACAGCGCAACAGGTGGGCGTGTAAAAGGTGACTTGAAAAATAAAAAAGTAGGGCACCATCACCTGGTAACCGAACCTTTTACAGCAGTGTTTGTGTAGTAACCAGGCCAGCGCGATACCAATGCGATTGAATGTACTGCTGAGCCAGCTAGTACGGCTTCAGGTCAACACCAACTATCCCTTCTACGAACTAGATTAACATTTCTTATATATTGTTGGCTTGTAATGACATAAGTTTTGGATTAGATTCGATATAAAAATGGTGGTAAGCAGTCATAGTTACACTATGACAACGAAAACAAATTTTTGATATGTAGAAAACGTAAGAAGAGCAGCTAATTAGAACCAATTTATTACTAACTATAAAATAGTTTCGCCTTACTTAACGGTAAGATAAGGTAGAACAAAGAACCCAATACTATTTCAATTTATTTCGAACGGTACAAAAATGTGTCTAAACATTCCAGATTTGTATTGTATTGTATCAGCCCATATACGACCCACTGCAGGGCACGGGCCTCCTCTACAATCGAGGGTACGATTGAGAGTGGTTAGGCCATATAGTCCACCACGCTGGCCTAGTGCGGGTTGGCGGACATTTTTAGTAAACATTCCAGATACTACTTGTGAATATCTAATTCACAGAGGAGCATGTGGGACAAAAAAAGGATCGCTTTATAAATCCACTTCAAATAAAACACATGGCACATTGCGAAAGGAATTAAATTTTTTGCTATAGTCGTCCACTGGCATCTCATAGCAAACCATACAAGTGCGTGAGATAAAAAATATGTTAAACTTATCCCACATCCCGGAGATCATTTTATATGGCGTCGTTATTTAAGAACTATTTTATGTCGGTCAATAACCACCCAGTTTAGGTTTATAGTCGTTTTCGGAAACTAAAGAATAGTTCATTGTTGAACTAAATGAGGCGATGGCACCGCTGCGACCACCCTGATTGTTATTTCCTAATAAATCTGGTACTTCGATTGAACCTCAATGGAACATAAATCCACGGGATCATCGTATCTACTCAAAAGAATGTCTCGTCATTTTTCTGAGAACCGGTCGTTGAACAAGATTTGTAGGCACCGTCTGACCGCGCCATACGGCACATTACAATAGGCGTTTCGAGTTTTCAAAGTTGTACTCGCATGCCAGCATATAATTTGGCGCGGCAGAGAGCGCATTGTTTCCATCGAAATATTACATGAAACTGGACTCTTTAACAGGCTGGAAATTTATTGCTGCCCTCGAATAAATAAACCGTGATGTGATGAAGGGTTCACAGCAAAAGTTAAGACAAAGATTTCCGACCTGACTTTGTGTGAATAAGTACGGGTTAATATAAAATAGCAATAGTGTTTTGTGCCTTCTTATTGTCTATATTAAATGTCAAGTTCCTGTCATCGTGTTCATTAAGGATCTTCGTTCTACCAGAAATGTGAGACAATGTAATTCTTATCGGGTTAGAAATCGTATGTCTTGATATCATAGTTTCGTCAGTAGAGCGGCTAAGCACACTTTGACGCTCGTTAACTCCAATGACCTTAATTGAGTAACTGCCAACCAATCATGCAGAAATGTTAACGTTTGCCAAAACTAACTTACTGGTCTACACTTTTGTTTGTGCAGCACTCATTGTAATGCAAGCAGTTTTTATCTGCAACGTTACGCACGACGCGTGGTGTTATGAAATTAAATGCACTTGTTGCATTTGCATTCTTGTCATTGGTAACATAAATCTTCATGATTAATTGAAACCGGGGAATCGCGCAAATTGTTTCAAAATATGGCACAATGTATTGATTGACAATTTTCCATTTATGTGAATGGAAATTGAGAAGATAATATAACAAAACGGTAGTTTCTCACGATATATGTAACGTAGCGAAGTCGTTTGCGATGTGACGAAGTGCAAGCAAGGTCGACTACTTCCTACGATTGACAAATAACGACACTGGTAGATGCAAGCGTGTTTGGGACAACTATCGAACACCAATTAGACTGTGTTGATAACAGATTGTTCCACAGAGGACAGTGTCACAAAGCCTGCATCGTTGATCCTAAATATTTTACAAATCCTTTTGAATAGAATGCATTTTTTGGGAGTATTAGCATATAAAATTGATATACTGTATATTTTTTTCCAAGTGGCGAAATATTTATCCCCTTCCCATTGTTTTGTTTTAAATTGATTTATTTCAAATAGCTCATCTCATTCATTTTAGTAAGTGGTAGAGCCACGCTGTTGTCAGCTATAGCTCACATGACTGGCTGACTGGCCGAGTCATGAGTGAGCATGAATGGAGAGACTCGTCCGAGGTGGTGCCACTGTCTCCCAGGAAATCCAAGCGTTGTGGATGTTCATGGGCGGCAGTGATCACTTACCATCAGGTGACCTGCTTGCTCGTTTGTCGGACCTATGCAATAAAAAACATACCCTATTCAGTCCAATGAAGTCCTTTGATAACCACATAATCAAATTAAAGTATCGATTGTTTGGCACGAAATTGTTTAGTTCAGTGGGTCATTGTCTCGTTACTTTGAAGATGTATAATATAACATGATGGATCTTGATACTGTAGCTACTATTAATGTTTATTCTTGTTGAACCAGTCCCATACTTTTATTTGTAATTAAGGCTCGACACAAGGCGAACATTATGAAATTCCAGAAATAAGACCATAAATCTAGCTGGACAGCATTGAGACACCGCTAATGCCGGCCTAGAATGGACATATTGTCGTTAAAGTAGTTCTTGCTATGTTACCATTCTGTAAGCAAATGATCATTAGTGCAAAAACAAAACGTGATGGCATTGCAACACGATCTATCTCAACATTCGCCAATAATACGAAAATTGGTAATCGTGAAATAACAGTCGGGCCCCAGGCGTCCGCATTCTAAAGGAAACTGGCCTGCCCGCACTAACATAAATGTAAATGTTTTGTATATAGTACTAGCTTCTACAGGTATCTAACCAAACGCACCATGATTACCGTCTGACGCAAATTTACTTAATAAATCATCGGTGAGTAAGACGTTTAAACTGAACCTTAATGAAACCGAATAATTAACACCTTAAAAAGTTGTGCTGTAATAAAAAATATAGGTACCTACCGGGAGGAAACCCAAAATTTAATCTGATTACGCCCACTTATCGTCAATAATGAATATTGAACTAAAAAATAATAGGTATGTATTAATATTGAAGTGACGTTTGGAGGAAATCGCGCGAAAACTAACCACACTAGATGTTATTAGAAGTAAACTGACCTGTCCAGTAGCTTTCTTGTAGCGGTGCGTCGCTTCCCGCACGAGGTCCCTGACCAGCAGATCGCCAGCGCCGCACGGCACCAGCACCCGCACAGACCCGAAACACACCGTCACTTTCATGTCAACACCACATACAAATTACAAAGAGGTACTCCAAATCACTGGTATTCACGCGCGAAGTATCCACTGGTAGCTAGCATATTAGTTTGTCGACAAACTAATAGGAGCAAAACACTATCTGATGCACATGGCTAATGTAACCCTGCGTCGCCGATCACGTCTCACCAGTGATACAAAAAGAACAAAAACACTGGATCGCCCGTGCGCTCTCATAGCGTCCCGCCTCACTAGTGATGCAGTCCACTCTTCACTTTCCACAAGTATAAAAATGATACACCATATGAACGACGCGCATTCAACATTTAACACATTTCGATAAGATTACGCGAAATACGGGCGCACACCTTTAGCGCGCGCTCTTAACGGCAGCAACGGTCGTGGCAAAGAACATGAATAAGAATTTGAAGTTGTTTGTGGCGGCGGCAAGGGGCGCGGTGCGGCGGGACGCGGCGACCGGTTCCCGCGCGCAGCCAATCGGCGGCCGCGTCACGTCGGGCAGCTGTGCGCCTGTGGTGGTGGCCCGGCGCGCCGCGTCATACCTGCATCGCTCCGCTTCGTATTTCACTCACATACCAACTATTGCACATAATTTTGAATGAAACCGCCCCTGGTTGCTTTCCGACTGACTCATAAAGTTGCGAGAATTCGTAATAAGTACTACATCGACAGAGCCCCGTCAGCTTTCAACGGTTAGGTGGTACCTACAACTTACAACTCCCCCAACGTGTGTGCGTCGGTATTTGCTATCGAGTCATAACTCACATTCACACGCACGTACATCTGAAGCACACTACTTTATTGATAGTTGATGTCATCCTATGAGCAACTGCTATGGAACACAGTAGTTGTTCGTCAGTGTTCTATACCCTGATATGAACTTGTAAGAACTAGGATAAGATTGAATGATCAATATCACCATGCCAACAATTGCTATGATACAAAACATCCTTGCCTACATTATTGATGAGATCTGCAACGGACAAAACTTGACATGCTGGATTCAGAACCGCTGAAACATTCTGAAAGCACATCAAGTTCTTGTTGTATGGATGGTCTTCCAATATTTGTGACTAGTCCAGTTTCGGAACGGTGAAGACCGGTAGAATATCTTAACAAGGGGTACTACGTACTAAGTACGACTTGTTTACTACTAGCTCTAACACTTCCAACTTTTTGCAACAAAAATATTGTAGCTCGACAGTCGACACATCTTAATGATTATAAACTACGCTCGATTCTCAAGTACATCGATACCTATAGCTTCAGTTGTACTTGATATATCTTCGTGGTACGTACGTATTTAAATAACAATTACCATTATAATACTGGCGTGAACTGTGTACTTCGAGTACTCTAGAGAATCATGTGCGATATAATATTATGCATATTTTGTAATTACTGTCACGCAGCATTCAATTTACATATGCGATAAGGAAAACAAATCTATTTGCCGAGTTTCATTAGGTTTATCAATAGTTGTAGAAAAAAATGGTGATCAGCAATGTTTTCTGCAATGTTCCACGCAGGTGCAACTTAACATTCTATACTGGCGTGGCGTATGCAGGAAAACAACGAAACGAAGCTGTATTATCAATAATATAAATTGTGGTTGACTATCTTTTAAATGCCAACGTATTCAGAAGCCCGTCATTCGAAAGGTTCTTGTAAAAAGTGAATTATAAAAACCATCACGTGGATATAGGAGAAATATCCGTTGGTTTAAAACTTGAATAGCTTAAGTTCAAGGCTAAGGGCATTAGTATGCGGAAGACGCGCTGCAACTTACATGCTGCTACCTTATACGTAGAACTATGCGATATAGCATCGTCCAACAATAACTAACAGATCACCGTTGTATGTATTCACGACACAATATACCGAGCTCCATTCAGCAGTATTTCAACGGATATTCATAGGATTCGAGAATGAATTCTCCAGTAGAGTCCTATCCTGCTAAGAGAATTTCTACTCTTAATATGCTCAGCCTAAGTATGAATGGGCGGGCTCGTCCGGGGCGGTACCGCTGTCTCACAGAAAATTGACGTGAAACGAGTGCTTCGCTGTCGCGTTTCGTGCGGTTAGCGAGATTGCCGGATGCCCAATACCTCTTTTCTTTTCCACATCCTTTCTTCTTCCCGCTCTCCTCCCAATTTAATGGGTCGGCAACACATCTATGATGCAGCATTGTGGATGTTCATGGGTGGCAGTGACCAACTTACCATCAGATGACCTGTTTGCTCGTTTACCGAACCTATGCAATAAAAAAATATAGTTTTATGATCTTTCGATGAGAGAAGCAGGTCGCTCGTCGGATGATAATTTCTATGTCTGCCCATAAAAAGGAACAACACCACTTAGAATTTATGATTTAGTAATGTATGGCTCTGCTCTCGTCACGCCGGTACATTAAGATTTTTAATGCCCAATATATTCACTAGCTACAATTTAATTATATGAATCAAAATCTGTTGTATTTCTCTTTGAGATCTGTTGTACGTTCTTTTGTGGTCAATTTTGACTTACTGTTTCTCTGAGCATCAGGACTGTGTGTATTACATTACAGTTAAAAACATATAGCCTGAGAGATGGCAGTAATTTTTGGTTAGGTATTTGAGACAAGCTGAAAACTTGGTCCATACACCTCCTATTATCCCCCAACTCGGAGTTGCAGACCTGGCTGGTGATTAGCGGTAGGGTAGTTTTAAATATATTTTTTCCAATAATATGTAAGAGGCAATATGCAATTTTTATATGTTGTAGTATAATGAGAATATATTTTTTTTGGAAAAATAAAACAAAAGTTTCAAAATTAAAGATCGAGCCCCGCTCCTAACCAACCAGTTCTGCAGCTCCAAGTTGGGGAATAACAGGAGAGGTATGGGACAAGTTTTCAGCTTGCTTCATATTGCTGCCATCTCTCGGATCAATATGTTAAATGGTGGAATGCGTAGAAAGAAGTGAGTGGTAATACAAATAAACACCTTTTTAATTTGTAAGTAATTAATATTGCTTAATTGAATTGAAATAAATAAAAATACACAATACACATCCTATAATAATGTATAAGGCGCAATCGAAATACCTACAGGAAATTATATAAATAGATATTTTGTTTCTATGAGACAATAATTTGTATTTATCAAGCTGAACTTATTCACATTAAAGCCATTAAAGAGATTTGTGCTCTCAACTCACGGTGACTTCGCAAGTCGCAATGCCAAAAGTTCCAATGTACAGGGACGCATGCGGACTGGACAGCCATAATGTGAATATCACAGCAGAATCGTTCGTGTACTCTACCACAGTTAATGATTTAATATAATGCAACTGCTCCATACATACAATTATAATAGTAATGATCTTTTAACTCCTCCATGAGTATAATTGAAACATTTGACAATTTGATATCCTTCTACTACTCCTCTACGAAGGTTTATACTAAATATCAGATCTATTTTGTCGAGTTAAATTTGATTTATTCCATTCCAATAAGAAATAAACTAGATAAAGATTAACATCAAAACATAACTAATAAATCCAAGTTCTATAAATAAATAATACAATGTTGATCACAAGCATATACATAAAAATAGTTTGGCACTATGTGTACATATGTCAACAAGGAAAAATCTATAAATCCAAATACTGAGAATAAAAATAGCGAACAAATGGATTCGTTCAAAAAATAATGTCATCTCTTCACAGCTTGGTATACTTAGATATAAGGTGTATTAAGAGGAATAGCACTTGACAAGTGATTAACAATATTTACAATGATTAACAATCTCCTCGATCTCACTACTGCCGACGCTCCCCAATATATTACAAGGCGACGTGGATCAACCCACCCACTATAATACTTACAATGCCTCCTAACAACCCAAAAATACTATGTCATATTCTGAAGAAGCCAAATAACATCATAAACCATTACAGGCAAAAACAAACGCGATACCTTCTAACTCTTCGATATGAGTTAATAAAACAAAATAAAACGAGAAATATTATGCGGGAAATACACGATATCCCTTACTTTAATAATCTTATAACTATGAAGCGTCATAACAAATAATTGCAATCCCCGATAAGTGCTTTAAAATTTATTATATTCGAGTTGCCGAAGTAGAGATATCGAAGCAGCAATACAATCAAGAATCCTTACAAACAAATGTTCCACGACCAGCAAATTGAATAAAAGTAACATCGTATCTCACTTAAGTACTTAGCGAAACAATGCCGTGTCCGACTAAACATACGGTTCCAACTAAAGGTTTCTTACATTGGTACAAAGGATTACGTCGATACAAAAACAAAACAGTCATTATATGAAATTGACACATAATATGTTACACTAAACGATATAAAATAATTGATATATTCTTTATAAATACAGGGAATATTTTACAACAAATATTCGCTAGTGGTGTTTAGGTAATGGTTGTACTTTCGAGTCTCACAGCTGTTTACTTACATCTACAGGTTCTTACTCATCACTTACGTCATTGTTCATGAAATACAAGAGGCATAATGGAACTGACGAATGGCACTGACGCGATAAACACTACAGAAAAGAAACATCCAACTTTAAACAGTGTGACTAGAATGAAGACAGGAATGACAATAATTTAAGAAATCTATGAAATAATCGACCTTGTTCCCTATGGTTGAAGGAGAAATAGAATTCAATAAATAGACCCGTCTTTCAAAACAAGAAGTGTGATACTGACGAAAGCAATACTATGAAGCACAATCTTTCAGCCTATGGTAACATTATTTATTCTATAGATAAATTGAAATGCATAATACTTATATTAGCACACACCACTTTAAGTCCATTTATTATCTCAGTCAACGACTTGGTGAGATGAACAAGAATGACTGAACAGGGGACCAGCCCTTACTCTAAAACACTCACTTATCAGATATTGGTCGCTCGAATTCGATTTTCTACGCCGTTATCACAAAACCAGAAATAACTCTAAATCAGAGCACCTTATAATTGTGGAGATCATCGCACACTCCCACGCGTAGCATGACGCCATCAGATGGCACTTTCAGCTGTACATGAATATCATACAGTGTAATATTACAATAGCTACATATCAATACAATTTACAAGTACACATCATCGAAAACAACCACGTCAGCGGCCACTACTTACAAGACGAACGCTGCGCCATGCGCGACTCAACGACACGTGACGCACTTCGCGATATATCACACACTGATGAAACGGCATTCCGCTCACTCGAAGGAAACTATTTGGAGAACATGTCACATTTACACGCATTGAGTATTCGTCATTAAGTTACATAGAGAGCCAAGTGAATCGTTTTTGACACGCATTTACCACTAATTTCTTTGGGAGCTCTGTCATGAAAGTCGATTATAAGAGATTTCACAATTGACTAAAACGAAGTACGAGAGGAGTCCGACTGGCGATCATACAAAAAGTGACACACGAATAAAGCGTTCGATTCCAATCAGACCTCAGCGCGTACCGCGCGGCGGCACTACACGTCGCTCTCGCCGTCCGTGACGTGCGCGGGCTGGCCGAAGTTCCTGGTGATGGACTCACTGACGGTGCGGATGTTGGCGAGGTAGCGGTGCGCGGGCTCGTCTGAGTCGTAGATGGCGCTGAGCGACTCGAGCGACACGAGCGCCTCGGAGTCGAGCAGGCGCGAGGAGGCGCGGGACGACACGTCGTCGTCGCGGTCGAAGTAGCACGAGTTAACGTCGCTGAGCGCCGCCTCGGCGTCCGTGAGTCCTGCCTCGTTGAGCATGGACACGTTCTCGAGCGCGGGGTCGTCCGTGGTGTAGCCCGTGCTCTCGGGCTGCCCGCCCTCGCCGTCGCCCTCACCCTCTGAGCACGACGAGCTCCATTCCGATTGACTCTCCCCGTAGATGCCCATTTCTCTGTGATTCGAAGTGGTTACCTGAACGCAATCATACGAGGTCAACGTCTACGATAGATTTAATAAATTATAGATAGCAAACACGTTTCTAAATAATTTTACCCGGTTATGTAGTCTCTCCGGAATGTCTTTCTCTTGTTTTTCTTTCACGGCCACTATTTCTGGTTTTCTTTCGTTTGAGGGGCTACAGAAAAAAAAACCATTAAATATTTCTATAAAATATTAAAATAAAATCACTCCAACAGGTCACTGTGGAAATCATAAAAATCCTTTGGCTGATGGATGGATTAAAATAAAATAACTAGTACATTTGCAATGAGTTGCGGCGTCAAATATTTGCAAGACTCACATAGGGTTTTGGTCCCGTTGATGCGTGGGTGAGGGCAACTCGACGACCACGTCGGTGGGCAGCACCCCCGGGAACTCGGTGGTGGGCCGGAGGGGCGAGAGCGCGGGGTGTGTGGGGTGTGTGGGGTGTGCGGGGTGCGGCGCGAGGGGCGCGCGCGGGCTGGGCGCGTCGTGGCGCGCGAGCTGCGTGATGGCGGCCAGCCCCACCGCATGCAGCGGGCTGCTATTGTTGTTGCAGTTGCGCACCGGCTCCAGACATGGGTTTTGACTCCTAACATATAAAAATAAACTTACAAATTCTGAAACTGATAGAAATTGTACACTAAGCAGTAATCAACACAATATGACTAAAAGTTAAAGAATAACAGTATTACCTTAATTCAAGCTTCAACTCCTTCCGTTCCATCTTTGGCGGATTACTTTTTATGATATTTTTATCATCGAGCAGCCTCTGTATTTCTCTCTCAAATGGCGGCACGCAAGCCACATCCGTTGGACTCCTTTTAGTGAAAACATCTCTTGAATCGTGATTCGTGTGTTTTAAGTTATTCGGTCTACTCCCCGAGCTAGAAAATGAATTCGTTCTCTGCGTAAGACGACCAACGTCTTTTTTATCTGTTTGACAACATCCATCCCTTTTGGCCGATGCTTGCAGCATATTAATTATACTCCTCTGCAATTTGTCCTCTTCCTTTTGAAAAGCGGCTTCGAAGAATTTATCTTCTAAGGAAGGTTTTTTATTCATCTTGTGCTTAGCATAAATTTCGTTTATATGATTTGTGACAGGTTTGGAAGCTCGCACGGGCGGGTAATCGTAAGCTGGACTGGGACTTGTTCGATTTGGTCGGCCTGAAGGAAGCCATTGGCTAGCTCGTGGCGGCGAAGGCGAAGCATCAGTAGTTCGGGAATAGCTTTCATCTGATGAACTTAGACTCGGTGATCTCGTGAGGGAGCTCAATTCATCAGCTGAAGAGTGGACGCGTGGACTGCGGGCCAGCGGCAAGCTTTCGCTCGATCGCGGTCTTGGCAGCCTAGTGGGTGGTCTTCGCTTATGCGCGGCGGGTGGTCGTGGCTCCTGCGGTCGAGGCCACGGTGGGACCAACGCCCGCGGCGGCGGCCACCTCGGGTTTCCAGGCACACCGTGTGGAGGAGGCGGAGGTGGTACATCCTCCATATCTTTATTTCTCCTACCTTTGCTGCCTTTATGGTTATTTCCGTTGTTCTGATTCCCGTTTGAAGGTAGCAGCGGTTCGTTTTCGCCGGCAACCGATGCTTCTCTAAGTGGGGGCAGTCTAGAGGGTTGTGCGGCTGCTCTTCTGGCAGAGTTCTGGAGCATCGCCAGGGGCGTGGCGACGCCGCCGTACGCGCTGGGAGGGTTGGGCGTTGAGTTGCTCGGCGGGTTTTGCACATTCCCATTAGCTGGAGCGCGGTCGGTCAGGAAATACGTTGTCATCTCTCCTTTACCCTTCACCTTGACTTTTCCGCGACAAACAAATTGATACGGCATGTCCTTTAGAACCTGGTAAACCTCCTCGGTGACTTGAGTGTGGTTTGGTAAGCCCGTTGAGTCCATACGCGATGCGACGTTTACGGTGTTTCCCCAAATGTCGTACTGTGGTTTCCTTGCGCCGATGACGCCAGCTACTACTGGTCCGACATTTATACCTAAAAAGTACAATTAAGTCACTATAAATTGTTCATAATGCAAAAAATAAGTGCAACTTCAAAGGCGTTGTGAGATCTACTCACCGACTCTCAGCATGAAGTTATTATAGGAGTTGTCGTTGATGTCTTTGAGTTTGTCTCTCATAGCGAACACGAACTCGACGAGGGTGGCCATATGCTTGCGCGTGTTGGCTTCGTCTGACATCTTCTTGTCGGGTATGAGACCCACTGCCGCCATGTACGTTGATCCAACGGTCTTTATTTTGTCTATGGCGCTAAATCGATCTTCGCCGAGAAGCTAAAATAATATTGCTACTAAAAAACTGACAATATCATAAACTTAAATAGGATAATTGAATGATCGATATCAATTAAAGACGCGTTCACAGCGTGGAAAGGACATTGTTCAAATGGGCCTATGAACCCTGAGAGGTAATCAATTATTATTAGTTATTTTATAGTTTATGAATCGATTTTTGTAATTTCACGAACACCTAAGAGTTACAAAATTGTTTTAAGCTATTTTATTATTTTGACGTTGAATAACCAGGTACCCTATATCTGAGGTATTGTCATTAATGTCAATGCTGTAGTTTATACACATCCATCTGGGATAACTTTGGTCTAGTCTACTTTCGATCCATATAATTTCGTAGTCGTGAGAACGTTTAGTGGAACGCACCAGTTGAAGCTTAATGACACTTTTGCTAAATGTCAATATATCACAATTAAACATTAAATTCTAACTCCAAAATGGATAAATATTTTTTTTATAATGGAATTCTTAAAACTGTCCATGGATTTTGTATCATTTCAGTAGAATCCATATATTTTTATCTGTGTAAAAAATATTCGTTTATGTCTGTTGGTTTTAAGGATAATGTATAGGAGACAAACATTGTTCCTTTTAGTACACTACTTTTAGGTAAAAAAAATATTCGAACATTTTTAGGCCGTTTAAAAATATATCTAGGCTTGTGGAGAATTAAAAAAAAGAAAAATCTTTACAAATTTTATGAAACTGACCTCATCAAAATCAGCTATAATCTCATTGAGCAGCCGCAGACACTCCATGCCCTGGTTGTTGCCGTCCAGCTCCATGTAGAACTCGTGGTAGTTGGTGATGGAGGCGAACACCACGCCCACGCGCTGGTACGACTGGTGGTACAGGTCCTGCCAACCGCGCCGCTGACGTCAGCAAGTTCCAGCAAGCGTGCCAACAAGCCATGCACACACTTACTATAGGCCCAGCGACAGAACTTACCTCGCTACATTGACTTACACACAACGATTACTCGTGGAATAAATCATTCAAAAATCATTTATTTATGTTTCATGTATCTCATTTTGTATATTTATGTAGTTTGCTCGAATAATACCACATTTTTAAATTATTTGCCTGATTCAGAGAAAAAAGTTCTGGATTCTAAGAACTTGAGGCAAATATCAAGCCTTGATTTGACTTTGTTTTTTTTTAAATGAGTAGTCAGCAGCTTTAAAGTGTGCTTTTCAACACTCAACGTGTCAAAAGGTTTATCATAAAAATGTTTATGATATTTCATGAATTTCCACAGTAATAAACAGGCGTTAAATGTTTCGTAGTCTGTCACTTGACCCTCTATTTGCAGTGCGTCACAACGACAAAAGCGAGAATGCTGTGAAGTGACCAGTATGAATGAAAGCATCGAGTGCTGTATGAAAGATATGGATATAAAGATAAATGGTGATGCATGAAGAGCCGTGCAGTCTGTAACAGCGAAGCGCCATAACATCGAAAACATGTGAACACGCGTGGAAGCAATGTGTATGGAATATTTGTGAGAAATATTGTTAGTCACAGAAGTAAGCAGCCCCAAGTCTCAGTATAATTACCATATTCGTTCTGAACTGGTTGTCCAAGAAGTGCGTCGCGACATGTGCCGGCAAGAGATTGAACAGTATCCGTCTGTTTGATGCCTGCAAACACATTACATGGTTGTTAAATTAGCAAAAGACCATTTGCATTCTCAAAAATTATAATATTTTAGCCAGATATTAATGTCGACAAGTTATGCATGGGTGTAGTTACCTGCAGAGCGTCCATATCTCTCTTCTCGTCCCGGGCCTGCACTTGCCACAGGAAGTCGAGGCGGGCCGTCCACTCGGTTTGCCTCGCGTGCAGTAGCACTGCCAGGGCCAGTGCTAAGGTCCACGCGCATGCGATGTAGGCTGATCCTACCGCGCCCGGCCTGACAACAAATTGCAATGATGTTTACTTACAACATACAGTAAGGTGGGTTATTTCCCACAGAGGATTGTAATAATGATAATAAATTAATACGTGTCCATAAAAAAAAAACTTTTATGCATTTACGATCAAGCTTTAAACTATGATAAAATAAATTAGATTTTGCTGAAGTAGTCTAATCCAATTATTCGGATGTTTAGATACGAAATCGATGTCGAAACGATCGTCAAGGCTGGATGATAAAAAAAAACACACTGTAAGTGACTGGTCATAACATTTTAAGCCCAATCAACGTGCACCTTCGAATAAGTACAATTTAAAAGCGATGAAAAGGACTTGTTAAATAAACATATAAAAAATTTAATTCCATTTTTATTTTTACTTTCTATTCTCCTATTTTTACTTTACTTACTCGGTCATGAGATCGTAGCAGTCGAACAAAGCTTTGTGGTATGCGAGTATAACGGCCATATACCCAGCCGTCATGGTGGATAGAAGGACACCTTTGACCAGTATCGGTAGCCTCAGAAACACTGCCACAGCCAACATGCTGAGGCAGCAGCCTAGGGTAATGTACAGAGGCACGGGACACGCGCGGTGCTCGTCGTCACAACTCCATAACGATGCTAGTGTCTCGCTACTACTCGTCTTGATGTCATCCATCGTTACGTTCTCTGTTAGGTTCCCACAAAGGCGGATTTTGTCGCATGTTATCTGTCAGAGGTAAAATAAATGCGTTTAGTCAAATACGAAATTTGATGCAAAAATACGAAAATTCATACAAAAAAAGATTCAAAGATCATTGAGTGTAAATTGGTTGCAAAATATAAGTAATGAGTAATTTCAAGTATTTATGAAGAAACACCGTTTTTCAACGTTTTCAAGAGAAACAGGTACCGCGCACCGGTATCACCAGTCTTATGACCCTATAAACTACAGAAAAAAAAACGGCTGACTTAAGACAACAAAATACTCACCACGTTAACCTGTCCAACAGCGTATCCCAGCACAATAGTGAACGTAGTGATCGCATTTCTCAACGCAAAAGGTCTGGAAACGTCGCACGGTATCAACCTCAGCCTCGCTGCCAGCGTCAGTGCAAGTACTGCCGCAGACCACGCGAAAGCAGTCACGAACAGGATGAGCAGTATGAGTGTTCGAGGAAGTATGGCGGCTTGGAGCGCGCCCGCTGCTATGAGCGCGCCCAGTGCGGCGCCCAGAGACCCCGCCCACCCGCCGTCCGTCGACGCACGGTACTATAACAATACATTATTGAATAGTTAGTGTAACATTCTTGTGGGTGATGATCACACGAGGGTTTCAGCTAGGATGTCGGAGTAGGTTTGTGAAGAACACAGCCCGACCACAATTAGCGGGAGTTTGCCGGGATGGAGGGCCGGTGACAATAACCTTTGATCTTTGAGAACATTGAGCCTTTGAAAGTGGAACTTAACAGCTTAACAATTTGTTACCCGAGAGCAGGGAACAACACTATAAATTCTTAAAAACAATCTGCTCTGGGCCAGTCACGTGGACTAAAGCCATTCCGTCTCAGCCGTATAGAACCACATGTGTCCAGTAAAAAAGGAAATTTATTCGCTAAACCATCTACTTGCAAAGTTATTGCGTCTTTTCATTGTAAATACAAATAATTAACATTCACAAGATGATGCTGCAATGGCCTGTGCGATATGCATACACGTATTTTTGCGTCTAGCGCACCTTGTATTGCAACACATAATGACATCACTGAGGCATTAATAAATACGCACTAATTGTAAGGTACCTGAGCTTCCTTGTCGGCGTCTTTGAAGCACAAAGTCAAGAGGTGCACATGCGTGGCCTTCTCGCGGTGCACGGAGCGCGCGTCGATGGCTTGCGCCAGATATTTGTTCACGCGGTTCGTAGGCTGGTGGTACACAGACGAGTGACGCTTTTTCAGAGGCCGCTTGAACTTCTCCGTCACTTTATTCTGTAATTTATACAACGACAGTTAACACAAAGCATTACATCCCTACCTAACGACTACTATCTATACGATTAACTATTTTAAAATAAGTAAACACATTAATTGGGAAAACACAGAGGTAAACGTGAAACGACATATAATGATGCTGTGGTTCAAGACTTCGAAACATCAAGGTCAGGGTACACGAGGTCCAGGCATGCCGACTCCATGCTGCATGAGGGGCAATCTGTTCGAACTGACCTTACGCTTAAAAGTTCCGGACTCCGAAGCAGCATCACATTATTAGAATAGTAACAAAACAAAGTATGATGAATACATAAATTAATAGAAAGGCCTTTCAGATTAACAAATAATATGAGATTGTTCTAATATTCAATTATTAAAATTGTTTATAAATTTACTTCTTTATGAAAATGGACTTCTGAATGAATAAATTCAATGATCTTCTACCTTTTTTCCCGAACATAGTTAATCAAATACAAAAAAAATACGCAAGTATTAAGAGTTCATACAAAGCATAAACTACAATAAGAATCTACTGTAATTAAGGTACAATCTAGTCACGCCATGCAAGTGAATGAGAACCAAGGGTCATGCCATGCCAAAGTGCTCGAGGTTGCTAGTTGGGATAGCGAGTGAAACACAGTTCGGTGCGTTCGGCTTTATTAATCAAACAAAAGTCATAAAACAATTTTAAATATAAACATTATATTGTCGGAGGAAGTTTAATTTGCTACTCGGTGGCGGTGAATGGTTTCGAGTGCTCACGTTATTTGCTCTGTCCCCTGTTACGGCCTACCGACACAACAGAAAGTGCGATGCCACTCGCAATAGGTGTCCACAGATATCGTTCGAGGTAAGCGACCTACAATAACAGTTGAGGGAACATGAACGTGTCGCCCAGTGAATGGTGGAAAACAATAATACACATAACAACATTCGGTCTGCGCTTACTGTTTCAGCGGCTATTTGTTGTGGAACTAATGTCCAAGGTCGGAATATCTGAAAAACAACGAGCAGACGGCCATGTTAGTTGCTGGTGTATTTGAGTCTTCCACACACTGTAACTAGGTGGACGAGTCTAGAAGACTTAATACAACGATCGTGATACCACGCGGGATCCACGAAATAACGGAATACCGAAAGGGTGTTCGTCATTGTCGATGATTCCCGTAAATGGAGTAACAATGAGCGAAGGCTTGAACAAACCAGCAACTAAATGAATGGGCCCTAATACATGGGTGCCGGACGCCGGTAACGTGCAAACATGACGGACTTCGGGACCACGGATACTTTAACACAAATAGGAACTTTAACGTTTAGATTTAAAATGTTGATCGTAGAAAACAAAAGTTTAGTACGAAGCAAATGCATCACTATATCACTTTCAACTTCTCGCAAAATCATTTCAGTAGTATCGGTGGATAAGCTTCAGTGCACTTTTATATTTAAGAGAAAGCAGCAGAGATTTAGTCGTAAACCATCACTCAAAATCAAACTAACTACCAGGAAACCATGAAGCGAGGTTATCATTCGACACACATTTATTATAAAACGCATCAGAAAATCGCGATGCGTCTCATGTATAAATTGTTGAAGCGTGAAATCATAAAACCGCAGGAGTAACAGCAATGTGCTTCATACGCCTAAGCTAGTCCTAGATCAACCACATTCTAGCTCGCCCCGGGAGTGCAGTGTGGCGCCGGCGCTCGTCGCCCGCGCCAGTCAAGCGCACTACTCCAATTGATCTGCCCGGATGCCGTCAGTGTGCAAAAGTAAAAAAAAACAAATCAAGTCTACTAGTGGTCGCAGGCAGTACTCAAGTGTTGTATGTACATGAGGCAGCGCAGATGAATCAGGTAGTGCGCCTGGTGTGGAGTGCGTGAGGGCCGGCTCGGCCGTGGAGTGTGTGCGGAGGGCGTGGTGCTGCATGACTGCGTCGAATGTGTGGTGGTGGGGGGCGGAGGCGGGGTGTGGCGCGGGGGGCGCGGGGGCCCGCATGGCGGCGCTCACGTCGTCCGCGCGCAGCGACGCCAGCCGCAGCGCGTCCGCCGAGCCCGGCTCCGCGTGCAGCGCGCGCCGCAGGTCCAGCACCTGGCACACATTGCCGCATACAGTACCTCCCACCCACTACTGCCTCTGGCGCCACAAGCGCCGCACGCGCTCGCCCCGCCGGCTGCTAAGCGAACCACCTCATACACAACACAGACACTCGCGTGCGCTCATACAAGCACACTGTGCGCCCCGTCTATGCCAATTGTCACATAACACATTTATTATAAGAATAATCAATTGTCAATATGGATCAAAATTTTGAGAGATATACAACGCACTTACGATTGTCTGTTTGTTATAAAGTATGATGGAAAATATTTAGTCAACAGCAATATGATAAATATATTAATAAATAATCAAGTGAACAACAGAAATAAAGATACGAAGTCTCATATTTGTATATTATAATATATATTATGTACATTGCAATTCACATTAAAATATGATAAAAGAATAAAAGTTCACATGAAACGGAACGTAAAATACGAAGAGAACTTACCTTCGAGAGTGCATCACAGATACATGGCGCGTCACTCGAGCCGAAACATTTTCAAGAGATTATAAAGCCGTGGACTGAAACTTGTACTGTTAAGCCATGTCCATCAGAGTGCGAAACGTTTTCGTAAAAGTGCATACAGTTAAAAGTATTCCTTAACAACAGACAATGCATACTAAAATCATAAAAAATGACGCGGACGGCGGAATTATCTGCATTTGTATGTTTTATTTTTGTATGCGTGCGTGAGATTTCCAACCAACGCTGCCGAAATACTATTAAAGCTATACGAGCTAAGCTCTTATTTGACTACAGTAAAGTACCGCGGTAGTATTGAAATGTTGCACAAAGGTACCTTCCTAGCCGCGTTAGCCTTGAGTTCTTGTGGGGACGCGGCCATGTTGGAGAAGGGCACGTCCACGTTGAACTTGATAGAATGCAGCAGTTGGACGACCACGTTGGACACATTCTTGAAGGAGAGCTTGCGACGAGACCCCGAGCCCAACCCGACGCCCGCCGACAAACACATCTGGAAATAAAAGTGCATTTTACAGCAAATATACAAAGTGTTACATTTTTACAACCGCGAAAAAATATAATTTGTTTGTTTCGGCAATAAGACTGACAGAGTCTGGGCAATGTTACCTTCGTTCTCTGTTAGGTTTCAGCATTGCGGACGCATCCAACCGTTTGCATTTTATTGCCGATAATTTACATTGTATATATTTATATAACTCAAAGTTTAAAACGTAGCTAATAAAATTCTTTACAACACTAAGTGCTAAGACTGTTTTAATTCAGACAAGCAATTTTACAACCCATAAATAAACTTAAGGGACTGGTCAGTGTCTCGTAGTACTTACAACAAGATGTTCGCTACACTATAAACTGAATTCCTAGGGGTGCAAGTGAAAGAAGTAGTACAAGTAACCTTTCTCCGGCGAGGAGGCGGTATGATGAAGTAGGTCTGCACGGAGTGGTCGCGCAGGTAGGCGTTGCGGCTGGCGCCGTGGCCCGGCTCCACCTCGTACGCGCCGCCGAGGCACTCCAGCGTCGCCTGCGTTATGTGCACCCGCCTGCAATGTCCATCAACACTTATTGGTAAACTTACATGTTATGAATATAGGTTTTCGATATACAATTATGAGTTATTTGACTCTCTACAGGGTTATTTAAGTTGATTTTTCTTCCGATATTTTAGGGTTGGTCCTATTGTAAACGTTGGTCAGTATGATGAGGATAGTATCCCCTTTTCAGGTTAATATATTATAATTTATGACTAACCTTGTATTTTGGGGAATACTGCAAACAGAAATTCTACAACAATTTAATGAATATACTAAACAAATATTTTAGAATCTTATCGTCTTGTTGTAAATTATTTGTAACAAAAATACAAAGTGTAGTGTTTTAACATTACAAGTAATAGCACATAACGAACATAAATCAGTCATCGTAGTGGATAGAGAACTGACGAGACGATCAAACATTATCATCTCGGGTCTACAATATTCCCAAGATGAGCCAAGTTAGCAAGGTCCTCTCACCCCGGCTCCCCGCCAGCCTCCATGTTGTTGGCGAGCGTGACGTCGTTGGACCAGACGTCGTACTGCCACTTGCGCAGGCCGAGCACGCCGCACAACACGCGGCCCGTGTGGATGCCCACGCGCATGTTCAACTGCACGTCCGTCGCTTCCACCACCGACCTGCAACATATTCATTATAATCATTACTACTTCTGCCGACCTTTTTTGACTAGCTAGCTGCTACAGTGATGAGATTACCAGACAGTTTGGCTGTTGGCAAGCGTCACGCCTATCCACAATTAAAAGCACGAGTTTGTTACAATCATTTTGTTCGTGGTTTCTCCTTTAGTACTTTTTCTCTCTGGTTGTAAAATGGTTTATGAAAAATGTATGTGGTGCCTGCCTGACATCGACCCTTTCGCAAGTAAACTTTATGGTCTCTAACGCAGGTCTTACGCGACCTCATTAATTTATTTTCAATACATGTCTTATACAATTATAGTATATTGATCGTTGAAATTTATTACATTTGTATGCAGGTAGTACAATACAAAAAATATATGTATACTAAAGTAGATTTATTTACCAGCGATGCCATAAATCGGACTGCGGCTTTAGGGCCATCAATCCACATAAACTGTATCTAAACGTATAATAACACTAGCATGTTTTATATATAATTTAGTTTCAGTATTTTTTTATATATAGAGAATTGAGTGTAATATAAATAGATACGGTTTGTCTACAATTGATATGATTGTGTAAATTAATTTCAAAGAGCGAAATTAAATGTATCCTCAGACATAAAACTAATACCTACTAAAATGATTCCGGTAAGTGTAATACACAAGACGTAAAATTTACAAAAACAAGCCATGGTAATAAAAACAGGGAAGATCTCTATTTCACTCGAATTTATCAAGAAATAAATCTAATTTAAATACACAGTTTGTGTAATTCTACAGACTGGACGCTTCTAAGACGAATGGCAATAAATTTGGCAGCAGCACCCTCACCGGAATGTTATAGGTAAATTTGTTCCAAATAAAAATACCCGTATGTAAACAGTGTATGTTGTTTTCAATTGTTTATTTATCTTATTAGTGGAGATCTTAAAACGCAACCGCGCAAACAACACGTTTGTGCTTCTAAAATTATTGTGTGAAGTAAAAGTATTTTGTATTAAACAATATTTACTCGATATCATATTTTTGTTTTTCGTTACCATCTATCGTTATGAATAAAAGCCAATGTTGAATTCGTCCATTCAATCTTTTCCGAAGATTGATTTTTAAAGGCCCGATAAATATGTAAGGTGGCGCCACTCCAAACCGCAATAACAATAAAAATATTTTTCTCTTACGTCGGAGGATGTCGGCAGAGTGAAATATAACGTTATATATAATGAACACGAAGCGAATTTTAAATTATTCACTAACAAGAATTTCAAAACAGACTATTAAAAACATTAATTAACAGATTAAAGGCAACTTTCCTCGTTGGTAGCGGTGAATCAGAATTTACATGAACATTTTCAATTGAAAATGTTCTTTGGATTACTTCGCTTGATGGATTCTGTTCGAAGTATAATTGTAAGCTAAGTCCGCCCTCGAAACTGTCCAGATTTCGTGCCAAAGCTCTCCACAGCAATCTCAAATACGTATTGCGATTAACACACCGTAACATTTTCTTAACCTTGCAATGATATATGAAATGTTTTGGCAGCAAATCACGAGCGCAAATACTAGAAAACTTAGGTCATTTCTTAATCGGCTTAATAAAAAAGTGTTTTCAGGTAACGATTATGGACAAAATGCATGCCATCATTTTTTTATTCACGTATTTAAATAAAAATTATAATATTTTTTTTAGTGAAATTACCAAAAGACAAATTAACATAATTAAATAACCAAAGATGTAAAAAAAGAAAAAGTTTTTCTATACTTAAGGTGTCTGTAATTAAGGTAAATCGTGATACAGAAGAAAGAAGTCGTGAAGAAATAGTCCGTAGAAGAACATAAGTTCGATAACTTATGTTGTGTGTAACTAAACTGCCTCAACTGCCTCGGTGGCGTAGTGGTACTACGGTATGATTGCAAAGCTGAGGTCTTGGGTTCGAATCCCGGGTCGGGCAAAGTGATATTGGATTTTTCTATTCATTATTAGCCCGGAGTCAGGAATTTGTGCCCGATATGGCGATAGGCTCGCCCCCTATCACATCGTGGGACGGAATATACAAGGCGAAACGTGGGTGTTCTAGTACTTAGTAGCACCTCTGCCTACCCCTTCTGAGAAAAAGGCGTGTGGTTATGTATGTATGTATGTATGTGTGTAACTAAAGTCGATACATTGCTCAGAAAGTTTGACGTGGCAGTAGGGAAGGCACGTAATATTGCGGAGAGCTGATGGCAGATTAAACAAGACAGAAGACTGCCCACAAGGTGTACAGGAGGCCTTATTATAGTTGCAGGACCTCTGGTCAATAAAAATCCGTAGACCTATATTGTGCAATGGGTCCCATATGGCTGAAAATTAATGATCAGATTAATGATGATAAATGCGTAAAACTGAATTCAGATCGATTGAAATTCCTTAGTAATTTTGAAGAAAATACGTATTTAATATAAATAATGTTTGATAGAATCCATTTGGAGCTAAAACCTGCACTTGAAACGTATTTGACGCTGATGCATGTCCGAGAAATGTTGTATGGACGTAAACACGAGGCAATTACAACTTCGTTTATGAATCTCTATGAACTAATATCGATTCTACTTGACTCACTCCTATTTCGACTGCAAACTTTATCCGGTCAAATAATCGCTGTTTACAGCGTTTTTACTATCCACTTTGTTAGTTTCATGAAATGTTTTTAGAAAGGTCTGAGATCAAACAGGGTTTATAGAACTAAACTAGTGCATACATTTAAAAAGCTCGGATTTGTGCGAAAAAAACTGTGCCACAGAGATTATTTCATCTCATAAAATGTTCTTGTCACACTTTGAACGAATAATTGCGCAATTTACGTTAGTTAATAAAGCGGCTGTCACAACGATGACAACAGCAGACTCATATTTTTTCATTAATTTACGACAATAAGCCGACGTACCAAACAACGGCTCGGGCGGCGTCGCTTTAACTTCCCCACTTCTTCATTATACGATTTCTTAACATACTTACTGCTTCTTAAAATAAACGCAAATGATACTCATATAGAATGTATAAAAAATGTCCGTCGGCGCACCTGACTGACGCACATCGCGTTCCCGCGCGCACCGCCAGATCGGTTTCATCTTCACATGTTTCGCAAAATGTACCGCTTGTTTGGCAAAGTGAATCGATAAGTAATTTAAATGGTTATTGAGATACTGTCCGGAAATAGGTCAACGAGTGCGTTCTGCAACCGTGTCTGGATTTCATTCTGCAGCTTCCTGTCAATACCAGCAACGAGAAATACGAGAAACTGTGATATGTTTCCGGTTTAGTCCATTATAGTGCATTATTGTTGTTTGCACGCGTTCAAGGATTTGCAAATGTAGTGGCGTTAACAAAGCTACGTATATCAGTGCACTGTGCATATATCTTCTTGTGCTAAGCGCCAGTCCTCCCTTAAGTTTCTGGCGGATATATGGATAGACAAGTGGCGACATTTATATCAACTTTGGAGTAAGATTTCTGTTACAAAATATCAGCTACCATTGCTAATTGAGGACAATTGTGACGAAGTAACTATTTGAGAAATGGGACTTCAAATATTCACTACGAAATGTTCGGACCCTATAATTCTTTTGAATCCAAGACAATTGTAACACAGTTGTGTAACGTAATAATTATGGACAATGGTTCATCAAATAATTTTAAATAGTTCTAGCTTGCAAGTTCTACCAAGGGCGTGGTTAAGTATTGACAGCCTATAAATATATTTTGTATTCATTTGTATAAAGGATAAACATTATTGTAAAATGATCGCAAATAAATTATTTTCGTATTCTGTTGGCAACGCTGTCTAAACTTTCCTTCTACTGACGCTGTCGCATCGTTCAAGCAGCGCAAGGCACACAATAGCAACAAAATTACATACAATACACAATTAACCGGCTATCGACAACTCGTAAGGAATTCAATGCGTCGAAGTTCTTGCATCCTAACTCGCATTACACAATATACTGACATTAATCTTGGAGACAGAAACGAGACTTCTTTAATGTTACATAGTCCACCGCGTTGATTTGAATTTTGTGTTTGTACCATAAGATCCTAATAATGTAATGTCTATTTTATCAATGCAGTTTCTAACTGCGTGGTCGTACTGATTAAAAAAATACCACTTTTAATAACTGAAGGAAATATGAAATTATGGTATGCTTAAAGATGACCCAAGCTCTCTCAATCGTAGAGGAAGGCCCTACAGACTCTGCCGTTCAGCATATATGGGCTGTTTTATTTAGATAAATTCACAAAACCATACCTGCGGTTATTTATTATTGTCAATTACGCTCTTGCCTTCCGGGCTCTATTAAATCTAATGTGCAAATGTACAGTGTTCCAAGAATGGATAATTTCATCCTCCTTACCCTTGTAATCTAAATGGATACAAATGCTTTGTTGATATGTTTATTATATTAAGTTGTAGTTGGTTTATTTACGTTGAAGATGAACGCACATGTTCGAAATTATTCCAGCCAAATTGAATTATGATTCACGTAGGCAGATGAGAAGTTAATCTGAGGACGTCTAACGCAATTACAATATGTTAATTTGGCTGTTGTTATTAACTTGCGCAATTCTAAACTGTTGTGAAAGAGCTACAATAACTTATTCGAGAACTTTGACGTTGCAGAAATGAATCAACTGTTTGCCAGCATTGATTATTAAAAGGCCACAGAACAATACAGTAAAAAAAAAGTATTGTTATAATATGTTAAAAAAGTTCCTTAAGCTACCTACATAGAATTATAACTGTACTCACACAATCACATGTAAATATTGTAGTACTAATTAATAATAAATAACATAGGTAATATAACCGATTCAGTTGTAAATATAGACCGACTAATTCAATACAGTCTAGAATTTAAAAAAGTTCAAAATTCCAAATGAGCAAACAAAAAGTAAAAGAAGTCCCAACTTGTTTACGTGAGCGAGGAAAGAGCAAACAAGGTAACATTGTTATTTTTAGCCACAACCCTAAACTACGCACAGAAACACAACTAAAGTAAGTAATGTTCGGAATAATTATTTGGCATTATCCTTATTTTCTTCCTGTCGAGGGTATCCAAGCGTGCCAGCTGCTTGTTTCGGCTCGTGTCACTATCGACATTCGGCGGACGAATGCCAAATTATACGGGTCACTGACAACCTAAAAGGAACTACTGTTCGCAGACTTCTGCTGTACATTGATTCATGCTCTCTGCTTCCACTAAACAAACGTATTAAACCTTAGGGATTCTTTCCTCAAAAATATTTTATTTTTATCCCGCGTCAGCGTATCCCACGCTTTTAATGTTATTGAATTTACATTATGTCGTCATAAAAATGATGAACGATATAAGACACGTGAACTAATACATCAACAAGATAGATGCGAACAACATTTTAAAAACCACCTTATTTACATAATTTAACAATATATCTTAGAAAAACCGCAATATTTTACATAATCTATAACATAATAATACTCATATATTATTGCGAATACACGAGAGCTTGTGATATACTGACAGCGTCCCCTAGGGATATGACATTAATTTACAACTAAATGTTCTTTCAGTAAATAGTACGGAATTAGCGGAATTTATTGCTGCGAATGTCGCTCGAACTTCAGCTAGCTTCACAGTGTTTACTATTTATAATGTAATGAGTAAAAATAACATCAAACACATAAATAACATTATTATGAGCGTTAGCTACCACATAAACACGGGCCGTTGTAAAAATACTTTGATACATAGAGATTCTAAATTCCGGAGACATCGTTTTATGAGTAGTTTATTTTTGTTTCTTATCCTTCATCTGTGTAATGTGCCCGTGAGAGTAATTCATCCGTAGTATTTACTTTGGCAGAGTTATCTGCCATTTAGTACGATTATACTCACTTATAGAGAGGTCGAACATATTTAGTTTAATCGCAGCAGATTAATCAATACAAATGAGAAAAGATAGGCGCGTGGCACCGCGGGCGCGCACAATTACGCCGCTTGATTAACTTCATTTTTAGTTATTACTGGTTTCCTTTAATTAACGAATAAATTACAAAGTATCATTACGCCTACAACTCCATTGGAACAACTTTAATGAAAGATAATTTTGCAAAATACGACGTTCCAGTGCTTCGTTAGTGCGTTTAAACATTTTAATCTCGACAATCTTTCGTTTTCATTTAGAAAATTACTTAGGTTTGGGTGAGGCGATCATTCAAAATTCAAGTTCATGTTCGCTTCAATAAAAATGTAATAAAATATCGGAAAGAATCGGAACCTTCGCTTGGATCAAAGTTGAAGTGACCGTAAAATTCTTGTAGGAGGTATAAAAACTCTATTCAAACTGTCGGACTCGGAGGTAACCTAAATTCACAATCGGAATAAAATATACTTTCACTTGAATGAATACGGATCAGGCCCGAATCTTTGTTCCTGTAAAACCACGATAAATCCATGATTTTTCACATTACTTCGATGAAACTGCTTTTTAATAAAAGATTATGAAGGTAACCCACCTGCTAGTTTTGTTAGGAAGTAGTAGAACACAAAAGGACGGTAAAAAAATTAGTTTGATTTGTGTCGCTGTTCTGATGTCAAACTCGCCAGCTCGCAGCTGACATATTTTACTGGAAAATATTTCTTTTCATCTGAATTTACTTTGATTCTGTATTTATTTATTTTGAAATAAATATTTTAGACATTTCCTCGTTTTTTAACTCTGATCTATTTTTTTCATGGACTATTCCTCTCATAATATGAACAAGATGCTCGATTGTAACACCCAGCAAAGATTCTGCGTAGTTTCGGACTATTCGCGGAGATTTCGCACGTTCAGGAAATGAGATCCGAAACGACACAGAGAATGCATCAACAACGCCGCCGCGTGTGTTACAACTTACACCAACGCGACGTGCTTATATTTAGATATAGATAACGCTTTGTGGGCGACACTGGTAGTCTACCGTCTAGCTTGCTAATTGATGCCTGTCTACTTGATTAAAAGTCAACACGTTGTATGTGGAGCACGCAGTGTACACTCATTGCGGCACAACTTTTAGCTTAACCTAATTAAGAAATATTTGTGCCATGATTTATTGGGTGTTAAACACGTGACTCACTCGTTAGTAAAGTTTAATCTCCTATATTATGTGCAAATAACTATGCTTTGATCTTTAAATGAGAAGTATACAGATTAAAATTAACTTGCAGAAATGTATTGCTGACTTTTACAACAATTCCAATAAAGTTGTAAACTATACATTATTCTAAACCTCCCACTAGTCTACATTTTGCTTTAGTAAATCACAATTCGAATTCCTCCTATATCAAACAAAATGAAAGTAAACATTGGCTGAACACGTTGAATGAAAGACAACGATTATTTATAACAAAATTTACATGCATAAATTAACTCACGCCTGCATCACTAAAGCGATAGGTAGATTGGTTAATAGCTCATATTTATTCCAACGTCATTTCTGTTCAAGATACGATATGGAATTAACCTTTTGCCATGCCATACGGATTCCAGTATGAACTCGTGATATTTTTAAAACCAAAATCTCACAAAATCAGATTGGCCGTCATATTAAGCAATATTAGGACCTCACGGCATACATACTACATCTATTAAACGACCACTATATCAATGAAGAGACTTATAATAAAACTTATTTTATCTAGAAGCAAAGCGAGAGCGTTGAATAACACATTTCGCATTGCATACATTTTCTGGAATCGTGAACACCTGGGCTTATTTTACGACTGTTATGCTTTCAATAAACCTTCACAGACGAAAGCAAACTTTGCTAACCTTGTCCAACAATGCGCCTCACTGTCACTCATGTGACGTGTTTACGTGAATCAATATTCAAGGAGACATTGGAGACAAACTACACTGCATAATAGGTATCAACTCTTTCGTTGCAATAGTAGATATATGTTTCTTTTTAAATAGCAATTGTTTTTAGAAATATTTTTTATTCAATAGGTCCGGTAAACTAGCGAACAGATCACCTGATGGTAAATGATCACTGGCGCTCATTAACATCTACAACGCAAGGAGCATAGATAAGTTGCCGTAGCATCAAATCGGGAAGGAAAAAGGATGAGAAGAGTCTCACTCACCAAACGCAAAGCGACAGCAAAGCAGTCACATCATGTTGATCTCATGTGAGACAGTGGTACCGCCCAGGAGCCTGCCCATTTATGCTGAGACATGACTGACAGCGTGGCTCTACCACACTCAAACTCTTTTTAGATTATTTTTATCGTTTTGGGTCAGCAGTGGAGCAGATTAAAATCAATAGCATAAACCTAACACAGGCTGAAATAACGCCAGGTAAGGTAGTAGATATTTACAAATACATAATGATGGACCATAAATCCCTAATTAGGCTAATTATTGTCACGGGATTATGGCGGGTCTTAGCGCATTATGTCAGCCGCCCTAATGCGAATTGATGAAGATTGTAAATATATTATAATGTGTGGCTTTTGTTGGTAATCGAATATGGAGATAAATTATAAGGTTTCTGACGTCGCTTAATACATCGAAGAGGACAGCTAATTTACGTTAGAGCCATTCAAGAAAAACACTACCTTCAATTATCGCGTTTATGGCATAAATGTATAAAATTAAAATTAAATAAAAAAATTGCGTTAAACTTGCGCATACATAATTATTTTTTTAGTTGATTATATATGAAAATTTAATTATCCACTAGTATGGCAACTACCAGGATTTAACGATCAATGTTTTATCCACGACAGCGGAACTCAAGATCTATAATATCAAAACTAATCGCTTCCTGTCCCGGATTCGAACTCACTACACTCCAGCCTGTTCTTCAGCTTGCAAATGCAGTAAATTTAACGCAACAAGAATAATTATGATTATACAGTCAAACACGATACTTGTTGCAGCAATTAGTTGCAGCTACGTAATGTTTAGTTATAAATCAAAAGGCGCAACACGACTTGCGTGCATTTTATTACAGCTGCAAATGCCATTCATTAAATAAAATATATATTTCAGCGTTGTGTTGTGGTTAGCACCACATCATAACATTTAGCTGAGTGGACACCTACGGTCACAGCCGCGACCAGCCATTTTTTGTTGTTTTTTTATATGATCCATGTTGTGGTCATTGCGTCTTTGATAAATAAATAGTTTTTCTTTCTCTCTTTCTTAAACCACTAAAGAAGGAATTTTAAGAGTCTTTTCGGTCCAGTGGCAGCACATCGGGATAGCCATATAGTTCTGGATTCGGGCACGACCGTGGTATCAATATAATAATTATACATATGGTGTTTTAAAGTTCACTAAGACCTTTGTCTGGGAGTAGTTGTCGTAAAGTTTGACATAAAATATACGACCGCCAGTGGTGAATTCCAAAAACAACTCTAGAGCAAAGTGCGTATAAACAATAGCTGTGAGATACGGGCACGTAAAAGCAAAATTTTCGTTCTTTATTAAGTAATATATCAAATAACGCTGTGCCGAGATCTTAATCCTTTTAAGAAATCTTGTACTTAGCCGAGGCTTTCAACGCCTTGAAATATAAGGACCGCCCTCTTTAGAGCTCTAACAAAATGGTTTAGGACAATGAAGTACAGGATTATAACAGCTAAATTAATATAAAACAAAACCTTGAGTAAAAGGAACGTTTGAAAAGTGATTTAAATACCAAAGCCAACACAAATAGCAACGCAAACAGTAACAAAAAGGCTCACTTTGCTAAACCATTAAGTACAGTACAATTGAACAATGTTACTACAGAAAAGTAACACATGTGAATTCTGGAAGCTAATTGGTATTCATGTTCCTTGGCAAAAATCTTGTGTTTATCTTGAATTCGAGTACACATTGAGCTCACAGTGCCGATTGTTAACCTATTAGTAATGCTAACCCAGCTATCAAACCCCGTGGGTGTTTGAAATTCTGCTTATTAATAGGCAAATATGCACCTTAATACCAGTGTGATAAGACCGCCTCTTGTACTATTATTATGTCACTCCTATAATGTAATTGTTTTCTATGTAGTGCAAAAAAGCATTAAATAAAAAAAAAGATTCCGACGAATTGAGAACCTCCTCCTTTTTTTGAATTCGATTAATAAATTAATTAATATATTATCAGAATTCCAAAGGGGAGGCTTATTAATAGCAGTGAACTCTCTGTGGTTGAAGATGATCATTGATATAGGTATATATTATGATACTAGCGACCCGGACCAGCTCCGCCCGGGTGCATGTTTGCCGGACCGATGAAAAAAATCTACACGCATAACCCTTTCTCTTTGTATTGATGTAAACTGTATTACTCGTAGTTCAAATCCGTTGCGTAATATGAAAGATCTAAACGTGCCTATAAACAGCGGAAAGCGACTTTATTTTATACTACTTATGTATAGAGTATAGATCGCCTCGAGTGATAGACCGCCTTTTGTACGTTTTTTATTTTATTTCTATTATATAATTTTATGTATATCACAGGTGTACAATAAAGTTTTCAATAAATAAAGAGATTATGGTGTATGGACCCGTTAGATTCCAAGCCGAATTTGATGGCAATGTTTTACGGCTAAAACAAGACAGCTTAATAATCAGCAAGTTGCTCATTTGCTATTAGCATATATTTTCACCGTATTCAATCATACAGGGTGAAGTGGCGCAATTTGGAGGAGGCCTATGTCCAGCAGTGGACAATAAAAAGCTGATAATGATGATGATCATATCAAAGTCTGCAAACCCACACTAGACCAGCATGGCGGACGACATGGCCTAACCCCTCTCATCATGCTCTCGATTGTAGGGAAGGCCCGTGCCCTACAGTGGGACGTGCATGGGCGGATACAGATACAGGTATAAAATTGTGTATCTGACGCGTGGCTGTAACTCAACCCACGGGTCGTGGAAACAGATAGGTGTGCGCGCTTGAGGTCTGCGGTTGCGGTCGAGACACGAGTGTTGATTGCCAGCCTCCATCACCTCTTGTATCTTTAAAAATCTGGTATAATTCAGCTGTCGCACGAGACTTGAACATATTTTCTTTTGCATAAGGCTTTATGTTAAAATAAACGTTACCTCTACAAATTCCCTTGAAATTCCAAAGAAAATATTGATGGATTTCTACATCAACTTATATGCGTATGTTTACTCTGTAAGCTTGGTTTTCAGTTCACCGTACTGACCCGATGCCAACTGTGGAATGTACATCTACATAGATAGCCAAAGTTAAAAACAATACTCGGGACCGAAGCTGAATGTGCTCTTTGAACGACGAAAGCAATCGAAATTTTGCTACCAACCATACTCACTTCTCATGTTGAATGAAAATCTACGTCACTGGCAACTGTATTAAGAAAAATGTATCATGAGAACCTAACTCAATAAATTACACAACAATAACGATATCAAAGTGAATAATCCTATTTTTGTATGACATTCCGCTAATATGTCCAGTGACCTTCGGCAGGCGAGCGCCGAGGACCACCCAGGGCGTGTAAAGGCCAGGGCCGCATCACAAAGGGTATATTTAGCCGAGCTCCTTTGATGAGCAACGCGCAGATAACCGCCAGTGCCCAGTGCCCACACGACACACACGCAACCTCGACTCTATTAAAAATAATACCCTCACACAGACACGCTCGCAAATTCCAAAACAATTATGTTTACCAGGAATTCAATTAATTTGTGCGCTTTACATCTCTCTGCACGTGAAAAGCCATTTGTTCCTTGTTTTTGTAAATCCTAATCGTATTTATAATTGCAAATTAAATAGGTTAAAATATTTTTTTGATTTGTTTAATAAGCAGTCAGTTGGAATTACTCCAGATAAATGTATACTTTTTTAAATTAACATGATTTCTGTTCCATTTCCCGTTTTACGTATAATGCTCGAGATAAATGAACGGAAACATAATAATTTACAAAAAACCACTACATAGACGTTTCTTCACCGAAGCCTTCGACCCACATCTTGGAAAGTACTTTATCCTTATGTTTCAGCAATTTTCGCTACGTTAAGATTTCTCAAGTTGTGACGATAAGCCGGCCGAGTACGTCGGGAACTAATAACTTCACGTTTAAGTTTTGGGATGGCTTAAAAGGCGACGCGACGCCTTGGAGCATACAAACATAACTATATAGCTATATACGGACAACCTATTAAACTAATGAGAGCAGTTTATTACGAGGACGAAGTGTCTGGAATCAGATTTAGTTGAAATAACTAGAACGTATACAGAATGGTGGAAGCATGATAACATGAATTGAACTCACAGACAGTATCATGCCAGTAGTTCGAGCATCAAAAACTTAAAAAAAAATTCAACAGGATAGGTAATTTATTTTCTCATTACATTTGTATGAAAATATTGATTATAGTCGATGTGACGTCTAATATTTTTTTATTGCCACAATCTTGTTATGATTTAATACCGTTATTTACTGCCTCCGTGGCGCAGTCGGTAAAACAGTGTGAAACGAGACGCCGCGGATTCGATCCCCGCACCGAAACAAATGTTTGTGATGTCCACAATTATTGTCTCGGGTCTGAATGTTTGTGAGAACGAAAAGTCCCTTGAAGTGTCTGATACCCACGTTACAAGACTTAATTGGTGTATGTGACCTTTGGGTGTATTTATATATTTATTTTCTACATTGTATACATGTTAATATTTTTCCAGTAGTTGCACTGCCGAAACAAGTATTTACAAATTACATCTATATGCAAAATTGAAAAGCTATATTGGTGGTCCAGGTCTAAATCCAACGTGTAATCTGGTTTGCTAGTCCTAGTTTCGCCGAAGATGAATGAGGTATTAACCCGCATCCTCTTGGCAATATAAGTAATCTCACGACCGTTTGTTTTCGCTTTGGCACGCACAATATAAAAAACATTGTTAATAAAACAACTTGTTATTACGTGCTAAGTAATATAAAATCTCTTTAAAATTCAATAGGGCTTCATTTTGGTAGTTTTTTAATTGAATTCACAATATTCCATAATAGATATATGATGTGTCAGGTCTTATTTATTGATTGGCCAGGTTACTTTTTTGCTGCAACTAAGATTTTTTTAAGATTTCAGCACCAAAATTGCTTGTGATAGGATTATAAAAGCTAGGTAAAGCGAGCTATAAAGACATAATCTTGTATAAAAGTGAAAATCCTACTTTAATGACTTATACAAGTACCTATGTCGCGTTCCGCGTTCCGTGCGTGTATACGGCTTCGAGTAGACCACCGTAATTGTGTCGTGGTTCCCGAGAGATCTGTTTCTCTTACTGGCTGTTCCATTACATACTAGTACATGCTTACATTCATAACCGTCACGCCAACATCGCGTAGGAGTTGGCAGAAGTTATGTATCTCCAATTTACCCAATCCTGACATATCGCGGCATTGTCACTACATAGTACATACCAAACAAAATCGCTTCTCGCTCTATGTCTGTCCCTGTGTGTGCTTAGATCTTTAAAACTACGCAACGGATTGTGATGTGGTTATTTTATAGATTGAGTGATTTAAGAGGAAGGTTTTTATGTATAATACATTATACAGAGTGTTTCAGTTTGTACGAAAAATAACATGTTTCTGGTGTGGAGTGGAATCAAAAAACATCTGCACCCAGGCGAAGCGGAGACGGACCGCTAGTTTATGTATAAGTGCAATATAAGCTGTTTTACTGCCTACGGAGGCACACAAGCATACGGCCCGCCTGAAGGCAAGCGGTCACCACCGCTCATGGATCTTTGCAATGTCAGGGGCCCAGAACAAGCAGAGTGCGGCCTGCCCTGAAGAGTGTACCCTCTCTCTCACTTCAAATTGCCTGTAAAATCATCATAAAAAGAGCCTGTAAAATATATTAGATGTACTAGGGAGATACTCACGCGATGGCGTCGATCATATCGAGGCCCATCTCGACGGTGCAGCGCGCGTGGTCCGAGCGCGGCTCAGGCAGCCCGGACACGCAGTAGTAACAGTCGCCCAGGATCTTGATTCGGAGGCAGTGGTTGTCCTGGACAATGCACATGTTTACTTCATACATTTATCATAATGCACTGAAATAGCTTAATCTACTCAAAATTATGCTTACGATGCAATGGTAGCCGCAATGAACAAATTGTGAAATTTATTGTAATGGTCCAGGCAAGTGTTACGTTCCGGGTGGAGCGGGAGGGGGGACTACACTATGATCAGAAACGAATTTCGAATGTTCGAATGTCGTACGAATGTACCTAAGTACTCCGCAAAATGTTCAAACCCTCTATGCACGTACGTCGTAACCATAGACTATGTTCAGAGTGAATGATGAGTGGCATAGAGAATTGATTTTAGAAGTGAAAGACTTATAACATACTTCGGACGTCGAACGTTCGTACATTCGATCTTCGTTGCGAGAAGTAACACCCGGGCTTAACTTGTGTATACACGGTTTCGAGGTCCAGCATAATTATATTGATAAGCTACTGATATTCGTCTATTCGGTGCATTACCGAATTAAACTGTATAGCGCTTACAGACAAGTCTTGTTATTATTAGTAGTAACATTAATACGCGAGCTTAAAATATTTCCAAGTTCGACAGACAAAAATCACTTTATGCTATCTATGCAAAATGTCCAGTATTATAAGTTCACACAATATTTTTTGAAATTAATGTAATTTTAAAGTAGAAGGTTTCTACTGTATAAACATATTAAACGCTGAATTCATTTTATATATTCTGTGGCTAGCTCAGCACATGACACGTTGTAAACTACTAGAGCGGAAATAATACCTACTACTATGGATAAAAAATATTAGCCTCGGTGAGGCATCAAAGGCTTGAGAGGTTTCAGGGGTGGCAACGGTGACTCTACAATCAAAGTAATTAAAATGAAACTTCAATTTTAAATCAGGATCCTTTGTTTTTTTTGTTTCTATCAAAAACGACCACACTATTTGCACAGTGCTCTGCAGATGTAAATTACGCGGTTATATTACGTAAGTTAAGGTTTCCTTCAGTGAAATTATGCTTGCCTCGTGTACGCGAGAGCTGTTGAAGAGAAAACTTTATAAGGGCTTTGCAATTTTATATCTTAATATCCTCCGTGTATTTCATGTTTATCGTGTAAGGAAAAAATATAAAAACAGCCTCGTGGTAGCGTTATCTTAATAATGGTTTCTTAAAATATGTTTTGATTTTGAATGCTCTTAGCGGCCACGATAAAAACAGATTAAGACAAAATTGAATTACTTTTATCATCTTACTTAACATAATCTCAAAATTGAATCCAAATAAGTAGCCGACAAAAGCGTGTTGTAATGCTGCGAAATACTCTAGTATCATTTGAAGTAGTCGAACATGGAAATTACTTACGTTAGCCAGTTGGTCAAATCGACCGAAAAGTTCATTGAGCAGCCGCACAAGTTCCTGCGCGCTGCACTGGGACGCGAGCACCGTGAAGCCCACGATGTCCGCGAATAGGATACTGCAACATACGGATTGAACAAGTTTTCCATTAGCCTCGCTAAATGCACCCACTACATATATCTATACGTTACACAGTACACACTAGCAAGTAGCACTACACATCCAACTGATATTAGCTGCGATTGCGTTTCAAATATTAAGTCAGATGGAGCGCTCTTAAATATTTCAACGAATTCCATGTTTTACAGTGGGAGGAATTAATATTGAAGTGTTTGAAATTCAACGTACGCAAGTCTTGTAATCCAATTTAAAAAACATCCGGTGGTCTCGGAGACTTGCGAAGGCACGGAATATAAATTGAAGTTCAGCGGATATATTTAGATGAAAGACACGAAATCGTTTACTCTGGGCGCTGTAATGGGAGGGATAAGCGTCCTCGATACAAGATATAGTGTGTATGAGACGTGACCCTTTGTGGTTAACACATCTATCTGTAAATTGGAGAACACAAGCTGACTCGATACAGAATAGCAAATGAACGTGACCGCAACCGCAAGATGTGCCAGCTGCGTGCCCTATTTGGGACCCCTAGTCGGTACTCAGTAGTCGGATATCCGAGTCCTAATTGTTTATTTGCAAGCTTTCCTTAGAGCTTTTTCGTCAATTAATGTTACTCCCTAAATCTACTTCGAGATTTCCTATTTCTGCAACTATTTTGCACATCGTAAATTATTTTTAGAAATTATTTAGCAGTAACAGTGGCGAAGTACTTAAAACATTGCTAGGAATGAGATATATCAATTAAGATTAATGAACTTTGCGTTACATATTTATTGAGACCATATGTGTCGAGTTGGTTATGTCCAATTTAAACGCATGTCATAAAATCCAGTTAAGGAAGACAGGATGTTTGTTTTGCTAGCTAGTTGGTTTTTAAAATAGCTATTTAGTATTTGAAACGATTATTCATGTTTATGACAGCAATGGGTAAACAAGGTTTTCCAGCAGCTTTAGCGAAAAATGTAATTCTAAAATTAGTCAACCTTCAATACCACCAAATATAATGAAATTTTTCTCTTATTCAACAATAATTCTTAAGTTAACTACCTACTTTTCATAATTGGAAAATATTGATAGTGGTCCATACCTCAGTTCTAAGTGGTCTTGTATTTAGTCAATTGCTCTCGAAAATAACATGCATAAATTTAAAAATAAATATTCATAAATGGCTTTATAAAATGTTTTTTTAAAAGTATACTCAACTATGTTTTTAAAACGAAGAGTCTAAATATTTTTTTTTTACCATTTCATAATTAATTTTTAAGCCCCGTGCAATAAACTGTGTTTTAAAAAGTTGGCTCAGCGATAAATTCCTTCACTACCCCGTTTTACACAAGTGCCATCGTTTCAATTTATAAAACAATTCAATGACGTAACTTTTCGCATACTTTAACAGGAGCCGACAGGCATGAAATATTTTCTCATAACACAGGGATTATACGATCGAGCGCTCACAAGCGATTAAGCACTGATTTATCAAATTGGATTGTCAACACACAGCCTATCATAAATTATGTATTAGGTGTTTTGCACCTAACAGCCGCTAAATCTATCGAATGACGCAAACTATTTTTTTGCATAATATTATTCAGATTGTGAACATTGTAAACACCGGCCAATACTTGACAGCGCATTATGCACTACAAAAAATAGAATAATGGCTGGAGTATAGTTATAAAGTGCTCCAATAAGTTTTTCAATAAAACTGCTATAAAGAAATTGAAGATAAAGAACTGCGAATTGCGATATCCTAGTTTCGTGTTGGTTAGTCACTTGGTAAATCATCCGCTGCTTCGTCTTGCCAATTTCTTATTTTCAACATTTCTAAATTAAGTTAAGTTACTACAGACCTCAGAAGTTATTAAACTGCAATATATCTATACATTTGACATTATATTTTCATTCATTTTTAGATATAGGTAATGTAAAAATTAAAAAGATATGTCTTACGTCATATATAACAGAAGCTGCAACGGACTTAAAGACTTTGTGGTTACCCTGCCGGTGCGGGAGTACAACTCTAAGCCTTTCCTTCCCTATAGTCATTGTAATATTAATTTAATCCTTCCCTAAAGTTGTAATTTACAAAGCCATAAAGATTGAAAAGACACCATAAACAGAGGGTTTATGGGCCGCTCGATTAGTGTTGAATAAAGTTATACGCAGTATAGGGTTTTATAATAGCCATTAAGGCGGAAGAGGCGCTAATGGCACAACGACTCATCATATCGCCCACTAGTCTCTTATTTCGGAAAGCTGTTATTCAACCTCTTTGGACATAATGTCGCTTTCATCGTTATATAAACCATAAATTCACAAGTCACAATATTTTTTGCCTATTCTTTAAAGGGGATAAATAATTTGTTTATTTGATATTCGGCATGGCAAAAGCTGTTCAGATCAACTGTCAACTGCTGAAATATTACAATATCTCACCAACCAATGTTTTTTTGCCTTCTTATTCGAAAATTTTAAAATTTCACCATAGGTGGTTAAAATAATCATCCACCATCATCATCATCCATCCATCAGCCAAAGGAAGTCCACTGCTGAACATAGGCCTCTCCTAATGATTTCCACAGTGACCTGTTGAAGGCAGCCTGCATCCAGCGACGTCCCGCGACCTTTACCAGTTCGTCTGACCACCTAGTGGGTGGACGTCCCACGCTGCGCTTTCCGCTTCGTGGCCTCTATTCGAGAACTTTTTGGCCCCATCGGCCATCAGTTCTCCGTGCTATGTGCCCCGCCCATTGCCACTTCAACTTGCTAATCCGCTGGGCTATGTCGGTTACTTTAGTTCTCCTACGGATCTCCTCATTTCTGTTTCGATCACGTAGGGAAACCCCGAGCATAGCCCTCTCCATAGCTCGTTGAGTGACTTTGAAAAAATTTTTTTTTAAATAATCATTTAAAATAAATTATATGTACCTACATATGGACAACATACCATTTACCATTCCAAACTGATGAACACGGATAAAGTAGACCAAATAAATATATAGTCATTTGTTATTAAGAGAGTTCGTAACGAACGCCGCCGGACAGACCAATCCATCAGCTGAATATCCGTTTAGCCTAAAAGGATTAAGCGCAGTAATAGACTTCCTGTCTACGTGACATTACACCTTTCGGCGCGTTGCACAACCGTAGACGTGTCCGGTGAATCAATACCAGGAAATAAAGTAACAGTCTCTCAGGACAATGAATTAGATTAGAATGAATAAGATGAAATAGAAAATGAATTAGACGAAATAGAAAATGAATTAGATGAAATAGAAAATGAATTAGATGATATAGATTCGAACACAGTAGATGCAATTTTACTTGGGAATATTAAACAATTTTGCAAAAAAATCTGAGTTAAATATTTGTTTAAGAGCGTCAAAAAAACAGGATATTAATCAGAGGAAATCTTTAAAGGAGGGCGAAGGTTAAAATTTTTGTGTAAAATAGAAATTAATGATGAATGAAAATGAATATCCAATCCATAGCGAGATTTGCCAAAATCAGATCATGAGATGATGATGATTGATGATGATGATCATCAGATGATCATCAAAATCATCATCATCATCACAAGCGGCGTAATCAATATGCTCTAATTAATTACGACAATGCTACATCTACTCAATTACTAAAGATATAACGATTTGATTACACTTTTAGTTAAGCTATGACATCGTATGTTGTTTACAGATTCGGTAACATCCTAACAATGTTTGACATTGACAAACTTTCGTAATCCTAATAGAGAAAGACGTTGAGAACAGCAGAAATTGTACAAATAAAGAAGACAATGCGAACGTTCTTGCTGGTAATACAATTTGCGCCACAATAAATTCCCTCGCATTTAGTAAATTTCAACTGAAGAATTTCGTAAGCGAGCTCGATTCAACAAAGCCTTTGAAGGTGATTCGCGAAGTAGAGTGAAATTTTAGCTGCTGAAATAAATCGTAATTACATATGTAAAAATATAATGTAACAGTAGTTTCAGTGACAATATTGATGATGTTTAGCACTAATGGAAAGACAGCTAAACAATATTTCAGAGTGAGCAGCGACGTGCAGGTGGTGCCATTGTTCACAGACAGCGGTGACAGCCCACCGTCAGGCGGAATATCCCTTGGCTTGTCTCTGTCATGCAGATTGACATAAAGGTAAACATCGGTCGGCTTATGTGGTTGGCATTTTTGCACACACAATTTACAGGAAAGAAATATGTGGCCATTATTTAATCTCAATAAAAATCTCATATGTAATTTCAGTATTTATAGCAATATTTTTCTCTATAAATTCTCAACTAAATAGAATTGACAGATCGTGCTCTTAGTGACAAGCATTATGTCTGCTCTTAAACAAGAGCACCACACATAAATTATTATTACCAATAAACACTACATGACACTGCAGATATTAAGTGTCTTAATTCCCATTAATCACAGGCTACAATGGAATAACAATACAATGAGATTATATAAAAGCATGCGCATCAGTCACATCCGAATTAACCTTTCAATGCTTTCGCCGAACAACCTAGTGAAACGTTACCCCTGTGACAACTGATTGCATTTTAATGAAGGCAAATATTTTCGGAGTTTCGAGTGCCCCACTAAATACACAAAAAGGCCAAAAACTAATTTGCAATGAATGACAAATCACATGAAATATTTATAGTGCATGGTGTTTATTTGAGTTGTTCAGTTGTATCGTAAATATTTTGCAATGGCGTAGATTAATGTGATCGAGGTATCCATTGACATTGGAATAACAATAGGGGTTATGTAGATTGTAGAACATAGCTTCTGTTTATATAAATGCACAAGTATACCTACATATTTGAAAATTTTAATCTATTTCAATGTATTGTTACAAAGTGTAGCTACTCGAGCGGAAATGTTCACGAAATACAACACGTGTCTTAGCCTTTTGCCGGATTATGGAAGGCAACATCATTATATTATGCTAAGGAGTGGGAATTTGTTACACATAAGTATACTGTTTAGAGGCCCTGGAAGCGTGCAGGTCTCCAGCAAAAAAAATGTTCGATCAAAATACGTGAAATATACGTACTTTAAGCTAATATTTTTTGTTACAACCATTTGTATCTCCCTAGAAGCTCTTACGAGTCAGGATATAATTTTCAGGCCTCTGTATAAATTATACATAAAAAATGACAATAGTTAATAATAACAAGAACAGAGGATTTAATATATTCACCAATCAAAATTTAATGCGAGCTTTCTGTGTAATAATATTTACATATAATTTGTTACTCGTATGACTACAGATTTGAACTGTCTTCAATTAACACACCGTATTACAACACTATCAACTCAATCTCTCGACATGTAATTATGATAACGTGACAAACTATTAACTAATAACTTATTGAGGCACCTGTTCGCATCACTTGTACAAGATTGACATTGATTAGCGTTTGATCACTAAGATCAGCTTCACATTACCACACCCGGTAAACGGCTCTCTTTAACGGGTTAATAATTAATATCAGATTTGCCTTATCGATAACCCTTTGTTCGCCAGTAGGCGTGGTACATTTGACATCGTATTACATTTAAATGATATAACCCGACAGGTGATGGATTATGGCACTCGACATAATTCGATAAACAAAAGGCCAGTGCTGCGTGTGTGCGTTGGACAAAGTTAATAAACCCCGAAGGGCTTCTCCCTTGTAAAATGATACTTGTTATTATGGACTATATGAACATTCCATCAAACATTTATATTACAAACGTACAATATTGAAATTAACGAGTTTTGTGAAGGTACAGAACTGAAGTGTATTGCTTTGATTTTGTGACTAATGATCCTTGTGAGACAGGGTGGTGAACGAAAACAAACAATCCATATTATATGTTTGTCAAATTTATGTACATGTTGATTATGATCTACAAATTGGATAAAATGAAAGAAATAATTTTGTTTATATTTTGTAGTTATTTAGAAAAAAAAAAAAGGTTTTGTGCACTTGACATAACAATCTTACAAGAACTAAGAACGTTTACAATCCCAATGAAGATTAAAATTCTGAAATAAAATATCTAAATATATCTGCAGCTAAAACTATAGTGTTATTTCCATGTAGAACGCAGGTGTTTCCAAGTGTCACTGATTCCGATCTTTGGTGCGAGCTATTCCTTTGATGGCGCCGGCTCTTCGCAGGTCAACGAGTCCGCCTTACCTTATACCCAAGGAATTAGCAAGTTAAAGAGGCAGGATGCTTTGTCGCGTATGCCGAGAGATCGTTAACTATTGAGAAAAGTGGGCTTTATAGCCTCGATCGGAAATTGATATTTCCATTGCCGATTTTATTTGAATTTAAAAATGTTGTATTTTACGTTACCATTTCAAACCAAAAGAATCTGTGCACGCAATAAAACTCGATAAATATTAAAGGCTAGGTATTTCAAATACACTGAATATTTTATAAGCGGAAAAACAACGGCAACATAAATTGTGAACAAAAATAACACGATAATAGTAGGTGTTGTGTTTTTTGTTTAAGTTTTTGTAATTTCGACAGATAGTTTTCTCGTTGTTTCATGAAATAATTTGCCGCAAGTTGCACTTGGGGAAATATAATGCAGTATTTATGCTTTGTGGGCGGTTCGTCATATCAAACGTCATACTAATTTGTTAAAAACATCGCAAAAGGCTGCCCTCCTACAGAGGCTATAAATCAACCTAACAATACAAAGAAAGCAAAAATCGTTGGAAAATTCGCTTAGTTCTTAACAAAGTTAGAAGCTATACTCTCTACAAAATAGGCAAAAAGAGTTTGCTTTTACTTTACTCCATTTTTAAACAATTTTTTTCGCGTCCTGCCTGCCCAGCTTTTTGCATATTGATTTTGATCGGACGCCGAGTTGATTCTGTCACTCCATCTAGTATTCATCGTTTTCGATATTTAACTGGCGAAAATTGGAAACCTGAAAATTGCTTGTTAGATTCGTATGTTTTTTATTATTCGTTTCATGTCGCGCAACTTGCTCCCCAAATCTTACTTAGCTTTGTGTTCCGTAATTGTTTACATATACTAGTATTACTTTGTGAATAACTTATTACATTGAGTAGTTTCCTCACAACAGATAGTTGAATTCCTATTCTTTCTGCGAACAAAAACAATTGAGTCACACACAAATACAGCTTCGCCTTCCTGTGACGTTTGAAATGACAAGCAGTCACGAACTCAGAATGCAATATACCTACTTATATATTCTGTTCTAAATATTAGCAATCCGTTTCCTGTGTGGAGTGCTAAATCTTGTTCTTACAAATGTTTACATGTGTTCTAACGTCTAGTCGTTTCCACATTCATGTTACAAGACGTGCGTAACTGCGTACTCAAAAACACATAAGCATTACACAGATTAGAATCAAAATCAAGTTTTCAAGTTCTGTTCACCGTAACAACTTGTGTGCGCATTAAATTGAATAACTTTGAAACTAAGTTAGGCAAATTGAAACTGAGGTGCCAAGCCTTTGTATGAAACAACTTGAATCGAAGATGTTTAGCCAAAGGAAGTTCGAACTTATGACTGGGGGGTGGAGGTAGCAAAAATATCCTCCTTTTTGAAAAAAGACTTCAAACGAGTACTAACAAAAGATCAATGCTGAGCTGACGACCGGCGCTCATCAAATGAACAGGACAGACGCTCCTGACAGGCAGGAGTGTGAGAGCAATGCTGAAAGGCGAAATTGGATTCGTCTGACACTTCTAACTTTGATTGAAAGTTATTGGAAAAATATTTTCTGGTTTTACTTTGGGACTTCGAAAATCACCGCATTAATACACGAATATAACGTATTACAAACGAAACTTCTGAGCTGCATACGATTCTTGCTGCTTTTTGTTTGGACACAGAGGATGACTGTTAACATAGGATTAACAGAGTGCAGAAATAGCAAAGTGGATGATTCGCCTTTATGGATATAAAGGCTGAACAAACACACAATGTAATGAGCAAGAACAAACAGCCAGAGGCTAAATGAACGCAATGATTCATCCGGCGCCGGTGAGCTAGCGGTGAATCGCACTGGTTCGAGTGCCATCCTCGCGCAGCACACAAGGCGAACACTTCACAGTAATATTAAAATTATAATGAATGTTACGCTCCACAACCAACACAATGCACTGCCTACCACTCGCATTCACTTTCTACTCTCAAATGAAAATACTGAAACATTGCGTCTCCTAGTTGTTCTTGCGTCCATACATAAGAATGACATGTCAGATTCACAACATGGTGCCAGAAATATATTCGGATGAGCGAGAAAAATATCGTTGCAAAGAAAAACGACACTGAAGCCGAGACATGATTTTAAAAGTTAGAACTATTGAACATGGATTGAGCCCCCAAAGGTCTCCAGACCGATTGATATCATGAAGAGCGGACAGCTGCTTATGATAATTATACGCGGCAGAATATTACGATTTATTATGAAGCAAAGTTCACGAAAAACATGATATAATTTATATGTTTTATAATAGATGGTTAATGACCTCACACTTGCACGTCAATAAGTTGGCAATAATATTGAAAGGCACTTCGTAATTACTCGTCAATACAGAAACTTTCTTGGCAAACGAGCGCCTTGCAATCAGCTGCCAACGAGCCCGCCTAGATTTTTTCATTCACCATTATCGTAACGAAATGTACGATACATATTAATAAACAGCTATTTATCAAACATTATATATGAGGATAGTTGTTATTAATATAGGAGTAACAAGCAATTAAGGCAAACAAACTAGTAGGCCATTAATTATATTACAATAAATTGAAAATTACAAAAGCGGGCGTGCCACAATACGTCATACGATTGTTTTATTAATGGACGAGGCAAAAATACATTGTAGCTGTATTGAAAATGTTCATTCCCCATTTCCTGGAAATATTCACCAATCGTCACGTTTACATGTGGATTGGCAGTAATTTATATCCAGCGTGTTTACTTAAACGTAATGAGAAATTAGAACATACTTTGTTCTATGCATACTCGTAGACTCACTGATAAATCCAGCTATGTTGATCCCACTAGCCTTTCTGTAATTGCACAGACCATCAAAGTTTGGCGAGCGTAGCGAAAACTAAGTTATCTTCGTACCCGCAGCGAATTTAATCCAAAAGCGAAAAATAAATAGAAGTCAGAAAAAATAAATGTCCTTTCCCCTTCGTCGGAAAGCGGGTCTATTTAACAAATTTAGCAGAGTTAATTAAAACGAGATTTAAAAAGATTGAAGAAACTGATGAAGCAGGACGGTAAGGCCATCAAATAATTTTAAAATTTAAAATGTGCTTCGGCGGAAACGCTACACTGGGACTAAAGGATTCTTCTGAGTCATTACTCTTACAAAAACCTGTCCTGGGACGCAAAATGTAAGTAGATTTAATTTAGAAGCACGCATCGCGTTTCGCACAACATCCTTGCGTTTTAACAAAGTAATTGAAATAAAATCCATGCAACGTTGCAGGGATATTATTCTATTTATAAGCGATAATTGGACGTTTATCGGTCTCCCGCCAACCCAAAGTCGGCCGACGAGGTTCAACGTTCTCGTGCGAATATTTTTACCTAATGCGTGAACGGAACACGAAAATATTGAAAAGTAATAACCATGATAAATTTGACCTTCTATACCTTGCCTTGGAGCATTTTAAAACGCAATGCCCAAATATTGTCTTTAGAATGGCTTGAATGCTGATACTTTATTGTAAATTGCTCTTATTCAGAAAACAAGTAATCACAAGTACAAATTATGATAAGAGAAGTACAAGAAAAGACCAATGCATTCGATAACTAAAATAGGTTTTAAATCTGTCTATGAATAACGCCCGTATTCTATAGAGTCTAGACTACGTGACGTTTCAGTTGCATTATAAAAAGCTCCTATTATCAACATTTAGATAATACATTACAGTCATAGAAGAAACCGACTTAATCACGTTTTTTATAAATATATAAACAAAAAACTGTTTATGTAAATAATTTATGAAAATTCATCACGGGCTTTTCTATGTGTGTAATTGTGTATTTCTATCACTAAAGATAATATTATAAATCCCTTGTCATATTAAATTCTATATTTCGATTTTCACAAGAGTAAATAAGATTATATGTATATTTCCAACTTCCGTGCGTTTTGCTTCTTCCAGTTTAAATTAGTTGGGAGTTTGAAGGCAACTCAGTTTTCCACCAGTCTCGCAAAGCCTCGGAGCTTCGTGTCAGTCTTATTGCATGTCACTTCACATGTTGACTTATAACTATTGTACTCGTATGTATTTGCTCTTGTAGAGAAATAAACCGAGTAACATTTCAAATAAGAATAAAGATTAATGGAGAAATTCCTTTCAGCGATAAGTCTCTGTTGTCCAGACACATTATTATTTTCTTATTAAGTTCTATACGTGGGCTCTAATAAAAAATATCTGGATCATAACGTTATGACTCAGGACAAGTTTTGGCCAAACAACTTTATTTTCCTGACCCACATAACGGTAGTAGGGATTACCGCATCGAACAAATATTGCCTAATTACAGCTGTTCAATAACTGTCAACCATGCTACTTAAGTCACTCGAATATTCAAGATATAATATTATGTGTAAACATCGGTAGTACAATTAGTATGAGATAATACGTCAATCTTAACGAGTGGTCCATTTAGCGTGACGTCTACTGATAATGCGCACAATTAGTTCGGACAACTTGACGAGAAGTTGGGGAAACAAGCCCCGACATAAGCTCCGAGCTGCCCTGGAGAGTCATCAAAAAAAGATTACGCGCCGATGAATTGTTCCGGGAATTTCCTTATATTTACATAGTTATTAAACAGTCTTTTGTGTTTATGACTTTCTTTTATCAGTACATTATTTTTTTCAATATACAAGTGATTGTTATGACATTGAACGTTATTTTGTTTGAATACGTCATTCAATAAAATACAAATATCTTTTCGATAATACTTCTAAGCGATCTGTCTCCGACTACGCTATCGCTCATATTCTGGGCACCACCTGGGCACTTAGTATTTATTCCTGTCTCAGTAAACCAATGCTGGCCTCTTTTTAATATTGTGAATTTACACAAAGCACTTTCACTTTGAAGTTTGTAAACATAAACAATTTAATAGCTTTTAATTTGAAGAGGGAGAGATGAAATTATTGCAGAAGCAGTATAAACAAACATCATTGACCCTCCTCAGGAAATAACGGCACAAACGAATATAAATTAAAGTATTTAATCCAAACCGCACGCGCATCTGTAATTTGTTGGCAAATAATTTGTTTACAGCCCTAGTGAATTTGCTGCGGAATTACCGGTTAGCACTGTGGGAATTCAGTACTGACTAATTATGTGAACTATTCATCTCGTTAGTAACTTCATTCCGGTATAAGTTCGTATTCAGTGCTTCGTATTGCCGTCTCAACGACGCTTCACTATGAATTTCAAAGCGAAGTGCGTATAACGTTATGTTTAAGACTTGAATGTAACACGCACGACACTTTAAATGTAACTGCATGTGTCGTGTTGTGTCTGCATTTTAGCACATATGTACGCGTATTTTCTACACAAAATCAAGATATTGACTAACGTCTGGCCATATAAAAACCCAATCCAAAACAAAAAAATACTGCGTTTTTAAATATCTTTATTTCAGAAACATATATTATACATCACGAAACAAGTCAATTTAATCCTGAGAATTTCATTATTCAAAAACGTGATTTACCCGGGGCAATTTTCGGGAAAATTTAACAACATGAAAAGTAAAAGTAGAGACAAAACAAGCTGTAAATCATCATGAGCGTGTACAATTATGAGAAAATTTATTATATCACTTGACATACGATCATATTCACAAAAAGAAGCGACAATAGTCTCATCAATTGTGCGCGGGAAAAATGTCTTAATTAACGTCTACGCTTTTGGCTGCGAAATGTAACAAGTTGTATCTGTGTGTGATATTATTCCGTCGCCTATTGTAGCCCACATTTCGGACCATTGTTCGAGATTCCATTATATTCCAAATTTAGACATACTAGATAAATTGTGTATTGCGTTAAGAGCTGTATTCACACACAATACTATATGATCAACATATTGTTTGAGTCAACATTTTCCTTCGCTCGAAATCCATTTAAAATAAAGTTGCGAAGTTTTTAAGCACTAATTTGTACACGCCTGCACTGAACCCACCAACCGGTTTAGTTACGCAAGGATAATGTAACATTTTAAATTATTTCATAATTACACCCACTGTGTTGTACAGAAAGGGCATTGAAATGGCGCGAAACTATTAACTATCGTTTGGAGATGCGCCAGCGCGAACACTTTTGGCAAACCGATGTATTGCCATCACGTTGACATGAACAAATAAGTTTCTATTTAGCGTTACGCCAAGATCAAGGATTATTTCCATTAAGTATTTGGCCAAAAAGTAAATGCATCGGTGACACTTTTGTTCGTTTTAAACACAAATGCTAAACAACAATAAATTATATCAATAATGCTAACCGTGATACAATTCGATGTCGATACATTCGTTAAGATACAATGTAATATACATTAAATATGTAGGCCGGGATTGGTTTTGATAAGCTTTTATACAATTGCATATATCGTAAAGGTCACGATGTGTGCGAGTTGTTTTTCGCAATATAGTACTAAAACACGTTGCGGCGTTCCCACGTGTACAAAATTGGCGCAGGAAGAAGTAGAATGTTCACGTTATTACACTAAGGTTGAAATTAAGGCAGTAAATAAGCTCTCGATGAATATAACACTTTACATGTTCGTGCAATTCGCCTTAAATTAAAATTTATTGATTTAATGTCAAAAGTCAATGTTTCAATTTTGTTAAACAACTATATTATTAAGGGAATATAATATTACATTTATTACAATCCACGTATTTAATGTGTTTCGATTTAATGCAATATTGGAAATTTATCGACAGCCGTAGTTTATGACATGCCTCGTAACATAACCTCCAAGAAATCGGTTAAGTTAATTTGGTAGCATTACGTGGAAATATGAAATATGTATGTCAACTACAAAAGAATAAAATTCTTTAACGATGAATAATTCATCGTATCCTCGTTTAGAATGACGGCAGATATAATTTCCCAGTCATCAAATCACGAGGGTATACAGACAAGGTCAAACTTCTAAAGTCCTAGTAAAAACTAACCGTTGGTAAATCTACAGAGCTTAATTTGCATCCGGTTTAAAAAGTGTGTGATAGTGTAGTGTTATAGTTAAAGTGTCTTGGATCCGATTTTTACCGCCACTACCACAACAAAAGGACTGAAGAAATTGCAAGTAAAATCCAAAACAAGTACCAGTGAAACGGTCCCAACTAAATTTTATTACATAAACATCATAGACAGAGGTGCAACCAGGACACCCACGTTTCGCCTTATGTGTACTGTCCTATGATATGATAGGGGGCGATTTATCACCATATCAGGCACAAATTCCTAACTTCAGGCTGATAATCAATAGAAAAATCCAATATCACTTCGCCCGACCCGGGATTCAAACCCGAGACCTCAACTTTGTAATCATTCCGTAGTACAACTACGCCACCTAGGCAGTCGAATTTTATTACTTTTATGCAATTATTTGAAGCTATGTACAACAGATTATTATCATTAAAATTATCCATCCCTGTTAACGTAATTGAGTGATTGCAATTTATAAACTGTGGACCGTGAAGTCTTTGCTTCTATTCTCATAACAGCCAATTAACTGCGCGTATGTTTATTATCAACGTACCCCGTGCTAAGGGTAATATTGGGACACATAGAAGCTATTCTTGCATATATCACAATGTTACAGAATAGATATAAGTTTATTGAGCACTTACCTAACTTGTTCGTGTTTCTGTATGTAGATCTTGTGAAACTGTCCCTCGACAGGCGAGATGATGTCGTTCTTCATCTCCATGGCGACGTGTTGCGGCAGCACAGATAGTAGTAATCGCTCCTGCACAAAAACTATTAGATCAATATCCTTATAAGCCAGCTGAGAGACTATCAGTTTATCTAATGATATTGGATGCCTACGCAATGTTTATGACAAAATAATCTCTGATTTTAATAGAATTCTAGCAAATACTTCGTAAGTAAATCATAAAATACTTCCTCGTATATTTGTCTGAATATTGATTTACTCCGGTCTAGTTTTGTACATTCACACATAACCCTCTTTTTTATAGCATAGGTTTGGCAAAAGAGGAAGCAAATCACCTGATGGTAAGTGACCACTGCCGCCCATGAATATCCACAACGCTTGGATCATGGATGTGTTGCCGGACCCTCAGATAGGGAGGGGAGCGGGAATAAAAGGAATGGGAATAACTAAGTGGTATTGGGCATCCGGCAGTCTCACTCACTGAACAAAACGCGACAGCAAAGCTGTCGCTTCACGTCAATCTCCTGTTAGACAGTGCTACAAACCTGGACGGGCCTGCCCATTCATGCTGAGTCATGGCTGATAACAGCGGGGCCCTACCACTTTCAAAATGTTGGTTTGAGCTACGACAGTTAGTTGGAAAAGTACTAGTAAAATCCGCTCCAAAATCTTAAGACTGACTCGTGAGTTTATGAATAGAGTGCCGAATTAACACACGTGTTGGTAATCTTAAGGGGCACAAATCTGGGCCGTCTTGTACACACCCACAATAATTACAGGAGAGCAAAACCTACATTTAATACTTATAAAATCAGTAATAGACTCCATATCATGTAATGACTCTTAAATGTTGAGTGCGGTGAAAATCAAAATTACATAGCAAACACGTTTAGAAATTGATGATGTTAACGACAAGAGTAAGAACTAAGAAAAGTTGATATTCAAGTCAATGCTAAAGTAATATATCTGCACGTCAAATAGGAAGAAAAGCTTATTTCTAAGATAAATCTGCTAACAGCTAAAGAGCTATTCTGTTTAGACGCTTAAAGGTTAAACGCACCTTCAACGTACTAACTTAGTTGTAATCTAACCACAATCTACGCTGTGAGAACAAAAAGCTAAGATATCATAATAAAATACGCAATAACACTGATCAAATGACCGCAATTTGCGATTGAACTGGAGTTTCGGAATTTCTTGATTTGTAAGAATAATTTAAGAGTAACACAAATGAGGTTAGTATTTATTTAAACGAGAGACTTCATAAAGACAGAAAGGTAAATAAGTTGTAAACTTTATTTATTGTTACGACAATTCAGTCGCCAGTGCTTACACGTGTTTTAATTTGCTCCGGAACAGTAAATGTCGGACATAATTCAGAAATAATTTTGTAAGTAGAGGCAAAGTTTACGATGTTGTAACAACACGACGTAAAATATAAAATATTTCAAACACTAGAGCAAACAAATTGAATACTTTTGGGAAAAAAGGTCCTACAATTACACGTCCTAAAGAATGTTCTCGTACGGCCCGCTACCCGCCGAGGTCAACTTTTCAATTCGAGGATTCAATAATGAAAATCCAAATGGTATTCGATACCGCAGCACATACCACATACATAAAATCTTAAATATTGCTGTTTCGTTCCAAAACTTGGCATTAAATGTAATGTATTTGCTAGTGACCTACAATGAGCAGCATGAATGCTAATAGCGCATTGTTCCAAAATTTTGCTTTGAATATAATGTTCCCTCCACTAATCCCAATAATACTACAACAATATTTGTTACATGACCTATTTACATTTACTTTATAATACTCAACATACGACCAAAATCCAAATGCAGAGCACATAAAAGAGATTACGTCAAATTCGATAAATAAACATTTCGCTACCAATCGGATACGGGAAAACTAAATAAACCTCAAAAATGATTGCCTTTTTGAATAAATAATTAATAAATATGATGTAACATTCATATGTTAACTTTTATTAGTACATGATTGAACTAGCCCTAAGTAGAAACGTTTCGAACTCATCAGATTGGACAAATGCGAAATCTCTTGTCGTTAGCAATAAAGGGAAGATAACAAAGTTTATCGGCGAATCTTTTCCTTCGTAAAAGGCAGAACAGAGATACTGAATATGTAAACGAAGGCGGCGTTCAGGACTTGTATTCAAACTCTTCACATTCTGTGATAATTTATTTTGCTCCCACATGGGACAGACAGCGAACCTATCGGCGTGTACATTTTAATGACGTACGTTTTCCAACATGTTTTTATGCCTTTCATGTAAGAGCATATTATGTAAATATCAAAGCTGTTTATGTTGACTGAAATATTACAAAAATCCACAGCTTCCGAGTGCTAATACGATTGCAGTTTTAGAAGTTATTAACCCACTTTGATAACACTATGAGGATTTTTTATGTTTGTATTGTTTGAGTTTACTTAATACTACTGCAAAATCTAAATTTAAATTCACTTCACAACAATGCTTTTGCACAAAAGTTGCCTCGTCATAAGGAAGTATATTATATATCTTAAATGAAAGAACAATTCAAACTTGTTTAACCTCATGCTCGAGAAAAAACAAAGAAACAACAAACATCAAATAAATGAAATATACATACAACATAAAATTTGTTTGAAGTAAGCCAGAAATATGGATTTGTGAAACGATCTAAAATTATATTCATTTCCTGATATTAAACAAGTCTGTCGGAAATTATGTGCTATGTGACTAATTAATACAAAGAGATAGCGTGTTGGTAATACCGTCGTGATATCCAGACGAGTTCGCATTTCAGCTAATCGTATTCCAGAACACGGCGGGCTGATTGATGCGTGGCATAACGAACGAGAGCAACTACAGATAGTGTGCTAGATACATACTTACCAGCTTTTCGTTTTCGTCCTCCATGTCGAGGCGCGCCGCGATGCAGTTCCTGGTGTCGAGGAAGGCGCGGCGCTGCGCCGTCTCCATCAGCGAGTGCATGAGCGCGCCCACCACGTTCACGCACAGAAACACCACCACGTTGCCCATCATCTGTCGACAATCTGCGATTTATTGTATATTCAACATGCCAACTTTATTTGTAATCTCTTTCTTCATACCTAGTCGTACTCAATGCTTCTGACGCAAACGCACCACACAGATATCCACTCTTATAAATAGGCCAACGAAACTAACGAAAACTCCTCCATTTAATTTACTAGTTTAATATCATAATAATTTAATGGTACGTGGGCAGTTACGGCCGTAATAAAAAATCAAAGTTATATCAACAAATGCTTGCGACATAAAACCGATGTTCTATAATTTAATGGATGTTTAACTGAGAGCTATCAATCAATTCACAGTAGAAACGAGCTGTCAAATGAAATGACACTACGAGTACAAGAGCATTGTTCTTGATAAAGCTCTCGTACACTTTGTGAAAGCTAAACAAGTTGAGGCACCTGACTGATATCAATGTTGAAGTGGCTTTACTTTATAGATTCTTTTACACCGGTTTTATTACGCGCGTCCCTTTATAGCGGTTGAATTCTTTATTCACTCTTCTTGCGAGGCACAACCGCAGATTTATAAGCTTCGTATTATGATAAGAGCCAGCTGGAAGTTTAATATTACAGACGCTCCATTCTACTTCTATTTAACATTCATAAAGGTGAAGATGAACGTGCCGTGCCTACGTAATTTTCTTTATCCTAAACTAGGACACCTGCATAGAATGCAAAACCTGGCAATAATTATGAGTTAATGAACAAAGGAAGAAGCGCGAATAGGACAGCGAACAATTTAGACCCGGTAACCGTCACAATGACTTATTACCAAAGACATAACAAAAGTTTATTTTTTATGTTATGATGACAATAATGTATTGTCTGAAAACAGGCGAGCGATGATTCGATCGATGGTTATGCAATTGCGAGCTGGTCAGTATTATTAGTGCCAATGGTGAACCACAACATTGCAGTTGACGTGATTAAACTATATACAAATAACGATTGTACACTGCGTGTGGTTGTATGTAAACCGATAAAAGTCAGCAAAGTGAGTGCTAAAGATCGTTTTCCATGTATTAATCTGTTCAGTGTAAATGTCGGTTGTGTGAGTACACAAACGCAATGGTAGCAGTCGAAACGGGAATTCAATTAAATGCTTTTAAAATACTCGCACGTTTGAAGTGGGGGGAGCGCGGGGCAATACTCAATGAATGTTTACAATACGCACAGCTCACAGCCAGATTTCATTACAAAAAACCATCAAATGAGCGCATGCCACTTCTAAGCACTCGCTACTTTAATTAAACAGCTGCGTGTTTTAACGTAATTAAGGGAATTTATTACAACCGGGAATATGGAAAAACGTATTATCAAATACTGACTTATTTATATTGTAAATTAATTTTAACTTATCATGTTAATACACAGACATACAACCACAACAGTGTCATGCCAACTCATTACAACAAAGAACTTTTTCAATGTCGCAATACACGTATTCAAAATGAATGTACATATTTTTTTTTTTTTACATATTTAGTTGATTACACAAACATTTTGCCAGGGTGCGAGGATCAAACCAACGACCTAGTTTTTGCTTTTTACCTCTGCTCTCACACACTGCGCCACAGAGGCTACCTTGAGATGACGCGCCCTATGTGGGATGGTGCAAATCTTAGAGATTCTACCCAGGACATCGTGGCATATCCTGATCGTGCTAATCAAGACAAGCAAAAAAATATTCTTTGTAATTCCTTGTACGTTTATTCGAAAATATCGAATAAATATTCGATGTTACTGAAGTGTACTTGTTCTGGAATAATGGGCGGCAATAATTAATCGCCGACAAACGCCTGTGCCAAGAGAAATCACAATAACAAATATATTTATTGCTTATTTATTATCTCCGTGCTCTCTGTTATCTCTCTATTTCAGTTATAATAACATGTTTTCTAGCAAAGCTTTTTACTTATGTACATGTATAGCGAACAATCTGTAACATAACAACTTCTTCCCAATGTACTTGTGATCTGCAGTCCATCATCAGGTAACTGACAGGACAAGGCTTCTTAAAGCTTCTTGAAACATTAGGCAACGAGATAAAATCTCCTACACTCTCCATCCGGTTACGCGGGAGAGGGCGGAATGTGTATGCCAGAGCGGTATCACACGTAGCGGCAGAGCCAGCTCTATGTCTTAGAGATCCATAAGACATCTTTTTATTTTTTGTAAGTGGTAGAGCCACACTGTTGTCAGCTATTACTCAGCATGAATGGACAGGCTCGTCCGGGGTGGTACCACTGTCTCACAGGAGACCGACGTGATGCGTCAGCTTTGCTGTCGCGTTTCGTTCGGTGAGTGAGCCTGCCGGATGCCCAATACTCATTACCATTTCCCATCCTTTTTCCTTCCCGCTCACCTTCCGATCTGATAGGCCGGCAACACATCCATGCTCCAAGGGTTGTGGACGTTCATTGGGGGCAGGGATACCATCAGGTGACCAGATTGCTCGTTTGCCGGACCAATGCTATTTAAAAAAAATTAGACATCTTACGCTGACATAGCAGCTAAAACTTTCCGTGACCGTCACGCGCATTATACTTGGCACCTGATAACATAGAACTAGATGCGCTCTGATTTCCTTTCCCGTGATGTACGAGTGCAGTTTTATTACTGACCTCTCCAGTGAGGCGGCATGATTGACCCCCGCCTACAACTCTTTTCGAACACCCGTTTAAACTATAATGGGTATGAAAGACTCCATGCCAGGGGCACTGTCGTTTATGTTGAAGTCGCAATCTGGAAGGGCGTATCGTCCCCACAATACGTTCAGCCCTGACAACCTCTACTGTGGCCTCTTACGACGAGCACATGTTACCGTGGTGGAATTCTGAAGCAGCCTAATCACAGGGCGGGTGCATATTTTCACGTTCATTGGTAACAATGCTCTTTTACAATCAAAAGAGTCATTTTCTATCAACATCAGCTGCGAATGTGACTCAAAATGACGATAAGGTCTTGCCTTTATGAACCCAAGTTAACAACATATTTAAAAATTCTCATATAATTAATGCACAATGTTATTACAATGAATGACGTCAATTAACCAATTTCATGGGAAAGTGAGCAGTCGGACGCATTAGTGGAGCGCATAAACGGTGACACATCTATTATAATAAGTTTGTTTGAGCCAGTGATCCGTGTGGCGTGGAGTGCGGTGCGCGAGGCGCTCGTTTAATTTATTTATAGCGTTTGTACAGGCACCGAGCCGTGCAACGTTATGCAAATAGAACCTGTCGCCGCGCCTGCCGCCTGCCGCCTGCGAACCCCCGCGTCTTTTACTAATCATCTAATTACACGGTGACAAATTCAACACCACATCCAATCATATCACCATGCAACTGTCTAGAAGCGGCACGGAAATCAAAAATGCAAAACGCGTCCGCAAGGATTCCGTTATCGATGCTAGCTAGAATGATTTTAATTGAATAAACAAGCAGTGATTTATTGCAAATAAAATATCAGTAATTTGACCGGCAATCAGATAATACGCCAAATAAGCAATTACCGAAATATGTATTATACCTAAACGTTTTAACATTTATTAAATTAAAAAAGTTAACCTCCCGACGGGCCGCACAAATTGGAAAGTAATTAAAATTATATATGTGAGGGGTCGGTCGTCACGAAACGTAAAAGGCGGCAACACGTGACGTCCAAATTACATAACAAGATATGACAATTAGGGTTTGTAATGAAAGTTGTCGCTCAAATGCTTATATTATAACAATCGTATCGATCGGCGGCCTCTCCTTGTACCACGTGATATTGAAAAATAACAACGTAGGTTTCGCATCGCATCAAACCCCAATTTTCAAATCACGTTATGATAATATGTCGGTCCATATTATACGCCCACTACTAAACACGAGAATTCAATTGAAAGTTTACGTGCACTGCGCTGGCCTATAACGAGTTTGCGAACTTCATGTATCATAGAAATTATTTTAAAGATCTCTATGGTTTTCTCGTGAGAAGATGTTAACCTGCAAAACTGCGCGGTAATTGACTGACAATACACATGATTGATAGGTTGCAGGATCGATGCATGCCACTTCTAATCGACTGCTATGGCAATTCTTGAAGGAGGACTATGTTCAGCAGTGGACGGTTTGTTCGAAGAGAGACAGAAAAAAGACATCACTCAAAAATCAGATAAGTGTTCTAGTATTCAAACTCGCGAACACAGCAGTTCTCATCCGGTCCGTTACCGACAGACCACCAAGCAAAATAAATAAGCACGTGAAATTATAAACGACCGGCGTCAAGTTGTGAGACGTGTTTATTAGTGGTCGCAGCGAGCACTTTCTGATGTGCCTCGTGATAGCGAAACTGGTGGAGGATAAACATCACTAAAATGACTTGCTATGTAAACCCGCCAACTAACAGACTACTGATTGACACAGAGAGTAAAACCTTACTTTCTGCATCGGATATTGTGGATTCGAACCCCGTATAGGAAATGATACAAAGATATATATAACAAACCTTAGAGGTTAAAAAATGTATTTTGTATAACGTCGTTGTATTGGAGTAAGCTCTACATTATTTTGAAAGTCCTCTTCGCGGATAAGTGTCGGCCTAACACTCCATCCCCCCACATAAATCGCTTAGCTCAGGGTGTTTCATTGACTTTGTCATAAACTAAGGGTCAAGGGCATTATTAAATCAGTTTTGTTTCCAAAGTAAAAGTTTCTGATAAAAAACATTGGCAAACAATTGCGTAAACTTAAAGTTTCTGCAAAACGTGGCGAGGATTTAAAAAAAATATATAAGTATACTAATTTACTACCCATGTTCAATATTTGCATTCATCAGTATAACGTACCAAATACATATTTCGAATCATTCTGACACTAATCTCGCAACAATATGGAGCTTCTAAATGAATTACACACATTTATCGATTTGGCTGAAAGCGTTCACTTCCAATTTCCGCTGCATTTGCGAATTCATTTTTCAGCGTGCTGAGAACATTTGAATAGAAAATATTTTCTATATCGTGCGTTCAGATGTACTGACGACCGGTGAGATATATTCTTTCAGCGGAGTAATAAGTTTTTTAAATAGAAAAAGTGATGCATCTGCGTCGCCGTGAGTTTATTTCCAAGGCGTGTGCAAATAGCGTCTACTGAGAATACATTTCACGCACATTACTGCACAATAAATGATTATTATGGAAATGGGTTGGGAACTCACTCCGATGGTCATGTTTCAGAAATGAGTCTTGACATCTGCGTGAGGTGAAGCGGTAACGGAGAATAACAATATCTCTCTACCAGTTCCATTTTCATAATGAATTTTGATGTGCTTAAGCGAACACGCCGAGACTATCCTCGTACTTAGTTAAAATTATAAGACCACATCTAGTATAGCGAATGGGAAATTGTACGCATGACTTCCAACATTTTCAATTTCTCTGAAATAATGCTATCCACATACAATGGTTGCATTCATTGAACATTAAACAAAACTCATTGATAAAAGCCACAATAAATGTATCAATATTTTGGCCCGAAGCACTGTGATGGATGATGGAACTAATTTGTCTGTTTCATACGGAATGAAATACCATTAATTCATCTCGCTAATACGGGTAGATAAAATGACCAAAGGATGAATCGCCGCAGTTCGTAGAGTCATTCATCTAAATCGTTTACAATTTAATATCAAGAGTAACACAAGTGTTACACTCAAATTTTATTTTTCAAAATCATTTTGTGCCCAGTCAGTTGATTACTGCTTGTCCATTTGTCTTCATTAGTAATCTTGAATGTTAGATTTATTAACTTCGGTTTATAACATTGTAATACTGCGTAAGTCTTTAAATAAAAATATTTTATTCTTGATTGAAGAATGTTATCGTAATATTCTTTGTAATTTTTACATCCCTTACCCCCTAAGATATCTTTGAATTTGTACACATATTCACGATTCGTGAACGTTTATGCTTATTGCTAAAACTCATCAGTAGTTTTAAATAGGTTCACTGCTGTAAACTAAGTAATAAATAAATGAAATATGTGAAAACTAAAAAAGTGTATCCTGCGAACTCCTAGCACTCGGTGCAGTTTTAACAATGGAATTATATTCTTACTTCTGTAAAAACTAAATGATCTATTTAAACAAATACGTTTAACACTTTCATTGTGCATTTTATTCAATTAAAATGTTAATTAATTTGTATTGTTCACAGTTAATACATTTTAATTCTTGGCAATATTTACGTTCCCTGACAGAGTAAAATTCCATCGAATTAACTTAATTTAAAAACTACACGTCCATTGCTCGTGGAAGTCAACGGTTATTGCTCAAACTCACACGATGCTTTTAAAATACCACAGCACTTAAGTAATTTCCAAAACAGTTTATTTTAATTGTATTTAATAACTACACGAAAACCTAACAAGTGTTGGCACACGACACTTACGTTTTCGAATATATTTGATCAAGGAAACTCAACAATACAGCCTAGTCATCCATCCGAATGGCAATAGCCATTACATAAAATTAAATTTTCAGCTAAAACGGGGTAACAGCAGAGAAAATTGCACGCCTTCTCCTTTAATTAGCCGCACTCGCCAAAATCCAATTAAGTTCTCAGACATCCAATTTGGGCTTGTTAGTCATCCTTACAATAAAAATCCATATTTTGTACATACATTCGTGACGCAACAGCCAATCGTCTGGAGGCCACTTTATATTTGCTACAAGTAACTCTAAAGCAAATTTTATTGTGTGGCCTCTACAGGTCGAACAAAAATTATTACTTTTTAACAATATAGTATGTTTATGAGGGATGTCGGAATGTTAATAAATATGCACTAAACAAGAAAATTTCGCACGCAGTGCCAAATATCTGACCAGTTTTTATTGCTCAAAATTTTCCAATGTCATACTTGGAACATCATTAACGTCTTGTAGACCGCATAGTAAACTCATTGTTTTATTAATATTTAACTAGAAATAACCACGTATTTTGTACGTGGGATCCATGTACAAATATTTTCGGACAAAGGCGAGCACTAAACAAACACGTCTGAATAAGCAATGGAGTGTCAAAATTATATTTGACGATGTATTCAGGGTCACGGGAAGTTTTTTCGTCGGCAACAATGACGTAACCAGAACACGCGTGCTAAGCAACCCCGAGGGGCCGCAGGGGCGCGGGCGGCGCTCCGAGCAGCCCCACGGTGGGTGCCAAGAGGGCAAGGCTGCGACCTCCACGTCCCGACCCAACCGAGCCGATTCCACCGAATGCCGCTGTTAAGTGATCACTATTCGTGATAGTAAAATGAGTTACTGAACAAAATTGTATGAAGTAACTACCGTCATTTTAAAACCGTGCAGTTTAGCTGTAACAAATCGAATATATATATAACAAATGAATCGTAACGATCTCGGTAAATAGACCATATACCGTAAAATCATTAAAAGTCGATCTACTTTGAGAAGTAACTGCAGTTCTGTCGCTAAGGGCACATTCGGAGGTCGAGTTCTTGAACTAACTTATTGCTGTTTCGGAATAGCCCTACTTGACCTAAAGCAAATACGACTACTTCGTTTTATTGGCACTCGAGTATTTAAGTGCACTATAATCTGTAAACACAGTGCGTCGCGGTCAGTACAACTCGTTATTGTACAACAATAAGGACTACGTAACTCCTTTAGTATTATGAGCCGACTGGAACATATTACCATGAGCATTGAGCCCGTTATTTCTGCCATATGATTATCATACACATTTAAAGAGCACTGACCTGCTGCCATACGTGGTAAGGGAACCGATGAGCGACCAGCGCTGCGGCGATGGTGTGTGCAGTTGGAAGCAGGATGCCGAACGCGGCGGCGACGGGCGCGCCGACGGGCAGCAGAGCGTACGCGGCGAAAACAGCCCAGACCACGTGCACGGCGCCCTCGGCCGCGGCGCCCGGGCCCCAGGCGGGCAGCGTGGCAGCCAGCGCCGCGCCCCCGCCCGCCAGCGCCAGCCAGCATGCACGCGGTAGCCGCCGCTCCGGCGCCACGCCTCCCGCGCGCCCGCACCACCACGCTAGCCCGCTGCACAGCACCGCGTGCGCGCCCAGCACGCCCACCTGTATACAACGAAATGAAAATGTTGCGGCACTAACATATTGTGATCGCTACCAAGAAGACTAATGATTTAATGCTTGCTGGCTAAATATTCACAAATCCAAACACATTTAACATATTATAACCATTATATTTTGACAAAACCGAAAATCCAAAGCATAAATGGACCCATATCAAACTCTGGGGTCCTTTTTACTCGATGTGATGCCCTTATACCGTGGTAGCGCTTAAGAGGACATGTTACGAAAATATTGTGATAATTTTATATTAGTCGAGGGCTTGTAGCTTTGTTGATACTGTGCAGCGGTAGGGGCGCCCGTCTTTATGTGAAAGCATTGAATTATAAAAAGAGAACGATGTGTACCTGCGGTGCCCTGCGCCAGCCTCGCGTGGCGTCCACGGCGGCGAGGGCGGCAGCGAGAGCGGCCCACAGCGCCAGCGCCGAGCCGACGGAGGTGCGCTGCAGCTTGCACGCATAGCGCGCGTACAGCTCCTCCAGCTCGGCCGACTCGAAGCGGCGCCGCGTCACCAGCCGCGCCAGCGGCCCGCGCGCCGACATCGCCTTCACCGCGTGGTCCATGCTGATGTCCACACTGCCTCACCGCCTCACCTAGCCGCGGAACGGAACACCGACCGCCGCTTCATCTGAAAACAACACTCAATATTAACTAATCTATCACACACAATACACACCATAACATTGGTTTACAATACCTAATTCTAAATCTGCTGTTAAACAACGTATTATGTATGATTAATGATTATGATATATGATTTGGCCGGAATTATGTTGTGCATGATGAATTGTCTGGATTCCTAGAAGCGCAAACCGATTCAAAGACCGGCGTGGCGTGTTAAAATATTATAGATTAATTTGTTTTAGTTTTTATGCAAAAACTACACTACTAAGTGGATTTCGTCTGTCTAGGATCGAACTTAGAACCTAACGATAGAAACCGTGTACTGCCACAAGCGACCAGATTAATGAAGCAGTTTATACATATTGAACATAAACGAAAACATTTTTTTAAATTTAAATACTTAAATAAACATAGAACATTTCGTAAATTCACCAAACAAGCGTTCTTGTTATTTACATAATATAGATTATAGGTAGCCGCGCTTCTAGTAATTTATGATGGGAAAGGCATCATTCGACGGCGGGTGTACAATTTCATCAAAATCTAACGAACAGGTAAAGGTGAGGGAAGTAATAACTAGAGTTCGTTGTCGGACTTATATAATTTTCGCACTGTCATTGCAGGAATGTTCCAGCACTATTTATGATTAAGGAGTGATTTCATAAAGAATAATAATAGTATTAAACTTTACTTAGTTTAAAGAATCTCTTCTCCTTTACATTGAATTATGACCAAAAAGAATTAGGTAAAATCTCAGCAGTGATTCTTATGAAAATTGTAAGTGCCTCAACGCAAAATTTGTATAACTTTTTGATATACTACACGATTAATTTATCGCTTTCGCTATTTATATAGAGCTTGTATCTCATGATCACAACCTATACTTTGCTATAAGAACAAAAATGAAACCTTAATTATATATATAAATGGCGATATGGCAATGGCGATTATTATATATATATATTGGCGAGATAACCTAAATCTAAAATATTTGATGAGAATCCATTCGATAATGAACCCCTCTGAGTTGAAATATCGTTACGATTCTCGTGTTTTAACATAAAATCCACTTGAGAGCGTCTATATAGAGGAACTACTCAAAACTCCACCGATACGTGTTTCCCTTTAAATATTCAGTGTAGCGTACACCAAGTCGGAATAGAGTTGAATTTGAAATCAGAAATACCGGATTTATAACGTGACATGGCAGGGCTACAGGCCGCCTCGGGCTCTTGCCAACTGAGGGCGGAGCATCTAACAGGATGCTTTTAAACTGAGATCAACGTTTCCGACACGGCTCGCAGACTATTTCTTAACTTTTACAAAGTGCGGCGGCCCCTTTAACAATCGGACGATGTTTGATGCGCACTTATTTGCTGGCATGTTCAGATTTTGCTGTTGCACCAGTAAACATTTTTAAGTCGTTCATGATAATATTGATAGTGAAATTAGTAGTAGTAGTTAATATTTTTAAAATCTCTTGTTTAGCAAGCATAGAGACGATTCCACTCAGGCAGCGGATCGAACCAAAAAGCTCCTCGTTGTATACTCAATCTTTCGTTTACTACGCCACTAAATTATTTCTATTTAAGTAATAAAATAGAAATAATTTATCTAAAAACCTAGCAAGGTAATTTTTACACCAAATTCTTCCTTCGTCCAAGAATTAACAAGTCATTACTATTCAGTGTTATAAATAAAGCCCCAGACACTCATTAGGGCATGATATAGAGTACTAATTGCTATTAAATAGTACAACATACTTAGGCTTCATTAAATATTTCTATGTAATCTACCTATAAACCTGGAGATTTAACTCCTTTGTGGATGTTCGCATGCCTGGCGGACCACTAGCTCAAATATTAAGACAACCAAGTTTGCACAATTTCTTCCAACAGCATGTTGATAAATTAAACAGCTACACAGAAAATCAAATGTATGTCTATTGAATAAGAATAAGTATGTATTTATTACTGGCATAATAAATCACAAAATTGTATCGAACAATCAAGGTAATATAAAAAAAAGAAATACAGATTATACAAATAAAAAAAAACAATATAAAGATAATATTGGTGATTGAAACAAGAGATTCCTCGGATAGCGAATGCGCAAGGATATCGTATTTCGATTTCATACTAATCTATGTACATCCGGGTTTGAACCCACCTCAATAACTATGCCGGCCAGCAAGAGATAGTAATATTCCATTGAAGTTTGTATATTCCATTGGGTTCGCACGGCATTTATCGTCAGGTGCAATGAAATCACTTCATTGCTTAGTATAAAGAATGGGTAAATTGCAAATAGGGTAAAAAACGGATAAGTTAAGCCGACTCGTATAGAAATATCCTTTTTCTAGCGGCGTGAAAGTGAGGTCAACACATATACTTGATGTCGCTGCCGGTGTCCTGTCTCATACGAAGACCTTCGACACTATCTTCCTTTCATTTGTTGAAACACTAAGGTATCATTTGTTCACTAAAAGCATTTTATTTTGATCGTTTCTGACTGTCATAAAACAATTATTTTAATACGCCAAACAGCAGTGTAAACGCATTGTAGCGTTCCGGTTTAAAGGACATTGTGCGAGCGTAACTACTGGACATATTGAGACTTAACACCTTATATGTCAGGATGGCGAGCGCAGTGTAATGCCAAGCGTTGCTTTGTTATTCCTGGTGTTGTTTGGTTTTGCTCCTCTCAATGAGCAGTCTTATCGCTTACCATAAGGCGAATAGCATGCTCGTCTCGCCATTCATTGCAATAAAAAATATAATCGACGAAATTTCAGGCAATCCGATGATTAAATATTAATTGTAGATCATTATATTTGATTCAATAATATTGGACTTGCAAAGAATATGAAAAGCTTGAGTCCTCTCAAACGAAGTAGTCTGTGCTCTGCAGTGGGCGATTATGCTCGGACACCCACATCGACTAACATGTAAAGGAACTTATAGTTTCTGTATAGAATTCAATATGTACATTGTTCAATACAAGATTGAACATTTTACACATACGGATAAAATCTTAAACTATCCTATTATAATTGAGCACAAATTAAACTACGATATTAGTAATGTTTGCTTTCATAATTAACGTTTATTTCAAAACAAACATATGTCAATAAAGCTCTAACCTGCTTTCCAGTAGTCTTTCTTCAAACTAATCCATATTACAAGATAAATAAATCAAAGTGAATAAACAAAAATTCAGAGAACTCCCGTTTCTATTTTCAGATATATTAATGATCCGCATACACACTCAAGAAAACAAAATACGGAAACTAGAATTCTGAGAATGTTAAGTATAATTAGAAAGAACGAAGCACGAATACAATAACATAGCACATACCTATGTATTTAAAAAAAACTCACAAATATCTAGGTTTTGTCCGGGTCGTGTCTCGGTGTAACTAATGAACGTATTGCTTTTGCAATTGGTGTCCTAATAATAATTTTTAATCTACTGAACTTTGCCGTCAATCTGCAATAGGCGAAATTAGTTAACTATGTCCTCCCTACTCTAGGTTGCCCAAGGAGGTTATTTGGACTGCGTATTGATTTAAATAGGATATTAATTAGATATGTGTATAATGACACATATACAATGTATTTTTTACTCTTTGTACAACATATGGGCACGGGCCTCCTCTACAATCGAGAGTACGATTGAGAGTGGTTAGGCCATATAGTCCACCACGCTGGCCTAGTGCGTGTTGGCGGACTTACATACCGTAGAAATTCTTTTTACAATCGCTACGGTATGCAGGTTTCCTCACGATGTTTTCCTTCACCGTTATAGTGCGTGGTGATTGACTATCAATACACACATAACTCCGAAAAGTCAGAGGTGTGCCCTGGGATTTGAACCCGCAACCACCGTGAACATGTAGGCAGCCGAGTCTGGTCCGTTTACCAACAGGCCACTACGCACTATAATCACTCTCAATCGTACTCTCGATTGTAGAGGAGGCCCGTGCCCTGCAGTGGGTCGTATATGGGCTGATACAATACAATACAAAAAATACAACATATGAATCCTCTAACAATAATTGTAATACAGAGGATATTACATCCGCCTCCTTCATGCCCTATATATACGTAATATACATATGTGTTGTAGTCCAAATGACTGCTTATGGGCAATATAGGTAGGTGTATAAAAGTTTCGGGAAATCTAGTGGTAGTACCATGGACAACAGTGGTGTTGATATATGTTTATAAAATTTAGATTATATTTACGTATTATTTATATACTCTATTAGAAAGTTTGACTGAAAATTCCTATAATTCTACAAGCTCTCTGATTAATTAGGCAAAATAAAACATAAGAAACGAACATAACAACTTAACACAACTTATCACAAAATTTTGTTTATGACGATTATAACATAACGTTAAATGAGTCAAAATAGATACTTTGAATACTGTTTAAATAAAATATTAAACCTACTTTATGATTAACAATATCAACAGTTTGAGTAATGCTATAAATAACTCGTAAACAATACGCCGGTGTGTATAATATGTAAATATTGTTGTTGTTGTAATTCCGTTTTTACCATACGTATGAACTTCACGTCGTATCAGTGAGTTATTGCACGGGGTTTTTTAACACTTCATAGTCTTTGTGCGTTCATTTTACATGATCTTACAAATGTTTATGTTATGTCGAACAGGAACCAAGGCAATCAAAAACCTCCACAATAAAAAAAAATAAACTTCATATCACCGGTTATTAAAGTCATAGATTATTCCACCTTCATTTAACCTAATGTTAAGTAATGCATAATTTTGTTTTTAAAAGCTTTCATTGATATCAACAAAAATATTCATACACATAAACACTGCAATTATCATAATGAATTTTCTCAATACTTATTACTTACATACCGTTTTACATTTATTTCCATCATGTTTACAGCGAGTGAGTAAATGCGCATTACTTTGAAAGGTCCCTGGTGTTTTTAAAACGTGAAATTGCATTCGGTATAATAAAGTAATATCAGTCAGAACGAGTTGAGATGATAAATAAAAAGCGCGGACGAGAAACGAAGCTACGAGAATGCACTTTTAAATATTATATTCCATACACTTTCATTCGAAACTTATAGGTTTTAGTAGTTCCCAAATACCTATATTCAAATGCAATATAGACGCAATTTCGTATATGAAACCGACATAACACTAATAAACTGTGCGAAACGAATGCAATTTACATACAAATAAAACCTTTAATAGGCTATTACGTAACAGACGATCAAAGAACACACAAAAATGTAATAAAACAACCGTTATGTCTAGCACAACCAAATTCAAGAGAAAATGGAACACAGACATGCTCATGAAATAGATTTCTTTATCTCTCGCGAAATGAACACGTTTTCGCGTAACGGTAAAGTTGTATAGCTAGCTATTTTTAAAATGTCATTTCCCACATTAACTAATTTTACAAACCAACCGCCTCACGCAAACAGCAGTTATACCAACTTAGCACAGCACTCAGTATGAATGCTACATGTTAGCGCGCGTGTCATAACCAATCACTAATAACTGTTGACCGCGTTGGTTAGCACGAACTAATTACGAGTTCAACGAAATTAGAAACCGTTTGGCGAACTTTACCAGCAACATGAGATCTAAAACGGTATATTTCACATTTACAAGATGGCATACTATGCAGGTCGACGATAACAACGATTATGTCATCCGTTTAGCAAATTGTGACCTCATACGGAAATTATTCTGAACACAACCGAGGTTCAGCGCGAGATGTTTGTTTTAACTTTATTATTTTTAAGCGGATATTTTTAACATAGATTAGAAGAACGTCTTGAATATAGTGAACTGTCGGGGTGAGGCGGGAGGGGGTCACGGTCGACAGGTCAATAAACCCGACACCGCAAAGGAAACGTCAAGCGCCGCGGCGCGGCTGTAGGCGCCGCGCCGGCCCGCTCCAACCGCCCGCTCACCGACTCTCGCCGCGCTCGTCTGAAATTCAGCCGGTGAAAGCTTCGAGCCTCCGGTCACCTCATAATTGTTATTTGTCGACCATTCGCACCACATCACACTTTAAATGTACACGCGAACAACTAAAGAATCATAAACATCGAAGTTTGAACAATACCGCCTATAAGAAAATGTATTATGGAGCCAAGTAGCCTTAATTCAGTCGATATTATAAAGAACGCCACAAACGGATACGAAAAAATTACCAAATTGGTTCCAAAACGGGCTAAATCGATTGATAAATGTGCATTTCCAATGAACGGGTCAGGTCGATATTATTTAAATGAGAATAAAATTATTATCATGCCATTCCAGTGGCGTGTCATGTGTCTGGCCTGAGCGCATATTTAACCGCATTAACTACATAACTAGACAAATTGCACAAACCTTAAGAAATTAATTTACATAATTGACTGCGCCCAGATATTCCTTTTCGGTCGACAGTCATAAGCACGCGAATCGCTAAGAGGCCTTAAATAAAATTGTGTTAAATTTTCAGGACACGGTACACGGGATCCGGCAATTCATTTTGCATGGCGTCCGACCGACAGCTCAACCGCTTGTAAATGTGATTTAATGTGTTATTTTTAAAACGTTTGTTATGATTAATGGGTGTGTTAACACGTTTATGATTTCAAACGGTTAACAAATTGAGCATTAAGTTGCCGAGTTCAACAAACTGGAATAAACTCTTTGACAGATTTGAATACACTGTAAAAAAAACAAATGTTTATCTATATTGAAATGTGAAGTATCTGTAGACATTAACACTTTGGATTCGTGAGTGTTGAGCAAACAATTCATAAGTTTTGCGTAGTTAATCTCGATAGTAATTATATATTATGTAGTATACTCGTAAATGCATTTAAGAACATCGTTCAATCCGTTAGCGGCATATCCAGCCAATATACCGGGGCGATAAATAAGGGCGCGTGGCAGACGGCAGTGCTAGCAGTTAGAATTCACCAACCCAATTGCTCAGCGTGTGCGAACTGTGAAAATAGGCACTTATTTTTTTATTAAGGCTCCAACGCGTTATATTAAAAAGGTATCTTGCAGTAAGTGTATACATAGAAATTATCTCATGGATGGAAATTAATTAAACGAACACTTTGCCATCAAGTAGGATAAAATGTTAATGTAAAGTTGAATTTCGCACACATATGTATTATGAAGATTTGTCATTCGCTAGGTAAGGATAGTGGAGTACGCAAACAGAATTGCTAATTCATTAAGTTTCTTAAGATGGTTGTCGCGATACGTTTGCTGAATAACGAACGCTCCGTTTTATATTCCGGTAGACAGAATTAAAGGACGAGTAATTTGTTCCTTCCGATTTCCTTGTGCTCTTGCCGTGATCTTAACAGAACTGCGAATGTTGCTGAATGCGACTTATACATTAACTTGATGTCTTGGTTTTGTTACATTATATTCGCGGTCAATATGAAACCGCGAGCAAAAAAGGCCGCTCCAATTATGAAATGAAAAAGGTCATGTGTAGTACATCATTAAGCATTTAATTCAAGCGCGTAATTAAACAACACTGCCCTCTACTAATCTCACTTTATTTAAGTACAAACATTTAATACCTTTTTTATTCATTGAGGAGAGCTAGCGACCTATAGATTCCATGAGGTCTAGGTTCCTTTTTTAAGATTATACCTATCGTCTAGTTATATCTGTCTAGTTTTCAAAGTTAGAAGCCCAACTTGAGACAATCAGTCGATTCACTGTGAGATTGTTGTTCCAATTCCTTAATATATGACGTACCTCATACCCAACAAAACAGTTATAATGAGGTTTTATCCAAAATAAAAATTCAATCAGTTTAACAAACCGAGGCATTACATCACAAATAAAATTACATTTGTAGTTGCCATACGACGTCGTAACCAAAACATTATCAAATACAAGGGAATATTTCATAATGTTCATACACTGAGGTAGAACTGTCAGTCCAGACTGTCAAACTAAATAATCAACCGCACTGACCTTGCCCGACTTTTTGCTTGCGTTGTGTCGATAATACAACAGTAAGCTTATTCTCCGCACCGTCGTATACATAATTATTGATGGAGATTTCTGCAATATTCTTTATCAGTTGCTCATAAATTATTCCCTTAGAAATAGAATTGAAATCGACATATCTATATGGAGTAGTGTGTTTAGAGAAAATTTATCTTTATCAATGGACTTCCTTTGGCCGGGGATGACTGTAATAGTGATGATGGTAAATGTTTTTTTTTCTACGTGCATTGCTTTCTCAAAGCTCCGTCTTTAATAGCTGACAAAGAACTTAGAAACCCTCAATGTTATGGCCATAGTCGCTTTGGTTATTTACCGATTCTAAGCTACTAAAAATCTTAAAAACAAATGATTGCATAGATACCTATAACTACTTAGATTGAATACGTAGGACGTACACGGAATGCTGTAAGGCACAACTGCCCCCACACTGTCGGAGTAAAGTGGCGACGTTAAGTCTCACAACATGCTGGCTTCTTGGTTGCCAACTTTGTTCCAAAACTGCGCAACTATGGCTCGTGTGCTCAGTACTTGCAAGCACGGGAAATGCAGTTTCTGGTCTACTAATTACCGAAACTCTCGCTCTGGAGAAAGGCAAGACAGTTTCCAAATTCCGTAAAACCATAATGGTCGAACACTCGGAAAAATAATCACTCAAAGAGTATAATGGTTTCTTAGATATACGCGAATGTTACACATTGAAATAAAACGAATTCTTACGGATTTTTTCGCGAATTCAATTTAATTTTTACATTTTTTAATTTCCCGACGTTTCGATCACTTTACAGTTTTTCACAGAGGTATTAGTCATCCGCTTAGTCTAGTCTTGACTTTTTATTTCAAGACTCAAAGATTATGTAACGGTCTAGATTGATAGTTGATTTACCAAAACACTTCAAGTAAACACGGCAGCTACTTTTTAGTTTTTATTTAACATAGCTGTGGGATATAAAAAAAAATCGGTTTAGCGTTTGTTGCGGCTTGTAAATCACAAATAAATAATATCGCGATAGATTACTTTTATCTGAGAATTGAATCTAAAACGTTATTGTTAACTTGCTAAATCTATTTAAAACATATTTACATAAATATCAACAAAGCAACCATTTAAAATAACAACATGCACGCCGGCAAACTAGTGATAACATTGTGTTTACATCGTTATCAGCGTTAAGACGCGGCGCGCTCGAGCCGTGACCACACAATAATCCTATTACCGCCTATATTAATACCGTAATAGACACAATTACTGACCAAACACAATGAGCTCTTTGTGCCTTGCTCTATTGAATGTCAATTTAATCGATGGAAGGTCTCTCAGTGTATAATGCGCCTTATAATTCCCAGACAAGCCTGTCACTGAAGACATATTATATTGTAGCAAGTACGGGCTAAGTGTTTATTATACTTCACCGCTTTGTAATCAACATAATCTATTATCAGCCACACACAGAGCAATTGCGCTAAATTTGAATTCTTTATTTGTAACGTAAGATGTTCGTTTGGCGTGAACATTGGGCCAAAGCAGATTAAGTCTGAATGTATTATAGCTACATATCTTTGCAGTAACTCATATACTCGTAAAGATTACGCTTAAGTCTTCATACATTTAACACATCTACAATGCTTTTTATCTTCGCAATAATAATATTTATTATCTGTCTTACGGACAATTGAAATTCATTAAGACGCATCGCACTAATTAACACTTTCATCATCTCACTAATTAATAATTACTGCCAAATATATCAATGTTTTACGAAGCTAAGCAGTTCATTAAGTACCTTTGCGAATTGGAATTTCCATACATTAGCGCCAGTCATGTGGTTTGTAAGGCTTTTAATCGAATAGTTGATTTGCCACGCGTCGCAATGCATTTCCACGATATTTATCGGCTTCAAACTGATGTCACAGATTGTGAACAAGTTAAGTAACATTAACATACAACTACAAGCGACTTTTACGACTTTTGTGTCATGTGGAAATGCATGCAGGTTTCTTAACGAGATCGTAATTTATATAGAAATCAATAAATGTCATACAAACGCAATCGCGTCTAAACTCTAATGCCAGATGGATTTATTGGCGTTAATCTTTGATTCATTCTGTGACGAAATAATCAACAAATTATATAATCAACAATTTATATTCGACACAAGGCGATCCAAGGTGGATCGTAACTGAATGGACTTAACTCATTTTGTCGTCAAATTACTGTGATGTTTGTGAGTTCGATTACTTTCTGGCAATGTCAGTCTACGTCTTCAAAAATCTAATTGTCCATGAATCCATATTTAGCCATTGTAATAGAAGAAATCCAATCTTATACATAAATCAGAAGCGTCTAAATGCTGGGCAATGTAACTGACGGAACTCATAATATGCACTAATGCGTAATCTATACAAAGGAATCCTTATTATGTCTCTTGGTTACACCTGTGGTTACACCTAATGTGCATACATTCATAAACACACGCCTTTTTCCCAGAAAGGGTAGGCAGAGGTGCTACCAGAACACCCACGTTTCGCCTTGTATATTCCGTCCCACGATGTGATAGGGGGCGAGCCTATCGCCATATCAGGCACAAATTCTTGACTCCGGGCTGATAATGAATAGAAAAATCCAATATCACTTTGCCCGACCCGGGATTCGAACCCGAGACCTCAGCTTTGCAATCATACCGTAGTACCACTACGCTACCGAGGCAGTCCTAATGTGATAAGAGACAAAGTTATTATTTGTTAATATTGAGTAAGCATGCGCTAAGTAACCGCCAGTGTGACATTTTACGACTCTCCTTTGTGATGCAGTCACGATAATGAAAACTTTAATGGCAAAATAAACATACAATGTACTAGTATTTCTCATAATTATCCTTAATTACCTAGGAAATACATCCTTGACAATTATGTTACTGTTTTACGTAAACAGCAGTAAAAAAGTCTTATTGCAGAGTATTTCAGCACAGAACCAAAGCAACGTTTGAAGAGTGAGCTAAGTTCTGGATCTTTTTTTAATGGACAGTAATTGATGTCAGACGGGCTTTATAGCCTCGGCTGGCAAGTCGGGAACTCGGCTAAAGCGCTTTGCACAAAGTCTTGGGCACCCTTTGTCAAGCTCGCAGCTAAATGTTTATTAAATTTACAGCCTGTCAGTCCTGTAAAATATTTACCAATTACGATCCATTTAGAATACACAAAATGAAGCACACTTTCTATAATATAAATATACAAGAAATATCAGAAACGTAATTTAGATTTTTATATGTTGTTCTAGGTATTAAGAAAAATCATTAAACCTACTCTCAGAGCAATAAACATATTATTTTATTTGCGTGGTGCGTCCGTAATACTTCTCTTATTAATAACCAGTGGAGTTGTTGACAAATTTTATATTTTTAAACATTCTTAAATGTGCCGTGATGATTATTATAGGCTTAACCCGGCAGCACACGTTTTCGTAAACATACCTAAAATATGCAGAGCCAGACGAATAATCAGATTGTAAGTCGCGACTCAGAACATTTGCAACACGCGGGGGTAGGCTCGCATGTCTGTGAAATCCTTTTAACCCGTTCTTAAACCCCTCAACATTGTAAGCAGCGCGGAAAAACGTCAACTGGAAGTTCATCCCACACTCTTACGTATGCATGATAGAAATAAGCGAGAAATCACGCTGGGCTCGCCGTATAAATGGATTTGTTTTTTACAAAATAGGATTGGCGAACGAGGTTGTTTACCCCGTGGAAAGCCTTGCACATTACGGAAAATGTCGATTCTATATAAACCGATTTTTTTGAATTGGAGTTTGAAGAATGTTAATAAGGGTAATGTTGAGTTTTCGATTTTATCATAAGGGCACGACAAAGTGACTTAAATGAATCTGTTAATAATTCCGGGTAGAGTACCAACAGACAATACGTGATTATCATTCTCCAGTCGACAAAATTATGCCGTCTTCTCATTCCCGAATATACCCAAGATGATCTCAAAACGCGATACACTTCCGTAGTCCAATCGGCTTATCTACCCGGCATGGTCCCGGATGGTATGGTAAACAGATGGATATGAATATTGTACAACTAGCTCTAGAGCTGTATAGATACCCTAGGGTCTCTATTAACCTTACTCACGATACAAACCGCAACAGCAAAGCTGTTACATCACATCGGTTTTCCATTAGACAGTGGTACCACCCCGATCGGGGCAATCCATTGGTACAGTAGATCAATGCTTTATCACTTCAAAACCAATGATAGAAACTCCACAGTAAAACTAACACTTCATATAATTTGCAAAACGGTGGTACTCAGTTGGTCGCGTCTACTTATTCATATATGCAGTACGTACGAATGCCTCGTTGGCGCAGTTGTACTTCGGTATGATTACAAAGCTGAGGTATCGGGTTTGAATCCTGGGTCGGGCAAAGTGATATTGGATTGTTCTATTCATTAACAACCCGGATTTAGAAATTTGTGCCCGATATGGCAAGAGGCCTCTCTATTACGTCGTGGGACGGAAAATACAAGGCGAACCGTGGGTGTCCTGTTTGCACCACTGCCTACCCTTTCTAGGAAAAAGGCTATTTAGGTTATTTATTTATGTTTAAAGTATCTATTCTACGTCTAGTCTACGATGTCGCTTCGTCTAAATCAATACAATACTTAATTCAATGTAAATATTATTCAAAATTATTTTTTTTTGCTATGAGTGGCGAGTCGAGCATGCCATTCACCTGGTGGTAAGTTATACGACCGTTCAAAACAGTAGCAAAACCAAACAACACCACGAATTACAAAGCAAGCTTGGCATTACACTACGCTCGCCATCGTGAGACATACGATGTTAAGCATTTATATCGATGATGTTAAGTCGCAATATGTCCAGTAGTTACTCTGGCTACAATGTCCTTCAAACCGGAAGACAACAGTCCATTTACACTGATGTTTGGCGGGAGAAATAGACATTGCGGTGGTACGTACCCAGACGGCCTCTCACAAATGAGAGACCTACCACCAGTAATACTTGTTGAAAAGTATCCACCTTTCCGGAGAGCACGTTCGCTCGCAAAAAGCAAGATTATCATACGCACCACGCATTAGCATTTCATATGTAAATGACTCATAGGCCGACAATCAACTATGTTTCAATGTGTGCGCCCGTCACTGTAATATGAGTTCATAATGCAGCACGGGTATTATAATGCTAAACGTATCATTATATCATTAGTCAGATGTCGTTTTTGATCCTTTGCAGCCATGTGTGCAGTCCGACACTGCAAGTTTTATTGTAGAATAATTTTAGAGACATCGGATTCAGATTTTATGAAGCGAATATCGATAGGCTATTTGTATTATCATGTATCCAATTTAGCCTAAATACATATTTCAATGTCCTACGGATAATCTCGGGAAGCCATCATATTATTTGCATATATTAACCGATGTACTCGTATAGAAGTGAAATCATGCATTATTGTAAACCTTAAATTAATTTCTAAAAACAATAAGGCGAGTATTCACATGAAACAAAAGAAATAACGTATTATCATCAATTATTGTGCGAACAACAATATTACAAATAAATGAAGAGTTAGGAGTTAATTACGCCTTTTATATATACGAAAATCTGTTTTTGTTTCATGTAAAAATATTTATAAAATCAAATTCAACCAAAGTTATAAACATCACAACTTTAAGTCACTATAAAGTGTTGAAAAAAGACAACAAATAATAAATGAACCGCAGGTACAGTAAATAAACGTTTACACAAAACATTTTTTAAGAAGATTAATTGATGTTTGCGATATGTTGTTTGTATTTGTTTGGCAAGTTATAAAGTGAGAAAAACTGTTAATCACTGATATTAACCTTGTTTTTCTGTCGAAGAATATCAGACAATGGACAATGATCTGATAACACGCAATACGAATTTTGTACGATGTAAACCAGATTTATATAAGGTGAATTTTAAAGAAACAATGCTTAAACAGTAAACACATAAAAACGATTAAAAACACGTACTGCTATAATGAAGTACTCTTTCAACTCAAAACTTACGTTTGTTTTATTATCTTCCACGATTCAGATAGGGAATTCCAAAAGTACCGACCGCACAGTTCACAAAATACGGAAACTCTTTCCGTACTAAATAACAACATGCATTTTATATTGTAATAGTATTTTCACTATAAATTACACCAAGTATGATTTAGCAAACGAGCTATAAAAACTGAAATGCTAGTGAGTATCTGTCATCGCGGACAGTCAGACGGTGGTCAAACGAAAATAGATCGTCACCTCGAAACATTAATAAATAGTTGTGCTATTCACACACTTATAACATGTTTCCGCCTACAAATATAATTTAATATCAGGGCTGTCCATCTTCTAAACATCGCTTGGTGAAAAATACTCGTAGAATTGCCGAAGGCCAGAAAAGTTCGCCCTATATCACCGTGTTGCGACGGAAATAAAGTCTAGAAACAAACTTTCGATAGCAGTATTTGCACCCATGCTAACTCTTTAGGAATACAGTTATAGCAATTTTAGCGTAAGACCTAAGTTCAGCGGTGAATCTCATATAGCTTAAGACTATGATGAATGGAAAATTATACATGGTGTAGAGACAATAAACAATAAACAGATTATGAAAGTTACAAACACTGCGCATTAGCATCGTCTTCGTACAAGTCTGTAACCTGACGATGTCGGAAACCCGTAACACTTGATTTATTACACGATAATACGCATTTATTTATCCAATTACAACTTGATTACATTAACAACTATGATTTATGTTAAACAAGTTCAACAAATTGCATTAGAATAAATCATATTAATTGACCAATAAAACTAATCTAAAAATTGAGCGGTAATGAAATGTTTAATACCGAACTGGCCAGTTTACTCATAAACCTTGAAAACGCAAGTATAGTCCATAGAACTAGGAAGTTAAAATAACTAAGGAACAAAAATTAAACTACTGCAATAACAATTAAACTTGAAATAGTAGTGGTAGTCGTTTAAAAATAATGGTGTTAATTGACGATTTATGTGGTAAAGGTATTGCCTTTTTTAAAATCTGTATATTCGATACGAAATTACAGCTCCATTAAAAATATATTATATGAATTATAATCAATAATCAATATTATAATATAAAGTGGTGGCGGATAATAAATTGGTTTGTTAAGTGTCATTAATGTTGTGTTAAAAACCTACGCAAACTCGAAATAATATATTATTGAACTAGTCTTACCGTTACAATAACGCACCCATGAATATAAAGCGCCATTTACACGAGGAGAGTCTCGCGGCGAGACTCGTATGCCATTATTGCATGACATAACCGCCATAGATAATTATCGTATTCTGACATAGGATGCAACTTTTTTATATCCTTACGATAATCGTATCTTCGAGGGGAGAAACTCTCCCCGTTTAAATGGGACTTGGAATATTATATTGGTAGAAGTGTTGTGAGTTGGCACACGACGGGCTAGGGAGAAAGTTTTACAACAGCATTAGACACAATAAATATTGGGTGCCTACTTTTACTTTCAGTCGCCAGACGTAAGTGCTATCATGTCCTTGAACGCTTAAGAAAAAAGCAAATGTTCTGATTGGGATAATTACAGTAAATACGATTAATCTTGGCCATTAGTTACGATAATAAAGCTCTCTTTGATGTCCAACTTACAGTGAGTTTTTTTCTCTACAATTCCTCAAGAAGGCATCATATAACATATACGCACATACGTACGTTCTTTTTTATAGAATATAATTTATCGATACCAAAACCAATTCAAGGATCGCCGCGTACGTGTCTACTTTAAAAACAGCAGTAGAATATACAAAAATAATACAACATTTATTTTATGTTCCAGGTACCTGTACTGCAAACATTGGAGTGTATTTTTATATACACGAGTGGTGTATTTTAAAACTGGAATGCCTATTCTAAAACAAACTATTCATCGCGTCTATTTGTTTAACACCACAGTGGAAGGCAAAGCAGAAATTCAATTAGTTGTGTGATGTGACACAGTGTACGTAGCGTTACAGTGTTGTCTTTGGCCAGTACGCAATACACAGAGGAAGTCAGTGCCATCACTGCCAAGGGCGAGTATTCTCGACGACGTTACTGGAAAACGAGATTTCAGCATGTTCATAATTCATACATGCCAGGATTTTTTTTAATATTTATTTATGAATCATTTTTAAAACAAGGGTATAAGTGATGCGCACGGATATACACGACATATTTGCCAGGCAGACATGTCCAGCGGGCAAAACTACTAATGTATGACAAGAAAAGGCGCAGTTATATCTGCCGGATGTATAACTTGTAAACCAACGGATTATAATAAAATCAGGATTACAACTGACGCCTGAGACTACGTGTAGGGAAGCCACAGATGATATCTGAGCCGTACCCGACGGATAAACGAAGCGTGTATGGCAGAAATCAGTGCTATACGTCAGAGAATACAAGAAAACAATTTACCAAATTCATTCAATATTCTGTAGAAAATATAGTGAGCTCCGATGGTAAATACCTGAAGTGTGTTTTACAACTGGCCGCGAAACATCAAACGCACCGGGAATAATTGTTGATGCGTAATCTGTTGACAGAAGTTCCGATGCTACGAGTATTTGCTCAGTGTTCACGAAATTATCGCAATAACAAGGATTATTTCCAGTGAAACACTATCACTTATTGAATTTGTATTAGTCGAGTTTTACGATAACGCAGGGCGTGAAGCGTGTAGCGGGTTAAAAAGGGCAATGACTGACAACACTTGCGTCGACCTATGGGAAGGACATTTCGCTTTAAACTTACTATTATATTTCAACAATAAATATTTACGCTGCCTAGAGATGAATTATCCTTTAAATCCCATCACTATGTTTAAATGATCCACAAACTATGATGTACTATGTTCTGGGCGTTGTAGGAAAGCAAAGGCTCATAATTTGAGGGTTACTCTATGATCCGAAACGAAGTTCGAATGTTCGAACGTTCGAAGTAACATAAAAGTTTTCCACTTCTATAAATTAATACAATTCTGTACGATACTTATTACTCACTTCGAACTTAGTCTATGGTTACGACATACGATAAAGAACAAAAAAAATGTTCGAACATTTTGTGGAGTATCTAGGCACATTCATACAGTTTTACATACGTACACCGTTGGAACATTCGAACTTCGTTTCTGATCAGGGTAACCCCCTGATACAACACACGACACGTATCGTAGTGTGGGGTCAGAACCACGCGTGTGACTATAATTATAGTTGCCCTATATTAGTATCGATTAAAAGTTAATGCATTTAACTAGAATCTCTTTTGTAAGCTTTTACGTGTCTTTTATCATTATATTATTATGATAATTGCTTTTAAAAAAGTAAGAAGGATCCTTGCAATAATTACAGATCTGTATATTTTTTTATTAAAAATATATAATATAGATTTCGTATAACAGCCTTATTCATAGACAGATTTTAAACATATTTTAGTTATCGAATGGTTTGTCTTCTTCGCTGTAACTGAATTCTAAAGTCGTTCGAAAAGGACAAAACATTCGATAACTAAAATAGGTTTTAAAACTGTCTATGAATAAAGCCGTAATAATAAGAAAAGTTAAAGTTTTATGTCAATATTGAAGTGACAAAGTGGCACAGAGCATTGATCTCCGACACTAGACGTTTACGTAAGGAAATCTCGTCTGTCGATACGGTTATATTTTTATTACAACTTGGTGCCCACGCGAATAGTTTTATTTGATGACAAACTTATAAAAACATTATCTTACAGCGCGGACCATTTGTCGCCCTAATTGCATAATTTTATTACTTGAGCTACTCGTATAATCATACACTACATAATTAAATATCAAACGGTTCATTAAAGAGATTAGTGTAGATAAACATAGCTGTATTTTATTTAGCATATATATCAAAAACATCTCAATATTATTAGACCTGTTTTTTAAATGTTACACTAAGCTTAGGAAAATAAATGATACATTTTGTAACAATTGTTTTACTTTCTAAATACAGTTAACAGCATTCTTAACCCGCCCGACACTCGATATTGGAAGTTTTTTAATAAATATTTTGAGATAATATTGGACCAACTACTTGAAAGCGACCCTCGCTGGAATTATATAATACAATCTAGACCAGTCATGTTTTTGGACGAAACCTTAAAAAAGTACATTGCTTAAAAGTCCATAATAAGCCATACCATCAGCTGTTGGTAGGCTCTCGTATCCGCCAGAATAGCGAGTTTTTACACGACAATAGAAAATCCGTCATAATGCACCAGTTTCGAGGAGGCCGACATAATTCTGTCGACCGTAAGAAAACCATCTCTGATTGCTCTACTTGAGTTACTCTAAAAAATACAAAGCACCACCAAATACAGCACTGTATCTCGCCGCTACAAAGCCAAACATTCACGTAACATTAAAAGCTTATTAGCACTTCCACAGCGCCTACTTGATAGTTCATAATAGTGTCAATGAAAATACGAGTACAAATCAAAAAGAGCATGTAGATTGGACAGCGACAAGTGGCGCGTAACAGAAGTCGCCGGGCGCAGTTAATTAAGAGGGGCCGGTTATCACGCGGGACACTTGTTAAACGGATTATACTGACGAATGTTATCGCACCTGTCAATAATATTGCCCCGAGTGAGCTTTAACTACCTTATCAATCATACCATTAAATATGTTACACATGTTTTTGCTCTAACGATCAAGCTGCATTCAGGTCACACACTTTAATAATAAATGCAGTTACACAAAGTTCAGACCACAATGTAAAGTGGCTTGTGTTGGAGCAGAAACTAAGAGAGGCTTTTCGCTCACCGATGTAAAGATTTGATCGACACAATTATGCTGGCCTGCAACAAAACCCGAAACATGGTACCCTTTTAAGGGTTACTATGACCACCATCGCCTACAGCGAGTATATCAGGGCTGATACATAAACCTCATCACCAACAAATTGGTTCAATAAAACATGATATTCCAAAGATAATATGATATTCTTCATTCATTTTCTATTAACAGTTGTTGATTTGGATCAGTCTTGTCAGCAAATACGTCTAGAAACTAATGAATAATGGTTTTTCTATCACTCTTCGTATCTGAAGTCGCGAAACAATAAATCAGAAACAAAACGTATTGGTACAAAGGTTAGAATAATCGCAATATATATACAATATATCTGACCTGACGGTACACATTTTTCCTAACTCAGACTGATTCGCGTTAGATGATTCCCGCATTCGATATAGACGAATAGAGAAATGGTGACGATATTTCTCGTACCTAAACAAATAAAGAATCTTTGCTATCGTCTCACGCTCTCGTGTCCTTAAGAGGTTCAATGGACCATCGTAAATGTAATAGACGTAAATCAGTCACTTTTGTCATGGCCGACATATTAGTTACGGTCGAGATTGACATATTTCCGATATGACCAAACTTACGAAAAAATATATATCCGTCCAACTTCAAAACCTTTCCAGTTTGATAACAAAGTCTAAGATAAAACATAATTATTAAGTCTGATTCGTAATTGAAAGAACCTAAAACAAGACAGCCACAGACATGGACTTAAATTCAGAACAAAAATCGGCCGAGTTTAATGGAAAAATTTCAAGTGCCAAATTTCAATTAATGTGTGCTGGTTTGGCAATCTCAAAAACTATAGCCTAAGCAGCTTGGGAAAATATAGAAAATCCTCGACCACCAAATCGATAGAAACCTATCCAATCCAATCCAATCCATCAGCCAAAGAAAGTCCACTGCTGAACATAGGCCTCTGCCAATGATTTCCACAGTAACCTGTTGGATAGAGACCTATAATGGGCTTTAATTAGTGTGGCATAGAAACAAACATAATTCAAGTAATTTAATCAACTCTTGCTAGAGATAGTATAAACCCTAATAAGATTACGAGCATATCCTTTACGCTTTATAAATCGTTCGCCCACATTTACAACCATTAAATAATCAAATAAAATAAATAAATACACCCAACAGTCATGTATACATAGTCCTGACTAAGATCGAGTCTTGTGTCGTGGGTACGAGAGACTTTTCGGTCTCACAAACACCCAGACCCGAAACAAATACCTGTGGTTCACACAAACATTTGTCTCGGTGTGGGAATCCAACCCGCGGCCTCTCGTTTCTCAGCCAGCGTCTCACCAACTGCCCCATGGAGGCTGTCACAATACTTTATATTATGCTTATTCTTCGTTGAAAAAATACTAATACCTAGAAACCTACAAAAGGCATTCGTTATGAGAATAATGAAAGCAAACAAACGACCCAAAAGGATTTTTCAAAGAAAAGAACCGACTCCTTGATTACAGCAATTATCAGGCTGTGATCACTTAGCATCTTGCGGGTCGACCGTTTCTTTGCTAGCTTTATTTTCATTATTCAGAACTAGTCCGACAATTGTTCAGAAACATTTGTGTGTCTTTTAATGTCGGATATAAACTTATATTATTATTATGCCGCAAGCGTGTACAAACGATTAGTCGAGAGCACGTGCGTTAGTCATCAGTTTGCTTTAATGATAATTTTAAACGTAGTATGCAGCTCCTATCGCACTACGGCGAAAAAACATATAATTACGTTAATTCTTTTATTGCGTCTATAGAAACAAAAACATTTAAAATACAAAGTTAATGCATCTCACAAGCTTCAACAATATGTCTGGAATATTACATGACTATTTATTACTTATAAAATCCCTTTTAAGCCGAATTTGATTTTTATATTTTGAAATTACAAACGAAATTCTTTATCATTTACCATAAAAGGTTTTTGAAAGGATTAAGTAATAAATTTAATTAGATGTCCATTAGTAAATCGGCTTTGTATCTAATAAAGTGGCGAGGTGGGCGACGCTAAAGACATAATTCAATTTAGGGCTCACCGCGTGATTTAGCGAGTGTGTTTATCTTCGTTAAGACGTTTTTAGGCGGATTAAACCCTCTTCAGGCTTGTTGTTCATTAAAGTGGCACATTATATAAACGTAATCCACACTCTTATTAACTTAAAACCCATTTGTATTTTATTCCAATTAATATGAAGACAAGTTTTATATCCTCCCGAGTGAACGAAAATGAAATGGCGCTGGATGCGTTGTTTTAAAAACTAAGGATAGGACCTTCAGTACATTTGGAGTATCAATAAGATAGCCGCGAAAATCGCGCCATCTATTAGATTATTTTATAACTACGTAGGAATAAAAACAGTTTGATAAATAATTAATTAACTTATTGTATTAGATTTTGTTTTAACTGTGATCTATCTTTTTTTACTAAATTCTTTATTAAAATACAAACAATCGTTTTCAAAATTGTAATGCTCCACTGGAGGTGCACTGGAGCTCTGCTGGCATTACTTGCGTCGGAACACTACGCACTCTTCGCCTTGTCTATATATTTATGTCAATGGCTGGATGGAATGAAACTAGGCGTCGTACCGACTGCCTAGACAATCGAATTTTCCAAAGGAGTGTTGACGTCAGGTAGGGGCGCTCGTAAAACTAACAAACCACAAATGTACTAGACGTTTTCATATTGTGCCCACCCCCATGTGAGGAGTCGGCATAAAGGAAAATAAACCGTTTCAAACACAAAATGACTCATGTTAAACCGCAATGAATTGGTCTTAGTCACTAGCAACAGCAATTTCAAATGCAATCTCCACACAAATATAAATTTCCACGGCCTTATTCATAGACAGTTTTAAAACCTAATTTAGCGATCCAATGTTTTGTCTTCTTCGCTCAAACGGAATTCAAAAGTCATGCGAAAGGGAATAACATTCTATCACTAAAATATGTCTTAAAACCGTCTATGAATAAGGCCCTGCTTAATGCACAAAAAAATATTTAAAATTGTGCGTCAGAGAATCGCCTTTTTGTGTATTATTTTAAACGTATTTTAATAACCTTCATAATTGTGGATGATTAAACGTCTCTTTTATTTGTGTTTTATAGTTCAGACTGTTCATCAAACGACATAATATGCATTTTCTGCATCTTGTATTTTTTAAACTAAAACCTTTACCATTCTCTGTAAATGATTATCAGTTCCTTAAAAATATACCAAAATACATCAATAATATATTATAGATTAACGAAGAGACACTGAAAATATTCAACAACACGGATTGTGGCTAAATTAACATAACTATAGTGAGTACTGAGTACTGTAGCCAATGTCTAAAATGTGAATTATGGCACGTTTAGTGGAGTTTTAATGAGATATTTCGTTGAAAGGTCGCGTTACTGTTGATATCTATGGAATGTTGGCATTTGTCTCAGTTGCACGATTTTAAATACCCGGCGCCGCAATGCACGAACTCGGGCCGTGAACGTCGAGGTTCTAGGTCTCCTAGGTCAGATAATTTACTTTATTCGATACATTGACGAAAGACATGAGACTCAGTTGCCATAACATTGAATACGTTACAGAAAGCTAGGTGGAGTTTGAGGAGGAATAGGACAGAATTAATACAACAAACAAAATTTGCACAAATTGGACTTTTATCCAGAATTTGCACAAATTGGACTTTTATCCAGAATTACGAGAGTATAATCTTCTTACCCACTAAAAAGCAAAGACATTTGCTAACTAAGCAAGTCCAGGTACGTTTTTGTCGATTCTGCCTGTTCCATGGAAGGTACCTGCACAAATAACCTTCAGATTACCATCTTTATTTGATAAAACCCATTTAAATATTTAAATTTCCTACTCATTTTACATACAATGTCCCAATATAACTTATTTAAATGTACTAATGCAACGTCGCTCCGATTTGCCACGGGCGCTTTCAAACTCCCTCATCCGTCGGCTTCAATAAGAATACTAATTAGACAAAAAAATCAACACCGAACATTCCAGAAACCACATATTTTTCCACCGTCTTCTGTTATATTAATAAGATATTTTCGCTTAAAATACTTCAAGAGCTTTAGCTAGAATACAGATAAAATGCATTAAGCAATCTGCGACATTTTGGAGCGCTTCCATTAAAGGAAGTTGTTTCGTTAAAAAAAATATTTTTGTTTGTCGATTTTAACGTTGTTATGAGTGCATTAATTCCTTCCATGCGGATCAAGGGCGCAGTTACGCCAAACCAATCGAGGTGAGCAATAATTTCAATTCGCCTTTGGTATCGACATCAAATAAAGGCACGAAATACAATCAAATATTTCCCTTGACAATTACAAGGCATCCGGTAACCGTTATGGACGCGATAATTAATGTGGTCGGTCTATCGCAGCTTCCGTTCCCAATTTCCTTTCTTTCAGAATAAGCTTCGGTACTTTGCTGTTTCAGTTTAGCGGTTTTGTTCAGTGATGAAATATAACACAGAAAGTAATCTTTGTGTTACCGTTTTTTCTTGTTTCTGAGCACACGCTTTATTGTCGGTTTGTTTGTTGTAAACAGAGCAATTTCACGTCGAACACTCGAGAGTAAATGTTTCTCGAGCCGACCAAAGGAAAGTGCCTGGCTAAGGACGATTATGAATAAAGGGCCCTTTTTATTTTTCTTCCCAAAATAAGTATTAAGTTTTACTACCGATCTTGGGTAGGCGTTACCTACTTCATAGTAATAGACGATGAGACCCTAACATTGTTGGATTTCATTATTAAAGTGACACTCGCAGTCCAGCCCGGCTTTACCCGAATGAAATTACACTTCTCTCTTACTAACACCAAGTATTATACAAATTTAATTAGAAACCATATTATTTTTCATGTCCTATAGATCGTTCAAGAAATTACCGCTTCTAAAGAAAACAAAGCCGTTTTAATGCATTAGTATATTGATTAGTATAGATTATACACCCATGGGAATTGTCCAATAAATAATAGTCCCCATAAGACGTATCACAAAGAGGAGCTCTGAGAGTTAGTAACATCATGCCATCGAGCTGCAATGACCCAGTATGTCAGATTAAACTCCAAAACCGCCTTACATAATACGATAGATATGCTGATGTTTAAACTTACCGCACGATGTAAAGCACTGACACGCCACGTGGATCATATTTAAAATCAAAATATTCTTTATTCAAATAGTTTTTGACAAGATCTTTTAAATCGTTAGTTAACACTACCGCGACGCGGCGATACGTGTTAGTTTGATCAAGAAACGACTGTAATTCGATCATGTAAATCTCCAATTAATAC